>VICG01000004.1:372500-1572500 GCA_008692225.1 Monilinia fructicola
TGCAAGATAACGAAATGACGATATGCTAACTTCAAGTTTTCCTCATAGCGTCAAGACTAGAATTCAACTCGACCCCGTCACATACAACCGAGGACTTATCGGTGGTTTCAGACAAGTTATTGCAAAGGAGGGTGCTGGTGCTCTCTTGACTGGTGCTGGACCAACTTTCGCTGGTTACTTCCTTCAAGGCGCATTCAAATTCGGAGGTTATGAATTGTTCAAGCAACAAGCTATCAACCTGATCGGTTATGAAAATGCCGTCAACAACAAGACCGCTGTCTACTTGGCCTCATCTGCCACCGCAGAGTTCTTCGCAGATATCGCTCTTTGCCCTCTTGAGGCTACCCGTATTCGTTTGGTCTCTGACCCAACATATGCCAATGGTCTCATTGGTGGTTTCTCCAAGATGTTGAAGAATGAGGGTGTTGGTGCTTTCTACGCTGGTTTCGGTCCAATCTTGTTCAAGCAGTAAGTTTTAATCATGTCTGTCACTTCACGATTGTGTGCTCATATTTCCAAAAAGAGTTCCATATACCATGGCCAAGTTCGTCGTCTTCGAGAAGGTCGTTGAGGCTATCTACACCAAGGTCGACAAATCCAAGACTTCCGATGGACTCCAAACCACCATCAACTTGGGATCTGGTCTCATTGCTGGAATGGCCGCTGCTGTCGTTTCGCAACCAGCTGACACTATGTTGTCAAAGATTAACAAGACCAAGGGTCTTCCAGGAGAGGGAACTACTTCCCGATTGATTAAGATCGCAAGAGAGCTTGGTTTCAGAGGATCATACACTGGTATTGGTGCTCGTCTTGCTATGGTCGGTGCTATTACTGCTGGTAAGTAGCATTCTTTATCTCTGTTCTCTACCCCCATACTAATGACTCTTACAGGTCAATTCGCAATCTACGGTGATATCAAGAAGGCATTGGGTGCCACTGGTGGTGTCGATTTGGCTGTTAAATAAGCGATTGTATAAAAGCAGTTGTTAAAAAAGGGTGCGGGGTCGTCGAACATTGTTTAGCGAACTCGGGGTTATATGCATACATTTGTTGGTTCCAGAAGACTTTTCTCCTCGGTCTCTCAAAAAATACTCCAGTCTATCTTTTTAGAGAGGAATAGACTAGATGATGGACTGGAACTTTAGAAGAGGGCAGATAGGGAAGAGACTACTTTTCATGGCGTCTGTCTGTATAATAGAGACCTTTCCAATAGAATAGATCGCAATTGGATGTGGTTCATTTTGAATGTTATTCTCGATTTTATAGTAAGCGTGAAATGAGCATGTGATAGTCAACCTAATAGGTAGGTACCTAGTAGTCATTCTGCACACACGAAAGGTCACTAATACCCCTACATCTTCCAGCAAAAACCGCAAATAAGTCGAATCCCTAAAATGATAATATTCCCAAATACATCACCAACTTTAGATACTTTCCTCCCTCCCTGCTACTCACTTACCTGCTACCGGCTATCTCCCACAAAACCAATTTCCAGTTGGGTAAATGGCTCTTTAAGTTGGTCACTGGATATGGAAGAGGAATTGAGATTGGATTGGTTCCCTGATCTTGAGGACGAGTGATGGGAGATGGGAGATGGGACATGAGGGATGGGAAAATCGCGGTAAAGTGGAAGAAGCGAAGAGGGCAGGCAGGGCAAGGGGGTGGAATTGGGAAGGAGTCGGATTGTTGGATGTGCAATCACGGTCTTGGTGTCTTACCTGAAAGGCTTGTATTGGATCTTGAGGCTGGAAAGTTTGGTTGCGTCATTCGTTGTCTGGTTTGGAAGGGATTGTTTGGTTCTGGGGGCTTTTGAAATTGTGGTAAGGAGGGAGGCATGAAAATGGAGGGATCGTAGCATAAGAACAGAGGGAGGCTGAAAGTGGGAGGGAGTCTGTTTATTAGATATGCAATAGTATAAGGTATTATATGATTTGGATGATTTGGATCTTGAAGTTGAGAAGTTTGGTTGCGTATCTGGTTCCATGGGGGGTTCCATTTGCCTGTTGTCCTTTGCATCTGTCTCTCTTATCAATCCTTCATCTCCTTTGCCGTCTCCAAGACTGGCCCTAGTCCTCTTTTCTGGAGCACGGTAGAAGCTTGTCTCGGGAAATGGATCAAGTGGCATTGAGGGAGGTGTATGGACTATTCGTACGGGCTAGTTCCTGCTCGGGGACTGGGTAGGTATTATGTACTTCTCCATTTTATGGATCTAATGAGGAGTCAATAATGATTGTACCAACACACCTAGTAGTTTCAAGTAGTCGCAACTTTAAAGCACCAGGTTGATACTAATAGGCTGATGGGTCAGATCTCCAAATTTGATACTCTGGTTGCAAATCTGTTTGAAATGAGTTGTGTGAGATATACACTGGCGGGCGTAGCAGTTGACGGCTCCTTCACTGACAGACACCCTGTTTATCTACCGGTAGACTGAGGTCTTCACTTGTAGGCGCTCTTGGAAGTCTATGTATGGTATATTTTACCCGAGCTCATTCTTGCCGAGACCAAACCAAACCGACCAAACCAACCTTGGAAACTGTTGTTCTCTCGTTCTAGCTTTCATCCAGACTCTTGTCCCATGCCTCTTCTGATAGAACATGCCAGCAATCTGGAAGGTTTTGTTGCACATCTGATTGGGTTCACTTTCGTCAAGCTCTTTTCTATCCCTTCCGGGCCCTACCTAACATCTTTCCATCCAGAAGGAAGCTTCCCAATATTCAGATATGCAACAAAACTTACTTTTTCGGGCAATCTTATCCCAGCTTGCCAATAATATCAATGCTGTGAAGCTTCAATGGTTTGTACTTTCGAGACACTTTTCTTGAGATGAATGAGGCTAATCAGTATGGGATAGATTTGATTGTTTGTATTCCATTAGGCTCTTGTATTGTAAGGCTTTGGACGACATTCTAACTGAATATCGACTGGGTTGAATAAGCGTAAGGGAAATCTTACCTCTCCAGCATACGAGGAGATAAAATACACGTTGGAAATGGGAGTCGTCCTTACCTGTCCTCAATACCAGAATGGTTCTTCACAGGTTTCCTTAAAGGCCTGCATGCCTGGTATATGCAGTCTGTTGTTTATTAGTCCGCTTGATACTAATTTAAGAGAAAACTCACAGGTCAGATTTATTAGTGTATATAGAGACAAACCTATGACCTCTACATCGGATTTGAATTTCCTGAATCTAACCGAGAAATCTAGGTCACTAGATGTTCGCATGTATTTCAGACAATGAGGCCTCAATGGCCCGACCGCAAAGCCGTTGGAATGTGGACTAACTTGGAAACAAATGAGTTCATCTGCAATTGCTCGTACAGTCGCATTCAAATTTCAATGCTACAGTACTGTACTGCGTATGTGCATAACAGAAACGCATGGAATACGACACACCACCAAATACAGTATCGACATCTTCACCGCATCTACGAACAAGTGGCTATGCGGGGTTACACAACCGATGGAGTAGTCTCGACAATGGATATTCGAACAACCTCCCGGGCCGCTGGATGGTCTTTCAAACTTTGAACAGTAGGTAGTGTATAAATCTTGCCATGTGTCGTACAATCTTTGGATGAACTATCTAGAATTCAACTGTTGACAGATTTCTTGGCAGGGGAAGTGCTTGAAATGTTTTGAAGATGCTTCATTTGAAGGAGGCGCGGGAAAAGGATGACGCAGGATCCGAATAAATTTCCACAATTCCAAAAGGTCAAAACAAGTCATTGGATCGGATATCCAAGTTGACTAATTGTCCAACCAATGGAATTCTTTCACTTCTGCATCATCAAGCTTTTACTAAGTAGACCAAGGTTCTTAAAAACAGCTTACATCCTTGAAAGAGGGGCACCTGGGCATCGCGGGAAGCCTCATCAGTCTCCCCACTAGATACGACTACTCTGTACTCCGTAGGATATCGAAAGCTTTTGATATTCACTACGAAAAGAACACGCGGGAGATATAATTAGTCGTAAATGAGCGCATGTTTATCAATCGCTCTTTCAAATTTCCCTCTGCTCTTGTTATATATATATTCTTGACCGCATCCCCTTTTTCATCCTCCTCGTCTACTTCCCTCAACCCAACCCAACCTAATTAGCACAACCCACCACCACCACCACCACAAACAACAACGTCCCTTCTTCATCCTCTTCTACGATAAACATATCAAAACCCTCTCATCATTTTCAAATAAAACCGCAATCATGGTTCATTTATCCCAAATCCCCAACAATGAAAAGGCCACCGCCCCCCTTGTTGAGGGCCTCAAAAAACTTACAGTGGCCGCCGCGTCTAGTGACGAAGATACGTTCACATCCAGTGTTTATGGTTCTAAATTTGCTGCTGAGGATCTTCCTCGACATGAGATGCCTGACAGTTCGATGCCGAAGGAAGTAGCTTATAGATTGATCAAAGATGACCTATCTTTGGATGGCAACCCCATACTTAAGTTTGTAGTTCACTGACCATTTGTGGTGCTTATGCTGACCTCCCCAAATTCTAGCTAGCTTTGTTTCCACATTCATGGCACGTGAAATCAAATGGTATTCCTGGCGTCGAATCTCTCTGCTGACGATTTGTAGAAAAAAGAAGCCGAAGACCTGATGGCCGAGTCACTTTCGAAGAATTTCATCGACTACGAGGAGTATCCCCAGAGCGCCGATATCCAAAATCGATGCGTTTCCATGATTGGCCGTCTATTCAACGCTCCTACAGATCAAGAGAGTGATGCTGCTGTTGGCACCTCCACCGTCGGTTCTTCCGAGGCCATCATGTTAGCAGTCTTAGCCATGAAAAAAAGATGGCAGAACAGCAGACGTGCCGCGGGAAAATCTACCGATAAACCAAATATCGTCATGTCATCTGCCGTTCAAGTCTGCTGGGAGAAGGCAGCTCGATATTTTGAGATTGAGGAGAATTACGTCTATTGCACTGAGGATAGATATGTCCTTGATCCCGAGGAGGCTGTTAACTTGGTGGATGAGAATACTATTGGAATTTGCTTGATCCTTGGCACGACTTACACAGGTGAGCAGGAGAGATTGAGAATTTGGTTTACCTCACTTTGGCTAATGCTATGTGATATAGGCGAATATGAGGATGTCAAGGCGGTGAATGATCTTTTGATTAAGAAGAACATCGATACCGTCATTCATGTTGACGCTGCATCAGGAGGATTTGTGGCTCCATTTGTAAGAAATCACCTTCCCACACGTTGCTTCAAAACCATCTCTTGATGAACAATTACTAACTTGCTCATCTTACAGGTCGTTCCAGACTTGGAGTGGGATTTCAGATTAGAGAAGGTTGTTTCTATCAACACTAGTGGCCACAAGTATGATTTGAGTGTACTTCAATTACTTGAGCAATCGCTAACACAGTTCTCAGGTATGGTCTCGTTTATCCGGGTGTTGGATGGATCGTTTTGGAGAGCCCCTGAATACTTGCCCAAGGTCAGTCACTTCTTTTACATCTAATCTTACAAGCAACTCGAATTTATATTTCTGCCTTTTGTTAATCTCCTTTTTATTTACCAATTCAACGAGAAATTCCCTCATTTCCTCACAATTTCTATTTTTATTTTCATTTTCATTTTTACTTTTTTTTTAAAATTACTGACTCTCCGATCTAAATGTAGGAGCTCGTTTTCAACATCAACTACCTTGGCGCAGATCAAGCTTCTTTCACGCTCAACTTCTCCAAGGGTGCTTCTCACATTATCGCTCAATACTACCAACTCATTCGTCTTGGCAAGAGTGGTTACCGTGCCATCATGAGCAACTTGACAAGAACCGCCGATTACCTCTCCGACTCCCTCGAACAACTCGGATTTGTGATTATGTCTCAAAAGCATGGCCAGGGTCTTCCACTCGTTGCTTTCCGCATCGATCCCAAGGCTGATAAAAACACTACGATGAATTCGCTCTGGCCGCGAATCTTCGCCAGCGCGGGTGGATCTTGCCTGCTTATACCATGGCACCCAAGACTGAAAAACCTGAAGATGTTGCGTGTAGTTGTCCGTGAAGATTTTACCAAGTCCAGATGTGATCAATTATTGAATGACATCAAGTTGTCCCGTGGTGTGTTGGAGGAAATGGACAAGGAAGCTGTTCAGAAAACACCAGGACTATGTCAAAACACACTCTACTCATGCTGGAAAGAGCAAGCATAATCATCCTCATTATAAGAACGAGAAAGCATAGCTTACAGGGAAAGACTGGAAAGACTCATGCTGTCTGTTGATGGGGTGGATATTAGGTATATCTACGGGATGGATGATGACTATATGAATTGCAATGATGATGGGTTGGTTAGCTGGGGGATCTAAAATGGCTCAATGAAAGCTTTTCAAAGGGTAACAAAACGAACAGCCGTGAACTTTGAGTTAGATTCGTTCGGATACAAGGATAACAGTCCAATGAATACATACGTATCTAATTCTAATTCTATGCTGTCCTCCATGTGCAAATGAAAGATCTTCCCGTTCCGAGCTGCCAGTTGCTGTCAGCTGCTGTCAGTGCTATCGGTGCTGATCTGTTACACTAACAATGTCCGTAAGCTTCACAATCCAGCCCAGATCCTTTTTTCCCCTGCACCCTTGATCATCGGCATCTGGCCGGTAATTTATGATTTTGTATCCACTATGGACCACAGTAGCTTTGTAGAACCTACGAAGATTATTCTCCGTACAACAAAAACAATCGAAAAACGGGATTTTGCCTCATCTTGCATTTGGTGTTCGACGGTGAATGATCGGCATTCTCTTTTTGGTGATACTTCAATAATCCATGGATTGCTGATATGAGGGCCGAGATTTAGGAGGTTTTCTTTTTTTTCCTTTTTCTTTTTTCCTTTGCCTTTGCCTTTTGCCTTTTGCCTTCCCTCGACAAGGGTGCTCATGATAGATTGGGTTAGGGATTACATTATGCGTTGAGAAAGAATCCAGAGCGGGAAGAGATAAATAACCTGAATCGAAGACTGAACTTGATTGGCAACGACGAAATAGACGAGGACGAACCTAGTGAATCAGGTTCAGGCAAAAACAAACGAGACCAGGCGAGATCATTCGCACGATTGGAACAGACGAAAGCAAATAATACAACAGATGATGTGAATAAGGGCGGAGGATTCGGTTAGACTGCGCTTGAGGTTTGCGCGAAGTGCAGCGGCAGAAAAGCGGCAGAAACACCGAAGGACGTGGACGTGGACGTGGACGTGGACCCTTGGAGGACCAGCAGAGGATTCTGCATTTCAAAGGAGTGAGAGCGCAGAGGAGACATGAGCACAGGAGGGAATGGAGGGCCGGCAGGACTACCGCTCAAACAGATCCGCTTCGTGAATAATGAGGGACAGCCGCCTGCAAAAAGGAGGAGGGTCAATGCTGCGTACGTGTATTCTTCGTGGGAGTAGAAGGAGGGGTAAATTCTACATCAATGTAGCTAATTTTTCCATCGGGAGTTTAGATGTCGGACGTGCAGAAAGCGAAAGACGAGATGCGATGGGAAACGGCCACTCTGTTCAACATGCACAGATAATGGCCACGAATGCATGGGGTATGCGGAAGGGCCAGATGGAGCTGCGACTTCGAGTTCGAGTGCGACAAGAAAGGAGTTAAGGAGTCCGGATACTGGAGCAGGGGATGAGGGGGATTATACAAATACAAGTCTAAATATAGCTACGAAGAGGCCCGGCATTTCGAGAGATAACTCGAGAGATTCGATCCTGCTACAATATCCACAAAGGGTCGATTTAGCAACTTCAAAATCGGGGATCACTACGGCCGAGCAATGGTGCATAAGAGATACGCCGACAATGGTAGAAAGTGAGGGAATGAGAAATAATCGACCTGGGGATCGAAGGATTGATTACAAAGACATCCCTTTATTCTCGGAGGATGGTCCCAGTCCTCTGGAAAGAGAACAAGCCCAGCTCAGTGACACCGGTGTCGGTGAGAGTCATCGCGTACCGTATTTTAGGTATTTTGGTCCCACGGCCATTGTACCTGGGTTCAAACAAATGGTTGTTTCTGTGCGAGAAAGCAGAAGGAGTATGGGCCCACCTTCTTCTTCGGTGACAATGTCGCCTATATCTGCAAAGCATGGCTCGACCGGAGGTTCTGTACATGGAGGAACGCCGTCTCAAACAGGCACTGAACCAAGATCTGCAATCGACATGCCACTCTACGATCCTAACGATCTGTTACCGGTAAACCGGCTGATTATCCATCTTGTTGAGGTCTTCTTCGCTCACCTGGGTTGTAATTACCCATTCTTATCCAAAAGACAAGAAAATTTCAAACGCTTGGTGGAGGAAAAGAAAATTGAACCCATTCTGGTTGATGCAGTTTGTACTTTAGCAGCTCGATTTTCAGATCATCCTCTTCTTACGACATCCCATGAATCTCCGCATCCCAAGTCGGAATACGGACAAGTATTTGCTCAACGAGCTAAGGCAGCTGTGGTGGATACATTTCCTTGTCCGACGGTTGGAGCAGTTCAGGCTTGCTTGTTACTTGCTTATGAAGGATTTGGTGCAAACCAAGATAGTGCTTTATGGATGTACCTTGGATGTTCCATACGTATGGCCGTGGACCTTGGGCTACAGAAATTAGACGGTGTTAAACATCAAGGACAGAAGGATCCAGGATATCATAGAGCCTTGATAATTGAACGAAATGAACCAGCACCCACGATTTACCGTGGAAGAGAAAAATGAAATCGAAGAAGAACGAATCGATACTCTTTGGGCAGTACTCATGCTGGACCGAGTCATCTCATCAGGGACTGGAAGACCAGTGAGTTTGAAAGATGAAGATCTCGAACTAACACTCCCGTCCGTTTCCCATAATTCGGAAGGGTGGCCGGATCCTTTTCCGGCTCTCATTAGAATCATACATTTGTATGGGCGCGTTTCCGATTTGTTGAATCGCATTAGAGGTGTAGATGATGTGACGCAGGGGTTGATACAACAGCTTTCTGGGATGGAAAAGGATTTGACAATGCTCTATCAGAGTTTAGATGCGAGACTGGGGTTCACGGCGAGTAATTTCCAGCATTATGTTAAGAGTGGAGAGGGAACAAACTTCATACTTGTAAGTGCTCTTCCATAGATAGACTCGAAAGCTCTTCTAACACCTCTCAAGGTACATTTTTGGTTTCACACTTTAATTATGCTACTTCATCAACCAACTTTGATGCATTCATTCGAAGGTCAAGTTCTACAGTTACTTCCTCATAGCCGCGAACTTAGCATGTCATCTGCTAAAACGATTGCCGATATTTTGGCATTCGCTGAGCTCATCGATCCGAGATCCTTCATTGGAAATCCATTCACATGTCAGCCAATATACATCGCTGGTTGTGCCTTCTTGAAAGAGATTGCATTGCATACATCTCAACCAAGCTCGAGAGATGTCAGTCCTCGAAATAGTCCTCCATCAAATTTACATCCATCAAATGGGCAACCATCGAACGCAATGAAAGCAGGTGGAATCTATCAGGGTAATCAAAAACAGAAACATTCATTACTCGCTGCCGCGGCAAATCAAAACTATCAACGATGTCACAAAGCTTTGCAACATATAGAATCATACTGGGCTGGTACGCGATATATTCGAGTGGCGCTGGAACAAAAACAATGTGGAATAGATCCACAGGAAGTTGAAACTTACACGGCCGAAGAATATACCGAAGCTACCAAACCAAGGAATGAAATCATACCAAATTGGAGAAGAAGATTCTCAGCAAACTCTCCAGGCCGATTTCCCGAATTTGTTCGTTCACCATTGTTGGAAGCACTGCCTGGCTCTCCCGCAATTGATCCAGCACAAGCTATTGGATGGTCACTCACTGGTACCACGAATTCACCAAGCTCAAATTTGACTTTTATGTATCAAAACCAGACCGCAGCAGAGCAGCAACCAAGAGAACATGGTCAGGGCAACATGATTTATGATCCGATTCGGCAGAGTCTTCCCGAGAATCTGGTTGGAGGTACCACGACTAGTGGAAGTGCAACAGCTAGTGGAACGTTCGATCGATATACTTCTCGCTCGAATCAGATGCCACCTCCTGCACCAAAATACATGACAGGAACAAATCCGGATGCAACGGTAACAGCTGATGCGGAAGTGTTACTTGGATTGGGTGCAAATAATTCTCCATATCCTACGCCCGGGAGTAGTTCTCATCACTCATATGATCCTGGTCCACGCAATACTCTTTCTCCACGGCCAAGATCGGGGGGTACGCCGGGTGGTGGGGGATATGACTTTCATCAACATCCTTCAACATCGGGACAATCACATCTTTATCACAATCATAGTAATAGTAATGGACTGCATGGAATGAATAATGGTGGTGGTGGTGGTTACGGGGCACATACAAATGGTTATATGGGAATGGGATTAGGTGGCAATATGGTAAGTGACATGATGATGGAGAGTCAGGATATTGACATGAGGGGCTTGGGTGAGGATATGATGCCTTGGTTAGAGTATCTCCCGCAGGATATGTTGAGATTTTATGATGGGGGTGGGGGTGGGGAGGGTTGAGGTAGGAAGGAGGAGAGGGGACCATGGTCTATTGCTCAAGGAAGTCATACAGACCTACTCATCGACCCGACTCTTATAGCCAGAAAATACAAAACATCCTGAACAACCAACATCAACACGTACTCTCGTCTCACGTCAGACCATTAAATTTCCCGACGTAATCTGAATGAAGGTAGTATGATGCTGCAAGTGCTCACTCAACTGGATCATGCATGCATGAATGACTCTCTTCATGATTATTAAATATCTCCCATCCCCTCCCTCCCTTCCTCATTAATTCTCCCCCGCCCCCCAAAAAAAACAAAAACGAAAAAAAAAATATTCCGGTACGGGAGATCGAACCCCGGTCTCCCGCGACCTGTTCTCTTCTCTTCTCTTCCTCGCCACAAGGCAAGGCAAGGCAAGGTGGCGGACGGATGGAAGAGCGAATGGGTGAGAGGCGGAAACGCTAGCCGCTACACCATGCCGGATTTTGTGATTGGAGTTTGGGTTTGTTTGATGGGGTGTGTGGATTGGTGTGTGTGGGGATATAGTCAGGAAGAAGGGTTTGGAGATGAGAAATTTTTTTGGTTGGGCTTTTTTGGGGTGGGGGGGATTTAGGTGCGCTGGGGTGGGATGTGGGTGGGATGGGGGAACATGGATAAGGTGTACTCTGTATAGAGTACATTATGGAAGGGCTGGGTGGGAAGGAGATGAGGAAGGAAGGGGAAGGGGAAGGGGGGAGGTTAGGATGTGAGATTGGGAGAGTTATGTTCTGGTGCTGGGGTTGTGATATATATATACAGTAGGTAGGTGAGTGGGTGGTTGGGTGTAGATTTTATGGAGGGGATGGATGTGAATGTGAAAGGGGAAGGGGAAGAGGAAGAGGAAGAGGAAGAGGAAGAGGAAGAGGAAGAGGAAGAGGAAGAGGAAGAGGAAGAAAGAAGTGGTTTAGTCGGCCGCGGGGTTTGGTGATGCGATATCGTTGGGTTATGCGGGGGATGAGAAATTCTATATCTATGATTATTTTGATGGACGATGGTTTCACTTCGGGCTTCTGTTGTGTTGTGTTTTGTTCTATCCTGTTCATTCTAAGTTTTGTCTCTCTTGGGTTCTTCCGCGAAGTTGCGTTGGAGAGCTCGAGGAGAGACAGGTTGGATGTGGCGTTTTGATTGTTTTACTTGGCTATTGTGCTGGGTGCATCTGCGACGTTTTGCTATGGGATCTTGCGGTTTTTCTGGAGTGTCTCGCATTCACTGGTCAAGGTGTGCTGGTGGTAATATCAGAGTGGTGGAGTTTGCTCGTGATTCTGATGCTTAACATTATCACGAGTATGATCGTAGCTCCACCTGGTGCTCTGTGAAAGGTGGTCTTGGGCAAGTGAGCTTGGGCAAGTGAGAGCTGTTGATGCTCTATTGTGGGATAGAGTGTATGAATTTGTAAGCTATTTGGCTGATGCTCATTTTCTGAGTGGCATATATTTTTGGCAGCTGAAATATCTCTCCAGATCTCTGGGAATTAAAGATCTTATAATTTGATTACTTTCTATCTGGGGATGCTGATATGATACCAGGTATCCAAAGATATCCCCAGGTGGCTCTCGGCTGGTATAAATTCTCGTTTCTGATGCGTGTAGAGACAAAGATACACTTATTATCACATATATCTCACCGTGCATGCACACGACTCACTTCTTGATATTGAAATAGTGGATTATTCCCACCAAATGATATATTCCGTGGGCTAGTAACACTTAAATGATGAATATTGGCCCAGAAATAATCTCTTGTCCTCTCAAGAACCTTAGCATCTACTCTTTGGCCCTTCAAAGTTGTATTGGAAACTGTTGCAATACAACTAAAGTATTCTTTATAATGATAATCACACTGTTGAGATTTTGTGTAACTACTTATAATTACTCATTCGGTAAATTAGTGCATGGTTTATCCTCTCGCCCACTCAATCACAAATCCATCAATGCTATCGCATGGTGTAACTCTCCTCAAACCATATTATCCCCATCGCTTAAAGCTTGACTACACCCCCGTGGCTTCTGATCTCCCTTCTCATCAGAAGACCCATCCTTACGCGTCAGTCTGCCAAAAGATCCATCACCCCATCTCCATCCCTGCTCAAGCTCTTCCTCAGAGTATTCATCAATTATCTCCGATCCATCACACCCAACACACGAATCCCATCTAGTCATAAGATAACCCGCACACTTATAACCCGAAGCAATGATGAAAACCACGAAACAAAAGACTGCAAATTCAATGCCTCGTAGTTGAGGTGGATCGAGCTCCTTTTCTTGCATTGACGATAGGATTGGATGTTCGAAGCCCGTCTGAGGATTAGCATTGTGTGGTATCGTGGAGGATTGGTAATGACCAGGCGATTCGAAATGCAGCGTGTGGCTATCATGCACTGCCCTCAACGCCAATTGTCTAAGGACAAAAAATCCAATCAATATTGCCATGAACATGGCGGAAATGATTTGTAATTGGAAAATTCCAGACCAAATCATCTTACGCCCATTACCGCTGCGCTGAGGACGCTTGGTGAAAGGATCAGTAGGGTGATGAATAGAGGAGCGGGAACGTAGGGTATGGCGTTGATATTGGAGGAGTGGTTGGGTCTCTGGAGTGACGGCTCCGAAAGGGATGGGGAAGTAGAATTCGGGAACCGGAGTGATGAATGGTGAGGTTGTGGTTGATGGGTTTGATTTGATGGAAGACATGTTTGAGTTTTCTGTGGGTTGGATGTTAGTAGATGGGAGATATGAAAATCTTTGTCACTGAGAAAGTTTAAATGAAGAGAGGAATACATACTTGAAAACTTGGAGACCATGGCTTGGGGCGTTCAATCAATCTTTGAAGAAACGAGTGATCACTCTGTTCAAGAGCGATACTATCCAGGTGTAGATCGTCTTCCGAGCTGATATTGAGAAGTAGTGTTCCTTGTATAGAGTCTGAATGTCAAGATTATGTGGGAGACTTCTTCGTGGGTTGTTGTAAACAGTTTGGTAGGGATCTGTTCAAAAATGCTTCCGAAAACCTCTATGGAAGAGAATAGACTATATAGCCATTGCTCTTCCTACGGTAGAAATGATATCACTAGTTGCTCCATACTAGTTTCGAGTTGCTATAGTCTACTGGATAGCTAGTTAATGATATCTTACGGTTATGAGCCAAATATTTAGTTGGAGATAATGGTGTTTCTTGGACCCTGAACCGTAATACCTCAATTCTTCTATTCCCAGTTGTTGTTGAGCAGTACCATAACAGCCCAGAAATCTCAATCTAGATAGCTGGAGTATAAACCGTACGAGATAAAGTAGTGGGATTGTCTTTTTAACTGTTCTCTGGCTTTTAGGAAAACTAAATATCGTATGAGCATGCTCTTTACTATCTCTGGTGGCAAAGTACCTGGAAAAGTGTCATCTAGATGGTTACTAGTATACTATATGAGCTTCAAATCGGAATTAGTCAAACAGAGAGACAGCTGTAATATTAGAAATGCTCGGAAACACTTATTATTATTCTTCTTAAAACAATAGACTAGTTCAATTGGATATAACAGATTTACTAGATGAACCGTACCATCTAGTTAGATTCAGCCCCTTCACCCACCTCGCTACGACAGCTACTAGACATTCACTCCCATCTAACGAAAACTTTCAACCTTATGACCTCATCTCGTTAATTTGGTACAACAGCAACCTCACGAACCGCATTATACCTTTTCCAAAGTGTACCATTCAAGTCTTATCACGAATATCTCTTCCATCTATTACAGCTGACTGATAACACTAGTATTTTTTCGCCCTATTGGCATATGGCAATCATCTATATAAAACCTGTCCCAGCTGGGAAGTTCTGAGAATTTACAACTAATTTCAGAAGAAGATTCACATGAGAAACCCACAACATCAACTTCCTAAATCTTTTATACAAACACTCAGGTTCAATCAATTTGATAAATTCAATTCACCGGATTCTGCAAAACTACAAATTAGTTCGTTAGATATGGTTTTCAATAGAGGTATATTCATTCTACCCCTCGTACCTTTCACTTATTTCCTCCAATACTCTAGTATCATTCGCTCAGTTTACAATCAACTAATCCTCATAGTAGACTCAAAAAAATTCAGGAACTCCAGAAAACCTACAAGACTTCCAAAGAGTGCGGCAAGTAGCGCACATCCTCATATCAAGATGGCTATGAATACACAGATCTGCGCTAGCCCGATCAATAATGATGGCAGTTCGGCCGCAAATTTTACACAAGAGACTCTCACTCCAGTGAAACGCAGAGACAGGGGAAAACCAAAGCCGATTTCGAAGATTCCATCTCCAACTGGATCAGATCGAGCCCAATCATCAACACCGGAACGGTCCACACCTACTCCCATTACAACTGTTGACTACTCGAACATACACAACAACGACACTCAAACTATATCTACTTCACCTACCTCAGTCAAAGCTATGAAGGAGAATGTTACTGATGCAATGGTTACTGATCACTTTAAATCCGCCGATTTCGAGTCACCTCGATCACTACAAAGTCACACTCCGATCTTAACTGCGAATATGAGTAGCCCGATTTTAATAAACAAGAAAGGTCCGTGTACAACCGCAGTATCGATCTCCGAAGGAACACCATGGAAGGATCCGGTTTCTTTAACAGAACCAAGCCTGATGGCATCTCCTATTGAACCCCCTTCTTCAGCAGCTTCTCATATGACCCCCTCTCCTCGTGATATTGCTCCTCCAGCCCCAGTGAGCTCCTACACCTCTTATACGTCATTCACTCACACCCCACCCCGCCTCCCACCATCACCATCACCACCTCGTCCTCTCCCCCAAACCTCGCAATCAACACCGCTCCTCCCAAACCCCCATTGTCCCTCCAATACCACTCAGCAAACTCATTCAACCCTCCCTCCTGGCTACTACGAGTACCACACCATAAATGGAACAACAATCCTTCCTCTCACCTCTGAAGCCCGCGCATCTGGCAATGACTCTGGTCATGAATCTTCCCTATCACCCGTTTCATCCCGTGAAGATGGATGTCGCAGCTCTTGTGGCGTCAAGACAAGTTTGATCTGTACATACCTATTGTTTGCATGCTCTCTCACCTGGCTCTTGTGGATGAGTTGGGGAACCATCACACCAGCAGATTTGGGCCATCGCGGTATTATCGGATCGGAGGATGGACCTGCCACCGTTTCATCTTATGATGCAGATTTGCCTATCGTTGCATCATTAACACCTCGTCGTATTGTTGATGATCCTCTTGAAATGGATAATGTCGTTCTTCCTCCTGATGTCGAGAGTTCAGCTGAACCGAACAGCCCACAGTGTCCACGTCATCCACATCATCCACACTATCCAGAGTATCCAAAGTATGCGGAGTATCCAGGCTGTCCCCCACCCCCCAAAAATGACTCTCCCGATCCTTCATCAGGGAATGGTTTTTTCGAGCCTCTTGTTGTGGTTATGTTGCACACCATGGGCATTGCAATGGGCGTGTTTGCTATCATTTGGATCATTACCATCTTGATGCGATACGACCGAGAGAATTCGATTTGAAGTAAGGAATGGTCTTTTTTCTAGGCGCGAAGGCTAAAAATTTGGCTATGGTATGACGATGGGTTCATGTCATATCAACTATCTGAGCTACCGTGAGAAATTCACAGTGGGGGGGTGTATCTGCGAGTATACTGGTAGCTGAATCGCAGATACTGTTTTGGGGTCAATATATTAATTAGAGTGGGCATCTCAATAGGAAGGTCAACAGATAAGTAATGGCTGAGATGAGCGGATTCGGGATATTGAGTCTGGAATGAACAACTTCTGGCTCTCTCTCAAGGTTTATGGAGGAGATATCCGGGTAGATAGTGGAAATTCGGTTTCTTAAGATAGAGCAGTGGCTACTGTATCTTCTTCGTGTTTCCTATGCAATGAATAATCCTCAACAAATGATTGTGTATTATTTGATTCTAACATTATGCGCATCATGAATGAATGTGCAACTCATTGAATGGCTAAAACTATCTTCCAAATTGAAAATGGATCTATTTCAACAACTTTGCTAGAGTAGCGACGCCTTTATGAGAGTTATAAGGGATAAATAGGTTACAAAGAAATTATACCACGAAGTATTTGAGAGGCGACATCCTATACTAATGCCTCGACCCCATTTCGCCTTTTGATTTGCGTCCCCCAGCAAATCTAAATTCCAATTATCATAATTCAAGGGACACATATAAATGTTGCTAGCAAGGACACGAAAGCTCTCACTTACATCTTTGGCGTTGAGATGATCCCTACAAGATTCTGTCGCACTCCTCAGTTTAGACCACAACTTTACTCACGGGTAAAAGCTTCACGTTAATAGAACTACTAAACAAAACTTGACATGATATTATTCCATCCCATGGTTCATCTATGCAGCATATTCTGTTTCTCTTACGACAAGCAGCTGCTTGGGCTTCCAGCATCTTGACCTTCCCCCACCATCAAGCTGCCAAAATTCCTCTTCACTGGGAAGACTTTTGCGGAATCACCAGCCTCAATAGCTTAAGAGTGCACGTCTCAAATCTAATAGAGTGTCGATGGTGATGTGTGTAGAAAATCCCCATTATGCCACTACCCAGAACTTCCAAACATATGGTATTCTGGATTACAATGTAGCCCAATCAATTCCTCAATGAAGCAAAAGCCTCAAGATATTGGAGGTCAATGAGTTGCGATTCTTCCGCTGCACAGAAGCTCTAGTAATGGCTCTATGACGAATCTACTCGCTGGAGACACTTCACACAAGAACTTGAGAGACTTATTGGCCTAAGCTAAGCATATCATTGTGGATGGATCTCTGTATGAGGTGATGGATGAAGACTTGATAGATGAGGATCGAAATGATAAGAAATCCGGAACGAAGAATCGGAGCTCGCCGAAGCACGATAGGCGATTAGCTTTGGATTATGTTGAAATATGTGACTCTACTTGCGTCCTTAACAATGTGCGCACTTGCTTGATACAACGAGAGAGCTTGATGTCTCACAGGCCGCATCTTTGGAGACAAGTCGTCCATCGTGACTCTAGTCCTCCATTTTCACCAATTCCGTGCATGCATATGCAGTGAAACAGAAGAGATCCCCTCTTCTAGAACAAACATCTCCACGTCGAATATTGACTTGCATTAGCATCCCACAGCACATGCACCAGCTGCAGGAACTCCGGCTTTTGATATGAAAATAGCAGGAGACAATCGTATCGATCTTTTGCATGTGAAAGCTCTCCCAATATCCGTCCTATCTGCACACAATTTATCCTTTCGTCTGCGAATTCCACAGACCGGTCGCATGACCCCCACGATCAATTTACCCAGCGACTGAGCAATTGTCGGTCCATAAGACCGGCTTGGCTACAGCTTTGTATGACGGCGAACCTATCGTCCACGACGCCAAGTGTGCAGTCAGCACGGGGTCTATGAATCCTTGGAATTCGATGAAGCGGGGATTTGAGTTCTATATCTGCACGACCGGACGCATCCAACTTTCGTTTAGTTTGCTCCGCGTCTACAGTAGCTCATTGATAACTGTACCACCTTCCTCAATCACACCAATGCCGAACCCAAAGAATATTCTGGAACATTCTTGATGTGTGTGTCGGTATTTTAGATATTTCAAGCATTATTGGGAAAATAAAATGGGTCTAGTCGATTTGGGACATGAAGGAGATCCCGTTCTTACAAAGATTGTGGACAAAGATAAAGTAGCGTGGTATCAAAAGAGAAATTTGAGAATCTTGTATTTCGTGCTATATCCGACGTGTATGGGTATTGAGATGACGTCGGGGTTTGACTCACAGATGATTAATGGGTTGCAATTCATTCCTTCTTGGAACAAGTGTGAGTTTGTGATCAGGGAGCTCATTGATTGGAATGCTATTGATAAATGCGCAGACTTTGGTGTGGCGACGATTGATGGGGCTGGGAAATCAACGTATGCTTTGAAGGCAGAGCTATTAGGGATTGTGGCGGCGGCGTATAGTTTAGGTGCTATTTTGTCAATACCGTTTGTACCAGTTATCGCTCAACGTTTTGGACGCCGGTGGTCCATCATGTTTGGGTCTGCCGTTATGGTTGTTGGGTCATTTCTCCAGGGCTTCTCGGTCAATGGTGCGGCCCACCTAAGCACATTCAGGGGATATATGCTCATCTGGAGATAGTTGCAATGTACATCATTGCAAGAATGTTCCTTGGATTCGGTATCGTCTTTGCTATTGTCTCCGGCTCCGCTATGCTTGGTGAGCTAGCATATCCCAAAGAACGGGCCGTCATGACTTCCCTCTTCAATGCATCTTGGTTTGTGGGATCTTTGATCGCATCTGGAATTACTGTTCGTACGGCAACCATAAATACTGATTGGGGGTGGAGAATCCCATCTCTTCTTCAAGCTTGCCCATCACTTATCCAAATATTTTTTGTTTTGTGAGTGCTTTCTCGAGTTGCCATTGATACGGCTAACGAGACTTGAAGTTTTCTGCCAGAGAGTCCTCGATATCTTATTAGCAAGGATAGAAGAGATGAAGCATTCGATATCCTGGTTAAATATCATGCAGAAGGAAACGGTGACTCGATATTCGTGCGTGCTGAAATGACTCAGATCGAGACAACAATCAAGCTAGAAGTGGAAGCTGCTCAGCGATCCTGGATGTCGATGCTAAGTACCCCCGGAATGAGACGACGAGTCTTCCTTGCATCTGCTATGGGGATTTTCACACAATGGTCTGGCAATACTTTGATTTCGTGAGGAAACCTCATTCGATACTCTGTTGCACCCCCAAAGAAAGAACACTCTAATCATCTCAGATTCTACCTCTCCAAAATTCTCGCCATGATTGGATACACCGATACCAATACCAAAACCATGATAAATCTTGGTTCCACCGCTTGGTCATTTCTCACTGGAACCATAATCGTACTCCTGGTGCCACGTTACAAACGCCGTACCATGTTTCTGCTATGTGCTTGTAGTATGTTCTTCGTATACATAGCATGGACCATCAGTATGCAGCGAGCCATGCTAGCATATGAGACCCATCGACCCAATAAAGCCGCTGCCATTACAACACTATTCTTTATATTTATCTATTCCCCTTGTTACAATATCGGAAACAATGCACTGGCATATAGTGAGTTATCTCTTCGTCCAGAATCCCTCGTCCAGAAGCGAACTGAATGTAAGCGGAAGAGAAGCTGGAAGAATGTATAGAAATTGCTCATTCGGCTTCGGATGGCTTAGCAAATTGAAGGATATCAAGGAAGCCTATCAACCCAATACTATTGGATGATAGCCTTCGTTCCTGTCACCTGTCACCTGTCACAACCCAATATTCTAACAAACCCCCAGCATATCTAGTAGAACTCTTCCCCTACGCCGACCGCTCCCGCGGCATCTCCATCGAACAATTTTTCGTCCGCGCAGCCAACTTTTTTACCACATTTGTGAATCCCATTGGCATGGCCAATATCGGTTGGAAATATCTTGTCATGTATTGTGTGACTATTTGCATTGAAATCATTGTGATTTATTTCTTCTACCCCGAGACTCAGGGGAGAACGTTGGAAGAACTGGCTTTCTGTGAGTGGTGTTTTGTTCTCATGAGAAATCACCAGCATATGCGTGTGTGAGAAAGCTGAACGGTATGTGAAGCTGTGCACAGCACTAACTGCGTATTTTTAATGCAGTATTCGAAGATAAAGCATTGGCTGAGAGGGCCGTTGTGGCTGTGGAGAAAACTATTCAGTCTGATCATCGTGAGGGATTGGGACGAGAGGAAGTATCACTGGCATCAGCACCCACGAAGAAATTCGCTGGATCCAAGAACGTGGATTTGGGTGATTGATATCTGAGCTTTTGCTTAAGCTTAGGAATTTCCATAACCTCTGATTATTCTTACCTCCTCCTACTCGAGTATTTCCCCTATTGAACCCCTATTTTCTTGGCGTTATTTCCGCTTCTTCGCCAACTGACCTGATCAATTTGGAGTTAATATGATATTTTTAACTTCATCGTTCAACGTGACCATAAAAGTGTCTTTCAAATACTTGATACGGCGCCATTGGCCTTTATATCATAAAGGTTAACTCCCTCATCCATAACGCTCTTCCCATATCGCCAAAAGCACAAAAAGAAAAAAAAAACCATTGCTGGCGCGTCCCTACACGCAAAGCCCCCACATACGTGCACGTTCTCCGCGCGTTAATCTTAAGTCCCAAAGATCTCCATCTATAGCTGCTGTATTCTTCATCCAACTTTTTAACATAGTTACCCACTGGTAACCCACTCAAGGAAATTTTCCAAAAGCTTGGTATTCTTCTCGCCCCTATGATTTGCCCTTGGCAATTCAAAATCGAGATGTTATGGAGCCTTTCGCTTCGGCGTCCGCGGCATTGTAGCAGTAGGAAGTTGGTACCGCTGTTGATAGTGTAGGGCGGGAAGAGGTGAGAGAACCATCTTGTGAGTTCTTTCTGTGTTTGATATGTGAGGAAGAGCAGGCAATTCGAAGTCACGCTTTTGTATGGTTTCTCTTGTGTTCTGTCTTCTACTTTCTACGCCGTTTTATTTGTATTTTTTGACCTTTTTTTTCAGGTGGTTCTCAACCCCTTTTTCCTTGAGATTTGTCTGTTGGGTCAAAAGTACACCATCATTTTATACCTTTCTTTTACATCTATCGTATATTTTATACGCCTCTTTCAATCTGTTCACCCCTCAATCACGCAATGCGGGGTCTATACATATCTTTCCTCTTCCCCGCCCTCCAAGTTGTTGCCATCAACACCCCCCCAGAATCAGCATTCCCCAGTATCAATTCCACCGCCTTCGACGCCGGAGACTATGGTGCATATCCAAATCGTACATACAGAACTCGTCCAGACATCATCTCACCGCGTCTCAATATCCTGCAAGCAGATCCACAATGTGATGATGGATTGTACACAATGATATCCCTTCGAGGAGATAAAGTACATGTCGCGGGACAAAGTCCCATGATCCATGATGCGAGGGGTAATCTAGTATGGATGAATGCGAGTTATGGAGAAACATTTGGATTGAATGTGCAGAGGTATAAGGGGGTGGACTACTTGACTTTCTGGCAAGGTGATGATTCGATAGGAGGACATGGGGAAGGTGTTTATGTAATGGTATGTTGATCGAATATACTGTTCCATCTTTACTCCAAAAGCCAGGAATTTGAAAACTGGAGATGAGACTCATCCATCATCTAGCTGGATTCCCAATACAACGAGGCATTCCGGATAACCGCCGGCGACGGACACCCAGGCGACCTCCACGAGTTCCATATCACTCCCTCCGGAACTGCCCTAGTAACACAATACATCCTCAAAGAAGTACCCATCATCTACCAGCAGCGCTCACGCAAAGGCTGGGTGTGGGATTCCGTAGTCCAAGAAATCAACATTGAAACTACCGAGATCCTCTTCGAATGGCACGCTTCGGATCATTATGGAACCGAAGAATCCTATCTCCCACCTGGAACGATGGGGCTGCGGAGAGATCATGCGTATGATTTTTTTCACGTCAATAGTATCGATAAAGATGGCGTTGGGAATTATCTAATCAGTTCGAGATATTTCCAGTCGGTCACGTACATCGATGGGAAGACAGGGGATATCCTGTGGGTACTGGGGGGCAAGAGGAATAATTTCACAGATTTATCTGCTGGAAGAGCCACGACTTTTGCTTGGCAACATGATGCACACTGGACTCGTGATCATACTGGAATCACGTTGTTTGACAATGGAGCGCGCTATGGTTTAAGGCCCATTGCAGAGTCTTCGCGCGCAGTACATATTTCCGTGGACCTTGAAGCCATGGCTGCGGAAGTTGTACACGAGTATTTGAATCCTAGGAAGATTATTAGCGCGAGTCAAGGCAACATGCAGGTTCTCGAGAATGGCAATGTAGTTGTCGGGTATGGATACAATGCTGCTTGGACGGAATATAGTGCCGAGGGCAAAGTCCTCTGTGATGTCCACATTGGATCTCAAAAGGCCTTTAACACTGGCGCGGTACAAACATATAAAGTGTTGAAACATGCGTGGACTGGAAAACCGGATAGTATACCAGATGTAAAGGTAGTGAAAAATAAGGTGTATGTTAGTTGGAATGGCGCCACGGAAGTTAAGCGATGGGTCTTGGAGGGTTCGAGGAGTGAAAGGGCTCAGATAAGCGAAGAGGGATTCCAAAAGCTGTTTGAGGTTGACAAGAGTGGGTTTGAGACGAAGATTCTGTTTCATAAGAGAGCGTGGTGTTGGGTGAGGGTTGTCGCGGTCGGTGTAGAGGGGGTGAGGTTGAGTACTAGTGGGATCTTGGCTACTGAGACAGATTGCGAGGATACGGTATGTAACCCTCCAGTTCGCTCCACTTAATCATCAAGTCCAACCCAGCCGTTGACATAGCCTTAATAACCATACGCATATAGATCGATACACCGGATACAGGAGAAACCATTGAAGAAGAACCAGAGGACGAAAACCGACTAATGCCATCAACGTTTGCATTCCAGCTAATGGCCATAGGCGGAGTTGTGATTGGAATTTTGGAGTTGTGTAGAAGGAAAGTTTTAAAACGGACACTTTCCGATGTTGGTTATCGAGTCCTTCCTATTCAAAATCAAGATTAGGAGTTATGAAACGATGTTCTAATATAACAAAAGTTGAGGATCGTCAAATCAAACTGCAAGCTTTGGATTGATGTGACATTGCATGTAAATTCGATATATTAGCTCTACTTTCCTAGCTTGGTTAGTTGAATAATAACTCCCTCCTTCGAAGCCTGCGCCCGTGTCTCTGGGATACACCCAGTAAGAGCACACAGTAGAATTGACTCGTCTCCGGTGCTGTCAAAATGGAGGGTGTTATAAAATTTGACATGACATGTGTTCTGGAATCTGTACGAATCTGGAAAGATGAGATATGGAGGAGGTAAAAAAGAAGGGTAGGTGTGGTGGCGTCCATCCTCCAATGAGATTCGGACGTTCAAGCCCTTGAGGCTTTTTGATCGTCAAATTTGATCTGCAACATGGAAAGGCATACAAGGTTGAAAGACAGTTCGATTCTCGACCAAAGATCCAGGCAGTACGAATACCCATGAACCTGTACAAGCAGGAAGTTTGAGCAGACGGGTTCACACCATTGTAGAAACAAGATCACAGGAAAAGAATATAAAATGACGGATGAAATATTTGCGTGATTTTTGAATCCAAGAGAGTTGGCCCCCCACATTGGATGTGACTTTTATTATCCCCCCTTCGTGGTTATATCCTTCCACAAAACGCCAAACACCATGCCGATATATACCATCGAATATCAGAGGAAACTTCACGCTTCACTAGCAACAACGCCACCAGCCTCCTTCCACTTCTGAACCCGTCGTCTAATATCTGGCTCCGTTTGCTGCATAGGATTCAACCTTCTATCCCTAACCATGGCTCCGTAGTTCTCCCCCCATCGCTTCACTAAGCGTTCAACCCATTCCTTTTCCCGCTCACTCTGTTTTCTTTCCCTTTTCTCTCCCGCTCTCGACGCCTGTTCCTCCAAGAGTTTCACAATTTCGTTCTTTGGCCTGGAACTCTTCTCATCACCAAAACCCTCGAAACTTTCTCCGTTCTCACCCTCATCATCTGAGTTCAGAGGATCATTCAATGGATTTGCCTTTTTATTATCATGGATGACTCTGAGAATCTTTCCAGTCTCCGGATCTCTTTCGACTCGCGCTTCAGTTGGGGCAAGGTTTTTGGGGATTGCGTTTGAGATGGCGAGCTTGCTTGCAGTAGAGGTTCTTGATTCGGGTCCTGCTTGTTTCTTCTCGATCCCACCGGTGACGGTATTGAGACGACTAGTTAAACCAAGACGGCGGTAGTTTTGTGTGAGGGTTTCATCCTGTCTCCTAGAATGGAAGTTAGTTGTGTGCCTTTGTGATTGATACTATGTAGAATAAAATTACCAGTTTGCAGCGATAATGGCATTGCCCAAGGGATTGACACGCTTCGACTTTGGCTTGAGCTTGATCTTGGAATTTCCAGATCTGTTCTTCTTCTTTTGAAGTTCGCGGCCCATTTTCTATGATTTCAGTTGATATATGATGTGGTCGAATGAAATTGGTTGGTTGATGTAATTAATTGTACTTGCACTCCCCAAACTATCACATCGGAAAATCTTCACCATTGAAAAAATTCGAAGCTAGCCTTATCAGCTAAGATTAGCTTGGTCTTATCATCACATGACCAGCCAGTTCCTTTCTTCTTGGTCCAGTGACTTTGAACGCAACAGGACGCGTGACTTTCTCCTTTTTCTAAACCTAGCTACCCTACCTCATACCTCACTCAGCCTTGAAGGAAGAGTTCGACTCGTGTGATCGTATCAAGCACATACTTCTCCATCATCTCGATCTAATTTTTGACGAACGAGACTTAAGCAGTGCCTTAATATAATATACTTGCGATAAAGCAACTCGCATCACATCTGTGAAGAGTCAAGACTGGTTATGCTATCCTCATCCAAAGTGGGCGCTATATTTGTATATGTCCATTGTCTAGTCCATGATCATTGAACCAAAAGTACGAAGATCGGGACATCGCTCGTTCTCATGCCCAATGGTGTCCAAGGAAAAGTCATCACGGCAAAACCCCCCACTCCATCCCCACGACTTAGGTATTAGATACTTATCAGCTTAACCGCATTGCCGTATTGCTATCGGATGAAGTCGTGATCTAATTCTAATACATCCTACACGAGAAGGGAATCTTCTCCGAGCTTCATCTCCGTCATACTTATGCCATTCAGCAGAGTCCATCAGGCATTTCACAGCACGTCTTTCCTACAGTGATTTTATTAATGTCCGAAATCAAGGGAGGTTAGGATTAGTTATGAAGAAGCTAGATTGCACTGTACAGTATGGCTATCTGGTACCACTTCGTACCCCCACTGTAACTTGTCTTACCTCTTCACGATCTTCGCCCTCTCCTGCCCTTTGCCTGAGCCTTTGACATCAAATGGTATGCAGAGGCGAGCTCCTAAGAGGATCTACAGCCAACGCGAGGGTACCTGGTGTAACGTTCCATCACAGTCTACATGTTTCTCTCTAGAAAAGTGAACTTGAGCAGAGAATCTGCTGTGAAAGATCTAAACCAATCAGTGTTAGGATCTTAACTGCGAAAGGATTTCGGAGAAGACAGTGAAGGTCGGCGCGGTGAGGAGCCGACAGTAGGATCCGTATCATGTAATATTCTTCTTGGTCCATGACATTTATGATTTCCTCAAAATAGCCGCGCAAAATGTATGAAGAAGACTGCCGTATTATATGATTCACACATCAATAGTCGTCGATGTCGATGGAGAGAAACTTTAGGCAAGGTCCGTCGAACTACTAAGAAGTTGGTGACAGCGTAGAACCTTGCGGGTAGAAAAGGTTAGCCATCTTGGCATATTTAAGACATCACAGTAGGAACCATGGTGTGTCGGAGATATTACCTAGTTTTGACATCTCTACTGGGACCAGATAGGACAACAGCAATTTAGACCAGAATTAGACAGACCCTGAACGATCCATTAGACTTTTTATAATTAGGTTTAATTCTGTTCCATTGCCGATATGTACTGTGCTGTTATTATTATCACCATCGTGCCGTACTCCGCGGTCCTTTCAAGCTGTTAGACTTTTTTGATCACTCTGAAAAGACATGTGCCTGCGAACCATATTAGTCCAAGTCGCAGCGGAAAAAAAAACAGCTAATTCCTCCGGATGATCACGGAGCGGTATCTTCAAATTTTTGTTCGTACTGGAGATATACAAAAGCTCATCAACAATGAATTCGCTCAAACAGCCGGGCCAATCGTACGTAAGAGAAAGGTAGTCGATTTCATGAGCTTATCATTTGTGATCAAAATGAAAGAGACGGACAACACTTGAGTACTCTGCAGAAACCAAAATGTCCATGGATCGATCTATCCCTCCCCTGGTTCTCCCCTACCCTAGGGACAAAAGCCACACCGAGGCATCTATGCCCTGCAATCCGAAGAAGGCACGGGTTTGTCAAACATGTAAGTGAGTGAGCCGATTGGAACAGTGCCGGGACGGCGTATGCTCTTGTGTTACAATATCAAATTCCTTCTATGCATCCTTCGAAACCTTCTAGCTTACGTCCACTTAAGATAGCGCCATCGTGGATAGCCTCGTTGAAGAGAGGACCGACAAGGATTAAGAGGCTTAATAGTCGTGTTCATCTTGTGATTTGCCAGATACACTTTTGGAGGGGGCAGCCACCGCGCTGATACCCAGAATTCATTTTGGTTTATGCAGCAATTGTCTAATTCGTCTTGCAGCAGGAAACGGAGACGGAAGTGGAACGGTAAAACGATACCCCTCCCTTGAATTTTTGTTCATAAATCATCAAGGATTTCTTTCCTTTTGTCCAAGGTTTTGCTTGTAGATTCAATGGGTCTGCAACTGTCTAGATTGGACTTAATCGCTGGTCATGTGTATGTAATAACAATGACTTGGTTTGTCAGAGATTGGGACTATTCTTATCATCAAGTCCTCGCCATTCATCCAGAGTTTTGTGACAGGTAATGAAGATCATGAGGGGAATCCTAGTGTAAGGTAGTCTGAAATGAGGGCTAGTGGACGGCCAGAGGCGTACAATTAATAGCATGATCGATATAAGTGGTTCGGATGAGTCGATGCCCTTTTATGGGTGTTAGTCTGGACCAGCTTAATATGATGGAGGAAAATTTCAACTGCCAAACAAAGTGTTGAATGGGATCTCTCCTGCGACTAGTTTCGATTCGACCCTCCCAGCTATCCTCTCATTTTCTTAGAGTTTTGCGTCTTCGCAGTCCATGCTGCAGACGACAGTATAAACAATGTCGAGCCTTGCAGACAGCTAACGAATCATATTTTAGCTTGCTACCCAACCCCGTCAAGACCCATGATGGAGCTATTTCTTCATGAACAGCTCAGACATGGAAATATAGGATACCCCTCATTACAGTACAGTAGGTACAATCACCACAACGCTCTCCTGCATATTGAAATGCAAATAGCATACTGTACCTCGTAGTCCCGCTTATCTATTCGCAGTCTTATCGGTTGCAATCAGACGCTTTGTGCCTTGATCGCACATTGCGCCAGACTGGGATTGAAGGTCGAACCGAGCAAAACTCCAAATTTCCTCCTCCCTCACCATCGCCCCTTCATCATTTCAGGATGCCGGATAAAAGTTTGAATAGCATGGCTTGCGAGTTGCAGTATCGTCCCAATAGCCTCGTCACAACCTAATTTAGAATGAAGGGGCAGGATATCGATTACTTACAAATAAAACGAAGCCAAGAAGAACTAATCACCATCATCGAACCGGGCATATATTTCAGGCATGTGCACAGCAGTACCGAATAGCCAGGGGGAAAGGAAAACAGAGCCACCGTTTGCCTCCCCACCACCACCACCACCTCCTCCTCCTCCTCCTCCTCCTCCTCCTCCACTACTGTACGAACCTCACTCAATGTTTAATCGACGCCAGTGGCTGTCCTGTTACCTTTCATCTCCGAAGTTTGCTTTTCGGCCATACCCGTACACCATCCATTGCAAACCCCTCTCATCCAATAACTACTGTGGGAAGCGGTGCTAGCTAAATGAGACTCATGACGATCTAAATGTATAAAACCTGCTATGTAGAACTAATCGCGGCTTACAGCCAGGTCAATTTATGGGGTCTGCTGGCACTTCTTTGACATAGCTTCCGCAATGGCGAAAGTCCACCCCGGCTTTCAGATCAACCTCGACCGGACAGCAAGTGAACGGGCATACTCCGTACTTCAGTGGACTGTGGATTGAGACATATTAAGCTTATTCATATGAAGCTCACGATGCCAAACCTCTTCAAGAAATTCATCTTCATTTAAGTGGACCACTACATCTCCAAATTCTCAAATTAAGCATTTGCACCCAGAGCCTAGGGCGAAGCCAGAGGCGAAGCCAATTCGAAATCCCTCCAATCTTGTTTCTCAAGCCAAGACTTCCACAAGCAAATGGCTGAGAATAATTGATGCAGTTCTATAGATTGTGTGTGCAGCAAGTAGAGGAAGAGAAATTCCTGCATGGAAGCTGCATTGTGCTTCCTCTGCAGAGAGATGATGATATTTGATTAGTCGAACTCTACTCCGTAGATTAAACCACTCGGAGGGGGTAGTTGAAAATGGCCCTCGGTTCCCAGAAAGCCTGCTCCTCCCACTTCAATCCCCTGCCAACTCTACCCTACATCACAACTTTTTCACATTTCAGTTGCCCCCTTGCAAAATCGCAGTGCTGATCCCCACCCGTAACTTGAATGTACGCCGGGGCGGACCTACTTTCTAGGGGTTGTCCATCGTCTAGCTCGCTTTGCTCCTCATAATTGATTAACATGCCCACCATGAATTTCATCCAAATATTGCAACCCCAAGCTTCAGCCAACGGCTATTCTCCACATTCTTCTTTCGTTCACTTGGCTACATTATATTTCAATGGACTTGCATTTCTCTTTTCAATCGAATATCCAAAATTTTACCTCATAATTATCATCAAAAATGACTCTCCCTGTAGCATGTCCTCCCTCCTCTGCCTCCTCGGACCCGCCAACTGTAGCCCAACGCAAGCGACGCAGGAGGGCTCCAGCTAGCGGTGCCTCGGACGATTGCTTCGCTTGTACCAAACGAAACGTAAAATGCGATCGAAGAAGACCATATTGCTCACAATGTCTTGAAGTTGGAAATGAGTGCTCAGGCTACAAAACCCAATTAACTTGGGGAGTAGGAGTGGCAAGTCGAGGAAAACTGCGAGGTCTATCTCTCCCTGTTGCGAAATCTCCTCCTGCCCCCAAAAGTCCACCCGTTACCCGTCCCCGAGCTGCTTCTACGATTGCGAGAACCCTGGAAAAAAGCGATGAGGGTGTTAGAGTCAAGTTGGAAAATGCAGGTTCTGTATCTGTTAGTCCATTCATGACATATGATTTTGTCAATATGGCACCTCATGGGAATACGTCGACGACTCAGATATCAGATTGGAATGTTTCTGCACCATCTCACGAATTCACCATTCCTAAATATCATCCTGAGACACAGCAACGCCAGATGCAACGACAACTACCACCACAACTTCATCGGATACATACGCTTAGCATCGGGAGACCGGAAGGATTGGGCCATTCCAGCTCCATAGACTCTCTGAGCCCTTATCCTGACAGCGAGTATGTATCACCGATCAGCCAATCGTTTCAGCATGACGAAGTTCCTTTCTTAAACAGTCCTGCCGCAATGTACAACAGCTATTCGTCGAGAAACACTTCCATAACGGATCAAAGTTCAGATATTATGGGAAACTCACGTGGCCCTACCTCATGTCCTGAACAGTTCTATGCTCAATCAGAAATGAGTTCGAGCATAAGTTCTCACCAGAATATGTATGACATTGCAGAAGGTCACCAGCCCCAACGATCTCATCAAGAGTCTTCTTCAGTGCATGAGATATTTTACGACGATGAAATGTTAGGTGAATAATTTTATTCTAAGCGTTCGTTGAGATCTTCTTCGCTAACTATTTTCTTACTAGGCATTCAAAACTCCCAAGAATCTGAATCATTCGCCACAAGTGCTAGATCCAGTCACTTTGGGTGGACTTCTATCAATGAAGATGATGTTGGTTCCCCTACGTCGGAAACAGATACCTATCATCATATTACTGGGCATGATTCCATGTCATCTTCATTTACTTCTGAAATGTCACCTCGAATCTCATTCTTCTTAGATTACTACGAAAAGATCATCTGCCCATCGGTAGTGGTCATCGATAGCCCTTCCAATCCTTACCGGGAGCATATTCTTGCTCTGGCCTCTTCAAGCCAGAGTCTTCAACATGCCATTTGTGCACTTGCGGCTTGCAATCTACGCATGAAACGAAAGCAGTCACTAGGCCAAGATCATTGGCGTCAGCCAATTGAACTCGAACTTCAAGATCGTATCAATGGTGGCTCTCTTGGTCGACCTGTCTGCGTGAGAAGGTCCTCTACTCAGACAACTTTAGGGGACTCCATGAGTACCGATGCATCACTACAAGAAGAGTACCAACATCGTTCGCTAGCCGTCTCCCTCCTCAACGAACAATTAAGTGACCCCTCCAAAGCCCGCCACGACTGTGTCCTCGCCACCCTCTTCATCCTCTGTCATTATCGTATGTGCGAATCTGGCATCGCTCAATTCCGCACCCAATTTGCCGGCGTCAAAAAGATTCTCGGAATGCGTGAATGCGGAACTGATACCGGCAACTGGGGATGGATGGAGTCTCTCTTCACCTATTTTGATGGTATTGCGGCTTCAATAAATGATCGTGAATCCCAGCTTTGTGGCGGATACCTTGAAATGCTATCTAACCCCTCCAATCCTAATCATGCGATTGAAAACATGGTAGGCTGTGACGCCGTCCTCTTCAAAACAATCGCCAAACTAGGACGTCTCAATTTGCTGTCTCAGCATCGTCCCGTTATGAATGATTCCATCACTAGCCCCCCGCATCAAAATCATGTGCATCAAACCTCTGGGCTTCATCGACCTCGACTAGCTGGTCAAGAACTGGTTGATTTCTACAACCTTCATTCCGTTTCATTTGACGGCAACGGATTTGCCTCAACGATGACCCTCAATGATCATCACACGGCCCCCATCCAAAACCTTGAATCTCTATCTCCCACCTGCTCTCCAACTTCCTCTACCATAAACTACATGTCTGGTGACGGCACTCATACCACTTTCTGGGCCGAATGGAAAGCCGCCCGCCTCGCCCTCCAAGAATGGGAATTCTCGCCTTCCCGCATCGTCTCTTCTCTTCCTGTCACACCCACGCCCACTCAGCTACGCGATTTTGGTTACATCTCTGAAGCATTCCGCTACTCCGCTCTCTTGTACACCGAACGTCTTGCTTGTCCCAACACCCCAAGCTCCCATCTAAATTTCCAGAACTTGGTCAGCCAGGTCCTGTTCTACGTCACGAGCCTGGAAACCAACAGCGGATGTGAGAAGTTCTTGCTCTGGCCACTCTTCATCAGTGGGAGTGAATGTGTAAACGAGTTACAGCAGAGCATTGTGAGGAGTAAGTGTCGTGAGATTATGGGCAGGTCGGGGTATCTTAACAATTTAGCTGGTCTGGAGGTCCTGGAGAAATTGTGGGCAGAGGGGAAAGATGGACGAGCATCCCCAGATGCCATGAGAAGTCAAATGGGACCTTTCAGATGGAGTAGGCACATGGAAGGAGCGGATGGTGAATGGATCATGGTTTGAGTAGTAGGCTTGGTTAGGGTGCACGGTTGTGAGCTTTGCAAGTTACGATGTGATGACTGCTGTTTTATCATTTTACGACGATGTCCATCTTCGTTCGTATCACTCACGTCTCTCACACTACGTTGTGTTACGTCGGGGTTTTTTCCTTCTCGTGTGTTGTATTTACGATTAGCTCTTTTCCTTGCTGCAACAAGTTGGCGGCAATCTAAATCCCATAGCCTAGGGAGGCTTTGGGTGGTCGAGGGCGGTGATAATGGGTATTGGTGATTGGATGGGGATGAAAAAATAGGTTCGGAGCGCGGCGTCACGGTAGCGGAAAACGAACGATGACCCCCAATTTATGTTATGTTTATGTTTTCATCTTATGTGTTACGAACATGTCACGGAAATTACAGGATATCTGAGGAAAGATGTCACGATGCTTAGTCTTGTATGGATTAATGCTTAATTCATTGCTTACTTAACGGCTTGTTCAGTACACCCATGTTACCTAGGTATCTATTTTATGAAAAAGTTTCTGGCTCATCAGTGAACATGTTCATTGATTCATGAAACACTTTCCACAATGCAAAAATTATATTTGACCCGAATTTCATATGAATCTTTTCAAATTACGTAGTTTCATTGTCTAATAAAGTGTGTTGTAAAGGTCCATCAGCCTCATTGATTACAGAGTAGTATCGCTAGAATCTCGTTTGTAAATTGTGAGCCCATACGCTCTCAGTGTTCTCTCTCGTCTAAAACGCCGTTTCTATTCATGCCTCGGTGCTATTACTTGGTAATCCCATTCATTCAATGTACTGCGACGTCACAAAAGGATTGTGACACTGTCACTCGCAAGCAAGTACGCGCAGAGCTACATAGAACTCGCTAAAAGACACCAGCTAACATGTCAAAACACACAAACCATCAAAGTTGGACACGTCCCTCTCTGGTATATTGGCCTGCATATGCATATCTCGTACCTTATCACACCGGTCCTGAAGAAAAAAAGATGGGACGAAAGGCACAGAAACACATTTACATATCGAGAATAAGGTTAGTTCCGAAAGCAGGACCGCACAGTATCATCCGACTTCTCACGATGTGATACCAGCATGGAATTGTCGAAATGCCTCAATTGCAGATACCAAGAATTGAACTGAGTGCATATACGAGAAAAAGCTTGGCTCGAACTTAAAAGTTAAACCCACCCCCGATCGGCAGTTGTCCTGGATCCCGTAAAGCGCCAAGCATGAGGGAGGGAAAACAGCGTAGTGGAGTGGAGAGGAATTCTGTTTCGCCTGGTGAAAGCGCTGAAATGGAGTGGAAATGTAGCTAATAGTGTCGCAACGCTCGTCAGTTGGGGTTCACAATTGAGCTTCTGGGCGGCACGGTACGGAGACATGTCAAAGAGTACGGATACCAAGGATGAGACCCAGACAAAAGAATGGTAGGAATAGTAGAGACGATTAGCCAGTGGCATTCGGAGGTTTTGGAGATTTTTGCTGTATTGAGAAATCCCGATATAATGTCCACTACAGGGATCTCATCCCATGTGCCCGTACTCCGTACACTTCACGGGAGGGATGTGATTGATCGAGGGATGCAATTTATCCGGACGGAGATGTGACGAGAAAGGAGGAGGGGTGCTATCTCATTTGATGGACCCGCTCTTAGGAGTCTTAGCGTCATTGCTGCATGCTCAGAGATATGTCGTGACTTCAGGATCACATTAATGATTGAAGGCCTGTCAGCAGTGCCTGCATGCAATTTAGATACCCAGCTCATGTTTGCATGTATGGTCTACAGTGGAGCGTCTACAGTCCATAAATTTTATACCTTCGGGTTGAATTTCTTGTTCTGGCTGGCTCGAGCGCTTGATATGCGGGTGATCCACAGTTGCTATCGATAATCTTCGCTGGCATGTTGAAAGCTTGAGAAGGTAGATCTGCCGATTTTCCTTCGATCGTCGTTTGTCTCCAATCGCCATCACTGTTTCGAGGCCCCCCTCGGTCGCGAGGTGTGTAGCATCTAGACCTTTGACTTGGAAGGGGAAGCGATCTGAAAGTTGAAGCGAATTACCAAGCTCTCTCAGCAAATCTACCCGTGTTCCAGTTATCCGGACGAGCAGACCAGGGACCAGACTTTCTATGTTTGAAGAGCTACATATAACCCTCTAAAACAGGTTATCATTCAGACAATCTCAAACTCCACGTAAAATCAAGGATTGAGGATCTCTGGTTCCTATCCTGCAGTTCGGACTACCAGAAACGTTAAAACACTTGAAATCCGGAACCTTGAAATTGGGTACCTCATGTCTCAACAGGGTCGGTATGAAGTGAAAATATATTAATTAGTATCATACCAAGGCCACGGTAACTTCCAGTTGGAGTCAATCAAGCACTGCCAAATTAAAAGATTGAGATTATGTCCGTGCAATCTGGAGCACGAATCCAACGGCTGCATTTGTATCCATAACTATTGAAGTCAAAATTGCACGTATTAGAAAGTGCTTTAGTCAAGAGACTAGAGTACCGTAAAGCCGATGCAGGTTTCTCGTCAAAGGAGCAAAGTCTCAGTCCTTCCTGCACAGTGCACACATATCATATCGAGACCTATTTCCTATCACAGTGGCTTTGGTCGTTATGAAGATGCTCATCCAGTGGCTCCTCAAACATCATGAATGGGCCATAGAAAATATGTTCCATTCCGGGAAATGGGGTTGTGTCGATGCCAGCAAGAATGGATTAGATATCTCCCGTTCTGTTCTTTGATTTTTTTGATTCTTGGCTGAGTACTTGGGCCTTTGTCTGAGACATAAATATTTTTTTATTCAATGGTACATCATAATCGACAGGCAAGGATTCATCTCTTGAGTTCGCTTAATCTTGATCTCATCATTCCTATTTTTCCACTTCTTGTTCCCTCCCCTCTTTGCGGCTCTCCTTGTCGTAGAGGGAAACGCGATCAAACTCCCCTTTCATTAGTTTGACTTACACTAATGCGAATGCCTGTGTTAAGAATACCAAACAAACAATCGAGATATTGATCGAGGTCTGCAAGAACAGGAGATTTCTGACATGGTTGAGAGCTTGTTCTTGAAAACGATAAAACTGTTTTAGACTCATTTATCATAGGGGATGACTCGACAGTCAAACGACGATCGTTTCCAAATGACTAACGTGGGATTAATGATGTGCATAAAGATGATTGGGCCATTCCGAAGCTGGAATACCATGGACGAGTGATTTTAATACACAACATTAGATTCTATGTTATTGGCATCATTCAATTCATCATGACCGTTTGCATGTCACCTGCAATATAGGGACTTCATAACATTCAAATAACTCTTCTGCAGTCAAGTAATATTGAAGGTATGTTCGCTGAACATTGAAGAAATGTAACTGAAACACAGAAAAGTTCGTGGAGCCTTAGTCCTTCAATATATTTTGGTAACATCTATTATAGTTCATATATCATTTTACAGAATATCCCCATATATGTACATATTCATGTAGTGTTGAAGGTCTGCATATCGGCCACTATATTGCAAACTTACATACTCCAATCACTAAGTGGGAGAAACGGAAGTTCGAAAGTACGAAGGAGGTACTGCAAGTTTTCATGAACTACACAAAATGTTCAAGTTTGGTCGGCTTTGCATGAGAGTAGAAGCTTGAGCACGAATGGTAAAGCTTGCCGGATCTCTTATGTCTTTACAATAGACCTGGATACACAAATGGTCTTTGATATTCTCGATGTCGACAATCAGGATGAGTGAGCTCGGCCTTCGAATTTCAAAAATAATTCAGGAATCATGTTTGGCACAACAATAGCACTGGCAGCGGAGTATAGGGAATCGGGAGTATTACATTCTTTAGGCTTATCACCTTGATTAATATTACAATCGAGATATCGCTCAAGATGAATGGGGTAACCCCAGAAAAGGCAGAGAGTCAAAACTTTCAAAGCTACGAAAAACTCTAGGAAGAATCACCCCTCAGCCACCAAGTTTCCAATAGAGTATATTTGGAGAGCACTGGGAGGGGAAATGGTAACGATTTAGGTATCAATTTACAAGGTGTCGTTGGGTATTCAAGAATGGTTAGAAATTTCGGGTGCGGCGGACTGGGTTTCGATCGGCAATTAGAAGTAACAGAAGATGGAGGTGCATTGGGATGACTACGACTTTGATAATGCAAAGGCAAATCACCAACCATACCATACATGGTAAAAGAGATGGGTTTTATTTCACCCAAGCATCAGTACGAAACTTTGAAGAATGCTGCTGACACCATCTCTGGCTTTTCTCGGAACCCTAGAACCAGTTCAATGAGCGAAAAGATGGGGAGAGACTAGAGAAGAAGGTGGAGATGAGTGCTTGTAGGGAGTGGAAGAAGATGGGTGTCCTCATCCCAGGTGTCGATCTTGACGATAAGCACCAGAGGTTCCTGATGTGTGCTCACAAGCAAGAGGCATAATTAACAAAGAAGAAGATGCTGCGAGTGAAGAATATCAAGTACCGACGAGGGATGTAGAGAAGGAGGCTACAGTAGTTGACAGTGCTCTTGATTCCCTCATAGAAAAGAGATGCTAACATACGAGTGAGCAGATTGTGTGAAACCCGTCCAAAAGGAAGTTTGAATCTAACATATTGGAACTTCGACGTGTTGGACGTGGATTTTTCTTGTCAGATGGTTCCATAAGGAATCAGCAGGGAACACGGTTTCAATATTGATATTGAACATTTTTTCAATTTCGTCCCATATGCATGAGACCATCCCATTCCATCATATCCAATCTATCGATATCAAACTTCATGTCGTTCCATTAATCCATGACTTCACCTGATTGAAATACCAACTTGATTGCGACGAGGTTCAGGAAGGCGGCCTATATTGGTGGAAGTGACACCCAGTAAAGCACAAATGGGCCAAAACTACTGCTCGTAATTTCTTAATGCATTCTACCCAATTGGATGAATGGTTACGATTTAGCCCATTTACCATATCAAGCCTAACTTGAACGAAGATAACAGCTTTGAACCCGACTCGTAGGAGAAAAGGGGGTTTGAAGCTGGCTCGGGTAATAGGCAGCTTGGAATCTGATCCTAAGCAAAATAGCATTCCAGAGTCCAACTCACCAATAAACATCAGAATATCACCCATTTTAAGCTAGAAAAGGGTACTTTGAATTGCTATTGGCTTATTGTCACAATCTCTGAGCAATCGCTGCCTCCCATAGAAATTTACCCAACACCAGATCCGAAAAAGGAATATCTCGTCCAATTACATCCAGAACTAGGTCGAATTGGTGGAATACAAATTATCAACTACTCTTGCATCGAATTAGACTTACTAGAACGACTTCCGAATGCGACAGAGATGGCGAATGCGAGGACCTGAGGCTCGCAAACCTGATCAATGGTGCCGCGGGCTATCACAGCATTCCTTGTCATAAGCTGCGAACAGTGAACTCACACAGCAGTGCTCTCTGCTGATCTCAGGCGAATAAAGAAAGAATGATCAAGGCAATTCAAAAAGTACACTGAAGGAGCGGATTCTCATAGTAGATTGTTAGGTCATTGGCTATTTTGCAAAACAGAATTTAGGTCTACCACACCAACTTTTCATATTTTCAACTGAACAAATGGAGGCTTTAAGTACCAGAGCGTTACGAACAAAAATCTACAAGAACCAATCTCGTGTGGAAACATGGTCAGCACTTTTCAATTGATCAAATTGTTGAAGAACAAGACGTGAAGGATGGGATCTCGACCCTCGATTATTGGATCAATGGCGGCTACGGAGACCACAAGGGGGGAAGCTCACGAGCATCGATGAATAAGATATTATGGGTTGACGAATTAGGAAACGACTATTCATTAGGAAGGGAAGCAAGACAATGGATTAAATCACCACAATTTTTCTACAACAAATCTATTTGAAGAGATCAACCCAGACCAGATAGTGCAGGCTCTGCAGTGGTTTCCGAAGTTCTATTCCTTCTTAAGCTTCAAGTATCTTCGAGATTCAATCATTCTCAAAGATCAGAACAATCTAAAAGACGGAAATGAGCTCACAGATGCAAATCCTTCGAGAGATTCACACAACTTCGAAAATCTATACCTGTTTAGATGTGAGAAGCTTGTATTTGAAGTAGAAGTATACTTATTTTCAGAAAGCGTCCGGACAGAAAATTTGGCTGTCCGTGAACGCAATGCGTTAATAAACTTTTGCATGCTCACTCATGCAGTAGACTGACGGCAGCAAGCGTTAACTTTGCTTCACAAAGACCATGTTCGAGCAAGATTTTCCCTTGATTGAAGATGTACCTAGAGGAAATCACAGGCTCTACGTCAATTTACTGATAAGTTTATATAGCCAATGGCTTCGTACCGTGACATAAATGTTATGACGACCTAAAATGCAGCAAAAGTGCATTGACAACATCTTTTGCCGTCCCTGGCTCACTTATAAGACAATTTGATATGGAAGAGATGAGTACCTACTCTCGTGTTTTCACTGCCAAAGAAGTTGCAGGAGTGTGATTCTCAAGACCAAATCCAATGCTTGCTTACCCTCAGCCGGCACCAGCCGGGATGCTAATCTTTGCTTGATTACAAGAAACGGATAGATGACAGGCTCACGCCATTCCGTGAACCGCCCGGATCACCGCCGAGACTTGTTAGCATGGAATAATTGGTTGATCAATCATACGATCGCAGTCCGGGGCATCTTATTCTCTAGAAATAGGCGGAGCTAATGGTCAGTGCCCACTCGCATAGATACCAATTATGCTAATACAGTAAACGTAGTGGACACTGGACACTGTCCAGTGGACAGTGATCTGGAGGACAAAACCCATGTCAAATGGGTGCGAATGATGTTTTCGACTTAGGCTTGGATAATCATTCCATGAATCGACGTCTCGGTCACTGGCAAGGATTTCATCGTCCAACCGACTGAATTGGTCCGGTCCTCTTGAGATCAGTCCATGGGGATTAGATATCGACATGATTGATTTCCAATTCAAACACTGAGACGGGATTGTCTCGAACACTCTTATTTACCAGGATAATTTGCATCATTATTCTCTCTCGGATATCCCAATGATTGAACATGATGCTAGCTAGTATTGCCGAGATAAACCAATCCTCATGTCAAAATCAGACTAAGAAAACACTCCCGCAACCATCATTCCTCTCACATTCAAGCAATAGGTTCTTTCAGTATTCCACGTTTATACCCATCATGTGATAACCACGGTAATACTCCGAGTGATCTCAGCTCCAAATACCTCCACTGTGGCGAGAATAATCGACATTATCAACCGTTCAAAGGGATGGGAGAACATTCTTTCGCGACACATGCTTCCGCTTTCACGATACCTAGATAAATGTGCCCTAAAAGGATAACGTGAGGGTATGTTATATTTTTAGCAATATTGCTTCATTCTTTGCCAAATTATCAACGGGAAACCCACCTAGCATGCAAATTTTGTGAAGAAAAGGGCATCAGACACGCATACCGGGATCGCAAGATGAAGATCATCGCTGCCAAGGAGCTCGCGGGCAAGTGTCTGGATGATTTCGCCATTTCACCGCTGCCAATGCGTCCGCATCAAATATACTTTCTCGTACTATTGGCCCTACGAATCAACTCGATTTTTTTGGACCGACCTGGAAACAATACCTGGTTGTCCAGGTTGCGTAATTATTTCCTAGAAATATCTATGCCATATTCGGGCGTTTACTTTGCTCAAGTATCTACTAGTAGTTGCTCAAACAATGCCCAACTAGCATCAGAACTCATCATACGGCCCTGTGTTTCTATAAATCAAATCTTTCGTATTACTTTCCTCGCCTTGTACTCTATGACGCCTATTTTGTTTATGTCCAATAAGAGAGGTCAAAGTAAAATCGCTACTGCCCGTGCGTCCGCGATAGAAAAGTGAATGAATGAGATGAGAGCACGAAACTATTCCTTTCTCTACCTCTTCCTTTCCCTCCCCTTGACTTTCCAGGCTGATTCCATGTGAATTCAAACCAATACACGAGTTGACGTATGTAAAAAGCCAGCTAGTCTGTACAGAGAGTTTTCCCTCACCTTCCCCTTTCTTCAACTCTCCATCGTTTTCGATAACCAGCTACTGTCAGAAGCAATGATAGTACTGCTTAACAACAAACAACGAATGAACCAAAAGCTTATAAAGAGAGGGGCAATAACAATGTTCAAGTCCTATCAGCAATAAAAGACGACACGCAAAAGCCTGATATCTATTCTTCTTTTCCTCAGCACAATCTCAGCAGTCCAATCAAGTAACGAATATTCTAAAAACGGAAGAAAAGCTACAATCCCCAAGCGAAAAGAGTATGAAAGTAATTTTCCTCCCCCCAACACATGACTCGTTAAGATATCAAAACCCACGAGAACTTAGATACATCTATCCAAAATCATCCTATATAAAAGCCTTAGACCGGCTCTTAGAACCTTTCATGATTCCCTTTCCCAAAGATTTCACAATCATTCCATCCACATCAACATCCGACGGAATCACCACAACAACCATAAGTAACCCAAAACAAAGCCCAAAGATAACAGCTCATTTCCCTGCTTAACAACCATCGAACAGCAATGCCACTGGACAGGGGAACACAAGATAAACCCACCTCGAGCATACTATGTAACAGCCCTCTAACTCCCCGGAAACTTTTTACCCACAGAAACAAGCTAGGTAATCTCTGGCCAAGATCCCCAAGCCTCGACAGAGCATCCAAACCATAGGTCATGCAATATTCCCTCGCATTTTGAACGAACACTAATTCATAACCTTGGAACCCAATTCAATAGACGGGTTTCCTTCTCCGCGATGCCCGAACTAGATAACCTAATGTTCAAGCTAGAATCAAAGATTCCCCTCTGCCTCCCCTCCCACCGCACCACACCGACCTAGCTTCCAACGCTAAAATCCCAAGCTCCCCCTTGACCATCCTTCCATCCTTCCGCCTCTCAAAGATTCCCATCTTCTCTGACTCTGCCCCCTCCCCAGCATACCCTCCATTATCCAAATCGATGTATATACCTAGAAGATGAGCTCCAAGTTTATATCGGGATAACCTAAAATCTACTTCATGGCCCACCTGAAATGTCCCATCTCGGCTTCCTATCCTACCATCCCGATTCAATACTTCACCATAAAAAACAACCACAACACTGCTTTGAATTTACCACACCAAAACCTACCCTATTCCATCTCATCCATCTCACCTACCAATCAACCTCCCTACCCGGATCCCTCCCTACCTACCTCTACCATCTCATAGATAGACGCATGGGAGTGAGTGCCAGGGAATACAGCAGGCGATGGAGAAAAGACTTATTGATAGTAAGTTGGACTATATAGATGAAGATAAAGTTATTCCTGGAATCTCTCTAGCTTCATGGAGAGTCAGACGCACCAGCACTTGAATTTGGCTAAACATGGTTCATTACGTAATTTGTATTGGTTTCTTCCCCTCGACAGGTACACAAACCCTCAACAATCATGAAGTATGACAACAGTGATAAAAAATTTGAACCCAAACTTAACCGATTCAAGGGACCAAAGCTTAATTATTGGCATCTTCCCATATGTGCAAAATTTTAGCTGCGATGGCTGTCCTCAACCCAACACATCAACACATTGACCACAAACAATCTACAACTTTGTACCTAGATTGACGTGGATTGCCTTGGTTGACGAATATGCATGTAAACCTTCTTCCCCAAGCTCTCTCCCTATCCCGCTCAATTTCTTTCCTCCGAACGGAATTCGATAATCTGAGTCTTGACTACTATTAATCCATACTGTACCGGACTCGATCCTTCTGGCGAGCTTATGTGCTCTGTCTAAATTAGTTGTGAAGATTGCAGCGCCAAGACCATATGTTGTGTCATTTGCCATGTCTATTCCTTCATCTTCAGTCTTGAAACTGGCAATAACACAGAATGGTCCGAAAATTTCTTCACGGTAAATCTTCATGCTGGGGAGTGACATTTGTGAAGACGGTGGGGTAACGAAAAATCCCTTGCCTGAAGGATGGGCCTTTGTAAATGCTTCACCTCCGGAGATGAGGGTGGCGCCTTCATCTTTACCAGTCTGAACGTAACCTAGTACACGCTCGTATTGAGCCTTGGTAACCTGTGGTCCTTGGAATGTGGTTTCGGCGAACGGATCACCAAGAACGGAAACTTCTTTGATTTGTTTCTTAAATGTGTCGAGGAACTGATCAAAAAATGGAATCTTGTACAAGGATTCTAGACGTTGCTGTACATATTTGGCCTTGATTCGACATGATACCTTTGGAAGGATTAGCAAGAAGAAAATGGAAGGGTTGGGGCACAAAAAGAAAGCATAACACAACGTGCTACGTTCGGGATGTAACCTACCAAGATGCGCCCATTTTACAGCCTGATCAAGGTCTGCATCCTCAAAAAACCAGCAAAGGCGACTTTCCTCCCGTTTCTAAAGTGATGCTCTTCATGGTGCCAGCCGCCATCTTCATAATCTCTTTACCAGTGGCGGTGCTACCAGTAAAAGCCACTTTATCAATATTCGGATGTGTTGCAATTGCAGCTCCTGCTTCTCTACCATGTCCATTGATTATGTTGACGACGCCAGGTGGGAAGCCAGCCTCCTTGACCAAATTTGCGAAGTAAAGAATGCTCAATGGAGTTTGCTCTGCAGCTTTAATCACCACAGCATTACCACAAGCCAAAGCGGGACCCAACTTCCATGCAGCCATACCCAAAGGGTAATTCCATGGGATAATCTGCCCACATACTCCTATGGGTTCTTTGAGTGTATATGCGAATTTTGCGATGCCAGTATCTATCACTTGTCCATGTATCTTATCGGCATATCCTCCATAATATTTGAAAACGGCTTCAACCTCTGCAATATCAGCAAGAGCGTCCCCGTAAATCTTTCCATTATCCCAAGTCTCAATGGTTGCTAGGATATCTGTATGTTCGGTAATAATCGAGGATAGTTTGATCATGAGCGAACCTCGATCGGTTGGAGACAAGTCGCGCCATTCGGGATTTCGCATTGCAGCTCGAGCTGCTTTGACGGCAGTATCGACATCTTCTGCAGAAGCGGCATATACTGATGCAATTTCTGTTTCATCTCTGGATGCAAGAATTAGCAGAATCGTAACTTGGCGAATTGGTATAACCCTACGAAGGATTGATAGAAGTAATCTTTTGACCTGTGCTACTTTTCACCCATTCATTGTTTATGAACAGTCCAGTTGGCTGAATATATTTCTTGCCATTGGGGGCAGTAAGTTCAACAGTCAGATCTGACATCTTGGCAAATGTACTGCTGAAGGATCTGTGATGAGGTCGCAATGAAAGATTTGAGGTTCTTGAAGAGAATTCAGTCTTCACTTGAGGAGCTGTATTAGGAAGATGTGATGAGATTCTTCGATATACTGTACTGCGCAGATATGATTGCAAAGGAAGAATGACTTTGAACATCTGGAAGAGATGATGAATGGGAAGAGGGGTAGGAAGGAGATATACAAGTACCAAGCTTTCTATTGAGATTCCAGGGAGGTTAAGGTCTATCGCAGGTTGTGCAAGTGCGGGGCAATGAGTGTGAGAATTATTTTATTTTCTCAAGGTTACAGCTTGACAATGTGATGCTTGACAAGATAAAAAGATAAGATCAACGTCTACCAAGAACTAATTAGTAACATATCTTAGATTCGATCTAGTGGGGGTTCGGATGGCCCTTCCTATAACGTACAAGCTTTACGAAGCTGTACATACGGAGTAGTTTTGCTTCTCGAGGCATTATCAAACGATTAGATACCGGCGATACCTACTTGTACCTTGTAGATAAAAAACTCATTTTGGTGCGAATTGCTATTGCTATTGCGATTGATAATGCTAATCCTGAAGCTACTGCTAATTCTGAAGCTAATGCTAATAATGCTAATGCTAATGCTAATGCTAATGCTAATGCTAATCCTAATGCTAATCCTAATGCTAATCCTAATCCTATTATTATTATTATCGTCTAATTACCTAATCCAAACGTTTGTACAGTTTACATGTCAATTGAAAATCGAATATGATAAATATGATCAAGTAAGAGTCCTGTGTCGTTGATGGGGGGTTTTCCGGTTCCCCGGAAAAGGTTCGCTCTGTTTAGGAGTAAGACCTTTCTTTACGCCTCGGTTCCTCCTATCCGTGTGCATGCATCAAGTTGTGCCTCTCGTCCACCTCATACATACACACACACAACATAGAAAGGGGTCAAAGAGATGAAGCAAATATGATACGAATTATGGCAATAATGATCTCAACCTTTACCTAGAGATCATGACACTAAATTATATTCAGAACTTCAAAAGTCCAAGGGTTCAAAGAATCATGTTCCCCTTAACTCCCTTCCGACCAAGGCACTGTCAACTGGGAGGTATACACAATATCGTTGTACAGTCTGGCGATTTTTGTATATGATAGTTCAACTTCTCCTAAACCCATATAAGCAACAATTGTCTTCGAATACAGCCCTTTTGCTCCCAGATATCCATCACATTTTATATGCCTCCTTATGCGCTTGTGCGCAATATTAAGTGTAAGAGTTGATATGATTACCCAGACATTCCTCTGCCCTGCTCGTATCTTGGAGTACCTTCCTTCCCTACTACCCAAACAAATAGCCACCACCGTCACGAGTTCCCAATTGAAAATAGTATCACAAAAATAATGATGTTTTGGCCCAATTCCCACAGGTTGTCCACGCATTCCGCGTCACAAAAGAAATCTCTCGCATTCACAAAAGAAACAAACGAATGTAAGGAACAGAACAGCCGCCAGGGGGGTATAATTAACGTAAAATGTATGATTAAAGCAAAATAGGAAGGTTCGGTCGCCCGAGGATATGCAATTCTTTTTGCGGAAATCTTGCGATGGAGATGTATAGTGGAGCGTCGTGTAAAATGGCGTAAATATACATGTTGGAGCGGACTACACAGAAGTAGTTTTGATAGAAGTAATCGATGTGTATATTTGGTGAAAACGTATTAGGTTTGGAAAGTAAATTCGTAGAATTGGAATGAGTGTAAAAAATGTAGATGTGCTGTGTTTTCCATCAAACAGATTATAATAAGATTAAGGAAGAAAATTATCTTCGTCCGCCACCTTCTTGTTTGGGCCAAGCTCGATCGTATGGTCCTCGGGAATAGGAATCGAACGGAGGGGGCCCGGCTGATATCGGTGGAGTGGAAACTGCTGTTGTCGAACCCGTCGAAGGATTATCGATTCGCAGAGGCGGCAGGCTAGGTAGACCTTGACTATGAGCCGGCGGAAATCCAGTTTGAACAGGTGGTAAAGTTGACGCTGGAGAGTGCGAGTATGGAACGTTCATGAAGTCACCCTGTGCATCAGTCCTTCGACGCCTTGATGCCCTTTCACCATTATCAGGACCTTGGAATCCCATTGGCGGCCCGCTTGGCGGGGGAGGAGGGCCTGGATAGGAAATTGGCCTCATGGAACGAGGACTCGGCGGCCCGTGAAGAGCCATATCTCTCGTCCCGGGATTTCGAAGTAACATGTCCCTGAAACGGTCTCTTTCTCCCCGGTAAAAGTCCCTCTCCCCTTCAGCATCTCTCAGTCGTCGTTCCAGTTCTCTGGTTTGTGATTGGAGTTTTTCGATGTTGGATGAAGCCTCCTTCTCCTTTTCCTTTCTGCGTTGTCGAAATCGCGCCGATGCTCCTGCGTTGCGCGCACGCTTCTCGTCAGCTAAACGCGACGCTTGGTGCGTGTCCACAGGTACAATGATAAGCCACGCCGTGAGCCGTGGTTATTGTCAAGACACCGTAGGGCTCTGAGGCAGAAGCCTGTCTTGAGCTTGCATTGGAATGGAGTGAGGAACCAATCTGAGAAGCAGTGTACGGACCTTCTGATGCCGCAGGCGGTGCTTGTAATTGTAATCCACTCCCTTGCTGCACTGAGGAACCAAAACTCGAACCTGGAAAATAAGACCCACTTGTCTGCGGATTCTGCCCGCTTTGATGATAAGGGTAACCGGACGCGGGCGAAGTCTGGCTTGGTGTTTGTGAAGAGGCTGAGATGCTGGGACTAGCGCTGTGTTGTACACGTCCTGAAGCTTGCATTTGAGAACATTCGGTTCGTCGTTCGACTGGAGTTGTACCGGTGGGAGGAAATCCATAATGCTGAGCTTGTTGTATCTGCCCCGGTGGTGTGGGGATAGGGGGATTCTCGGAAACTGGAGTCTGCCCTTGTTCTGGCCTTCTCGAAGACAGAAAAGGAGAGTCTTGTGCATTGATGGTTCCATGAACAGGTGCCCTACCTATACTAGCAGGTCGAGGTGATCTAGGGGTTAGCATTCTGCGGGGTTGGCCCCTTGGGAAATTTGGATTAAAGCTTTCTAACGAAGGTGAAGTGCTAACGGGAGGTCGATTGGAGTAAGGGTGAGTAGTTGCCACCGAAGGGCTTGCGCCAAAATGTGAAGTTGGCCCGGCTTTAGAAGAGAGTGGTGAGTCTGTAGTTCCACCACTCAATCGGCGACTAGAATTTGATGCACTTTCAGGCTCGGTAGGATTCAAGATTGAATGCACACCAAGATCGCGAGATGGTCCAGAGGACTTCCAGTCCTCGCTAGTCGATGCAGACAGGGGAGTCCGCGATGAGGGAGATGGTAATGTATGGTGAGGTTGCTGTAATCCTCGGGTGTCCTGCTCTGATTGTCTGTCTGCTTGTCGCCCTCCATGTCGAGGATCATCTCGCACCTGCACTGGTGGGAGAGTGATCTTTTGACCTTCTGGTGGTGAGCGAGATGCAGGACGAGACGCAGAAAGCCTCTGCGACATCGAGTCCTGATCCCCTAACCCTTCTTGGTCTCGAGGACCGGGACATTGACGTTTCCCCTCGCCCTCCCAACTCTGCTGATAGCTGTGAAGCTTAGAAACAAAATCCGAAAGTCGTTGCTCCAGTAATCCAGAAGATTTTGTTCCAGGAAAGTGATTTAGCTCTGGCGATGTTTGCGCGTTACCGGCAAAAGCAACGAAAGAAGGGCTTTCGCGCAATGGGCGGCTTAGAGGACCTTGAACAGCCAGATCGAATGTCTACGGCGCGGGCTTGCCAATAAGGCTTCCCAGCGAGCGGTGAGGGGTCAGCGCTTTTTTCCTGCTATTCTCAGCTTTTTCACTCGAAGGATTCAAAATCAATCAACAAATGGAAAAGCATTACTTGTGCGCATGAGTGTGATGATGTATTTGTATGGATTCCTGTGAGGTGAAGTGGTTTGACAGGGATTCCTTCGGGATCAAAATGTATGACCGTGAATACGTGAATCTGTAAGGCGGGCCTTGCCTGGGAGGAAGAGAGGAAAAAAAGAAAGAGTGACTTGTAATACTGTGAGGCAAACTCACTGAGCATTAGAGATGAACAGAGTGGATGCCATGACCAGTAGTGTGGAACGAAACGAAGTCATAACGAAATAAACATACAGATAGGTGGAGATTTTGAAGGTTGGCGCACCGCTCGCGGGTCCTAGAAGTAAGAGAGCTTTGTAAGTGGTAGATGAGCACCGAGAGAATGTCAGAATCTCGTTCTGTCGAATTTTTATAGGCTGATGCGGCAGGTCTGGTCGTAAAGAAATACCAGGAGATGCAAGAGATTGGTGGTGATGAATGACTGACTATACGGAGTAGATGAAAAGAATGTGGTGGATGACGCTTTTAGCTCTGCACAGCTTTCTGCATGAGGAGGAAGACCCCAAGCTTTGTGGTTCTTCGAACCGTAGTCCTACGCTCATCACTCACAGACACTGACCATACCCTTCACCGCACCAGCACCCACCAGAGTTCATAGAATTGTTTCCAGGGTCGTAGTGAAGCGGGTCTTTTTCCCCCCTCGAGGCATCCAGCTGGGGTTGCTTGTTGGCTGCAGGCATCGTAGCATTATCAAGGTACCAGGGCTTAGAGGTATCCTTTTAAGATGATTTTTAACAAGTCCCAGGAAACTATTTTCTGGAGCCATACCGTGCTTGGTTGCAGCATTCGGAAGGCGGGAGGCCACGCGCAGGAGAGATCCTTGTGCATCACGTTATATTATGGATGGACTGAATTTGTCTTCTCCTCTAAGCAAAGAGCGCTTGTCAGAAAAACCTTGGATGTTGTACCTTGCCTAGGAGGGTAGATGTTCTACATGTCATTTGTGACGAGCATTCATACATGTTTGCGAGCATAGAACGATAATGCATCTAATGGTACACACATCTTTGTAGATGCATAATCTCTCCGCTGCTCGAGGGTTACATTTGATGAAGGAAAATCACTACGTTATGATCGAATCAGAAATTCCCTTTCCAGGGAAGATAACCACGATTGACGAGGGCATATTCAACTCCCTCCAGCATAGCAAGACCACGGTATCAAGCACCTTTTGCCCCCTTCCATGTCCTTTCTTCAATGATCAGTGCGCTGAAGAAATTGAAAAAATAAGGAATTATAGGTGGGAGATGATGCTATCCTGCATTAGCACGGCAATGGCATAATGCTCACTGCTGAACAGTGAAGACACGGCCTTCGAGATGGGAACTCCCTGTAGTTTGTCGAGTTTCCCTTGCTAGTGAAGACCGAACTAAAAGTTTAGCATAGGCTAAAACTGATAGAACGAAGGTCGTTGCCGAGCTCGCACGTTCTTCCCATGTCATGCCCTGCAGAAATCAGGAAATGTGATTGATGGACACCGTATCGCTTTGCATTAGTATATCCGCAGTCTGCAGGTCGAAATCAGTGTGGTTGGTAATTTTTCAACGTGGTGACCAAGTGACCACAACCTAAGTTTAGGTGGAAGCGATACACATGCATAAGAAATCCTGCAAGTGAAAGTGTAAAGAAAAAGTAAGTAGACGGAAACGGCCATTGCTCGCTCCCAATTCTCCTATTTGATCGATTGTTACTCTTTTTGATTAAGACATCGGGATTTATAAGGAGAGAAGCTTTGGCGTTCAGATTTGAAAAGAGTATCTATTGGCGGATTGATTTTGAGTCTTCTTTCCTCTTATCCTATAGTCACAGCCACCGAGTAGAAAGGACCCGAGAATTCTGACAGCAGCATAGCATGGGCTAATAATATTAAAGCTAAGAAATGTTTCGCTTGGGCCTCAAGATTTCTCCCACGAACCACTCACATAGTAGTTCGAAGGGGAGATTATGATCTAAGTGAAACTTATTTCCAATTAATACTGTGAAGATTCCAAGTTCTTGTGACAACTAATTTCCTGCCCTGTCTGCACTGGATTGTATGCTGTAAGTAAGAATAATCTCCCGGAACACCTAGTAGACTCTTAGATGCTCAGCAGTTAGCACAGTTAGCACAGTTAGCACAGTTAGCACAACCTACAGCATTAGCTGTATGAGTCTAATTGAAGTTTTCTGGCCGTAATATCATCCAGGTCTGCTAAATCGTTCTTTGGAAAGTTCTATGATCGCCTATTAGTTGTGACCTCGTACACCAGGAACAATATGCACATAATAATATCAAATCGGAAATAATATAACATTGAAATTTCGTACTAACTTTTTTGTTTCGGTCGTTACTTTTTCTAGAACAGATTTATGAACTAGAACCTTTGGATAATAAGCTGGAATGGCGGACCTCGGTGATCATTGATCTTGCTGCAATCTTAACCCATGTCGACACATTCTGATCCGGTGGTCGTACGCTGGCTTGGCCACACTATACTTCCATACTTAGTTTGGACCAAAGCACCGGTGAACGGCAGCAAGATGAGCTGCATAAGTTCCAGTCTTCTACGCACTGATGTATGTATGCTTGGGGGATCCTGGTGAGCGCCACCACTTCTAAAAATCCGAGATCAAGCCTTTCCATCCAAAGCATTCGTCAACATCAATCGCCTTCTCCGATCAGATTGCGTAAGGCAGGCAAAAAAGTCAGTCACGGAACACATATGACTTGATTCTTCGCCCCAGAATGGTTGGTCCCTTTCATCCGGTTCTACAGAAAAAGGAAAGTCATGCGCCACGCGCCGTGCCGCTGACAATACTACCTCAAAAAGATGGTCCGCATAAAAATTACACAGCGCGCATAGCTGCCCAAAAAGCATCTGTACCTGATCCACAGAGATCACATCTATTGTCATATGATACCCGTAGATCCAAACTCAAACTCCATGGTACAAGAGTATAATTTCAATCGGTCGTGGCAGTATCATTATGCTTGCATAGAAATACTCACTAGGGGAAGGAAAGTCGTTAACCTCAAAACGCTTGATGAATCATGAAACACTGACAGATGTATTAATATTGCCTCTTCAACCATGAGACCGTTCGTTCTGTCTCATAGTTTTGATACGCCATCGTCGCCCTCCGGCGTCTTCCACGATTGGTTATGTCTCTCCGTCTACATGGGCGAACCCTACACTCGTTACCAAGTTTTCACAGAATTTGACAAGAAAACGAAATAAGTTCGAATAACACCGTCGGCTGGGAATAGGTCTTCGTATAGTTAGATTCCTTACATTGATCGAGCTTCTCGAGGTTTTGATGTGTTTTCCGAACTGGATATCTCGCCCGGACACACACCGACCATGAGAGGAATTAATTCCTTTGCCTGAGCCTAAGCAAACATTTCCGTGGAGATTGATCGATCTAACCTCGAGGGGGTTGAAAGATATCCATTATGCATTTAGGTTTGAACTATTGGTACCTCATCTTAGCGTCATTACTTATAGTTTCTGATTTAGATCCCCGTACCTTGGATCATTGCAAACTCCATATAATTCTAAAACACACGTTGTGATTTTCATGGCCGACTTTGGCTGTTAGTCCTGATAATCTATAGACAGCCCTCTTACTCGGGGCGAGCAAAATAGACGAGGAATGATGAGAGGGGCAAAATTCAATTTCTAGAAAGATTCTTCCATCTCTCGGTGCCATACCCAGTCCCGAATCCTATGGACGGGTCTACGCCGTCTCAAGCAGTTATATGGTATTGGCTCCGTTGCGCAACTGTCTCCAGTTTTGATTGACCCAGTGAACTGAATTTGAACAAGCTTACGGTAGCGCTATCTGACACTCCATTATCGATTTTCCAGAACCCCCTCTGGTCCACTTCTAGAAAAATCAATCGGTTTTTCTTTTCATCATTATTTTATCAAGCTTTGAAGGTCATCGGGGTTCCCATTCTCAACTAATATGGCTTGACTACCCTTCATTTTTCTTGTCATCTACTCTGAGGTAAGTTGGCTGAACCGAAGAACGTCATGCCATCAATCAATTCGGCCTTGGCCCCGATGCATCATGATAAGTAAGGGGAAGAGTATTGGATAGTCCATGCGAGCAATGCGAGCTCATTCACATCACAATTTATGCAAATCATATTATACGACTGTGACGAACCAAACAACACATAACCACCAAGCTAGTGATATCAAATTTGCAAGGCTAGCCGCCAATGCAGTACTGTAAAGTAGGATAATTAATAAATCTTTGTACTACACCAATTGACGACAAGAGGCCACCATCTCCAAAAAACCACACATGGATGCAAACTATGAGGCGACCGAGGATGATTGGCCCTTCAAGGCTTGGGTGCCATGAAGATGCACGTTATAAATCCCCGCACGTGCAGATACTGCATATGTACTCCATAACGGACACGCAGCGGGAGACAGTCGCAGCAAAATATAGTCATGTGCTTTCCGTAGCCAATGTCATTCAGTGTGAAGCGCTGCCACTTGAGCTCTTTGAACTCCTGACTCCTATCATCCCAGCCACCAAGTTCAATCCAGCAGCACGGAATAAGAAAGGGGGAGGCTGGGTTCTGGATGGATGGTAATAATGGCCTAGCTCCCGGCGATGTTATCATGCCCCGACCACGGTTACTCCTGATATCTGATCGGGAATTGTTATCAAATACTATACTCCGCACAGAGAAGGATTCAAACCCCAACCGTTGTCAACCTTTTGGCGTGGAAACGAGTCTTATTGAGATATCCCTTGATTCAAGCTCTCATGATTTGTGCTCAAGGAAATTAAGAGACAGGTGTTGGGATCCATACCGTCCTGTTGATGGGTAATGTATAAGCCATCCCGGCTGTAACACAACATGAGCTACTCGATACCGGAATGGAGTGAGGCCGCAACACGAGGAAAAAGCATTTCTTGCTTGCTTATATTAAGCTTATCCGTGCGCACGCCATCTGCACCTCACTTCTGGAAACTATTTCAATCACGTGATGCTGACAAGTCTCATGGGGGTTCGTCAATTGCCTCAGCAACAGGTTTTCTCCACATCATCTAGAGCTTGGGAAAACACGCATGGCGAACAGCGGTCTGCCTATTGTCTCTCCCACAGATTGGTGCCAACGGATACGACCCGAATCTGTACGTCGTACCAAGTCTTATGGGGCTGGGATTGACTCTCTCTTGCGCAATGTGACGAGAGAGCGCCAAGTGGACGATTCTCATGCGTGCGTTCACTTGCAGTTTCATCCCCATACCGAATGATAGTATCCACGTTTGCCACGCAAATGTCCAATTTAGGTCTACGGTACAGATCCGCGACAGTCGGTGAAGGCGAAGAGACAAAAGGGGGTTCTAGCCCCGGCGGTGAAGATTATTCGCTGGCGCCAACAACAACATTATCAAAATGGCCAGCATTATCGCCTATGTTTCATGCACAGCGTCGTGAAAATCGATTCTAATATATGTGCACCCTAAAAAGCCTAACCTTGCAACATGATGTACAGACGTAAAAGCAGAAGAGTGGCAATGTAAGTTTTTTCATCGTCTTGTATTTTTCAGTAATTGACTGCACGCATTTCTCTGCTGGCCAGCACCACCCACGGGGTCAATTCACGTGCAAATCCTCCTCGGAACCTCCGGAGAGATTCCAGTAAACTTCTGATTCTGAGGCATATGACAAAGGGTAAAGACTAACGACCGTTGAAGCAAATCACGAGGATTCCACTCCAATATCCTCTTAACCCAAGCATTGCCGGGTTCACCATGTCATGCCCAACTCTTGAAACCCCATACAATGCAGCTATAAAGCAACAGTGTATGTCACTGTCCCACAAATGATTCGAAACCAAAAGTATGATCCGGATTTCACAATCAAGGCAGCGTACTGCACAACGCTCAGAATGGAAGAAAGAGATCTTGGTTGCTAAGATCGGGGTCCGAGTCCAGAAAAGACGTTAAAACTCCGACTTTCAATTTCCCTTCACAGCAACGATGGAACTATCTACACCATGCGTTCCACGAGTGTGTGCATGGGCCGGTGAAACATTTCTCGAATATTGAAAATCATCGTTAACTTAGCTCTCCTTTTGTTTGGTTCAAGTTGTACGTTCTCATTATCTCGTCAAGTTTGAATGATTCTACTAAGCTGAAGTGTAGACAGGTGTATCTTGGGAATATCAACTCTCACATCGTTGAAGAGTTTGTGCACCCACCGGTGTTCCATGGAACCTCCAAAGCGGGGACACTGACCGAGAAACTCCGTTTCATGCATGATATAATAATGGAGAAAGTGGGCGACCAAGAATTGGAAGACAACAACGGCGACACGTCAGAGAACCTGCACCAAACTCCTTCCTCCACAGCAACGTGTCCTTTCTTGGTACCATTGATTCGCATACGATGGTTCAATATAAAAACATAGCACAGAGGACACAGCTCGACCTCTCGAGGTCTTTGAGAGTGAGTCCTCGGACGAGCAAGAATAATGAAAATCCAGAGTAGTAAAAGTGACATTAGATACGTAGCAATTCTAACAAAGAAACAACACATGATCACCATCATACGTCAATAGCATAAGAATCTTCCCACGACTCAAAAGGGCACCAAACCTATATCTCTAATTTGGAAAATCTACCTTACTTTTCCTTTTCTGCAACGATATAAAGGGGCCTTGGGGGTACAGAATCATGATACAATCTTCACGTGAGCGAAGCGACATGTTGCTATATCAGAATGGAGAAATACTTATTCCTCGTTTTATGTTCTTTTCAATAGGTTTGACTTGTTTGAAATTGAATTCTTTCACCCAGGAAGCAGTAACCTTCATACGAAACCACAATTCTCGCTGAAAAGATTTTCCGATGTGACATCAGTTGTTTCCTGCTTCCCCACCAGGTTGACATTCCCCGCAACATATTGTGAATGACGACGATAATATCTCGATAATATCTGAACAGCTATAAATTCGAACTTGGCCCTTGAAACAGCTCTCTAACCCGAACCTCAACTCTGGTGATACCTCGAAAATGTCTTCAATAAAAAGATGGACTGTCACAGAACCTTACATCAACCCACGTTGTGGCCTTGGCGAAGCACCATTCTATGAGCCCTCAACCAACACTCTCCGATTTGTGGACGTCAAGAAGAAACGTCTCCATTCAATCGACCTCAATGTTGGTCCATCATCTCTCACGACTTTGCAGCTAGATATGCCCGTCGGTGTAACAGCTGATATTGAGGGTATAGATTGTACCGATAGGATATTGGTTGGTGGCAAGAGCGGGATTTATGTATTGAGGAGAAGTGATGGGGAGGTGAAGTTATTGAAGAGGTTCTATGATAGCGAGGAAAATGATGAGAGGCTCAGAAGTAATGACGGGGCCGTAGATCCAAAGGGGAGATTTTGGATCGGGACCATGAATGACTTTTGGGTTGGGGAGCCACAAAGTGAGGGTGGGTAATATTTCAATTTTCTGATTGAGTATTAAGGAGAAGCTTGGATCATTGATACTCAAAACAAAGTCAAGTGACTGGAAATATCTTCTTGGGTTCTCAATCTTTCAATGCGCTGCGATGTGATCTACCTCGCATAAGATTCTTCATAGCTCCCCCTCTTTGTGTTCGCTTGGGGCTAAACATGATAAACTTTAGGTACAATGTTCCGTTTTGACAATGATCTCACACGCCACACTATCCGTGAAGGTTTGACTATCCCCAACGGAATTGGCTGGTCTGCCGACCAGAAGACCCTCTACTTCACCCACACAACCGAGCAAACAATATGGGCGTACGACTACGACGCCTCTACTGGCGATGTCACCAACAAGCGAGTCTTTTGGAAACATGATGGTCATGGTGAGCCTGACGGGTTTAAGTTTGACTCTGAAGGAAATATCTGGCAATGTATATTTGGTGAGGGGCGCGTGCTCAAGATCAACGCCGAAGGGCAAGTCGTCGGTGAGATCACGTTCCCAACAAAGTGTATAACATGCCCAGTATTTGTGGGTACGGAACTCTGGGTTACGAGTGCAAGTGATGGGGGTGACGAGTATGCTGGAGCTTTGTTCAAGGTCGATGTAGGAATTGGTGGATTGAAGGACTTTAAGTTCAAGTTAGAGAAAGGAAGTGCAGAGTTGTGATGCAATAAAGCTTTAGGAGTACTGTTGACATAGAATAGGAGTATATGATAAATACTTACATGTAAAGGAAATTTTAAACGCAATTCTCGTTGGTTTACAATATTCCTGCAGACGATTCCCAAGTTGGTTGAGCTGGAGAAAAGGGATGAAGAAGTATCAAATCCCACCAGATCATTAGACGGCTCAAGTTAAGCATAACTTTGAGATTGAACTGAGAAGCACCTTTAATGGCATCAAAGTCTTCTATCGCAGACTTGAAGAGGTGTAAAGAATGCATGTCTCTCGTTTTTCCCTTCCTTTCTTCTCTTCTCACTTTTCTCTCCTAGATATTCAACGCTCTCATGCAAATGTGGTAGATCAGTGTTGCAAGAGTCTTTTGACGATTTACTCTCAGACCTAGAAGTGAAAATGATCATAATTTCCATACAACATAGGCTTAGCGTCATTTAGCGGTATCCTAGGGGACCGACCTGTCCACCAAAGTCATCAAGCTATTTATCGGGGACCTCTTCTTTCTCTCTTTTCTCCATAACTTCAAAAATCAATTGTGAATCTCTTCACATTGGCAATATCTATCTGTGGTTTTGTGAAATGGTCAATTACATCTAGATTGATCTTCACAATACCTTGCAGTTCATCAACAGCCCTCTTTGCTTTACAGCCTCTTCCGCTTTCACCATATCAGACCTCTCTGTTCGATCTCAGTCAAGTTTTATTAAAGGTATGTCTATTCCTTATGTCCTGTGCTTGCAAATTGATCTAAGTGGCTTTCTAATTCTTTGTCCATTCCAGTTTTCAAAATCATGGGTCCTCATACACGCATCAGATCTCGTTCCAAGCAGGATTCCTTTTCATTTGTTCTCAACAAAGCCATGGAAAATAAAAGAGCTATGGAGGAAGAGAAGGTTTTCAGTTATGAAGAAAAGGCTTTTGGGGACGAAAGAGCTTTGGAAATTCAGAAGGCTGTTGAGGATGACACGGCTATGGAAAACCAAGACAAGACCTCAACAGATGCTAAAAATATGATCCATCCTTACGCCAAGGCTTGCCTCCTGTTGAAGTTCAAACTCTTCATGGCTATCACTATCCTTGTCTCACTTCCTTCTGCATATTATCTGCTGCTCACGAACGTGATTCTCAGATATACTTTGCTATCAGGTTTCAACGGCTCCATTTTGGAATTCGATGGTGCCATCCTACCCAAATTCAATGCCAGTTTCCTCAGAGTCAAACACTTCTGTGATGGATTGCCCGAGAGCACACAATGCTACAAAACCTTCATGTTCCATAATCTTGCTGCTGCCTCCATCATATTCGCCATAGGACTTGCGTATCTCTTTGCCGGGTTCAAAGTGGCCAATAGGATCCGCCGTCGCTGTGTTATTCTACAGGGTAGATTGGATATATATGAGAGCCGCTTGAACGCGGGGCTCAAGCTAGAGGCTCAGAAGAAAGATGAAGCAGAGAAGAACAGTCACTTTGGTGATACCAGAGCAACTGATCTTTGAATACATGGGGATACGTGGCACAGGGAGGCAAAGGGTGAAGAGTGCAGGGTCGGAAGAGGTAGATGCATTTTTTCAGAAGGCTTTGCTCCTTAGGTTGTTTACATCATGGTTGTTCGAGGATGGTAAGGGCTTGTTTGGTTCCAGGTTGTCTATGCCACTGACTCTTTGGTATTAAAGAAGCATCATATTAGCTTCTTAGGTTACCAGCAACTCTGATGTTTGTATAATGCATGCACAAATATCATGGCCATGGAAACAAAGATCTTTGTTCAATAAACTACTTGCTTCTCCTCTTTTATGTCACTAAATTGATATCTAGAATGAGTTAAAATCTGCGTTTAGAACCCAATTGTCCGACTATAGCCTCTTGACTTAGCAGTTATAACTAAGAAACTCAAGTTGCTACTGCACAATCGAAGAAAACTATATCTAATCATTCACAAGACTGTCTACCAATATGATAACAAACCAGCCTGCTTTTTTGCCGAATATATCAGACGCTAGCAGCTGAAAAATTTCCAGATAGCCAATCACATTCTCTGTTGGGTGGTGTAGTTTGCAGTCCCGATGGGCAAATATATTCGACTCAGTTTCGTTCGCGTCACTTTCACCTACCTCTCTCCAACAACAACAAATTCTTCAATCTTTCTTTTTGAGTTGGAACTATTTTCTTGTTTGTTATATGAGATAATCTCTTATATACCTTCAAGAAAGCCCTCGAGATATTAAAGTCACATATAATTTGTAATTTTAATCATTCACCCTGTTGAATTCACAAGATTACCCACCTCAACCTTCAAAACTTTGTGAGAACACTTCGAAAACTCAACTCCTTCTCTAATATTTGGCTTTCGGTATTCGTCAATTCCTGTCGTGTTGGATTTGGAAGTACCCCAAGTGATGCTTTATATTCTCTTCACTCGTTTTTCAAGAATATAAAGACGCGTTGAAAATGTCTCAATCTACGTAAGAACCCTCCCTCGTCTCCATTGAAGTGCCAAAACACAAGATGCTGACATCCATAAAGCATGACCACTAGTGACAGCTTTGCTATGTCTCCACATATTGCTCCGTCGCAATCTAGGTAAGAATCACCTCTACTCACTTCTCAGTCGGATGTCAAAGACAGAGACGCTAACGTCTACGAAGCGGCACTACCGCCGATCAATCGCCCGTGTCCACACCGGATCACGCTGCAATTGACAGATGGATGTTCAACAGAGCGAGGAACGAGAAGGAACATGCTGCATTCCGGGAAAAGATGCAATTCCAATCAGCGGACTTTCATCACTTTCTCTATAAGACGGCAAAGACTTCGCCCAAGATTGCCGTCGCCTCTCCTGCATGGGAGAACATCCCGTTTCCGGTTCCAGCGCAATCCCCAAAGCTGTCCCAAGGACATGGAGGACGAAATCTTGCAATGAACGCTACCGTCGACGCGATCCAAGAAGCTCCCCGTCGCCAACCCACCCCGTTGGATTTCGGATCTCGATTCCGCCATCAATCTGTCTCCGGTCTTCAAGTACAGGGGCCAAGTGTTACTTCTGACCGCGCTTCAAACGATGGTGCTCAGCCTGGCATCAAAGACGCCTTGATTACCGTCGGTGCCGTTTTCGAGGTTGGACGTAACTCCATGGAGATTGCTCCAGCCCCGATTCGACTAGAACAGGGTATCAATCTCGATTCTTTCCATGCCAGAGCTCATGACACAGCTACTGTGAGTACGGGTGCTTTTCAACGAGGACCTCTCAACTAATACACACTTTCTTCACAGAGTTCTTCGTTCGTCCAATCTGATACTGAGATGGAAGCCTGGGGTGGAGATGAGCAGCTGGAGCAAGGTGCTAAGAGAAAGAGCGCCATCTTGAAACCTCTTGTTTGGGCCCGTCGTCAACTCACCAAAATATTTTGAACTACCATGTATTGTCATCGCTGTGGACATGGTCTACATCGAATACCACTCTCCTCGTCTCATTGGCAGCATTACGCTTCGTCACTGGCGTTCTTTCCGAAAGCTCCAGCAAGTTCAAAGGGTGAGATTCGGCATGATTGGCAGAATTTGCCCGTGGATTCTGAGTTCGAGAGCAAGGAGGGAGCGGGGGATACTATGTTTCTTGATGCAGTTTGAAAGCTCTGTTATTGTTTGCGAAGGATGCTCCATGTTGCTTTGGTAATGGTTCGATAATTCAAGTCTGGGATGCGTACAGACTCATGTCACGATCAGATCCGTCGATTGTAGCTGTGGGGAAGGAATGGGTCCATTTTCATCCAGCACAGTTGATTAATTGTTTAGTTCCCGAATATCCTCTTCTGCCATCCAAATTCTACTACAGTTCATGAAATAGGTGAATCACTTGCCGGTGAAAATTTCCATGATCGTCCTTCCACCGAGATACGGCAGCATTAGGTTGGAAGCAACTGGATGGTATTAACATGTCACAAAGTGGTAGGTCATCTCATCATTTACTACGACAAGTGGTGATGGCGTCAAGTTTCATACTTGCGCCGTATGTAATTACCACTAATACTTAAGGGGAGCTTATTGCATGTATTTGTAGATCAGACATCCCCGTCTTTCAACAACGTCTTGGAGCAACATCTTACAACACCAAAACCAGGATTAAAATCGACGCTATCATCACATCTCAACATCGCCAGCACGTTCATCATAACCAATATTACTATCACGACTGTCTCATCGCAACACTTAGAACTCCACGATAACTCACTCAACCTAGGGCTTGATAGCATCAGGCCATCCCCAAATCAACTCTTCATCTTCCCAAAACAGTAAAAATACCCCCTGCGCCTCCTTAAATATCTCTCACCATTCCAGTTGGACGCCGGACAGGATACTAACAGCACAGGACAGCATGGATCACCACGCCAGCTACAAAATGCTTGCTCTTTGGCAAGAAGCGGAAAGAAGACAAAGACTCAGCAAACAGCACAGAGAAAAGGTCTACGCGCCTTCGAAAAGTTCGAGGAATACTGTCGCCGACACAAACCCCCACCACACCCCTACTACGATCGACAAAAGAAGCTATCCCACCATCGAGACTCGCAGCTGAAGCGACGATGGGAGATGGACCTTCTCATCAAGCAGGTGAAGGAGCTTGTGGCTCGGGAGCAAGACCCGAGATATCAAGCTAGACAGAGGCAGCTTCGCCGTCTGGAGGAGGCGAATCGGTTCATTATAGATCATGATTTGAGACACTTTATGGATGAGAAGATGAGAGGGGAAGTTTCCCGACAGCGCGCGCACGCTCAGGCGATGGAGGAGCAGAAGGCGCAGTGGCGGGCGGATCTGGAGCGCGAGATTGCTTTGGCGGATGCGAGGGAGAGGAGGAGGGGTGGGGTGACGGTGACAGAGGTGGTTCTTGGGGGTTGGTGGTTGGTTTTCTTGCATTTGCGATGTTTCATAGATGCTTGAGCTGATGGTATTGGTAATCGTTGTGGAGGGTGGGATCATGTTTTGATTGAGATGGGCGAGTTCTGATTTGCGAAGCGGATGTTAAGTTGTATCATATGGACGAGAGCAATCGATATCATCGGAAATGACTGGGTGTGCTTTTCAGGATTTGGTAGATAGATGACGATACAAATATTTCTGATTCTTTTCTTATTGCTACGAGGAGCCACACTTCTATTACCACTGATTGATTGAATTCAATACATTTAACTGGATTACTTTGCTCTATTTTATTGTGATCTTGAAATATGATGCAGAATATGGTGAATTCGTAAAGTTGTGAAGTTGAGCCAACCACTAGACCAACCGTCAACCATCAACCATCAACCATCAAGTCCGACATTATGGAAGAATCCATGGAGCCATAGCAGCGGAAATACTTGGAGACAGTCTAGATCCAGTTTAGTCTGTACCTAGGTAGTTTAAGCAATTCCCTTTATACAACATTGGATCTTGAATACAAATATAAAGTGAATTATGAATTCAGATATCTCTTGCATCTGAAATCATCAATGCTGTATCTGTATATAGAATACTTGAACTAATCCTACTACTGTAACTAATTCCTACTACTCAGACTCTTAAAAGACCTAGGGATCCCCTTCTATCGACTCTCTAGACAAACTCAGCTTCTCTTTTCATCTATAATACGAGTATTCTGTATGGAAAGATTGAAGTCAAGATATTAGCAAACCACTTCCAAGGTTATAAGTTGGTACGCTTGATACGGTTTTGTTACCGGCGTAGAAACATGATACGATTCTCTCAAGGCTAGTTCCGTTCAGTTCAATGACCAACGACTAAGGACCAATGATTACAGTTCTCATTCACCGACAAGGGACCAATGATTACAACTCTCATTCACCGGCATCAAGGCAGTGTAATGATCATCAACTACACGTGGACTCTGATAGTTGCCTATCAATCTACTACAGTCAGAAAGTGAGAAGCCCAATCTACCGTAGGCAGACACCTTTGAATATAAAAGGTCTTCAGTTCCTAGATGGATTCAACCTCTTTCTTGTCACAAAGAACACTTCAACAACAGTGAAGAAGTCAACAAAAAGATCCCTCCTGAATACAAGACAAAAGTATCCAGACTTGACCAAACTGGACACCTTCAGTCTTAATCAAGTCAAAAGTCCTCGGGTCTATTACTCAAGACAACAGACCGACAACTTCTATCAGAAAGTAAGTCTCTGTCTGGGTCCTTCATGATCACTCTCCAAGTTGAATTCTATGCTAACAACAATCAAAGCGACAAACGCAAATAAATCAGCAAACATGCCTTTCATCGGTGCTTTCGGACAAGCCTTCGGGTTCTCCACCACTCTTACCGCTAGCAATGCAACCAGCTCACACCCAACCAAGAGCTCCAACACGATTTCCAATCAAGATTCTCTCGTCGACGGCACCAAGGATATCGAACTTGGCAATCTTCCAACCACCAACCCCACAGCTGTCGAAAGTGGTCCCGCCAACAATTCCACTCCTTGCGACAAGCTTCATCGCGCGACGAAATCCATGAAGCGCACCGGCTTCCTCAAATTCATGAAGACCATCCTCCTCACCATGCTCCTCAGTCTCGCCATCCTCATCCCCATCGACCTCCTCCCCATCTGGACCAACGAGCTCGACTGGGTCTTCGCCCTCGCCACCCAAAACATCGGCGTCATCAACGGAACGGTCGACTATGGAAATGGCACCATCGTCCCCCTCGACAATTTCCACCTCGACGGCTCCAATCTTACACTGTCGACCTGCAACTACATCACCCCCGAGAACCTCTGCACCAACAACTCGCACCATCTTACTGATATTCGAATCGTCGGCGACATGGTCTTTACGTTTCTCTTAACCTTCAGCCTGTTCTTCGTGATTGCCGTCGGCAATGGCATCGCCAAGTTTCGTCCGGGAATGCTCGATCGGGAAGATCGACCGAGTTATTTCCTGACCAGATGGCCTCGCGGACGATCCACCACCCAGTAAAGTGTTTGTCGGATCGACGGGGCGCTGGATCTGGCGGGGGCGGTGGCTATTTCACGGAGCGTGACTGAGACGGTGGTTGATACCTAGGTAATGGATGGCGGTGCTGCGTTGGGCAATACGTGGCCGGAACCTTTACCCCAAAACGAACTGTTCACTTCACTATCCACGGCTTCTGCGCACGTCTTATTTACCGGTGGGTCCCGACTGGAGGATGTCCATGGAGTTCCGAGGGACTGGGAGATGATGGGTTGATTGCAATTTTTCTTTCGGGGCGGCGTATTTGGTTTGCGGGTTGGCGGGTTTGTTTTGGGTTGTGGGCGCGGCCCCTGAGGGAGGGGGAGGAAGTTTCTTGTTATTTTTTGCCCCGGGGCGGAATCCTACGGGGGAGATCGGGTCTGTATACGAGGATGCTTTATATATTTATAATCATAATTGAGCATACATTCCATCGCATTACATTTCTGCCCCAAGTGCTAGTCACGAGTAGATTGTGAATACGCATTCCCCATTTGTCCAGAAGGAAACTCCCTCCGCTTCATCTCAGGAGAGTACAGACCGTGGACCAGAAGAGTCGAGACGAACTAGAGATCCAAACTAAAGAATGAAAATAAAATTGACAATTCCACCCGGGGGGACATATGAGCAACGCCAAATCCGACCAGCAAATTACCCACGAGCGAGAAATAAAAAAAACAAAGATCCTCACTGATCAACCTCTCTCTCCAAATTCCTCCCACAACCTTCATTAGTCCTGGTATGATAGCAACCTACACTATTCCTGGTATGATCGTATACCTATGTTTCTTGTACTCGTCTCCAAATTCCGCCCTATACCGTTTCTCCTTACTGACGGCCCAGATCCACATCTGCGCAAAAGAGAAGAGGGTAAAGATGGCCGTAGCCCAGCTCTTGGTCACCAATACAACCCCCACCCACGCCAGCGTCTCGAAGAAGTAATTCGGGCACGTTACCCAATTAAATCCATACCCAAGGGGAATTCCCCTTTCGGCCCCGCCGGTGGAGCGCAGCTTGCTCAATTTGATGTGGACCAGCAGGTTTGAGATTTCGCCGTAGAGGTAGAGCGCGACACCGAGGTACGTGAGAAGGTGCCCTAGATTTAGTGAGTGAGATGACGGTCAGCGTGGCATGAGGAGGGGGATTTACCGATGCGGGATGGAGGGTGGGCGATGGTGGCGGTAGGCGAGTAGATCCAATATGCAAGGTTGAGACCGCCAATGACCCAGTAGTGGAATGAGTTCTTGAATAGATTGAAAAAGGGCATGGTGGTTGCGGAAAACTTATGCACGAAAGCGATTTCAAGCTCGCGCTTCAAGTAGTGCGATACCACTAGGATCATGGCAAGGGACTGCGTGCTGGATAACTGACTGCCGTTGGATGAATGCGGGTAAAGATAGGGTCGAACAAGAAGGGCTAGGATATGGATTAGAAGTGGGCCGGCGTATTCGACGATGAAGACGGTACGCCAGGATATTTGTGGTCCTGGATTTTTCATATTAGCTCTGTGATGTCCCAGTCGTGACTGTTGAAGGGAGATTGATTATCTGCACGTTTAGTGGCATAAGATTATCCTTACCTAGATCCCGAACCGCGATTGCATCCGCACTCATGATGTCCGTTTGTTGCGTAAGCAAAGCCTTTCGGTCTTTCAAACTGGGCTTTCCATCAACGGGGAATAAACCAATCCGGTTGGGATCGGTGAAGTGGATTTGTTTCGCGATGATGTGCTTTGCATCTTCAACAGTAGTACTGGTGGTGATTTCGATGGATGAGGGGAGACTTTTGATGGGGGTGTTAGGTGCTAAGGAGCCTGAAGTTAGTTTACGAGAGGTCACTTGTTCACGAGAGGTAATCATAAAAGGGGTTGAACATACATCTATTCTGGAGTTTAAGAGTGATGGGAATAGCCATGATGAAAGTGTCAAAGAGATAGCTAGTGTATTAATTTATTATAGTTTTGATAAGTGTAAGTTAGATGATGTGAAGAGATAATACCTAGGTAGCATGAGAGTTGAAGGGCGGGGAAAATTGTCGCTTCCTATATGAGGCGCTAGCGCCTTTATAAATAAAAAGTTGGAATCCTCGGATAGTACCCTTTTAGGCAATGAATCTTTTATCCCATTTTCTTATATTGAAACTGCCACCTGGTGTGCTATTTGGTAAGCGCTCAAAGATGTTTGAATGTATTTCAACTAATAATGTGATCTCTAGAATTACGATCAATGAAGGAGACCTGAAGGTACTCAAGGTTGATAGGATATGTTTAGAAACATGAACAGTTAGCTAAATCACAATGCAGCTTTGATTGGGTGGCATTAATCATTGGATACTTTTGATCTTTTCTAGATCTACGATTGGTGAGTATAATACTTGAAGCAAACCAACGTATCAGGATTTTGTTTCCTAGCTTATGAATACGCAAGCTATGGCTTTCTTTACTTCGCATCTTCACATCAACTTCCTCATGTCAGTCAAACACTGCAAATCAAATACGACTACTTTCATTTCACCTGAATCATGTTTTCTGCATATCTAAGAATATTTCACCTTCATCAAAAGCCTGTCTACCAAAAGTCACATTCAGTGATTCTATTAGTTCAATTACCCACAGTTAGTCGCTTGTTGACCCCCTAAAAGTATGATGGGAAAACATCACGCTAAGGGTCGGCTTCATGTTTCTCGCTGATAACAGTTGCTTCTCCCTTCTTCCGGAGAACATGCTGAGATTCATTTCGCCTGTCAAGGGAGAACTTACCAATCCCTAAGCTACAAATCAAGCCAAGTCCCGAAGCCGCTAGCATGACACCAAAGACAGCATGAAAAGCCTGTCCGTAGGCATGCTTCACTTGCATTTTAAAAGATGATGAATTTGGGAGCACCGCTAACTCTTGCAAGAAACCCTCTGCATCCTTACCAATAGAACCCGGAAGGCCGGCATCCCTCAGATGTTTCGTCAGAAGATTCTGAAAAACTGTGCCTCCTATAGCCACTCCAATACTCTGACCAAAAGTCCGCAGAAATGCGTACATTGCTGCTGCATATGCAACGTCTTCGCTTCTAGCCATCGCTTGAATACCAAAGATCATCGGCATCATTATGAGCCCATGCGCGAGTCCCACAACAATGAAGATCCAGACCCATCTCACTGTTGAGGAATCTTCGTCGAGAATTATCATAAGACCGTATGCTAAACACATAACGGCCCAGCCGCTCCACAAAGCCCATCTCAGCCTTCCAGTGCGAGTCATGATGACGCCGACCATCATACTGGTTGGCAGGAGGATTGCAGTCACTGGGAGAAGTCCTACACCAGTCTGAATTGGGGACAGGCTTTTTACCGACGCAAGGTAGAACGGCATGTAGTACAACCCGCAGAGCATCTATAACTCATTTTAGAACCATGGAAAATGATTTGGGGGAAGCGAACATACCAGGAAACCTTGAAGTATACAGCAGATATAAGCAAGGATGGATGAGCGGCTATTGAAGAGGAAAAGGCGCAAGAAAGGTTCTTCAGCCAGCCATCTCTCCCATGCCACCGTCAAACATAATCCGACGGCTCCTAGTATCAGGGGAACAAGCGTTTGGTAAGCACCCCACTCAAATTGAACTCCACCCCAAGTCATTGCCATCAAGAAGCTAGTCAGACTAGCAATGAACAGAATACCACCAACCCAGTCTACACGAGACATTTTTGTCTTCAGGGATGAAGTTTTGATTTTGAATGTCAAAATCAGAGGGGTAAGAACGAGTGCTGCAGCACAAAACGGAAAATTAAGATAAAAGATCCAGCGCCAGGTCGTATGCTTCACAATACCCCCTCCAATAAGCGGTCCCGTTATTGTCCCGAAAGCCCATGCCATCTGAACAAAGCTATTGTACTTGGGTCGTTGTCGAAGAGGGATGATATCGGTCATGATAATGAGGACTAGGACGATGATTCCACCGCCACCGATTCCTTGTACCGAGCGACCTGCCAGCATGTGCGTGAAGTTCTTGGCCGTGCAGCACACGACAGTGCCAACGGTAAATATCAAAACCGAAAGGAATAGCAACTGTTGTCTTCCAAAAATATCTGATAGCGCGGCGAAGAATGGTTGGAAGACTGCATTTGCCAGAAGATATGAGGCACCGGCCCAGAATGTATCGATAGCGCTGCCATTCAGCTCGGAGGCGAGAACCTATCTCGAGCCGTCAGTGAACGGTCCATTCTAATAGTGCCTTGATTGATACTTACGGGAAGCACGGGCACCAGAATAGTAGCATCAATAGACGCCATCAGAGAAACAATCAGCAGGACGATCATGATGAGCCATTCTTGCCTCCCCGCTTTCCAGTCCGTGAAATTCTCAGTTTCGTTCTCTTGGGCATCCACAGGTGGATTTTCTTTCAATTCTGAACCAGCTTGCGGCAACCCAACTTCAGCGGGCTTTTCCTCTAGGATACCAGACGTTGCGGTTTTGGTGGGAACTCCTTGCATTTCCATAGCTCTGTGATGTCGCTCTGGAGCTTCAGTATCGTAATATTCCAGCTCTCCAACAGGTGTTCTGCCAAACGGTGCATGCAATGGATTGTCTACTTCCACCTGAAGAGCTTTCTTCTCAGTACTTTCTGTTTTCTAGCACCCACCCAAGATATTCTACACGTTCATCAGGAATTTCTTTATTGCTCTGCGCGTTTGAGGAGAGGTAGACTGGGAGAGATCGGTTTATGTTTACGCCGCACGAACACCACTGCTTTGCCGTCCAAAGCCGGATAAATGCATGGTACTAATTACAGGGCCACGTTGACCGAATTGAAAATATTTAATAGTCAAAAGTAATATATTGGTGTGCCTGATATTGACGATTAACTGCATGATCAAAAGAAATTCTCTTCGTAAAGCCTTTTCTACTGGGTGCGAAAAGCAAGGGCGACATAGCTTTCAACTCCATCTGGACAGTTTGTACTACCTGTACGCGATTTCTGGGTTGCATCATATATCACGACCTAACTATCTTACTTACAGGGCATTCCAAGTTGGTACATGACTCGGTGCGGAGGTGAGTCGCAATATTGGAAAATGCACTCTCCTCCATTAACAAGGCTTCCGGTAGTTCTGGATAAATGTCCCCATACCACAAGGTTTGGTTCCTCTTGAAGAGATCTGACCATTGGCAGCCGGGTTCGGGGAATCTTACGACCCATATTACAGTGCATGAAGGATTGATCTTCGCGAAAATGGAGGTGCTACCGCCCGACGGGGAGAACTTGGGACGAGGAAAATATCAGAGACGATTCTCGTGGCCAAAATTGCGCGACAAAATTATACGAAAAACAGAAATAATAATAAGGGTGCGCCACACGATTGCATGAGGACGGCGAGAACTTGAATGGTCTCGAGAGTCTTCGCCGCATTCAAACTGTTGATTATTGCGACTATCTTACATGGAATACAACGTTCTTATCAGTATTCAAGGACAAGGTTAATGATAGCTCGATGAATTCAGTCAGAGTCAGTCTTTGCCGCATGAAGATTATTGGACTAATTTTACGGTCTCACGTTTTTTGTTCTTCCGGGCTCATGTTAAGTAATGTGAGCATAGAATGAGTTCTTCAAAGGGTATCTAATTAGTCTTTGATTTGGTCTGGCGCTGGATCTATCAATTTTCGCTTCGCATAGCTCAATTATGAAGCGTAGAACTTATTCGACGGCTGGCTTCAATTGTATCTTGATAGAGTTACTGATTTCCAAAGATATAAATTGGATTAGTCGAAGAATTTAGATATCCCAGCTGCGAGATGTCGTAGAAATCAAGCATCAGACGCTCAAAGTAGAAAACTCCTTACAGACCCTTGTATCGTCAGTCACCTGTTCTCTATCCTCAAGGTCTGAGTATCCTCTGCCCAAATTTCCTTGTTGTTTTTTACCTAGTTCCAATTTTGTCTGACTATGCCCTACTGATAGATTGAAGGCAGACTCATGAAAGAAGAGGGCGGTCAACAAAGATACTAAGTAGTACGTCGAATATAGCTTGTTCGTCTCAAGTTACTATGGCATCTCCTGATGTCTAAACTCGATGTGACTCGGGGTACGCAATATGAGAGATGAAGATTGTAGCAAACATATATTCCATCATGCAGTTGAGGTAAAAATTCAGACGTATAATCTAGATTGGAAACTCTGATGTGTAGATTCAGCGGTCAGAGATATTATCCTATTCAATAATGCAAGGGCCGCGATAATATTTACTAGAGGGCCTTATTGTATGGTCGTCCCCACCCCCTTGATGGCGCATGGAGAATCATTTGTTATCCGTGGGATTTGAAACATCGTGGAGCTTACTGCATATGCAGAAAATATGAAAGATTCATTCTATGTTGATTGCTGATGAGTATAACTAATCAATTTTATGGTAACAGTCTTCGGGCCAGCTTTCCTGACAATTATCTCTTTCACGACGTTCAATCAAGCACAGCGACGACACAATGGCTAGCCTTGCTTCAATGCCTCTCCCTCCTGATGTGAATTTAAAATCACAAGTAGTCAATGAGCTTATTCCTAGCACCGTATGACCAGTAGTCGCTGTAGCGTTACGCTTTTTGGTCACGATATGTCAACTCCCCCGTGGACCGGAAGTCAAGATTCTGGTGGGACGACTGGCTCGTTTTGATTGCGCTCGTGAGCTTTCCAGTCTTGATACTCTGTCGTGGAAGACTACTAACAGATGATCAGCCCCTCTGCATAGCACAGAACGCAACTCTCCTGTATTGGACCAGTATAGGCCTCGGGAGACATCTAGTCTACATACAACCGGACCACATTGAAATCGGCCTTATAGTTCTCTTCTCCAATTATCTCTCCTGGCCCATCGGTGTTACACTAGCAAAGTTTCCGGTGCTTTGTTTGTATGCTCGCATATTCAACGTCAACAATACCTTTCGAATGGCGCTTTGTAATACTGGAGCTATCAATTTTGCTTGGACGCTTTTCGTTATCATTTCGGGAATCTTCCAATGCACGCCTGTAGAGAAAGCATGGAAGCCTCTACTTCCCGGGCATTGTATTGACTTTTACGCCTGGTATATTGCTATTGCGGCTACGAGCTTTTCTGTAGACTTGATCATTTTGATTCTCCCTATGCCATTGCTGTTCAAGCTGAGATTAAGTCTACCGAGGAAAATCTTGGTCACATTGCTTTTTTTGCTTGGTTATACGTGCGTGCAGGTCCTTCTATGAGCTATTTCAACTAATAAGTGACAGAGTTATTGCATTCTCAATCGGAAGACTCGTCGTCATTACGCAAATTGGGCCCTCTTTCATTATAGACCTAACCTGTAAGTTGAACTCCAACTCTACATACCTGACAGCCCATCTTAACATCTCCACAGATAACATGGTTCCACTCGATCGATGGCTAGTCATTGAAACTCCCATATGCATCATCAGTGTATGCCTTCCTGCAGTTTTCATGCTCATCGAGTGACTCATGCAGAATGGGCCTTCGTCACTTTTTACTTCGAGGTCCTACAACTCTCAAAGTTCTTCTTTCACAAGTGCGCAGTATAGAAGATCTGCTCCTAAGATACAGAGAGTATGACTCGTATACATGACCGAGATCTTGAGAACTCCGTGAACGAGCGCAGTATTCCTGATGGTAATGAGGGGCGTGAATATTAATTATGCTATGGCTACTACCATCAAAACAAAGGGCAACTCGAAATAATCAGCAAACAACAAAAATTATATCTTCCCGGAAAATTGATCTGGTGCTGAGTACAAAAGTAGGTGGAAATCTGAACGGTACAAATACTTTCTACTGGAGTCACTAAATTTTGCAAATAATGGCATATGAATAGGAGGCACTTCGAAAACATGAGAAATTGGCTGCTGTACATGTGAAACATCAAAAGAGTCGAGAATCTGCAGAGTCAAAAATCAAATGATTTCTATCTTTCAAATCTTGAGCAGGGTTGAAGCTCGAAGACCTCTAATCATCTGACTGTAATCCGGACCATCGTTAGACTGCGCATTTCCCAGCAAGGGGGCTATCGATAGTCCTCCGAGTAGCCCTAACAGCTTCCACTACAGAGTTACCAAGCCTAGGACCAGGAATTTCATGACCACCCTCATGAATGCAGACCAGGCGACTATGAGCCTCACATAATCTACTAAGATTCTCACTCTCGCCCGACCACAACAAGTCCTGCCGACCCCATACATGCACCGTTGGAAGCTTCAACAAGCCACCATCGACCCCGGCATCTAGGATTCTTACCTCGCCAGTAACGAGCCCATCCCAATCCACGGGCTGAATCCCCGAGAAGAATATCGCGCATTTAAAAGGGGGCGAGTTGGGGGCTATGACGCCTTCGTTTACGTTTTGGTATTGCCGAGCCAGTAAAGTCCCAGCGATCGTGGCACCTTGCGAAAACGCGAGGATACCATCGAATGGACCTTCGTTAGTAATAAAGGAGTCGAGCTGTTCTACAGCCTGTAAATAACTGGCTGGAGAACTCGAATTGAGATATTGAAAACAAGGACTATCGTCAATGGCTAGGCTTTGGAGGCCTAGGATCAGAATATCTAGTGAGTAAAATGCGCATAAAACGAGAAACTCCGGAGTCATTGACTTATCTGGGTCGATGGAACAGGGCAGCACACCCTCGACGAACTCATAGGTGTGATGATCTCCTAGCTCAAAACGGATCGCCGCTGTAGATACGACCATGAGTCTTTGTCATCTGGAAGAAATCGATATGGGATGGTAATACCTGTTTGCATCTCAAAAATCTGGGCGCCAGACTTTTAGTTACGATCATTTCTCGCTTTGAAAGTCATGACATGATAGTTCAACTCATTTCAACATACCTTGCTGTTTGTTCCTTTTCCGTGAAGGCATAGAAAATGCATTCTCAAGATTCTAGTGGAAACACCAGCTGAAAGACAAAAGTATGATTCTATTGGTGAAAGCTGTTGGTAGTAGTGGAATTGCATGTAAAATCGAAGCGCGTGTGAATAAATATGAGAACCGCTCAACAGACCTCGGTTGAGAATGCCAAATCTTGTTTGCGAAATAAGCACAGACGTAGGCTGCTGATTATCTCGTCTTGCTGATTGTACGAGCCCCTGAAGATATACTTTCCGGGGTAAATGCAAGTCTGACAGTACTTACAACAAGTTCAGTACCACCTGCTAGCCTTTTCGTTGTCTGAAAGCACGATACTGCAACAAATTGTTACACCTAATCAGGTAACAGGATCATCGGTGTCCAGATCAAGAATTTGTGTGATAGCATTCCATGACTGCAGAGCCCAATTTGTGTTATAAGAATGGCGATTTTGAGGAAAAGATACAGGCGTATGATGTCCAATGTCGAGATTCGTAACTGGATAGAAACTTAATGGTCTTCAATACCACAACAGGCTTAGACGCAGAATCTACAGACTGAGTGAAAGACTGTACACGGAGAGAAAATGTTCCACCGAGGACAAGCACGGTAGGTTCTCTCTCGATATCTGATCTAGATTAGTCCATAGGTCTCCACTTACCTCAAACAGACAAATGATGTGCACCACCATGGCAGGACCTTAGGTCTGTAATGGTAGCAGCCTCCAAATTTGGCTTAGTGCATTCGTAGAATTGGCCCCGGCCCCCTTTGACAAGATAAATTCCGTATTTCAACCACAGTATTGGTACCCGACTGCAATATTCTTCCACTTGAATCAAACATTTCTATCAAAATCACATTCTTGTGTATCATGTCTGAATTCACTATGATCAATGACAGTCTGGAATTCCTTACTCAATCGAGCCTCCCTGAAAATGAACCTCTGGAGGGCCTAGCAGTCATTGGCTTCTCTTTGAGATTTCCAGGGGAAGCATGCGATGAAGATTCATTCTGGAAGATGCTCATTGAAGGCAGGTGTGCCATGACTGAGATCCCCGAAGATCGTATGAACATCGATACATTATACCACCCAGATGTGTATCGACATGACACGGTAAATTCCTTGGAAACCTATTGAATTGGAGAAATTTAATCTGACTTATAATAAGATTCCAGTAAGAGGTGGTCATTTTTTAAATAGATCCATAGATGCTTTTGACGCCCCATTCTCCTCGATTACAGCGGCCGAAGCAAGAGGGCTAGACCCTCAGCAGCGTATCCTACTCGAGACTACCTACCATGCACTTGAAAATGGTGGAGTTACTTCCCTTGAATTTTGCACTTGAAATCCGAAGTTCTGACTTTTGAAACTTTGAAGCGGGCATCCCTATGAATAAGATATTAGGTTCCAAGACATCAGTTCATACAGGATGCTTTACAACTGACTATGCAGCATTGTCTTCGCGAGATCCGGAGATAGCCTCAAAATATGGAGCCATTGGCACCTCACCTGCAATGCTTGCAAATCGTATCAGTTGGTTTTTTGACCTTGTTGGACCGAGCATAAATCTCGACTCGGCATGCTCAAGTTCTATGATGGCCCTTGACCAAGCATGTCAAGGTCTGTGGAATGGCGACACCACTATGATATGATTCAAAATCGTTCTTTTGGTATCTTGGTCTAATCCTAGCTCAATAGGGGGGTAAAATTTAGTATACAGTCTAGACGGCTTGGTGTACCTTTCAAACATGGGCTTCCTATCTCCCTCCAGTCGCTGCTTTAGTTTTGACGGCCGTGAAAATGGCTACGCACGCGGAGAAGGATTCGGTGTTCTGATAATAAAATGAGTATCAGATGCAATTCGAGACAATGATACCATAAGAGCGGTTATACGCTCTACCGGATCCAATCAAGATGGTAGGACACCAGGAGTGACTCAACCAAGTAAAGACTCACAAGAGCAACTGATTATAGACACGTATGCAAAAGCAATGTTGAATATGCGGGATACCGCATTCTTTGAAGCTCATGGTACAGGAACAGCAGTTGGAGATCCAATTGAGGCTGGTGCCATAGGAGCGGCTTTTAGGAGCGGCTTTTAGGAGACAAGATACACAAGATACGCCATTAATTATGTGAGTTTACCATTCTTACACTTCGCAAACTAGTAATTAGACATAGGCATGCGCTAGAAAGTCGAATTCGGCACTTTTTGATCATGATAAATATGCGAGATGACACTTGCCATCGATGATCAGATTGAACTCTTGACCCCTTACTGAGATATGGAACTACAGTGGGGCCCTCAAAGCCAACATCGGCCACCTCGGAGGTGCCAGTGGTGTCACAGCTCTAATAAAGACTATCATGATTCTCGAAAGGGGAATCATACCGCCAATTGCAGAATTACAAAATCGACGCAGAATACCTCAAGACTTCAGGTGAGTGTAAATACTAGAAACTTCCTGTCTGTTTATTGACAAAGACTGTAGTTCCCGAAGAGTGCAAGACCATGGCCCACAATTGGAATACGTAGAGCATCTGTCAATTCCTTTGGGTTTGGCGGAGCAAATTCCCACGTTATTTTAGATGATGCATATCATTACTTGCGCCAAAGAAACAGAGTAGGGCATCCTAATTTTACAGCCAATGTGACTCCTATCGATATCAATGAGAAGCGCAAAGAAGTTCAAATTGGTGGCATAACATCTGCTGAACATCTTGACGTGAATAATAGACCTAAACTCCTGGTGTGGTCAGCTGCAGACGAAGGAGGAGTGGATCGCTTAACAGAAGCATATACCAAGCATTTTCTCTTCCATTCCTTCTTGCGGGATGAAGAAAGTGAAGAATACTTGGAAAATCTGGCATACACTCTTTCCAGTCGACGCAGTAAAGTCCCGTGGAGGATATTTGCTATATCCGATTCTCCTTCCCCGCTACAAGATCTTAAAGGAATACTCACCAAGCCTGTGCGCGCAGCATCACGAATCAATGTAGGATTTGTATTTACTGGACAGGGGGCCCAATGGCCCGAAATGGGCCGAGATCTCTTGCGTTATCAAGTATTCAAAGAGAGCTTGGTGGAGGGAGATCGTTATCTGTAAACTCTCGGATGCGGATGGTCTTTGATTGGTAAGCAATGATCATCAACCCAATATCATGCAGATTATATCTAATGAAAAAAGAGGAACTTCTTAAGCCCAAAGCAATATCGAGAATCGGTGATCCAGAACTCAGCCAACCGCTTTGCACATCCTTGCAGATTGCACTTGTAGTACTCTTGAAGAGCTTTGGCATATACCCTGCGTCTGTCATTGGCCATTCCTCCGGTGAAATTGCTGCCGCGTAAGTCAATCTATCAAGATAAATTCTTTATCATCAGCTCATGCTTTCAGGTATTCCGCCAATGCAATTTCCAAGCAAGCGGCATACAAAATAGCATACTTTCGGGGCAAGCATGCTGCAACCTTGAATGGATGTGCCGAGAGATCATATTGGATGGATGGAAATACAACTGGCCAATTTCAATGCAGGCACTTTGCCAGACTCTGACGCAATCACAACAGATGTAGACGACGAGATGGAACAGTTGTGCGAAAATTTGAAAAACAGCAATCGACGAGGCAAGCTATTTATTGAAGTTGGACGGAACTTGCTCAAAATTTTGTGTGGTGAGCTAGATCCACTTGGGTTCTTTTTTCAGGGAAGTCTAGTAAAAGACTACTATCACGAAGCATTTGATTCTGTAAATTGCATGGCAGGTCTTGAAAAATACCTGGATGCTCTAGCACACTGCAATCCATCGATGAAGATTCTAGAGGTTGGTGCTGGAACAGGAGGTATGACCGGACATATATTGAATACGCTCTTGCACCACGGTGAATCGGAATTAGGAACGCCCCGATATGGCCAATATGATTATACAGATATTTCACCATCATTTTTCGAAAAAGCCCAAGAAACATTCAAAAGTCAAATTGGACGAATGAAATTCAAGACCCTAAATGTTGACGAAGATCCAGTACTTCAAGGGCTAGATGAGCATCAGTATGACGTTGTGATTGCATCAAGCGTAGGTTTATGAAGAATGAATAGAATCAAGGAAAGCTAATATAGAAAAGGTTCTTCATGCGACTCGAAGTTTGGATACCACTCTAAAGAATATTAGAAAACTTCTGAAGACGTATATTATCCTCCAATCAACTCAAATGTTTTGGACGCTGATTGAAGTAGTGGCGGACAGTTCATTTTGTTTGAGATCACGAAGCCTGAGAAGCTCTGAACTGAATTTATCTTTGGACTGCTTCCTGAATGGTGGCTCGGTAAGGAAAAAGCCCTTGGAGTGGTACTAAGATGTAAATCAACCACGAGCACTGACTGGTGAAAGGTAACGAGGAGGTAAGACAGTGGAGTCCTTGCGTCACAACACATGAGTGGCATGAGGTACTTCTAAGAACGGGCTATTCTGGATCAGATATCGTTTTCGATGACTATAGAGACCCCCTGGGCCATGAAAATGAGTATTATCATAAGCACAGCGGCACCTGAACAATGGATCACAAATGGTATGCCGTCATCTAACACTCACGTGACACTTGTCATCGAGGCTGGATCGGATTTTCAAGATGTCGTCTCTTCTCGAATCCAGCGTAAACTACGCACGGAAGACGAATTGAATAGCGAGATTTTAACCTTTGACGAAACCTTGAACCAGTCAAAGAGAGAGACCAGCATATACGTATTCTTGCCAGAATTGGAGCGCCCACTATTAAGCAATCTAAACAGTGCAATTTTTGAAACGTTCAAAAATGTGATATTAACTGCACAGAATGCTCTATGGGTGACTCAAGGCAGTGGGTATTCTTTCAAGCCAGAGTATGGTTTGGTTGACGGGCTTGGAAGGGTTCTTCGCTCGGAAAATGACAAATTGAGGCTCGTGACCCTTGCACTCGAGGTGTTTGATTCAGCCACGGAGTTGCCCATTGACAATATAACCAAAGTTATTTTGTCTATGATCTCGAATAAAGCAAATGAATATGAGGCTGAGTATCGAGATGACAAATTGAGACTTCAGATTGGTCGCTTGGTGGAAGCAAAATACCTGGAGGAAGAAATCTCCACAAGGACAGCAACAACACAATCTAAAGTGCAGCCTTTCGGTAAAGCCCAAGTATTGAAGTTAACTGTGACTTTCCCGGGTTTGCTAAAAACCCTGGCATTCGTTGAAGATGAATTTTATAAGATGCCAATCGGCCCAGAAGAAATTGAGATCAAAGTTCAAGCAGTTGGAGTAAATTTCAAAGATTGCCTGGTTGCTCTTGGTCGTGTTAATCAGAACACCATGGGAGTTGAATGTTCAGGAATTGTATCTCGAGCAGGACACCAAAGCTCATTCAAACCAGCTGATCGCGTTGTCACATGTAGCTTGAACACATTTCGAACATTCGCCAGGGTGAATTCTCAATGTGCTATTGCTATTCCAGACGGAGTGGAATTCAAAGACGCTGCGGCATTAGCAACGAACTTTACAACTGCATGGCACGCTCTGCATGAAGTAGCAAGGATACAGCCCGGGGAGTCAATACTGATCCACTCGGGAGCTGGAGAAACCGGTCAAGCTGCGATTCAGGTCGCCCAGTATCATGGTGCCGAAGTGTATACTACGGTCAGTTCAAAGGAGAAACGAGATCTGCTTATGAATTTATATGAAATACCTCAAGATCACATCTTCAGCAGTAGAGATACTACCTTTGCAAAGGGAATTAGAAGAATGACGAATGGCAAAGGGATCGATGTTGTTCTCAATTCTTTGGCCGGTGAAGAGCTTGCTGCCTCATGGGAACTCATAGAAAAGTACGGGCGATCTATTGAAATTGGTATCAAGGATATCGAAGCTCATAACTCGCTACCTATGTTCCCATTTGCTCAAAATGTATCTTTTAGTGCCATTGACATATCGGCAATGTCCCGCGAACGCCTACTGGTGGTTCAAAAGGCTCTGCAGAGTTGGATGTATTTGTATACAAAGGGAGGACTTCACCCAGCACAGCCATTGAAGTGTTACACTGCGTCGAATGTTGAGGATGCATTTCGTTCCATTCAGAGTGGGAAGAACATGGGCAAAATGGTTATGGAGTTGAATGATAAGGATTCCGCCATGGTATTACTGATGATCCCAGTACAAAAACTTGTGCTAATATTCGCCAGACAATGTTGAAAACAAAACCGACCACGCGATTTCGATCCAACGCAACTTATGTTATTTGTGGAGGCTTCGGGGGTCTAGGACGAAGTATTTCAAGATGGATGGCTAACCAAGGAGCGAAAAATCTTATTCTCCTTTCACGATCCGGCGCACATAGTGCAGAAGCTATAAATTTGATAGAAGAGCTCGAAAGCAAAGGCGTTAGCGTTCAAGCACCTGCCTGCAATGTGGCAGATTTGGAAGATTTGATATCTGTATTGAACAAAGTTACCCAATCAATGCCACCTATCCGAGGTTGCATACAAGCAGCGATGGTGCTCAAGGTAAGTGATTTCCCGCATCCCGCGATTTATATTGATAATTTTGCAGGACTCGATCTTCGCAAACATGTCATATGAAAGCTGGAAAGCTGCGATTTCCTCAAAGGTTCAGGGATCATGGAATCTTCATAGCCAACTCCAAGATCTAGATTTCTTCATTCTGCTATCTTCCATAACAGGGGTACTGGGTGCAGCGGAGCAGGCTAATTATGCAGCTGGAAATACATACTTAGACGCTTTGGCTCGTTATCGCATTTCAAAAGGGCAACCTGCGGTATCTATAGACCTTGGAGTGAGGAAAGGAGAAGGATTTCTTGCAGAACATAAGGATTTGCTAAAGAGGTGTTCCGGCCCTGGGTATTTCATCGACGTACCACAGGAGCAGCTGTTTGCTATGCTCGACTACTACTGCGACCCATCATTGCCGCTACCAACAGAGTTCAAGTCTCAAGCTATCATCGGTATTGATATCCCTGCAAAATTACGCTCGAGAAGAATTGAAATCCCATATTGGATGCGCCGGCCCCTTCTTCGTCAATTACATCAAATTGAAAGCGTACAGTACAACTCTGTGGCGGCTCAGGAAAGTGCAATCAACTATAGCAGTTTGCTTTTCGAAGCAGAAAGCTTGAATGAAGCAGGTCTGGTTGTCGCTCAACTGCTGAGACGGAAGCATTCACTAGCCTTTGCTATACCCGAAGAGCAAATACATGTGCAAGATTCTATGGTTGCACATGGAGTTGACTCGTTGGTGCTGTGGAGCTAAGAAGTTGGTTCGGTAAAGAATTTGGCGTCGATATCGCTATCTTTGACCTATTAGGTGGTGCGACATTCATTACTATCGGTATGATGGTTGCGAGAAAAAGCCCTTTCTCGCAGTATTCGAGGAATGGAAGAATGAAGTCAGAGACGTAGGTGGTTTTCGGTTTAATAGCACTAGACTGCATCAAGATTAATGTCAGAAGAAAATGACTTTTGAAAGGAGCTCACATGTAATGAAGGTACCCTCTTGATATAAATGTTCTGTTTCATAGCGCCCACAAGATTAATTAATCATATCCCTCTTCAGGAGTACGATGATCGTGTATGCGAAAAAGAATCGTATCTATGCGACAATATATCCACGGGTATATCCAACTAGCATCTCTGAATTTGAGAGAGCACGCCGCAATAATCAGTCACTTAATATATCATGGATTCATGACCTCTAGATCATCTCAATCTGATCCGCGAAAAGTGTCTTCTTTTTCCTTTCCTCTGTTACGATCGATACCAAAATTGATACTGCATTGAATTAGTTTTAGGCCGAGAACTTCTAGGCCATCAAGTATCCCCACAGACATGCCTCTAAGATATGTTGATGTGAAATCCACATCCGTGCTCGCAAGCATGTCTAAGCTTTCATGAATAATTCCCTGAATTCACTCAGCGAGCTAAAGTTTGTCCTGTCTTGGTATCACGCGGCGTGTAAAAAATGATGCTTTCCCAGAAAAGTTTTGCTAGACTCGCCCGAGCGGGCTTTTGTAGTCCTTACGAGGTGCATTTTTGAATCTATCCTGCGGAGTTTTTGGCTGTGGATGGTTCAGGGACGGTGGTATTAGGGACATGTACCTGCCATTACTGTCTCGCAAATACTGTCAGCATTTTCGTGTTTTATATGCCTGCATGTATTCTCTACTCACATAGGACCTGCGTTGAAGAGTCTCGGGTCCTTGTTCGAATGGTCGGTTGAACTCTTTACATCAACCGCAGGTGGCTTTGTTAGGTCATCCATGGGCGCTATTTTAGTTGAAGCCATCATGAATCCTGTATTCATTTGTCTATAGCAAGAAGTCGTTGATAAAGCATACCCTGATATCGAATACGGCAAGCATGGAAGAGCTAAAGAGCCAATGTTTCCGTGAAATAAAATGCCATAAGATAAAATAACCTGGGCTGGTTTTGAGGTTCACATAAAGTATAGTCCTTCCCTCTCATGCAGAATCTGGAGCAAACTTCAGCTGACAATCAAATACATTGCTCCAATAACCTCATCTGAAAATGCAATGAAACAAAATACAGCTGAAATGTATGTTGGAGGGCTTGTGATATTGGTGAATGGTGTTGGCCATAGATTTTGGTGGTCCAAATTAAGTTTCGGGCTTAAAATTTAGCGTGGAATCCGGTAAAGTAAGGTTAAGGTTAATCTGCCTTGCGGAGCTTTTTCCTACAGATTATTTCCTCCACTCGCATGCATGATTGATATATACATATACATATATATATATATATATATATCACATATCTTACATATGCTGCATATGTGCATATATAAATGTCCAACATGTCACAACTATCTTTGTTTTCTCATTCTCTCAAATCTGACAAAGATAGAAGGACTATGGCCCGTATGTGTCGACCGATGAAAGAAGACTTCAACCACCCCAGTTTATAGAAACTTTATATATCAGATTTATCATACCCTATTGCGATGGTTATAAATCCCATGTTGCTTTTGGCATTGCAGCGGCATACCGTGGTTCACGTGTATAGCTACACTGCACTTATTCTTTTATCAACGTCATGATGTGATATAAGATTTTTGTCAAGATCGCAGGGCGGAAATTCATCCTTGAAGTTGAACTGATCTGCTCTTATCTCCCAAGCTTGAGGTCCTTGATATTACAGTCTCACTTTTATATGGCTTTACTATACGAAATTGGAGTCACGAAATCAATGGCGATGGCTTGGAGCTACCGGTCGCTTTTGCCCCAGATGTCATGGCACATCATCAATAATCGTATATTATGTTGAGTTTATTGGAAAAAAATTGCACTCATGCAAAGACGCGATCTTCCCAATATCAAGTGAAGTATGATTCATCATCCCATCTCAATCATGCACCTTGAGGATACCCCAAGTCATGGGATAACAGAGCAAGACTTCCTGTATATTGCCGACTTGAAAAAGACAAGCAAGTTGAGTGGCAAAACACTTGATCGCTGAGAGAATACAATTGCATGGTTGCGCAAATGAAGTCGAGTGGGATTTTGACTGTTGACTTAACAGTGGAGCACAATCCAATCGACAACGGAAGACTCGGAGGACCCATGAGAAACCCAATTACTCTGCCTGCTAAGTTATCTGAGTTGGACATGTAGTGCCCATCTGAGCTCGCCTGGCAATTCATACACGAAACTTGGCACCTGTTGATCGAAGCTCTCACTATGATAAGTATCTGCAAAGGGACTAACAATAGATTTGACCATATATACATTTATGAAGTGCCTCGTGTTCTAAAAATACTGACATTTCGCAACCCTAGATTACCACTCCATCATTTCTTTCAAATACTCTCGCAATGAAATTTACCTGAGGTGCCGCCTCTTTTATTAACTGTTGCACAACTCAGGTTGAAACAAGCCTACAAGGCTGCGTGGCTAATGGTGAGTATGTTACCACGCCAAAGAAACCTTCGTATCGTACCATTGCGTTTGAGATGATAGCACCTCAACGATGCGAAATGGAGAGAATCTTCTCCGGAACTACTGATCTGGGCAATACGATGAGTTTGAGAGAGTCACCAGATGTAAGAAGTCTTTGAAACTAAATCTTCAGCCGATTCCCGCTGACCGAGAGAATATACAGGCTACTTCGGTACCAATATTTTTTGAATCTCTGCCAAGGTTTGGTCAGATTAGTATGATCCATTGGATTCGGGTATTACCAAGCTGATGTTAGGATCTGCACTGGCTATGGTCGAGAAACGTTTCCTTCCCATATTTGAGACTATCTGCAACGTACCTTTACACGTATTGCCGTTTTGAACGCCTCTAGAACTGTTGGAGAAATAAGTTCCGATATTGTCATGTAACTCTTGCTTGGTATGTCGCGTCTTCCCTTCGTTCTACATTCTTCGGGGCCAATGATTAGGGCATTCAAGGTTACAGTCTATAGGGACCCTGTGTATGAGTAAGATGGGTAGCAAATGTGCCGCAGCGCTTGACATGCATAGTCAATATTACACCCGTATTCCCCTTCCAGTGGAAGAAAAGGCTAATATTCTTCCCCTGAAGGATTTCTTCAAACAAACAATGTGTTTCCCGTATACTTAAGTTTTAGGTGCTACTCGGCATATTCTCAGCTCATAAGATTTTTGCAAAATTAAGAATGGAGCAGTTTTGATTCCTACATGTGGTGGGCCTACAATCGACGAGGAAGCTCTTGTTGAAGGTCTAGATCCTGAGAAGTTATACTGCACTTGCTTAGGCGTTTTAGAACTAACCAAAAACCCACCGCAAGTTACTTGAGAATAAACAACTCGTCTTGGCGCTGTGATTCGGCGCCGGCACATTGGGAACGACTGTGAGAATATGAACGGACAGTTTACCCATGTGACTAATATTGGCACAAGTCAGAAGTCATTTCTATCCCCAAAGTCGGCAATGCAGTGAGATATAGGACGATGCTAAGTCAAGTTTGAAAAAAGATGATCTCGATGAATGGTATTCTCTGAACTAGTCTTGGTCAGGATTTCAATGCGCCTAATTCTTGGAAGCATCGAAGGGAATTCTATCTCAAAAACAACATGAGATCTGCTCCAGGAAACCCAATTCATTCCGATAACATTTTATACACCTGTTCCTTGGCTTTTCAGAAATTAAAGAGAGTTCGAACCGCAACTTTGGAATTAGTCCGAACTATCGGGTATACTCGAATCCCCCAGCGCCCCTCGAGCACATTGAGTAACCAAGTGGCTGGCGTATGATTCTAATCAGTAGATATTTCGAAGTCATGCTATAAGGCTATGAATTTCAGTAGCTTACTCGTATTTCTTGCAAGGCAAATTAAAATAGAAGATTTAGGTAAAGAAAGAAAGAGTGTGCATAATACGAGCTGTTGCAATATGTGTGTACGACCATAATCACAAATGCTGAAATCATGCATATGCGAGCAGTTTATCTGACAAATGGTAACCACTCTAGGGTAGCATTCAAGGACATACACCTAAACTTTAGTACCGTCGCACAATATCTTTTACAACGCTTTGTACTTAAACATACAACATATCTTTTGCATGAAGTGACTTTCTTCTTACAATTCAACTGCAATTTCCGTTTATTTGATCAAGAAATTCGCCTAGAAATATCAAGAAGCAAAACATCAAGAACATGCCTCGCCTAATCTCTTCACTTATACTCCTTACGACTGCATCCCTAGCAATATCCTCTCCCCTAAACTCTCACGGTGAAGTCATCGGCCGAAACGCTGCACCCCAAGATTCTTCCCCCACCACAACCAGTGCCCCCACAACAACAACCACAACCTCATCCACTATCGCCACCAAAACCATTGCCGGCTGCAATGTTCAAGGTACGGCGGACGTTGCGCTTACCTCGAGAGTTTTTGGCACAACCAATTTTCCCGACTTCCTACCTTGTCAATCGAGCTGCAGAGGGATAACTGCATGTATATCGTACTCGTTTTCACCAAATTCTACGGTGTGCACGTACTATAACTCATGGATGGATGATTTCAACACCGGGGATACGACGGGATATGTGATTCTGAGTAATAGTAGCGGCATATTCTTTTCGGATAAATATCCAAGTGATGGGTCGGACTTTTGTTATTCGCTTGTTTGAGGGATATACCAAATCTCGGATCGCTTGGATATAGGTTGACATGAGAGATATATGCTTCTGGGTTCTTGCACGCTGGAAAAGGGTATTGGATTTAGAAGAATACTTTTGTTGAAAGATATCCAGTATTCCACAAAATCTTCAACTTCCTTCACTCTGCAGCATGTACATAGAGGCGCTATTTCACAAACTGAGTGTTATTCGCATCCCAGTCCCGGCCACATTCCACCGACTTAGAAGTCGAGGCAGGTCACGTGAAAGCCACGTTCCATACTCCATCTTTTCAACCAATCACTTCGTGGGTCAACCGTAAGCAAGGCTTCTGGAAAGCAAGTTCTCCGCAAAAGTCTCTGTGGCTGTGAGCTCGGGTTAAGTTTCCCCATTTTGATTCTCACCCCTCTATCACGATCTCGTGCATAATCCAGATATTTCCCCATTTTTCACCCCCATTACGTCAATCTCACCCCTACTTCTATACACATACCCCACTATCAAAATATGGCTGCGTTGTCCTTCAAATTCACCCTGAAACTCGTTGGTTGAACCCTCGGCACCCTAGTCATTTCTAATCTGAGATCTACGTCAGGGTCCAATACATGGATGCGATCCTTGATTTGGCACAAAAACAGGAAATCCTGAAAATTCAAACTCGGGAAGATCGAGATTACGCTGCCAGAATGAGGTATGTGTGGCGTCAACCTGCATGTGACGGAGGGGCGTGAACAAAAAGTTAGCCGGCTCGCAGAACTATATATGTCGCCGCTCTCACGAAATTTTGGATGAGACCATCAAACAAAGCAGACATCTGAGAGCTAGACACGCATTCTCACATCTACACAAAACAAAACAAATAAACCGAGAAACATAATACCCCTCTACATAATCCCCCCCAAACTCAATCAACATGTCTGGAAACCAAGGTGGGGGACTTCTCGGCGGACTCGTCGGCGCACTCGATAACACTCTCACAGGCGGCCAACAAGCCAACGGACAAGGTGGACTCCTCGGCGGTGTTGGCGGCGCGCTTGGAAAGACGACTGAAGGTCTCGGAAACACGTTGAACAGCACTGTTGGAGGCGTAGGTGATCTCGCCGGAGGCGCCACCAACACTGTTGGAAATGTTGCTGGAGGTGCCACGGGTGCTTTGGGTGGTGCTCTGGGAGGAGGACAGGGTGGCCAGGGTGGTGGAAGTAGTGGACAGCAGTTGAATGCTTGGGGAGAGCCGATTAAGAAGTAGAGGGTTGGGGATTGGAGATACGGGATGGGGATATGATATTTGGATTGGATTAGATGGGGATTTTTTCGATGCAGAATGGAAATGGAGCGCGGGGGATGTTTGGTTTTGATATAAATTTTATTGGTTACTGCCTAGGATGGCTTTTTTGACATGTTTGTGCTGCAGTCTATCATATTTTGGTCGCAGCACTCACTGTATTACTACCATAAATTCAGCACTTGTCACACTCATTCAAATGAATTCTTGTGTGCATGTTTTCTAATAAACATACCTTCATGAAGCTTTGGATTATGAAGATAAGCGGAAAGAATATTTTAGTTTGGCTATAGACCATTGAATTTGTGAGTAGCAAGCTTGGAAACATATACTGTTTCCGTAAAAGTAGACCTGCTGAATACTTCGGAATCACCTTCATCCATTCAGGGAAGTATGAATTGCATTACGAAATAAATATGCTACATAATTGTATACAGCGTGACACTGGACTCGAGAGACACCAGCTTTGCTATTCCAATTGGGTTCCTAGAATGTATGAGAATCGTTTACTTCTGCATGGAAAAATTGACTCACTGTGACGATCCACTTTGGATTCATCCATCCTTCCATCGTCATTGTCATCGACATCGTCCACCTTTCTTTTTGATGGCGAGAACAAGGAACGAAACTTCCATACCGATCCCTTCTTATCTTCCGTTCGCACATCATCATCAGCATCAATATTCATAGATTCACTCCACTTCTCCTCGTCTGTTGACCCGTCACTATCTAGTTTCTTGGACTTGCGTGAACTCCACAGAGAGCTCACTCCCTTGGAAGCATAACTTGGAATAGCTACTCCTGCTTTCAACCCAGTTGAAGCCACGCCTGTGATACCGGATCCCGCTGCTGATGCGTATTCGGAAACACCAGACCCCGCTCTTTGAGATATACGGTATAAAACTCTGAAGATATGATTCGCGTTGTTGATTATCCAGGTCATTTTCTTGAATATCCGGAAGTGGAATCGCAGCAGCTGCTGCCACGATATCGAGAGGAGATTCATTGACTCCATCCACATCCAGATTGGGGACAGAATTGGTACCTGTAAAGATCTCCTCCTCGCCTGTCTCTACCTCCGCCACGGAGTCTTTTGCTGATGCAGTTTCTGTCGATGATTCTGGTGGCGGAATATCCACAACCTTTTCGTCATTTTGAAACCATTCAACCACCAAATCTGTTGCCTGCTTTGACATTTCATCGTAGTTATCATTGACTTCTGGTTTGAACATACTCATATGAGCTTGAACTTCATCTTCGACTGCACCATTGACGCTTCGAATGAAGAGTTCGTTCGACTTTTGGCCCGGCGCAGGTATCGCAGAGAAAGTTCTTTCCGGAACAAAATATCCTCCAGTCCAATACCCATTCTCACCCAAAGAAGTGTAGAAATTCCGAATTCCAATTCCTTCGATCTTAGATAATCTCTCAAGTCTTTGGACCATTTCTTTCTGTCTCATCAAAGCACCCACAAATTTGAGATGGCTCGATAGCCACGCGAAAGATTGACCGACACTATCACGATTGATGTATGCAAGCCCTTGACCCAAGGCGTCATATCCCTGCTCTGCTCCATATTTGAGAGAATTTCTATTCAAGCTCTTGACACCAGAGATAATAGTCTCACGATTTCTGTATGCCGCCACACCTCCTGCCGCAATTGCGCCCACAGCACCAGATTTCACAGCAATCCCCTCCCAGATCTTCCACCCTGGACTTGCAGTTCTAGTTGTAGCTGCCATGGAGCTTCCCGCTTGTCTCGCAGCCTGTCTTGCAGACATAGTGCTTAAAGATCTAGCACTGATGAGACCCGCTGAGGCAGCTGACATTATATTCCAGATGTTGCTCACTTTTTGGTATTGAGAAAATGCCCCATACACAAACATAGAGCGCGCGAGGCCATTATACGGAGTATCAAATGCAAGAATACCTTGTATGAGGGGAAAAATGACATGATTGGTATCTTTATACTCTTGATCATGATGGTCGTTCAGAATAGAGAAGAGTGCATCAGAAGCCACGAAACCTCTAAATGCATTATTAGCACCATGATCATGAATTCATCAAGAATACTGATCTCTCACCCCATTGAATGTGCAATCAGAATGACACCCACACATCTATCATTTGGTGGCCATGGAGTTTCGGATTTCTCCTTCCGAACGTCCATCACTTTTTCCTTTAGCCTATGATGACATTAGGGATGATAGTGTGAAATCCGGTGATAATCACAAACCATTCAAGAAATCTCTGCGTACTATCCAAGAGATCCCCTCTGGTCTCATACTTCGGATACATAAGAAGCTCAACATCATCATCTGGCAGCTTTTCCGCTACATGCTCTTTGAGCGTCTGTCGCTGAAGTCAGCATACATAGCATTTACAACAAAAATGTGGACACAACCTCCGGAAATTTATAAAAGGTCTCGCCATCGCCCTATTATCATTAACACCTGATATCTCATGAGCAAGACTTCTGCTCACTGACCTTGAACCCGTGAATAAAACATAAAAGAAGAGTTCGCTTCATCATAAAATCGTATGAGGATAGACAAATCTACTATGAAAAGATGGAGAACAGCCAGGGTGGTGTAAGATTTCATTTGAAAATTATGGAGATGATCGGCTTGCTTCTTCAATAACCACTGTGGCGTTGATAGAAGAATGGACACCACCTCAAGATCGTGGTTAATTCAAGGTTTGGACTTTCACATGCGTTTTGTTGTCTATGACCTCACAACGGGTAAATTAAACCAAACGCCTTGTACGTCACTTTGGGCGGTACAAACAAGGAATATCGTTGTGGTTGTGTTGAAGGTTTTATGAGATGTAATTACTGAAAAATGCGGGAAGGTGGGAACAACAAAGAAGTAGGTTACTTCACAATTCCCTCTGCACGTGATTCAAGGTGACACTACTCGACAATCCACAACATTCGAATCTGATTGAAACTTTATTGTTAACATCATGGTGAATTTTTCTAGAATACATCAAGAACCTCCAAATTGACCAAAATTAAAAATAAAAGAAATTATAGGCCAATATTACCGAGTTCCGAAACCGCTATAAAATACATTTTGAAATACTTCGAAAAGTCATCTTAGATTAGTCATAAAAGTCCTCAAATCATTTATTTCTTAGACTTTTTGCCAGTGATGGAATCAACCACACTGCCCAGTCCAAGACCGCTCAACAGGTTCTTCAAACCAAGACCTCCGAGTAGATTATCGAGTAAGCCTCCGAGACCAAGTCCGCTGAGCTGTAAAGACTGTTAGTCTGTGTTGCAAAAAGGGGTAGACGAGTTTCACGTGATGACTTACCAATTTACCCACTAAACCAAGGACTCCACTCAAGAGCAAGCCAACGGCTGCAAGAATTTGAGCAAGTGGCTCCGAGAGAAGACTCCATAGAGGGTTTAGTTCCTTCTTTGTGTGAGGCATTCCTTCAATCTTTCTCTTAGCATTTTCAATAGTCTCGGTGACAACGCCGGTAAGCTGTGAACAGTGATCAGTAAATTTTCATCTCGTAACGATATAAGGAAACATACCTCTTTGAGACAATCAGCCAAGTGGTATTCTTCTGGAGTAGCTTCATGAGCTGCTGTCTTGGCCTTGGCTTGGGATGCAAGTCTTCCACCGGGGTCAAGAGCACGGACAGAGGCATTCGCCTCAGAAAGGATACGACCACCTTCTTCAATCAAAGGCTTGACCTTGTTAACAAGATCCTCTTCGTCGAGGTCGTCTTTTGGTGTGCGCTCAGCTTTGTCGATGTGTGAAGTGATCATTTTGAGAATTGGCTTGATTTTATCGAGAGCGTCCTCAATGCAATAAGTCATCTGACCGCAAATTTTCTTGTCGAGTGCTGCCTCCTCTCTAGCCTTCTTCTCTTCCTCTGTCTCTTCTGGTTCTTCTGGCTCTGGTTCCTCAGGCTCTGGTTCCTCTGGCTCTGGTTCATCCTCGACAATGTCTTGAAGAAGAGTTACGTGTCCAAGTGAGTTGCCCTTTTGATCAACAACATCTCCATCGTCGTCAATCTTCTTGCCTGAACACACCTTGAGATCACCAGTTGTCAATCTGCCGATGACGTCTCCATTCTCGTCAACAACATTACCTTCCTTGTTGACTTTGCGGCCTGACATTGGGCTGACATCTTTTTTGGCTTCCTCTTCTTGCCATCTCTCAGCTCTACCCAAGATATTACCGTTCTTGTCAACGATCTCGCCATCATCGTCAACTGCTCTTCCAAAGAGAACATTGGCATCACCATCGACCAATTTACCAACGACTTCACCAGATGAGGTAACAACTTTACCCTCCTTGGTAACCGTGCAACCATCAAAATCAGTGAATGGGCCTTCCTTCAAACCTTCACGGTCACCCTCTGGAACAACTTTACACTTTCCGATGATATCGCCTCCCTCATTTCTTACAAAACCTTCCTTATCGCACATTTTACCTGCGAGTTGCTTGATATCTCCTTCCACAACACGACCGTAAATTTCTCCACTCTTGTTAACGACATTACCGGCCTTGTTCACACGCTTGCCTGCCAAAGCAGAATTGTCGACTTCCGGTTCTGGCTCGGCTTCAGGGGCCTCCCATCTCTCGGCTTTGCCAAGGACATTTCCGCTAGCAGACAAAATGTCTCCATCTGCATCAACCTTTTTGCCCTTTAATTTCTTGGCATCACCGTCAACGACTTTTCCAATAACCTCTCCATTGTGAACAACATCGCCGTTGGACTCAACAGTGGCATCTGGAAAGTCTTCGAATGGTGCTGGTTCCTTGAGTTCTTCCTTCTCCGCATCTGGAATTGGTTCGGCTTGTCCAATCTTTTTACCGCTGTCGCCCCAGATGGCTCCTTCCTTATCACATCGACGGCCGATCATATTCTTCAAGACTCCTTGAATAATACGACCAACCACACGACCAGAGTCATCTGTGACATTACCAAGCTTGTTAACCTTCTTATCAAATAGCACAGAGTAATCTGGTCCTTCCGGCTCTGCCTCTGGCTCTTCTTCAGTTCTTTCGGCCTTTCCAATAACATTTCCATTCTTATCGAGAATATCACCGTCCTCATCAACAACTTTGCCGACCATTTTCTTAACATCACCCTCGATAACTTGACCGATGACCTGTCCCTCGTAAACAACCTTTCCTGATTTATCGACGATTGCACCAGCGAAATCCTCAAAAGGAGCCGATTCATTTTCCTCAACTTCGGGGAGTGGTTCGGCTCGGCCAATGACCTTACCAGTATCGTTGTAGATTTTTCCTTCTTTGTCGCACTTCTTTCCAGCAAGCTTCTTAGCATCACCTTCGATAAGCTGACCGACTGGGTTGCCTTCTTTGTCGACAATCTTTCCAGCCTTGTTGACTTTAAGACCTTCAAGGATGGAGATGGGTGGAATGTTAGAACCAGCTTCATCTTCGATACCTTCGGCTTTATCTTTTCCTTCCTCAACGGCACCTTCAAGACCTTCCTTGCCTTTCTCGAGACCTTTTTTGATATCATCGCCTTCTGGAACTTGTGATTGGAGATCAGCTTTTGAACCAAGCTTAGATCCGAGTTGGCTGGCGGCTGCTGGGACAGCAGCGTTCAAGATTTGCTCTCTGACACTCTCTGGAATTGGGAGTTGATCAACTGGAAGTAAGTCGACCTTTCCAATGATGGTGCCATTTTCTCCAACCAGATTACCTTCGTCATCGACGTTGACGCCTTTCTTTCCGACTAAGGATTTGAGGTCAATGTCATCTTGGAGTTTGCCAATTGCCTTTTTATCGGCATCAAGGATCTCACCAGACTCCTGAATCTCGAATGGTCCTTTAAGTTTGGATTGAGGAATTATTGGCTCTTCAACTGGATCGGCATCTGGTTTCGACACAGAGTCATTGACCTTTCCTTTGACGCCTTCAGTGGCATCTTTGGTATCAATATCTGGTTTCTCTCCTTCAAGACCGGATTTGGCACTGTCAGCGGGAGACTTGACACCATCGGCATTTTCTCCATCGTCTTCAATTGGATCGGCACTTCCGATGACATGACCTTCTTTGTCTAGGACATCTCCCTCCTCATTAACAAAGCTGTCTTTGAGTTTCGATTGGTCGATATCAGCTTCATTAACTTTTCCAATGACGTTTCCGTCATCGTCAAGTACCTCACCCTTCTCATTGACCTTGCCCGCAGGTTCGAGATTCTCTGCAGTCTCACTGACTTCCTTGCCAGCTTTCTCCGCAGACCCCTTGACATCTCCAGCCTTTGAATCTGCTTTATCCTTGGCATCGCTAGCCTTGGATTTGGTTGTCTTTTTGGCATCTTTGCCAGCCTTGGTAGCTTTGCCTTTGACATTGTCGCCAGATTTTGTGGTTTTCTTCTGGATATCATCCACTTCCTTCTCATCTGAAGCATGGGAGGCTTTTTCTGTAGCCTCGCCTGCCACGTCTCTGGCCTGTTGTGGAGCGTCTCCCAAGTTACGTGAATCCTCATTTGGATCGCGCTCAGTTAAATCTTCTTCTTCCCCTTGTCCTTCATAATCTTCATCTCTTCCTTCCTCTTCTCCCTCATTAACACCATTCTCTTCGGTGCCTTCGTCGTCTTCCTCATACTCTTCTTGCTCACCATTGGTGAGATGGTCCTCGTTATCTGAAATAGCTGATGGTGCCATTCTCTCTGGTGAATCGGGAGGTTCTGAACGAGTTTGTACTGGCTCTGGTGTTGATGGAGCTTTTGGCACGTTCTTCTTAGCGCTCTTTGGTGGTGGTGATTTTGCTGAAGTTTTGGTTGGTGTTTTTGGTGTTTTGGATGAGACGTTTTTTGTCGCCTTCAAGGTCTGCTTTGGTGATGATTCAGTGTCTGTCATAATCGATTGTTGGGTATCTTTATAAGTTGCAAGTTGTAAGTATTGTAATTATGCTCTGTACGGTTTGTTCAAAGGTAGTGGTCATGCAGAATAAAGTTTGGGGCTCATACAGAACCCGTGAGCTCTTCTTGTATTGAATATTACAATGCTAATTCCCGGTTTACTTGGAAGGAAAAGTCCTTGGATAGCTTGGATATGATGTAAGTACGTCACATTTCGAGAGCTATGATGCTTGCGAAGTCTCAATCATCAGGCTCTCCAGGTCAGCCACTGAGAGAAGCTGGATTGAGATTTCTAGGATAATGAGCCACACCATAACGAAATTCACTACGAATCATGATAATCATGATGGGAAAGCTGGAAGGATGCAGATTTCCTGGTAATTTTGCGTCATGGCGATATAGTGGAGGCTGTTCCATGCTCCTCATTGGTCATATTATTTTTGTACCCCGCGACATATCCTCCAGATCTTATTGCTTCTCGAATCGGGAAACCACCTTTGATCGACCTTGGTCAAGAATCACTTTGTATGGATAGAAGACTCGTATTCCTTGAAGGCTAGGACCGACATGACATCAAACTAACGATGCGGGTAACATGTGAGAGGATCAAAGGCTCCCCCAGTTTTATAAACAAGTAATTAAGCTCTCAAAACGACCCTGAATATAATCTGGCCCCGATGTTACTTCAAAACGCGTACGTTCAGAGACGAGTCCAGTACTATGCTGGATAAAAACCACCAGATCCTTTTAGGAACCTGATCCTCGGCCAACTTGACCAACCATCCCACTCGAATGAAGCTCTCACTGTAGGTACCATGCAAGGAAAACAAGCTCGGCAGCCCATCTGCCAAAGATGTCTTCCCCCAAAGGAAAAGCCACCAACATCAAGCCACAAATTTTTCTTTTGTAGCCTCAATAGAAAACGTCCACTTCTCCATTGTATTGGATTCAAGTTCCTAGTTACACTAAAATAGTGTGACACGAAACGGCTTACTACTCCGTCCTTCATAAGCCACATTTACAAGGAATATTTCCTGTTATCAGAAGTTGAGTTGCGGTTGTATCCATTCAGACGTGTCTTGATATATTAACAGAACGGAGATTACATCACTAGACCGAACTTAGTTGGAACGTGCCGCGCTAGAAACACCCGCCACATACACAAAAGTGGGGCCATCTCGGTTGCGCTTTCCCCCTTCATTTCTTATAGTAGAAACCAAAATGTTCTTGTTTCTGACGTTTGGGAACAGGATTTATGCTTGGAGATATCTCGATGCTGCTGCTTGGTTACATCACCAATATTTGTGAAAGAGTGACTTCTAGGGATACTAGTAGCTTTTGGAGATTCAAGATTTTGGCTGACAGGATATGAGGTGATTGACTGGGATTGTGCATCATCTCTTATGAGACCCCAGTTTCTTATGCTGGTAAATTAAGGTTAAGGTTAATGTGGAATGTTAGAATTAGGATAATATGTAGGTAGGGATAATCATGTGATGCCCAGGTCAACTGGTTTGAGATATCCAACATTCTAGGGACATTGAACTGATATGAAATAGTGATTTGGCTTGAGAGCTTCCATCAATTTGAAGTATTAAATTCTCACATAGATTCAATTGCTGTCAAAGAATCAATTCGCGCTAATAATCCATTGATTTCAAACATTTAGCACGTGGCATCTGAATTTATATAGATGATACAGAGTAAGGTTAGTTGTATCGTGAAATTTTATATGCATTATAATATACACACATCTAGAAGACCTTTGTCTCAGAAACTCACATATATAGCATCCCTGAACTTGGCGTTCATCTGTTTCCGTGCACTAGGGGAGTACATATCTCCTGCCTGAGGATGCGTACTTCCACTCCCTTTCGCTTATTTCCTCTCTCTGGTACTTGAGCATCTTCCATCGAGTCTGCTGGATGCTAAATAGCCGTATCCCCCTGGGTTGATTCATTTCTTTAAATTATTCGTTGCCACCTTTGTTAAATTTGACAAGGGTATGGATGGCAACAGTAAGATCTTGATCAAACTCGCCATCTTCACTGGAGATAACGTATGCAAAATCCTGCCTTCATGGTTCAGAAATTGATGCAGATGATCCAAAGAATGGTTCGACCTTTTCATCTATTAGTGTTCCTACAGAAATTGGCAAAGTTAAAAGTAAAAGGAATTGGTTGATAGTCCCAACCGTTCATGTTCCCGAAGGGCTAGGTACGATTGGGAGAATTGGTTAATAATAAGCTTTCCTTCTCTTTCGGCCATAACTTTAGTAAGTTTCATTGATCTCAGAAGCTAGAAGAGTGTCCAAAGTCCCATCCGACACTGAAAATGGTTATTTGAATCCAGACTCAATATCGCTTTCTGGACTAATGTTCTGGCCAAGTCTTTCTTTTTTCTTTTTTCTTCTTTTGGCAAGATCTGGCAAAAAGTAGTGTCTCAATATGATCAGCTGTGTTTCACCAGTAAAAGATTCTGGGCTATTTCCTATGTTTGCAATGCCTGCCGTGCGAGGACTGAGGAAGTGTTGCTCTAGTCCTGGAGACTGCTTGGGAAAAGCAGATACCGCAGGAAATGGTGTATCAGGTTTCAATACCTGTATATAGACATATCAACCTGAGCCTCGCGGGTTGTGTCAAGTTCCATCACTTTGTCGTTATCTGAGTACTAGTCTTTGTCGAAGTTATTATGCTCTTTAGTCGATGCAATTACTGACATAAAGATCCTTCATAAGGCTGCTTGACCTGCCACCTTCCCTGGAGTGAGCTTCCTCAAGCTATGAAAAAGCATTGACGTGAATAAGAGCATCAAGGGAGAACACTGGAGCAAGTTGAACGGTTACACGAGGAGCAGCCGCCTTGCTCGCAATATCCAATATATTCTCACATTTCGTATGGGTCATTTATAAGGAAGAATTGTTGATCGAGAAAGAAGTCACCATGATTTGCTACATATCTCTCCTACATATCATCTCTATGAACGTTGATAATCGAAAAAAGGAACAGTAGTATTTAGCTATGTGTCACCTTTTCATGCTAAGCAAGTGTGATTGATGTAAATATAACTAAGTCATTTCATTCATCATCTCACACATGATTCCGCGATCTTATAAACCTCAACACCCTCATTATTTCCACTAATTATCCAGTAGTTCTCGCCTAAAACATAAAGTAATTCGAATTTAGTCAACACCTTACCTACTTTTCAAGACTTTTGATCGGGCCCCGGGCCCACATATTCACCCTCGTTTTCTATTATCTTGCCTTCTTTTGTCTCCACTTTTTCAACAGGCGTCCTAGAGCCTTCAGCCACGACCTCGGGATTGTCTTTGCTTTCCCACTTGGAATACAAGCACTTTGGCAGCATAGCTTTTCTATCAGTCTTAGAGATTATCAATTTATCCCCTTGTTCATCGTATTTGAGAATAGCGTTTCCGCCATATCCCTTTACCAGACTGAGAATTCTGCCCATCAATGCCGCCAACTTTGTCAGATCCTTCTGATTGCCTTCTTCCCATTTTTTGATATCCGCTGTCATATCTTCAACCTTTGGTTCCCTAAACAAGCCTTTGGAGTGGTAAGCCCGTACAAGCTTAGGTGTTTGGGATACCCAGAGCTGTGGTATGATCTCTTCAAGCGGAAGGGGCTTATGCGAGACACGTGTTTTGATTTCCAGCGTTGTATCCAATGGGACTACTTTTCCTTCTTCTTTGATTGTCAACCTGGACTCAGCAGGAGTGATGTCTGGAACGCTGCTGCTGGAGGAGAGACACAACGATCCTAGCATTTTGGAGAGATCCTCGTTTCCTTGCTCTTCCCCATTTGAAGGGTTTGTTGTATCGGCGGTCGCGCCTACATATGCGTCTGTTTCATACCGGACAACAAATTCGAGGCCTCCAAAGTGGTATGATATGATTCTATGATGTCCAGTGCTGTCCCTGATCTGGCTAGTAGTATTTGCTTTCTCAAATTCATGGCCATAGCCCCTGAATTGATGACTTTCAATATACTCCGAGGTTGCGGTTTCCTGACGACTGAACAATGCCGTATTTTTCGTGATTTCAATTTTGATGGTGAATGCTTCGGGCGCGTTTCTACTCAACTTGGGGTTGATAAAGCAGAGAATCTTACGGATGTTGTTTCGGTCGGTTACAACATCAATCGAACAGATTTCAAATGAAGGGTTTGTGATGTATAACGAGCGGAAAAGTGGTTCAAGAGGACTTTCTGGATGGCGAGCAGCATTTTGGGCGATGTAAATTAGACCCGAATCTTTTCTTAACCTTGAAGAAAGTTTTGGAGTAGACCAAAGTGGTGGACAGCCTGGGACGGCAATGGTGGGTGTGGGTGCTTCAATCCAGTTGTAAGAAGAGAGTTGCTTGACGTTAGTGATTGATGCTGAAGAAGGAGTACTGAGATCTTGAAGATCTAGACGAGTGATCTCGGTCGAGGTAGTGGACTTCATTGTTCAATTTGGTATTATTTTCAGGCAGCTTAAAGAAGTGGTAAGGGAGCGGAAAGTAGACAGGCTGCAAACTCTGGGGAATTGAGATCCATAGTCTGGAAGATATGACAACGAAAACTGGTTACATTTTGTTCAGAATGATTCATTCTTTCCATGGGCGGAAGCAACATTTAGAGTGTGCACCAATGTGTTGGCATGTTAAACTAACCCTTTTTTATCCAAACACTTCTTCCAGTCTCCTAGGAAAGAAAAAAGAGCAGAGAAATGCAACACATCTCAAGTTCTTAACGAATTAGTTTCCGTTATTTCTGTCTAATGGCGTTTTACTACCAAAAGCAAGTAGCCGTTTGAAAAAATGGTGACCCAATAATATCTTGTTGGGCACGACCATATTCCAGCAAACGTTTACAGAACTTGATCCACCATAGTTAACTCCTGTACGAGTGTATAGAACAAGACTGGCATGCTTGTTAGTCACAATCAAATCTAGGTACGTGTCAGCAGAATCTGTTGCTCTGGATTCTAATTGGAAAGTCATAACATTCATGAATCTGTAACCTCCCGATCCATATCTGCTTTGGTCCAGTGCACTTTGCAGTCTTGAATGAGCTCGATCTACCTTCCATCCTCGTGAATAACCGAGAATTCATGAGTTTTACGGCTGACGTGCCCTACGTATCGTGCATTTGGTAAATAATACTCACTTCAATCTTCATGCAACTACCCATAGGGCAAATTAGCCAAGTCTGAATGCCCCTTTGCAACAACCAAACAAACAAACGAACAACCATCCACTCCTCATTCACATTCTCATGTTACACAACCTAGTCATTTGATTTTGATTTTCTCTCGCTCAAGCAACCCGTGTTGCATAGATTTTCCCAACACACTCAACTGCATTTCCAAGCTTTCGAAGATTCTGAGCATTTCCCAACACAGAAGCAACTTACCATCTTCCCCAACCGCTTTAGCTCGCTTTTTCGGTGAGAATGGAAAGATACCTTCTATGCTACGCAATATAATTCACTTTACCTCGTATATATAGCTGCAGCACTTCAACATTCCACCAACTAATGCTTTCATAGATAAACAGCATACCATCTGCAATTCTCAAGCATCAATACTAACCCCCTCCCACCCATGCGAAATCTTCCCCTCCCACCTACCCTGATGCCACCTCCCTTCTTCTCCATTAAAAATGTGCGAGGAGGGATTAGTTTAGGGGGTGTTGAGTCAGTACCAAACTGTTCTACTGTGTACCAGGCGAAAGCGCGAGAAGGCTATATAGTGCGGAGTGAAGTTGGCGAAAGTTGTTGTTTGGACTAGATTTGGTCACCAACATCACATCGTGTGAAGAGAAGGGGTTTCAGAAATCACGCAGTGCATTTTATTGTTTCAGATGCGCGATAAAGAGAGATAGATACATAGCTTAGCCTCGCTTCATCGTTCCCAGAATAAACATTTTCCCATCGAAAATCAACCTTCATCCCCTCATCCTCGTTGATCTCACAATAAAGCCGCTACCTGTCTCTCCTCCGCCCTCTCCCTCACAGCCCCCTCCCAAGCTGCCAAAAAGCTCTCCCTCAGCACCCCCGTATCATAATCCTCTGCATCCAGCATGCCTAACGTCATTGCCCCAGCCAAAACCCCCGCTCCCCCCACCCCAGCCCCAATAATCCCCCCACAGCCGCACCTCCCATAGCCGCACTCTGACACCAAGCAAAGATACTCCCCGCTTGGACGAGCCCTATGCCAGATTGCCAAGCTGCAGCTGTGGATCCAGCGAGAGGGCCCGCGGCCGAAAAGCCCACCGCACCAAGTATGGGTATTGTAGCCACGGATGCGACTGTTGTGATGCCGCCGAGGACTTGGAAACCAAATCGGTAGGGGTGCTTTTGGATGTAGTTCTTCAAGCCTATTTGATAAAGAGAGGAAGAGGGGTTAGAAGGAAACGCTGTAGAAGCTGAAAATAAGAGGAATCGAAGTGAGAAATTAGCGCAGAGGGGAATATCATATAGGCAAGTAAAGGGGGAAGTAACAAACCCGTCTTGCGAAGACTCAACATCTCTTCCAGAAATCCCGGACATAAGCAGCCTAGAATCGTCGGAGTAACGGGCAAATGCCAAAGATCCCCCGGAAACTTTCCCTCGGCAATAAGTTTCTGAATCGCTTCATCCTCAGGCGCACCGTCCCCCAGTTCGTCGAAAATTTGATGACCCGATACAACTTCATACAGAATACTCCCCAACGCAAAATGTTCCGCTCTTGAAATTCTCTCCCTTACAGTATCAAGTTTTTCCAAAATAGTTTGTGGGAGTTGGTAGCGTGCTGGATAAAGCATTGCCGAAACTGGCGAAGCTGGTGGGTTTTGCAAATAGTTCTCCGCAGAGCCGTCCATATCCAGAATGATATCGAAATTGCGGGGATACTCACGATCCTGTGGCTCTTGGTCTAATTTGAAGAGCTCCTGGATTGAATCTGCCCATTTCAAGCGTAATTTGCCTTGGTGATCGAGATTCAACTCCTCGCTATTCTTTTCGTCGATTGCGGGTGGAAATCTGATTCTGCAGATTGCTCGCTGTGGCTCTGTCATTTTGGTATCTAGATTTTGGATGTTACGATGGATGATTAAGATGTGAAGATACAGAGGATTGGTAGGATAGTGATCTCTTATACAACTCCTGAACAGCAAGTCGGTCCACTGGTGGTCGCACAGCATGTGACCTCGTGTAACGCAAACTTCTACCCTGCCTATTACTATCGGACGAGGAATCCGAGCTGAATTAACGCCGTTCTTTTTCCAACATCGTAATACAACAGATACATCTCTATACATAGAAGATCTTCATTCTTGATTTAGCCTCTATATGTATAATCATTATGGAGTAAAAGTACCTTTGAACTTTATTGTCACCATAATGTCACGCTCATGATTACGGCTATGGTCATGGTCTCAATGACAAGAACTTTAGCGAGGTTGAACATAATCCAGTTGGATATTAAAAACACACTACCATTAAAGGTGGTAAGATCATACTGTCGTGCAAAATAAGTAATTCATTCATAAGCATCATTATGACCATGATCAGACAAAATACAACCAAAGATACCAAGAATTAAATCAATAACCACTAGCATGCTAATACAGATGTAGAAATTAAACTCGCTTTGATTTTTACTCATCATATGCATCCTTCTGATGAGTGAAAAAATGATTCACGAAGTGAAATGACAAATGAAATGATCCAAATTATGAAAGTAGATACCCGCGTTCATTACCACCCGTTCACCTGTGAACCCTTTCCTGGCACCTCTGATCCTGTTTGCCTGAATGACAAAAGCCCTTCGTCCTTTGAAATTATGAAACCTCTCGATCCTCCGTCATCATTGATACCAAGGTCCATGCTAAATTTGAAAGTTGAAACCTATCATATCATATCATATGCTCCAGCATCAAACTGGTAGTAGCTTGAATACCTCCACAACCTCAGCATTGAAACCTCTAATGACTCTCCCTTTCCACAAAACCATATTAATTTCCAGATCTCATCATAAACGCAGTTGGAATGCGAATTTGCAAACTAATACCCTCATTCGTGCTCTTAACATCCAAGAAAATATCACTCGGACTACCAGTACCTGCCGCACCTGCACCAGTTTGTTCTGATATTCCGGCAAGAGATCCCAAATCCCCGGCTTTTGGTGCATCAATCTTTGGTTGTTGGATGTTGCTAATTGATTGGACTTGTTGTGTGGCTCTGGCTTCCAATTCCTTGGATTTAAACGAACCGATGGCTTTTCCGGAGAAATTTGAAGTCGCACGTCCAATGACATTTCCTTGGGAGTCGAAGAGATATCCATCTTTGATTACGGAAATACTCTTTCCAACGACATCATTGAGATTTGGTATGTTGACTTGTAGGTCTTGTGCATCATCAGTTGCACCTTTTGCTTGATCTTTGACATCATCGACGGCGCCTGTGGCTTTGTCAGCGCCAGGAACACCTCCTAATGCACCCTTGGCTTTCTCGGCACCATCTCCCAAAGATTTCTGTGCATCAGCTGCAGATGGCAAACTACCCTTCACATCATCAGATGTCTCCTTAGCATCTCCAAGCTTCTGTCCTGCAGTATCCTTGACACCACCCAATTTCTTTTGCGCACCGCCAGTAGCGCCTCCAATTTTATCTTTGGCGCCATCGGCAACTCCTTTAGCCTGTGATTTTGCATCATTAAGTTTGTCTTGGGCACCATCGGTTGTACCTGAAACTTTGTCCTTTGCATCGTTTGCAACTCCATTGACCTTATGGCCAGCATCTTTACCGATATTGGATGCTTGGTCAGCTTTACCTTGTGCCACATCGTTGGAGTCACCGGAAGCCTTTTCGATACCACCCTGTGCTTTTGATCCTGCATCCTCGGCTGCATCAGTTGCACCGCCAACAACATCGGTAGCTTTATCAGCGCCTGGAACGTTTCCTGTAGTATCTTTGACCTTATCTACCCCTCCCTTGGCAGTTTTAGATGCCTTATCTCCAACATCCTTTGCATTTTCTGTGGCACCTGAGGCAGTATCTTTGACTTCATCAGCACCAGGCACATTTTCTGTGGTCTCTTGAGCTTTCTTGACGCCACCACCTAGAATACCATTCGCTTGTCCCTGAGCTCCTTGAGCGGCCTTTGAAGCTTTGCTGAGAAACTTCTTAGGGCGTTTGGTAGCCTCCTTGATGGTTTCGGGAGCGGAATCTTTTGCATCTTCTACAGGTTTGGTGGCTTGTTTGACGGGTTCGGATTTAGTTACTGATTTGAGTGGTTCGATAGATTCCTTGAATTCTTCTGGGATGGGAGGCGCAGATGTAATAACATCTGGTTGAATATTAGGAATGCCTTCAGCCAACTCATTATCATCGTCTTCCTCTTCCTCATTTTCCTCGTCTTGGCTTTCTTCCTCATCTTCCAAGCCAGAAATATCTTGTTCCTCTTCATCTTGAACGTCGGAATTTTCATCGTTTTCTCCCTCATTTTCGACGTCATTTTCTTCCTCATCTTCATCACCATCAGCCATATCGATACCCTCGTCGTGTTCGTCCTTTTCGTCTACCTTCTCTGGTTCTTGTTCAATTTCAGGCTCTGATGCTTCTTCTTCGGGTTCTGGCTTGGGTTGAGATTTCTTGACCTTCGAAAATTTCTTTGGCCGAGGAGCCTCCTTTTTTGGTTCAGGCTCTTCAGGCTCTTCAGGCTCTTCGGGCTTTTCGGGCTTTTCGGGCTCTTCTTCCTGTTCAGGTTCATTATCGCTCTCTTCTTGCTCTGGCTCTTCGGGTTCTTGTTGCACTGGCTCTGGCTTCTTGGGCTTGGAAAATTTCTTTGGTTTGGGTGTTGGTTTCTCAGGCTCAACATCTTCCTTGTCCGATTCTTCTGGATCTTCTTGATCGTCTTGTTGATCAGGCACAGACTCAGGTATTGGATCAGGCTTCTTGATAGGTTTCTTGAACTTCTTGGGCTTAGTTTTACTGTCGGACTTTGGTGCTGGTGAGGGCGATGCTACTTCAGGTTGAGGAATATTCTTGTCAGCTGGAGGTGTTGCTGGTAATTTAGGTGCGAACTTTTTGGCCTACATTGATTTAGTGTTAGCCGTCTGACTTGCATTGAATATTCTTTCAATCTCTCTCTTTTCCACCTCCTTTCTCTATCATCACTTTGAAAATGGTCTCTTTTTGATGGGGGCAGAGGTAAGGGTCTGGGATTTTGTTCCAAGATGAAGAGGAGTAGGACAGTTGGCGAAAGTAGGCAGATAAGCCAGAGCAGGAAACTTACTTTGGTGGTGGATGCCTGCTTTACGGATTTCTCTACATCGTTGGATTCCTTTGGAGCAGATGGATTGGGTGTATTTGGTACTGATGGCTTTTCGGTAGGCACCGAAGGAACATCCGCCTTGGGAGTTGCGGGCTTCTTCTTGACTGGAGTTTTGGCCTTTTTGAAGGTTTTCTTGGGGGCTTCCTGTGCGTCTGCCATTTCTGTGATTTGTGCGTGTGTCGTAGATTTAAATTTAATAGAGTCTGGATCGTAGCAGGATGTACGTTGCTTAATAAAAAGCGTCCACTGATAACGAACAATAATGCGAGGAGACAGATTTACTGATGCGCTTCACGAGTATATAGAGGGTTCAATAGTGTAACAATCAAAATAACCAAGGTTCAATGCTGTGTTTTCTCTTAGTAATGTGATAGGCAAAAGATGATCTCACTGTCTTGAGTCTATCGCAAAAACCAAGGCCGGCCTGACTACGAATCAACTATGACCCAATATCTAATTGGAATATGAATCCTATAACCATTGCGTCAACTCTGACGCCACACCATTTCCTATACATTTTTGATAGAAGCAAGGTTACAGGCTTTCCTAGGGAAGAACAAGGAAATTCTAGCGACGGATTGGATGACTGTAGCTTCTTGGATCGAAATGCATCAAACTTGTATCACGTCCATTCTACCTTGTAGTTTGGAATAAGCTCATTGGATCTAATCCTATCAGCTTACAAGCCACACCTGGAGGATCGAACAATCAGATGAAAACTGCGGGGATGATGCATAAGCCATTGTGTGAATATATGCAAGAGATCATCGATGTTGTTGGTTGGTAATAGAAGGCAATATGAAGTCGAGGTTTTCATCAAAAACCAACATTTTCGTATGGCAAGGATGTAAGTTTAGAGTGCTGGTGGAGTCCGGCAATACTTGCTTGCATACATCAGCCACAGCTAAAACTATGGCATGCAGTAGATTTTTGTGAGGTTACTGAACCGGTATGTTGGTAGTCCACGGGCTGACCTTGATTTTCTATTGAGTGAGTACGTAGCCGTGCACGTATACTACTGTAGAACTATGAATAGTGAATAGTTCAAAGTGTGGCATGGAACGCAAGGTTAGAACTTAATGGACCTCGGGACCTTATAAGGTTGTACTGTAGTTTCATCCATCTAAACAGGGCAACGGTCAGGATTAGATATTTTCAATTCACCCCGCCCTCCGCGTTTTCATTTGTACAGTATGCTACATACATGGAGATGTAGGATTGTGGCTGCTTCCACTTGCAGATTATATCCCTGCCAAATGTCGAGTAACCTACTTATTAGCACTTATTATACCTAGTAGATACTACTCGGAATACAGAGTGCGAGGAGAAAATTAGTTGGCAGATATCCGATTTAATAAAATTGAAGTCGCTGGACCCGTTCAAAATTCCAAGTTTTCTTTTCTTTTGTTTCCTCATCATATATACTTACTTGTATTACTCCTTATGAACAACTAATTACCTCATCTAACCTACCTACTTCGTATTGCCAACTTATTTCTTTCGTCCATTACTCGAGGACTCGAGTGTCGAGTGTCGAGTGTCGGGTAATTACTCATAATATTACCTACTGTGCACAACTCGACTCGGGTAATTATGTTGTTAATACTCATACACCTACTCTATTCCGCGTACATATCCTCCAAATACTCGTCTCACAGAAATTGAAAACATGTAACCTACCACAGTATCCGTCGGATTCTTTCATCAAGAAACCTTCCCTCCAGATAAATATCTCCTATGTTAATTATCCGTCGATGCGATGTGAAACACCAATGCGTGCTGTGAGCCTGTGAGCCTGTCAGTAAGGGTTCAGAGATTGGCGTTACACTAAAAATGACGGGACGAAACGACAACTTGATTTTTCTAGGTAGCTGCGTAGAAGATTAGACGGTTCGTGATGTGACTCTTACTACTCGATCGAGTTTGCAACTCCGGCAAACCGGTTCCTTAGTTTGAGTTTCATGTTGGAGATTTTGATTATTTGAGACATCATGAGTCGTCATTCAAGCACTTAGTTGGCGGGTACTAGCTAAGATTGGGTATTTGACAGCGGGCTATTTTAGAGGGACTCGTAAGGAGGCGATGCGTGCCGTTGGGCTAGTGGACGCTTTTGTTTTTATGATTTGGACTAACTGTATAGATGATGGTTAGAAGGTTAATGGAATCAAGTGCGTTGCGTGATTTTTGATAAGGATATTTTCGGGTTTGTACTCGATGTTGGAGTTCATGTTCCAATTGCTTCATGATGTCAAGCGATACGATTAGATGTAACATCACCCATCCATCCATGCGAACAATTAATAATCTAAAACCGTCATAAATTGCAAACTCATGAGATTTTCTATGGAAAATATAACCAACGAAATAGAGATATCCAGCATCATTCATAGAAGCCAACGGTTCCATTTCCAAGTCTCTCATCATTAATTCTAAAAGTACAATGCCATCCATTATCATCCAAAGATCCCAAACCCCACCACACCCAGAGCACCGCATCCCTCATGATGAATAGACAGAGACAGTAACACCCAAAAAATATCCCAATGTCACTTCTCGTAACGCGATACCTATAACGTAGTACACCCCGCCATCTCTAGCAAACGTGCTCTTTACTCTATCCAGAACTAAGCAACACGGTTGATGTTAGAATGGATAAACCTTTCGCTCATGACCTGTTGATAATAATCAGCTCGACCGAGCTTGTAAAGTAATATTGAGAGGTACTTGTTCTCGACTTTTACAAAGTGGGTAGGACTGGAGACGACAAATGAGAGATACAGAAGGGATGAATGGTAAACGTACAATAATGCCAATGTCAAATCACCATGAATCTTAGCTTTCAACTCAATCTCGATCTCGAGATTGACATCTAATCGCAATTTCAAAGGTTGTTTTCCTTGATCCTTCTGGCCTCCTTGTTGTTGTTGTTGTTGCATTTGCATCATCTGCATTTGTTGTTCGTGCTGTTGTTGCATCATTTGCATTTGTTGCTGATAGTTGTTTCCACCATCTTGTTCGAGGAATTGAGGACGATCACGTCTCTTGCGTCGAGGTTTACGTGCAGGGGCTTCTTCTTCCTCTTCCTCTTCTGGCTCGGGCTCCTTGACCTTACGGCGACGATGCTTCTTCTTTTTCTTTTCGGGTTCTGGCTCCGGCTCGGGTTCGTTGTGGACGGCGGTATCTTCGCTTTCTTCCTTCTCGGGCTCCTCTTCTTGGGCTTCTTCTTCGCCGCCTTCGTTCTCGTCAGCAGTGGCTTCGGCACCAGTTTCTGCACCACCCTCGCCAGCTTCATGGCTGGCATCTTCTCCTTCATTTTCGTCTTCTACTGATGCCTGTGCCTTCTGCTCCGTACCTTCTTGTTCTTCCTCTCCTTCTCCATCTTGTTCCTCTTCTCCCTCCTCGTTTTGCTCTTCGTCTTGGGCTTCCTCTTCTTGTTCTCCCTCTACTTGCTCATTTTCCTCATCTTCTCTACCGGGGGTGGCTTCAGGGGTGGGCATCCCCTTCTTTCCACCAATTGGTGTATTGCTCTTTGGCGGCATAATAAGATCTGTATGTGTAGGCTATTTGAGTTGAATGATATATGGGCAAAAATTTGAGGGTTACTCGCGTACGTGAGGAAAGGAGTAAACAGGCACGAATCGAAAATGTAGACTCGTTAAATTTCACAAAATTAGATATTCAAATGAGATAACTTAACACACTTGTAGTTTTGTCTTATATTAAGCCAAAATGTTATAAACTTGGAAATTCATGCCACAATCTATGGAGCAAGCTTTCAACACAACTCAACTATGACATAACCGCTGCCTTCATCCTATCCTTGTAAGATGGATGCAGGGGCATTTCAATCTCTACTTTTGGCAAAATTGGAGGCCAAGAATCTGGATTGGATGATGGATAGCAGGGATTTGATGATTGATGTGGAGTGGTGGTGACAAACCGACGTGTGGGTCAAAAAAAGAAATCTACAGGGCTGCTACCTTGAACATAAATGATCGAGTCCATTCGCCAACCATCTCGAGTCTCCGAGTCAAAAGGCGCACAACCAACAAAAATCAAGGCTAAAAGACACTCGACATGGTGATCTTACAATTGTAAATATTTCGAAACTTTCAGGCTTTTCACACATAAGAATCTGCTTATCCCTAAAAATTCAATACAGTATACGCATGAATGAAGAAAGCCACAAGCCACGAATACCCTATTCTAGAATCTAGGCGAACCCCTTCACACGGTCACAACCAATATACAGTACTGTCTGTATTGCTTACGACTTTTATGACTTCATCCGCATGATATCATTTCTTATCATATCATCCCGTAGAAGAAGCCAGCATGTTACATGGTTACATGGGGGTGTATGGAGAGATAAGTTGTGGCTGGTGAACAACTAAACTGGCATTTCCAACCCCCACAGCACATTGAACTCAATCCAACAACTAATCCAATCCCCACTTCAACACCAAATTTGAGAAAAAGAACAACACGATATTCATGTTAATTTTCAAGATTGAAGTGATATCTCAGATCAATATTAGAACATGGCGTTATTTTTAATGTTTGTAAATGCCATACCAACGGTTATTGGGACAGCTGAAGCACTGGATGTTCAGAAAAAGGAGGACTTGGCTCAGAAACACAAGGCAAAGTTCTTCATGACGGCGAACTTTGCTTTGGATGGGAAAGCTGCTCATGAGAAGGAAGCGCAGGTTGTTTTACGAGACAATAGGGTATGTTTCTTTATGTAACCATGTGGCTGTGAAAATTTCCAATGGAAGTGGGATATACTGACTCTGGAATCTATAGATGTATCTAAATCATCCAGATGCCCCGAAAGAAGGACATCGATTCTGCGGCTATTACTTCATGTACCCAGGCACCGAAGAATATGGCTTGGTCTCGACCATTCAAGATAATCCTCCAATGCTGAATTGGATATACGTCGATTCAAATACTCTCGAGGTACGATATGGCGGTCGTGCGGATACTGTGAACAATCTGGCACATCCTTGGGAATGGTCAGAGGACGAAGTAAATTTGACACTGGAAGAAGACGAAGGATTTGTTGCTGTCGAAGTTGAGCCAGACTTATGGCAAATATATTTTGATAGGAATGGGGATTTCTCGGGTCTTCCGAAGGGAAAGAAAATCCAAGAAGTTTGTTTGCTCAGACGCATGATGTGTGGATGGAATAGTCAGCTAGTGCCAGCCGATAAGAAAAAGGAGGGCGGTTGATAATTCAATATTGAAATACAAGTAGTAATACAGAATTGAATTTCCATGACACCCGCCCGAAGTCTTCCCACCTGCACTTAGCCATACGGAGTACGATCCAGATCTATAAGATCACATTACTAAATGCAAGAAAGTGGCAGACTCGGAACCTGAAAGGATTAATCTTGTGCAAAAATTCAAAATAATCAGTTCACATGCATTATGACGGAATTTGTTTCTTTCAACCAAGAATATGGGGGAGCATCACACGAGGTGATGCCTGTAAATGCCTGTCCTTGACCCACTGAGATCAATATATTTTCTTCAGCCACAGCACACCTGTTTTGCAATCTGCCAACTTTAGCACTGCACCTGTACCATAAAACTTGTTGAGGCCGGGCCTGGAGAAATTGACTACAGGCTATTACCCCGAAAAAACAAGAAAACGCCTTTGCGGGCAAGGGGGTCTGCATCTCAAGGGACGATGACGTGGAATCATCGCAAGCAGGATCGCAGCCCGAGAAATCCACTCGAGTCTTTCTTTTAAAGAACACAAGTTCGAGTGACTTATATTCTTATACTCCTCACTCATACACACATCTCACTATCATCTTCTTATCCTTTTGAGATAGTTTAACCCGCATTCTTAGATTTTTACATCCTATCACAGAAGTCTCCTTTGTAGATTTCTTCCTCGACAATGGCAAGTCAGGCCGCGTCGAAGCCTAAGGCTGGCACCAAAACTGCCACTAAGGGCAAGAAAGCTCCCCCCAAGAAGAGACAACCCGAACCGGAATCGGAATCAGAAACTGAAACCGACTCCGATGATTACAGCTCCGAGGAATCGGAAGAAGAAGCTCCCCCTCCTCGTCGACAAGCAAAACAAAGGCAACAAAAGCAAGGCGGCGGTGGCGGTGGACCACTCGGTGGTGTCGGTGATATGGTTCCTCTAGGCCAAGCTACCGATACCGTTGGTGGCATTGCTGGACAAGCTGGTAACACACTCGGCAATGTGGCCGGCGGTGCACTCAGTGGTGGTGGAGAAAAAAAGGGAGACGATAAGGAGGATACCTTGAGATTACGGCTGGATTTGAATCTCGAGGTGGAGATTACGCTAAAAGCGAAGATTCATGGTGATCTAGAATTGGCATTATTGTAAGTTGACACTACCTTTATTATTACCTCAACCCCCTCTGTTCTGACGATGGTAAAAGGGATACTGGTGGATAAGACTCTCTTACATGAGTATTTGTTTGCAGAAACGGTTAATAATGTCGTCCGTCCCCATCATAGCTTGATGTAGCAGCTTCATGTATGGTTCGATTTCGTTCTCTTCCGAAAGATCTAGGGTTCTAACCTCTGCAAAGTCTTCCATGAGGACAATCGCTGTGTTAGAAACTGCTGCTAACGGGTTCTTGGTAGGAACTAATTGGCTATTCGGTATTTTCGATGTTGGGAATAGAGTCTTTGGATTCTTTGGAGTGTCATGGGAAGGGACCGGGTCTCTGATGTTATGAAGGAGTTTTGTGTGTATGGGAGATTGGGAGAATGGGATCGGTTTTGACATGCTCGACATGTATTATATACCCATTCTCCAAAGTGGGAATCTTAATGCTTGAATGATTTTTCCAACTTGGACGTAGAATGCTTGATGTGAATATGTGTGATGATGTAGCTCTTGAAGGGGTTTGAGATTGTGTGACGTCTTTTCACGATATCTATTCGTGCATTTGGAAGGTCCGTAGTATATTGACCGGAAGACTGATTGAAAGAAGAATAGGTTGCTGAGTCTCCTTAGCGTCCTCCACTTAGAGATTAGTGGCATCCATGAGAGAAACGAAGAGTGAATGTGGTAGTTTTCTAACTCGGGGGATTGAGAAGCTTCTTTGCAAATAGAATAGACGGTGTGCTAAAACACTGCCTTCCTGAATTAATACACACACATACCTGACACCTGTACTATAAAACAAGCAAAAGATACTTGCAACTGACTCTATAGAGGGATGTATCCTCAATTATCGTGATGAGTATCGAGTTCAACAGGATGAAGGGACTGTATAGAGTGTTCTAAACTAGGTAGAACGTATGGATGAGGAAGTCGCAAACCATATTCTGTAGAGATATGTGCGGAACAGCTCTAGCATACTTGATCAACTACTAGCCTCCCCTTGTTCACTGAATTAATTCGTAAATCAAAAGAAGATTTCTCTGTATAATTTCTGTTTCATTTGTGCTACAATCAAAGGAGTAGGATGTAGGAAAGAGGGCTTGCACATGACTTCGCGTGCTCCATCTCACACAGTACAGCATAGTTCTAGTGTGCGCTCGGGCGCAATCTTTAAGAACAAATCATCTTTGTTCATTCTCAACCACAAAAGAACTCACAGCCATTACTTCGAAACACGGTTGTTTGATCTGTCCTATTGTCAAGTAGTCTTGATTTGGGCTTTCATTTACTGTCAGAAAGAATTGGCTGGATGCGGCTTTCCTCAGTTGGTAGGCCTTCGAAATTCTGAAATGTACAGATGCAAATCCCAAGTCGTATTGCCACTTCAGGGGACAAACGAATTCCCTATGGAAGAAAACAAAGTAGCTGTTCAGACTTCCAAGGTTCCAAACATTTGAGTCAAAGCACCTGCATTGAGATGAAGATGGAATACTTCCTCTGGTCAGCAAGGCTTGTTCAGCTATCATGGGTGTGCAGACAAGGTAAAAGCAAACACCAATACTGGCAATGATGCGTTACAATCACGGGTAGCCACTCGTTTTTCCACATGAAATCATTGAGATAGTTGCGTTTCAATACTGTGGTAACCAGCCAACAAAATTTAAATGAAAACACTTGATCAATCGAATCGTACTTCCATATCCAACCAATTTTCAATGAATCAAAAACTAAAACAAAAAAGCACCTATTTTCTGCCACAATTCATCACTCATCCAAACTTCCATCAAAGTCAGACCCGGAATCAACAAAAGCTCTACCACCGTTAATGGTTGTATGAGTTTCCTGCGTCCCTGCGCAACAAATGTTGTCCTCATCCGGGTCCTCACATTTCATCCCAACGTTGATCTCATTATCATCTTCCTCTCCCTCTTCGCTTGTGATTGCCTGAAATCTGAATATCAGTAATCGGTAATAGGGTAGAGCTTGAAACTTCCAATCAAAGTCAAATATTGAGTGGTGCGTAGTGAAACAAAATAGATTATGCTCACCTCTTTTATTGGGGACTTGGATTTTGCCTTTCTCCTCGGAAGACTTCGTACTGGCCTTTCCATAGGGGCATATTTACTCTCTTCCTTGTCGTAGATATCTAACTGTAACTCGTCGTCTTCTTCATCACTTTCTGATCTGGGTCTTGAGCGCTTTTGCTTCTTTGCCGGCCTTCTATTGACAGCTTTGATTTTTGAAGGTGGGTGTGTCTTCTTTGGAGTGACTGGTGGTGAGCTTGTGCCGTGATAGCTATCTCCGTTTGGTCCATTGTCGAAGGTGGGGAGGGTCTTTCTGAATCGCTGCCATCTAACTCTTGCTGCATTCGCGGTGGGTGTGTTCAAATCTTTCGCAACTCTATCCCAGTCAATATGGCCGATGTTGACTTGACTGAGGATGGAAGCCATCAACTTCTGCTTTTCGGCGTCGGCAGACATGTTTGAGAGAGGTTGTAATTCGGCGTTCTATTGCTCGTTATGAGTGTAGAATGGATGTTGAGAGCTGATGTGGATGTAGTTTAGGCATAAGTCACTGTTATATATGTATTTTTTTCAACATGCACATATTTTGCAGGGGATCAAAGAAGAAAGTTTTTCGAGCTAATTGCTCAATTTCTGAGGCTAATTTGTACACCCCAGCCTCCCATATCTCCCAGCAGCTTGCCTAGCGTTCCCCGTTCCCCGTTCGAATGAGTTTGGTCGTCGGTCTTAAGCTTCTTCATCGCCGTCGTTCTAGAAACAGGAGTTAGTAATTGCTCGATTGGGAAGGATTGTTGAGAAAAGTAGTATTTGAGTTGCATCAAGATGAGCAAGGTAAACAAGGAATACAAGATTACTAAACAGATTGCATACCTCATTGTGAACAAGCTTTCTCTTTTTGGGAATTGATGGGGTTTTGACTGTAGTCTCAGGGGTTTTTATGGTTTCTTTTTCTCCGTCATTCTTGATCTCCTTCTTTGCCTTTCCAGATCTCTTCTTGACAACCTCGATTCCTCGTTCTTTCTTGAAACGACTCCAGCGCTTTGCAGCAGCTTTTCTATCATCCATGCCTCCTGAGATGCCGATTTCTTCGGCGACCTTAAGAAAATCGATCTTGCCTTTTTGTGGACCGAGTTGTTTGAGGACGGCTACAACAAGTAGTTCCTCTTTGTTTGAGAAAGGCATCTTGGATTATCTGTAAATACAAGGTTATTTGTTAAGATGATGTTGGACCTATTGAGAGATGATTGGATACTGACTTGGCAAGTTTGAGATTTGGAAAATATTATGTGTCTCTGATGGTTACTTGGGAAACTCGAGATGTTTTCTTTTAAGGAGCACGAAAAGTGGGGACGCTAGGCTTCGATCTTGGAAATGGCGCCATGGTACCTGTCAGGGTTGTATGAGAGTGATCCTATTGTCTATTTCTTATCTAGACCTATCTAGACTCTACAGGTGTAGCTGATCCCGGAGAAAAAATAAGGATACCTGCCCAATCAAGCCTCATATTGTCTATCTAATCTGTTCTCTTGCCTTCAGAACTGTATCTCTGCTGTTCCCACAGTGACCATTTCTTGCCTTGAGAATCTCCCCCGCTTTCCATGCCGATAAAAGATGAAATAGCCACAGAATTAGATATCATAGTATTCTGGCAAGAGCAGTCTATCCAATCTTCTTCCTGGCTCTCGCAGCAGTGGCTATTCCTTTCAGTCCCTACAGTAACCAATTTTCTGCTCGAAACCCTTGTCTGTCCCCCAAGAAACAATAATAGCTGCAGAGTTAAGCCTCGCCGCCGGATAGCTGAAACTCATCTAATTCATCCCCCTGCCCTCTAAACGGATCATAATGTTCAACCTGTGGCCATCCCACGCTGTTCTCGAAGTAACCATCCTCTTGCTTGAGATAATCGCCCAGTCCCCCAGAAACCCCCATGTATTTGTTCGTCTTGTTTCCCTCGCTTGGATGCGGCTTCGAAGTAGCAGCGTTCAAGGAACTGGCGATCGATTTATTGATTTTCTTTCGTTGCACAGGTGACTCATCTGACCCCTCTCCCACAACCGCCCGCTTACGACCTCGTTTTCCCGGTTTGGTTGTAGGTATTTTTTCAATTCCCACAGCTGCCTGTCCAACTCCTAAGCTATCTGCTGCTGTTGTATCCTGAGATGTATTAGTGACTGTTGCCGATGCCTGTTCGACTGACCCCTTCATGCCTGGCCGCTTCCCATTCCCATTTCCCCGTCTGCCCTTGGCCGACTTTTTTGTCATCGTAGCTCCTGATCCTGCCATCGAACTATCTTCCGATGTTTGGCTATGCACCGGATCACCGACAATCGCAGATGCCTGTTCACGTTTCGTATCGTCTCCAGCCGCCTCACTTCCGTCATTTTTTGAAAAGTTTGGCTTTGAATCTAAACCAGCGTACAGCTGCCGTTCCCGCCTTGATCCCGAGGGCAGCACCAAGTTTGTGATTATCGACAGCAGGTAAAGGGTCCCATTGGCTTAGCACCGCGATGAGTAGCTTTTCGTCGTCGCTCTTTGCGGCTGGGTTGGCTCTTGGTGGCATGGTCGTGGATCTTGTATGGTTGTCCGATGCGATGAACTTGTCAAGTGTTGTGATTTGCGATGTGATTGCAGTGCTCCGATCCGCTTGCGAAAGAAATTCGGTCCAGAAGGGTAAATTCACGAGGAGAACTACGTTCGCAGTTTCAATATATATTATTTCAGAGTGACGAGAGGTGTCCATATGATTCTCCATTTATACATGTATTTGCCTATCTGCAAGCCCCCCGGTACCCAGCGACCGAGTACTGTTTCTAGAACCCCTGCATCATCTCAAGCCTCATAATCTAGCCAAACTGCTCTGTTGTATGGCTATCCAGCCACTGGAGTTCCTTTTTGAGTTAGTCGTCTGTCGCATTCCCCATCTGCTGGTCTGAGTCATTTGTCCCTGTCTATAGTCCTTCAAACAGTTCCCTCTCTGTTGTTGTTCGGCCTTGTCTTAGCGTGGCCTCCAGCCTCTTCTTGAATTGATTCAAACGTTCGAGTATTGCTTCTAAGTTCTCCATCAAGCCGTCTTCTATTCATCTGTGGTAGGCGGACCCATTGATTAATGATATCGAATAGAAGTTATTGGTCAGCGTTTGTTGGCATATCGCCGCCATAAAGCCTCTCTTCAAACCCTTACTTGTATGTAGCTATTGATCCACATCTAATCCCATCATACTCTACTAACTTGCTCTTATTGATTATAGAAGGTCCCTGTTGATTAAAAAGAACAATAAGAAGTTTTAATGTTGGTATCTCTCGTCAGTAGTTCAGGTTCTGCTGATATTGTAAAGAAGCTTGGTAGATCAATATTATAGATTTCCTGTGGAGGTGAAGACATTGGTGCAGAATTAGAAATTCAGCATTACAGAGGGGGCGGAAAGAAAGAGTGAAGCCTGCATAAATTGAGCTTTGAGATGGTAGATTCAACTATAGTAACTTTGAGCTGCATCATAAATCCCGAGCTGCATTTTTAAGACCTCTCTTGGCCTAGATTGATACCTGATATCAATTTGATAATCTTGTCATTTCCAGCTTAGAAGTGATGGTATTCTACTCCAAGATAAAATCTAATTTGTATAATGAACATTAACTACTTGATATTGTTTGCAATAAGAATTTTGTGTTTAAATTAGTTGATAAATTTGGGCAACAAATCACTGAGGCTTCCTCCGTACGTTGTTAACAAGTTTGGAAGTTGAATTTCAGGCTAGGTATCAGATGATGAAAGTGTTGAATACTTAGTATTCTTCCTATCTTTCCTGTGAAAGCTACATGACATACAATGGGCGAGTAATTTTGCACAAAGAACATAAAATTACCAAAGCCATCTCCATTTATTCACTTCACATGTCCTTTCCTAAATAAATTATCCCTTGATGAAATTATCCGAAGTAAATCAATAAGTGACTGTATCAACTGCCTGTAAGCCTTCAGCCCTAATTACAGTCTCAGCACTCGTCATCATCCCAGTATCGCTCAATAGCAACCTCCTTCTTGCTCTTTCCTTTGCCAGATCTCTCGCCACCTCTGTTGAAGTCATGGTTAGCATTGACGCACTTTGAACAATCTGCGTTAGATACTAACTTGACTTTCTTGCTAGGGGAAGGCCTCGCCTCGCTCATGTCTTCATTTAGCGGCACCTCTACCACTGCTCTCTTTTTCCCTGGAGATTCGACAGATTCCTTCTCAACGATGAGGTCTCCGAAGTCCCCAAATTCTCCAGTCTTCATTTTCTTGACGAGGCGAAACCACTGACCCTTTGAAACATTTCGGTCACGTAGTCCGAGGTCTTGTGCCAACTTCAAATGGTTCGGTGAGGGGAAGGGCTTATTGTCGGGTGCGAACTGAGATAAAACAGCCACGAGCATCTTGAGATCATCGATAGTCGGAACCGAAGGCATGGTGTATGAAGATATGAATCTGGTTTAGTTGAGTAGATGGCTGGATGTTTAGATGTGATTGTAATATGAAGTAACCAAATGGCAGGACAGGTTTTCAAGTACTGGGTATGAAAATGGGCACTTGCAAGAGATCTCACACGGATAATATACTGGTTCTTCACATTGTAACTGGTTTCTTCATTAACATACGCATCCTCTAGATTCGCCTGGACATTATTTGTTTTTTTTCGAAGACTATCCCTCACTGATGCAGCTTCCCAACGCATTGGCCCATTCTATCCTTGTTCCTCCTGCAAGCCTATTCTTGCAGCCTTGTGATTCGAATGCAAAGGCTTAAGCATCGTCGCTTGAGTAACAGCCTGTACAATCTGACCCTGGTTTCATAAGCTCTCCATCTGATTCCTTGCTGACCTTGGCTCTGCCTTCTTTGTCGGTTTCTGTGCTTTGATCGCGTTTGATGGAATGAACTTTCGATCTTTTGGTAGGTGAGGACTTAGGCTCATTTTCTCTTTCATTCCACTCTTCAACTGCCCGTTTCTTCCCTGGGGATCGTGATTGCACCTTCGATTCCTTGACTGCAGCTGGTTTCTTTCCTGGAGAGATTGATCCTGTTGTCGAATTACGTATCTTCAGGTCGCCGAAGTCTCCTCTCTTGATTTCATCCTTGAGTCTTTTCCACACTCCCTGTGCGGAGGCATAGGTGGGTAGTCCAAGGTCTTCTGCGAGTTTATCGTAATTTGGAGTGGGAAGAAAATCCTTTTCGTTGGTCGCAGATTGCGACAACACAGCGATAAGAATTTTAAATTTGTTTTCTGCCGATTGAGGAGGCATATTAATGAAGTTATAATATCTTGATGATTGCTTCGTGGTCTTATTTCAGGATTTTTGAGAGGTGTTGAATCATTGATGTGAGGATTGGAGTGTCTATAAATTTCACACTATTGATATACCTTTTGACGCATTAACCGAATCGTGCAGAGTTCTCCTTTCATTATTCATCTATTCGCCTAATCCTTATCCGAGCATACCCGCCCCTTATGCAGCGCACTGACATTCCCCTGTCAGCCACCAACCACCAATATCTGTACCTCTCCTTCAGCCCTGCACAATCCCAATCCCAGCAAGCCACAATCTCAAACCTCGTAATCGCTCACATCCATACTGAACATAGCATCTTCAAACGCTTTGTCCTCTTTATCGTTTCTCTCGAGCTTCACAACTGGTGCTTTTGTCTGACCTTTGTCTTTCTTTTTGTTTGGGCTAGGGATCTCGGAGGAATCGCCTTCGTTATCGACCTCTGCCTTTCTCTTGCTGCCTTTTCTCCTCGCGGCTCCACGCCCGGCTCCGTTTCTTTTTGGTTGGTCATTCTTAGGTGGTGTGGGAGGTTGAAGTGGAGGTGCGATTCCAAGACGAGATTGTAGACCCTTCCAGCGGAGTCTGAGACTCTCAACTGTAGCTCTGGGGATTTGATCAGGCTCTAGATCGGGGTTGAGTGCTTTGGCCAGGACCGTGAAATCGACTTTTTGTTGTTGAGAGAGGACTCCAATCATCAGCTCTTTATCTCTTTCGTTCATCGTGGGTAATTGCGAGTAATTCCGAGAGTGTTGAAATTTTGGCGTGAAGATATCAGTTGAATCGCTTGCTAATGGTTGTACTCTACTGACATAGAACAGTGGGTTGTGTTATTCATATATTCACAAAGTAAGATTGAACGTAGTTTTAAGATCTGAACTCTTGGTTTCGGAACAACAATTACCATGGTTTTGCTTTTCTAATCCTGCAAGTACCTCTTCTGGCGTTTGTTCTCTCCCCACGTCCAAGCCTGTTGCCTAATCGACCCGGAAGTTCTGTCATATTCGGATCCTAAGCTTCATCCTCAATATGATAATCATCTGTATCACTCTTATCCTTGACAGTCAGATCTTCCATTCGGCCTTCACATCGCCTTCTTCCTCTTCTTGCTCATCTTCAGCGTCACTAGACTGTTCCACAAACTTTGTAGCTCTAGCCTGTCGATATGGCAACTTGCGCGATGGTATCTTGATCTTGATGTCAACATCCATACTTTCCTTGTCGTAAGCCATCATTTCTTCTTCTTCGTCACTTCCCATCTTGATGACCTTGCGGCATGATTTTTTGGGACTTCCACGACCATTCTCCTTTGGACTAGTTCAGGCCATCTTTAATACCACTAAACCAAATTTCTTGGCCCTTTCAATCACATTTCTCGCCGCAGTCCTTTAAAGATATTCCCCTTTTGTAAGTTTTTGTTTGTAGCGATTCCATTTGCAATGAGAAGCCTTGGGGGTAGCAACGACAATGAATCTAGCAAACCCTGTACAAGATGTTTTATTAGTGATTATAAATGCCATAATAAGATACTTCTGAGAATGAAATTTCATTGCCTCAGTGAGACTAGATGAGTATTCATGAATATTCTTACCAAAACAGTCAATGTTAGCGACTTCAATTTGAGCCAAAACTCCAATGAGAAGAAGTTTTCCATCCATGGTTGTCATTTTGTGAGACGTGATTTGCTTGAGTGAAGATTTTAGATTGTGTTTGTTTACGGATTATCGTGCCCCAAGCTTTGAGGAAGATATTTTGTGAGCAGACATTTCTTCGAGCTCAACCATAGAAATTGAGTTGATTCTAGCAGGTTTCAATTGAAAAAAGAGAAAGATTTTCAGCGGGGATTGAACACGATATAATCCAACCTGGAAGCAGCCTAGAAGAAGTAGAGAAAAATGGAAGGATTTCTTTTGTGAAAACCCATGCTCCGTCTAATCTGCACATGGAAATGATTCATCAACTTTCAGAACACATTTTTGATTGGTACTCAGAAGTGTGGACAAGAACACAATGCAGTTATGTTGTAGAAATTCTTATTCATTGTCCGTAAACAAATATAGAGCTTCACCGCGAAGAAAATCCCAGCATGATTTTCTAAAGGAGACGAAAGCCTTGCCATAGAACTGATCCACCCTCGCATCCAAGGATGTCTATCCGAAGCCAAACCCAAATGTAATCTTCCACAGATGGGAGTCCTTTGAAAGTCAATCAACATCTAAACAGCCACATCCTAGTCAGTGCCTTCGCCCATCTTTCTGTCCCTTTTCTTTGTACCAGCTTTCGTGTAATCGATATCCTCGAACCCAGACCAAGATCCCTCATCCTCACGATTGCCAATGAGACTCTCCCCTTCAGTATCATCCTCACTCCACATATTATCCTGTTTAATAAACTTCTTTGCACTTCTCTTCGGTAGCTTTCTCGCCGGCATCTGCATCATTGTCACTCCCTGTTCCTCGTCAGTCAAATCCTCATCCTCCACCTTTCTCTTGCCACCTTTACTTGGTGTCTCAACCTCACTCTCCTCCCTCGAAACCTCATTCTTCAGTGGCGAACCACCCAATTGCTTTCTGATGGCTTTGCTGTTTGCTTTGACCTTTTCAGTGCTACTGGTCGCTTCATCGCCCTCCTCACGATCATCTCTTCCTCTGCCCTGTTTATCCCTAATTCCTAGGCTTATCAACACTCGTAACCATCGATGTCTTGCTGCATTTTGACCATTGACTGGAATGTCTCTGGCCAAGCGCTTGAAATCTATTCTGCCGATTTCGATTTGTTTGATCAGAGCTGTTAGAACCATGGTGTTGTTCTTGGTCTCCGCAGCAGTGAGTGGTGTGCCGGTGGGTTTTGTAATGCTATTCTTACATCGGAGCCAACGATGACGAGCAGCATTCTCGCCATTGACTGGAATATCTTCTGCAAGACGTTTGAAGTTGATGGTACCATTGCGGCCTACATCGATTTGTTTAAATAGGGCAGTAAGAACGAGGTTGTTATTTTCGGTTTCTGCGGTGGTAGGCATGATTTCTGCGGTCTCAAACCAATGGAATTCAGTGAGAAATTCTGAATGAGTTGTTATTGGTGAGGAATAAGTTTTGTAGGAAATTTTTGTGTAGATGCGGAGTACTTGGTGATCGGACAGATGGCATTTATGGTCGACACAAATAATTACCGAGAGTTGGAGACTTCTCGATCCGAACACGAAGTTTCTTCAGTTTTCCTCGAACTTCTCTAATTGGCACTCTTATGCTATCTTTCTTTTTTCTATGGTAGTCTCGCAATCAATAGATTCAAAAAAATGATAATGGATATATGTTTGCTGACCCCCGCATACAAGGGTATGTGCATGCATGTTCATCGAATTCTATCACATTTCGCTACAATGATTTCTTTCGCGCATCAAACGCCACATGATGTATTACCTAGGTAGTCATCAAACCTAGCCTGCTGGCCCCAAAAGGTTGAAGATCGAATCAAATCTAAGCATCCTGATCCTCACTGTCAGAACCCTCTTCGGTTTCTCTTTCCTTAGCCTTGGCCTCGGCCGCAACTTCAGCCCTAACACTTTCCCAAGTAGCCTTGATCTTTACAGCCTTGCCTTTTCCTGTGATAGCATTACTTTTGATAGGCGTTTTGTGACTGCGTTTCTTGGCCGTGGCTTTTCCACCAGTTCTCTCCTTGACAGTGACTATCTGGCCATCAGTGCCAGCTCCGTCATCACCCTCAACCATTTCTATGAGATATTTGCCAGCTTTTGCTTTCGCAGGAGCTTTTGCGAGTGTGCTCCTTGGCTGCAGTCTTTCCAACACCAGTCTCTTTCGTATCAACTTTGTGGTCATCATTACTAGACTCGCCTCCACTCATAATCTCTTGCGTGGCATCAGTACCAACTTCTCCCATATCATCATCATCACTATTCTCCCGCATCTTGATGTTCAAGCGCGACCACCTCTTAGCAACAGCTTTTTGATTCAGACCACCCAACTTTGCTCCAACCACTTCCCAGTCAACCATCTTGCTGAGTTCTCTCCTTGGAATCACTCCAAAAATAGCCCACAACAGATTGGCATCGGCAGGGGTGAATTTGTATGGCTCTGACATTACTTTTGAGATTGATTTTGCTGTAATCAAAGGAAGGGCAATTTCACTGATAATTGGGTTATGATCGACCAAGAATTAAAATTTGGCGCAACTTTGGAGGGATTGAATGCTGCTTCGAGGCTTGTGGTGTATCTCTGAGATTGTGACATAAAAGAATCAGAAGTCTGGATCTTGGGCGTGGTAAAATAGTACTTGTGCCCCTTCAAAATAGAGACAGCGCTAAGAGTCTACATTGTGCGGGAATTCTAGTAGATGATTCAGGCCATGAAACGAAATCTCACGAACATCTCAGGCGGAAGAATAGCAAAAGAGAGCAATAATTGTTGATCCAACAGCGTAGTAGTTGAGGTGTTACAGCTTAGGTATATTTTAAGATCTCTGTCTTTCAAGATATTCAGTGAGCTCCAGTCACTTCCTCGTGCAAACTGAATGGAAGTCTGTTTCGAGATGGTTCTGAAATTTAGATGAACAAGTATGAATGAGACTGAATAATTGTGTGGCCCGCATAATTTCAACATCGATGGATTCATTATAATCGTGAGTCTTTTTAATTACGCTTTGTGCATCAGTTGTCTAGCAGAAAATAATCTTGATGGTAATGACTGGTGCCTTCTCACTAGAAACTTTCTGCTCTGGGCTTGGAGAGATCTTGAGAACTGTATCCAACTAAATAGGCGATATCTCTTGTACACACTTTGATTAAGGGAATTACTACCAACGAGAGAGTTCTATCAAAGAATCAGAGACACCTAAAGAAACTGCTTGGCTCGACTTGTTCTCAGTCGTAGGCTACCTTAAAGTCTTAATAAAATGGACAAGATTTGCCAGTTTGAGTTTTATTCTTTACAACATCTGCCAAGAATCCGATTACAGCTACCAATCTTACATTTTACAGATACCACTAAGCAAAATCGAGCTCCTATCTGATATCTCAATATCCCACGCAAGCATGCCTCCTGATACCAAGACAGCGGCACCAAAAATCGACAACAATAAGCTGGTTTGGATGGCCGTTGCAAAGCAAATGGACATTGCAGCTGAGTTCAGACTCATATGGAACAAGATCGATCATAATCGTCTAGTTGAAGATCTGGGTGTCGGCACCAAAAATGCAGCATCTAAGAGATTCCACAGATGGATAGCCTGGATGGTTGAGCAAAGCGCACAGCTAAACGGAGTATTTGAAGATAGTGCCGGTGCAACCGACAAATACGGACCAATTACAAGATTCGGACGACCATTGGAGGACATATCCGAATCATCAAAGACGGGGGCAGAAAAGAAGGAGTGCATCGGTATTGGAATCAAGATGGAGGATGAAGACTTTGCTGACAAGAAACAGGAAAAGTGAGAGCTCCTAGAAACTACGGCGACGATACTTCCGATATTGAATTCTAAGATGGCTATGACGATCGGGAAGCAATGAAACAGGACTGCATGAAAGGGATGGGCGATGAACTAAACGAGCATGGCGACTCTGATGGATGTCGATATCGATATGAAGATTTGGGCAACAGTTATTTAACGAATACACAGAAGAATGGGGCTTCGTGCTCTGAATACATTGGACTTTCAATGTGCTTCGTGTTTGGACATAGAAGCAGCGGTAAGGTTTTGAGCAGTTTTTGCGAGCTTTCTCCAATCATTCGATAGTCCCAGAGAACTTCTATCAAGAACAGAGAGCCTTTCTTGCCCATGAATGAACTCTCTCATCTATTTAAGGGCTCCAAAATTTTTGGAGAACTCTGAAAACTCTTGGTAGACACATGACGTCCAAACGAATCTCCCAGTCATGAGGATAGACTATCAAGACTTCTTGAATTGCGATATCATTACGCTATACATATACAATGCAAAGGATGCTTGAGATAAACATAGAGCCAAGTTTAATTGCTGCTGTTGGATTCATTGTTGGTGTTTTGAAGAACAACATGCATGACCTCATCTGGATGACCATCATGGGTGTATTTTTCATATCTATCAAAGAATTGAAGAACTATCAACTCGTTGATTGGAGAGTTCAGATCAATACAGATATGATCATGAGTGGTTTTCACAGGGACTCTATATATGAGTCTAGGTTCTTTGGAAATAGACTAATTTGTTCACAAAGATGATGATGTTCCACTGATGTTCTGTTGTTCTAGATCTGTTGTTCCCTCACACAGACCATCGGCACATCAAGTCCCCGAGGTGCCACTGAATACAGCCACAATGTATTAATGCTCGAAATGAACATCAGATCTTTCTTACATTCATGGACATGAACAAGATTCACAGCAATCCTATATGTGCTTGTATAGAGTACAATATCAGGACTCCCGAGAGTGTCGTCCTAGAAGATGAGGATCTTGAGGATCTTGCCCCACAGCCGAAACAGATCGGTGAGTTTTGCTTGCAAGGAGTTACATGTATCGTCTTCATTCTCACCTGAGTACAGTATTTTTTTTCTTAGACACACAAATCCCTGTTATACCATAGCTTCTGTCGCCATGGACCCTTGCGACAGCCAGCAAAAGATGTCCGAGATGGCGTTGCGCGTATGAAATTCAAAATCGGTGATTCTTTTATTAGATATTGGATGCTCAGCAATATCCGCAGCAGCTGGCACGTTCAACCACGCACTCGATAAGATTAGCACACCACTGGTGCACCAATATATCTTTGTTTCTACGAGAAGTTCCGAGGGCGCAACGTTGGTCCATGTGCACATTACTCACTTATTTCCTATATAGCAATTTTACCTTCTCCCCCTTCCCTGGATTCAGAGATGATAAGAATACGGAGCATGTCACAACAATCGGAAATGAACATTGGGAGATATAGGAGCTCCTAGCGAGCAATCCCGCTGCCATCAGAACAAGCCACAAAGTCAAAACTAAACCTAGTATGAATACGAATCATCATCTGTTGATCAAAGCTAAGATGTTTTTAGCTGTGAGGCAGTATTCAACCCTTGATGCAATTATATTGCATTGAATCCTAGCATCTGGATATCATTTCTGTAAGATGCTGCAGGAAAGCTCACGCCAGACTTAGGTCTAGAATCTAGATACCTAGATGGACTGTCGATTGGATTTTTGAGGTTTGAGGGTATCATGAGGTAAAACCTCATGGTACAGTGGATAGTCGTTTTCATTGTGAACGCTAGCTAATCCCAGGTTACGGAAGATACAAGTCCGTTGTATCGTCCCAACCTAATTTTCCGGTTATTTCCCCACGATCTGGTGACAATTAACATGAAGAATCTGTGCCGGGTATGTTTTGTTCCCTCAACCGTTGATTGGTATGTGCCTTACGGATATCGTACCGTCATGCCTGTGGAACTAGATGAATTGTTTAATTGCTACAGTACACAAGGTTGTCAAGATCCACTCAATCAAATCCATCAATCAAATCAGATGTTTGAGATAAACGATAAAGTCTTATATCGGATTTCTATAGTTTCATGCAGTGCTATTCCCTATAGTGCAGGGAGGTTCTTCCGCCTACCCAAAGGCCACAATCATCATTCAGTTTATGGTGCTTTTGTTCAATAGATTTGGTCAATATGAGTGGATAGATGTTCTTCCTTCAGTCATAACCTTTCTCATATTCGAAATTTGAGGCATGTTTGAATTACGGGCCGACGGGATCTCCTTGCTCTCCTCGTATGCATGGTATTTGCTGGACACAGTGGGTCGACGTCAAGCTGTTTATTGATACATAAATCATTTACACTCCTTCTATTTCTCGTCTTGACTTGTATTCTTCATTCCATCGTGTTCTGTTCAAACTTGTGCACGGCGACATTTCATAATGAAACTCTCACTTGCAATTATTACATCCTGTGCTGTTGCTCTCGTGAGAGGCCAAGCAGCTGGATACGCACAATGTAAGCATCTATTTCTTTTATACTTCCATATACCTATTAATACTCAATAGGTGGAGGACAAGGTTGGACAGGGGCGACAACATGCATATCAGGTTACACCTGTGTTTACCAAAATGCCTACTACTCCCAATGTGTTCCAGGATCAGGTTGGAGCTTCTCGATTTCAGGGAACCTGTTTAGCATTTACTAATGTAGCATCCAGCTTCCACAACTCTGACAACAAGCATTAAGACCTCATCTACATCAACGACCAAACCAGGCACTACCTCAACTACAAGTACAACCAGCGCGCCTGCGAGTACCGCTACCACAATCAATGGCTATGCTAAAGCTGTAGGAACTGTGTTTCAAATCAATGGGAAGAAAACATATTTTGCAGGAACAAATTGTTACTGGTGTGGTTTCTTGACCAACAATGCAGATGTTGACTTGGTCATGACTCACCTTGCTGCTGTAAGTTTGTTTTCTACGCTAAGAGTGCAGGCTTCTGATGCTACATAGACTGGACTTAAGGTTCTTCGAGTTTGGGGCTTTAATGATGTCACTACAGCACAAGGTTCTGGTTCCGTTTGGTATCAATCTTTTATTCCGGGACAGGCGCCAGTTATTAACACTGGTACCAATGGTCTCCAGCGACTCGACTATGTTGTTACAATCGGCTCAAGCTCATGGAATCAGTCTCATCATTAACTTTGTCAACAACTGGAGCGATTACGGGGGAATGCAAGCCTATGCTACGTACTACAACATTTCAACCACGGAATGGTATACAAATGAAGCAGCTCAAGCTCAGTATAAAGCATATATCGCAGCAGTAGTAGCTCGTTACAAGACAAACACCGCAATCTTTTCTTGGGAACTTGCCAATGAGCCTAGATGTACTGGGTGTGCTACATCCGTCATCACAAACTGGGCCACGAGTATATCGAAATATATCAAATCTCTCGACGCCAACCATATGGTATCAGTGGGTGATGAAGGATTTGGTCTCACGGTTGCAAACGACACATCCTATCCATTTACATCAGGTCCAGGAACATGGTTCACAGATCTTCTTGCAATTCCCACCATTGATTTTTCTACTATTCATTTATACCCCACTTCATGGGGAGAAGTTGATTCTTGGGGATCTTCATGGATTTCTAGTCATGCTAATGTCACTGCCGCTGCTGGAAAGCCACTTATTTTGGAAGAATATGGCTCACAAACTCATCTCAATGAATTACCTTGGCAAGGAACCGTTCTCAGTACTGCAACTGCTGGAAGTATGTACTGGCAATATGGTGATACCCTTTCGACGGGAAAGACTTCGGATGATGGTAACACGATTTATTACGGAACAGATGAGTACACAACATTGGTAAGTTGAGAACTGGAAATTTATGATGATTTTTTTAACTAATGTGAGAACAGGTCACTAACCATGCTGCTGCGTTGAACGCGAAAGCTGTTCCGTGAGGAAGAGGCATTCTGAAAAGTTGAGAAGTATCAAATAAAAATGAAAGGGAAAGAATTCGGGGTTGTACATAGCTTGCTCAGCTGTAGATAAACATCAGTTATAGGGACATGTGCATTTCACTGCTCTACATCACAAACCCTTTAGTCACCCACCTGCCTTGGCTTTTCCGGGTCTGACCATCATGCACTCTACAAAATCTCCCTTTCCCTCCACCGGAACCACCAATCGTCCCTTTTCCTCAAAACCAAAGTACTCATAAATCCCCTTCCCCACCGGACTAGCCTCCAAGTAGGTTTCAACCGCCTCCGCATCTGCCCTCTCCAATCCCCATCTCATTAACTTCCCCGCTGCCCCTTTACCCTGCCACTCTGGTATTGTAGCCACGAGCTCCAGATACCAATGTTTTCTCTCCCCCATAATCTCCCATCTTCTCTCAATCAATGTCCCAAAAAAGTGATTCGCTACTCCCACATCACATCCCTCAGGCCATTCGGGTAAATCGCCAACGGTGGATACTGGTGCGGAAGTATCGTTCCATTTTGCATAAGAGATTATTTCTTGGTCTGGAGAGGACGCATCATAGATGCAGAGGAAGTGGGATGAGGGGTCGCGGATTTCCGACAGAATAGAGCTGTACCACCAATTCCAGGCGGTGGATGTAGTACGCGGAAAGCAGAGGAGAGAGATCTCATCGCGGTCGAAAGCGGAGAAATATATGTTTGTTAGGTCTGTGGCATCAGATTGCGGTTGCGGACCGGAGCGCGAGTGTCATGGTGGATTTGGGAGCTGGGAGTGCAGGGTAAAATGTTGATCTCAGGGTGAGGCTGTGAGGATTGGAGAAGTAAGACACAACTCTGTGTTTTGTAATTGAGGTATCGGCCTGTAAAAAAATCATGAATGTTTTATGTGACTACGAGATATATATTATAAGGACGAAAGTCTTTCGTCACTGTCGTCGCCGGCGCGAGTCAGCATTCATTCTGTACATTGGTTTAGAACTAATTTGTCATCACTGGTTTCACCCTAGGTTCTCTTTTAACCCTGCAGCCACACTTCACACTCTCTCACTTAGATCTTTATACACATACATTTGAATTTGTTTTCAACATTCAACATTTCATTGAAAATCTTCATTCAAGATCCTAAAAATAACGATCAATCTAACGGTTCAGTCTAGAATGTGTGCCGCCTCCGAATAGAATGCGGGGGCCCCGCAGTGACGGATGACCTTTAGGCTTTCAGACCAAGTGTTTGTCTTATTCTCAATTTACCGACAACTTATCCGAAAGTATATCGGAATTTCGCCTCGTCCTCCGTTTCACAATTGTGGATTTGATTAGGCTCGTTAGACCTCATATATCGTTGGAGGAAAAATTGCCTCCCAAGCTTGAGGCCACATTTTATTCCTTCAGTTGTCCTTATCCTCTCTGTTCCACTTTAATTTCTCGATACTTCCTTCTAGCGAATTCTTCCTTCAAGTGTCCAGTTTTTGTTTTGATTGTTTCGATTTCGTCAAGAAATCAAAGCGAGGATGAAAGTTCTTTTTGCTTTTGCTGCGTTGTATCCCGTGTTTCTTTTGTCATCCGCGAAGACGGTGCTCGATGTTGAACCGATATACATCGGCGATGTGTTCTACCCACCTTCCATGTACTTCCTCGCCTGGACACCGCCAATCCCATCCAGCTCCAAAGAATTAGCTGGATCATCACAGTCAGCAACACCGGAATGGTGTAGGAACGCAGTCGACGTATCCAATGGTGCCAACTTTTCCATTGCTCATCCCCAATTCACCCGAGGAAATCTCACAAATCTGCGATTCCACAATTACTTCTCGGAAGGTGCATATATTGAGAGAAATGGAAAAAGATGGGGAGAATGTTACATTACACCTGAGAGTGGAGACATCGGGGGATGTGGCAACGGAGATCGTTGGTTTGGCTGGGGGAAACGAACATGGAGTTGCTGGCCGGTTATAGAGGATATCTTGCCTCACCATAACATTGCGTACGAACCGGAAAATGTGGATATTGGGAGCATTTTGAGTTTTAGTGTTGGGAGTGGTTATACTGGAGCGATGGAACGAGTTGCACGTGCTCAAGAAACTGGCAAACCGATGGGCAGCGGGGTGAAGGAGGCATTCACGGCAGTCATGACGGGGTCGAATTATTGAATGAAAGCTTGTTTTTTGATTTTGCGGTACAATGCTTCGCTTTGCTATGCCTCTATTCATCCTCTTAACCACAACGCTTTGTCAACCTTTGAGGCGGCATCTAGGTTGTATCTTTATACCGGCCTTCTCCCTGCCCCCAGCTTAACCATTGTTCTATACGTCCGCAGCTATTACACCCCAGAAAACTCGAATCCTTAATTTCCCCTCTCAGGGTATTCTGAAAGTTGAGTTCGGACCCGTTAGGAAGCTTCGAAAGTAATCTATGAAGGCCAGCATCATCAGGATACAGCTTATCAATTTCAGCGCTTTATGATTTTCTTCAATGATGCCATACTCATATATTTGAGGACTTGAGAAAAATATTTAGTTGGGAACTTGCAGAATCACATTGAATTCCTTTGTTATGATAAAGTTTCATTGAGGAAAGTACCTTGTAGACTATTTAATAAACCGAGTGGTAAAAGATGAAAGTACTTTTGCTCTTTTCATATAAGTCACGTCAAGCTCATTCGAACCCGGATTGGATCGAAGATACTGAAATTGGCAAGCAAGATTGCGATTGAGTGCAATTCTCCCTGGACACCGTTTGCCATCTAGCAGACTTGGGAATTGAATATGAAACATGCACGAGAAATCTTGTGTCTGCAACTCCCGAATTTTAGGTGAATTCAGGAGTGGAAATTTGATCATAACATCAGTCATACCTATCAAACAAGATTTCCCGAGAAAGACCGCTACGGATTCCTTTCCTCGCAGTAGATTTTGGACCTGAGAAGCAAGACCGTGTGGTATTGGTTCAATGATCACGCGATTGAGCAAGGTGATCAATCACCAAGTTTTTTTAGTAGAATCAGAGGAACAGACTCTGCATCTTGAACCAATGAAGATTGGCCAGCAACGCAGTCTTTGAAGTTCATTGTTAATACAGTCCATTACTAATGAGAAAATTCCCTACCAATCTCACACAATATTTCTAAGTCATGATGGTGGTGTTTCAAACCAAATATCCAGGCAAGACCATTTGAATCTACCGGCTTTCCCAGGTGTCTAAATATCGTTGTTCTTTCGTCCCCAAACCACCCCCGACAGATAACTATTCGTCTAGAAGTCACCGATTCCCGCTCCTTCATTCTCGTTTAAGGGGTACGCTGAAATAACTTCTTGATCATCCGATGGGAAAGCGTTGAGGTTTAGGTGAGTAGAAGTACACCGCGCTAATCATTCAAAAAGAATTCTAGAAGGCGGGGAGATGCGTCAATATATGATCGGCTCATAGCCCTCTATGAATCTCTCGATGTAGCTTTTCGCCGGAGGTTGAAGCCGGATACAACCTTCTGTCAGCCTTAGCGATCAACATCTGGCGCGTAAAGTCCCCCAATAGCGCTGTAGTACTACGCTCATTAAAGAATTCATGTCAAAGCTGCGCAAACTTCCCGAACCAGAAATTACTTTGATTATATCGAAGATACTGCACCCTACATGATATGAAACTTGCACCCCTCCAAGATGTTTCATTGCTTTTTTTTCTACCCACTCTCCCCACAATTATACTCAGGCAAATCCCCATAGCTTCTGTTATATTTCCTTAACAATCTCACCTACGCGTCCTTTTGACAAACTTCCAGTTCAAGACTCCTCTACTTTCAACATCAACGAGATGTTACTCATCCTTAACACAATCTCCAGTTAACCTATTGCGCATTATCCTCCGTGTAGATCTTCTGTTGGATCGGTTGACACATAGATTTCCCACCAGATTCTGCTGCTTGACTCGGAAGTGCTACCATTTGTGCCTTGAAGAGATACTGCGAAGTTCCTTTGACCAATATATTTGCTGTCGAATATCACATATGGAGTTTTTATCATCAATACTCATTCTCGTCTCTGCTGATAGTATTATTTCTGCATGCACTATCCATCATTCATCAATAAGTAGTCTTTATCCTTAGAGCCTATTATCTTCAAAATGCCTTGATCAACATCTTCCCAAAATTCTTATGGTTGAATGTTCTCAGACCTGCTGCTCAAGTCCTCGGTTAGTTCCACTTCTTCTAGACTGGGTGCTTTTGAACATTTCCCATAAGCTCTTTAACTTTCATTCAATCGTATAGAGGTATTATTGCGAAACTTTATTCTGAATGTTGAATATCAATTGATTTTCATATTCACTGTTTACGACTGGAAACAGAACGGTAGGTATGTCCTGACATATTAGGCGCCACTAGATCTTGTTCCCTCAACTCATCGGTATCATTTTGGTGCTATAGCACAAACAAAAACAACCCACAGTTGCTGGCTTTTAAATCTGTCCACTATGGACATATCCTACGGAATACCTCTGGCGCTCCACAAAGTGAGTTCAAGCTCCACAATCTACCTTCGAGTTGACAATGTATCATCACAAACTGCATGTTTATTCCCCCTCACTACTGTGTTCGGAGGGGAATGATAATATTTCCATTCAAGTGCTTCAAAGGTAGCTCTCACTTCAACCCGTGCATGAGAAAGCTTAAGAAGCATGACTATTACAGAGGAAAATATTGGGGTGATCTTCCTCCTCGTGCTACACAGGCCTCCTTCTATCCAAAAGATTCTCTCAGGCTCTAAGAAACAATCCAGGAGGCAGAGTGACTCTGAAATCAAAGCCTCTCTAGCTACCATCAGAGAACCACCAGTGAACCGAATTTCAGACAACATAATTCCCAATATATAGATGATTGACAATAACAATCTCGTATAGTCCCAAGTTAAGACGCCATTGCTAATGGTGTACACCTACACAGAGAGCCAAAGGGGCATGCAATCTATGATAATAACAGAGCGGATATCAAATCTCTTCGAGCAGTTCCTGCACAGTATCTCCTTCAATCGGTTCATCATATTGCAAGCCAAATGCAGAGCGCAATATTATAACTCCTCGTAACTTATATGCAAATTGGGCCAGCGAACAAGAAGAGCTGTGGACGCGCACTCAACAACTACCCTTAGAGTGAGCAAGGCCAATCAATCAGTAAGTCGCTGCGTCGTTCCACTGAAGATACCAATAGCCGTGATACTTGCTTAACCCCGTACGCGCATATATCAGCAAATCATTCACCATCTCCTCTTCCACGAATGGGGAATCCCCCGTCCATCTCCAGACGCGGGTGGATACCATAAAGAGAGGGATGGTCCACCATCCACCCTCTCTCTGACCGCTTGAGCGCTCGACTTACAAAATCGTTCCGGCCAAATGCGGGAGTCTCGGTGTCTCCAAGTAGGGATGTGGAACTTGGCGCGCAAAGTGCAAGGTTCTGACGTATCCATATGGCCACCAGGGGAAGAATCGATACCGAAGAAAGAAAACAACGGTAAAAAGGAAAAAGAGAGAAGAGAACAAGAAGACAATTCGTGGGGAGGTGGTGAAAATGGCAGGGATTCGCATTTGAGTGAGAATGGCAACTTCCAACCTGATGTCGCGAATCCGAGATCATGATGATGCGAATTCTGCCATCACATGTTCTCCCCCCTTTCCTTGCACTGCCGCCAAAACTCGCTCTCTAGACCCTACCGCTCACGCATATCTTGGAAGGCCCCAATCTTCCAGCCCCTTGCTTGGCTGTGCAACATTTTTATAGTTCGTAGCGTGTTCAAAACCTCTAGACTCGGGGCTTACATAGACATAGACACAGATGAAGATTGAACAGCGTGGCTTAGAATTACGTTCTAGGGTGTTGCATAGTATTCACTAAAATGCATGACGCGAAAATCAATATTGCATGGACGGATTAAATTTATTTTATTGAAGGATGCGAAACATCCACATCCAAATCCACACGTGGATAACTTTCTGTTTCCGACGTTGGATAGCGTTCCTTTGACCACCGATCCACAGCTCTCCATCCTCACTGCTGATCTCCATCATGTACATCTCCCTGGCTTGGAAGACCGTCGTTCCAATCACCTCGAACGGAAAGCGGTGTTCATTCGCAGAAACCCAATGGCACATGTGCATGCATTTCGGTGATGGGATATACGCGTTTAGCGTGAATTCAAAGACTGGAAAGACTGCGGTAAGGTGCCACGACCAATCTTGCAAGTCAAATAGGGCAGTGCGAACATTCTATTGTGAGGGTGTGCGATATACATGTTGGGGTGCTTTCGCTCACCAGCTTGCGGTAATGCCGCTGCCTTCGCTTTCGCGAACTTTGCGCCTGGAGTGTCATCTAAATGCAAACAATAATTTCAAGATTGAGAAAGGTACTGGGCCAAGTTATCCGTTGAGTTGCCTGCGCATCGCAGAACTTTCACTCCAAGAGGCCATTCTCCTCGCTCAAGCTCGAGTCTGCGACGCGCCATCAGCAGTGTCCGAGATGCCCTCGTCCTTTTGAACGAGTTCTATGCGTGGATCAGGTCCGTTGACGAGAGTAGCGAAAATATCTTTGGAGCTCTGATCCATATCGCTGGTGCAAGCCCCGGATTTATTGAGAAATCCCGAGTTTGGTCCTCTCATGATCCAGGGCAGCAGCGATGACTTCCACACCGGTACCTTCTGCCTGCTGGTGACCATGACCACCGCAACGAAAAAGACCAGTGCAAGCGCTGCCAAGGTTGCGGGGAATGCTATCCATGGCCATTGAACGCGCAAGCATGTTGCGTAGTGCAGCACATCTCCGATAGCAGGGCCTGCGTACGTGCTATTGCCGTGAGTTCGAAGCCAATCTGTCATGATATCGGAAAGATTGGCAAATGTCTCCTGCACGTTCTCGAAATCCACACGGCTGCCGTTGTATAAATCTGACAACATCGACGGACCCGACAGGCCAGTTGCTTGCCATGTTCCATTGACCACCATGCCCCCTGTAGGCGTGAGATCGCCCAGAGATTCTTTCCCACTAAATGCCCCCAGTCTGGGAAAGTCCCGTTGAACAAGTTCTGCATGAGGTACAAGCAGTTGTGCGAGAGCAAGGATGAGACTAGCTCGTCATCCTCATGCTCCCAACTGGCAGATGCGTTGTAGCCAAGCCATTGAGAAGAGTCATCAAACTGATAACCCTTCTGGACCAAAGCTTTTTTTTCTGCATCGGACAAACAGTGTGTGTCAAGCATGCCTATCTCGGTATACGGATTAACTACCCAAGCGCTCGATCCAGAGTTTGATATCACACGTTCCTCCAGTTGGCCTGCGGTTACCGTTGCATTATATGTGCGAACGCAAGGTTGCATCTCACAGACCGCCACGCCATATCCTCGACAGTGCCACGAATTCGAAGCAGCTGTCGTGTTGCAATCTGTCCAAGGCGCACCAGTGCTCACATCCGTTTGCATGTCTGACACTATCGTCTTCGGCATCAGAACGATGGCCTTTTCAAAGCCTGGCTTAAATTGAGTACCATCATACCAGTGGATTGTTTTTGCCAAAGCCATGTCATCGCTAATGCTCATCGTCACATTTTATCCAATCCGACGTAAAGAACCCCTCATTGGATTGGGAATGGATCCCAAGATCTCCGATGTAAAAGCTGGTTGTTATATAGGAGTATAAAACATGCTCTCCAGAACTACAGTCTTCTGTTGTGGGGAGGAGTAGTATAGTTGACCGATGGATCTTGACAGTCCGTCTTGATCAAGAGCTTGTCAGACCAGTCCTCACAACTATTGCAATATGCCAAGCTTCCATACGGCTGTGAAAATGTACAGTTTCCTGTTGAGCACTGCCAGGACAGCAAGTGACTTGGCGTATAAACCGTACTGTAAACAGCCGCATGGGGACTAGTACCATCATGCATAAAGATCAAGCATGTTTGTGGCGCGGTAATGTAGCGTTTTGAGTGAGTAGCCTCACGCTACAATCATACGGCGAAACTAGCTGCTGAACAAAGGGATCAATCGCAATAGCACCTATCAATAACGCAGCACCAAGTGCTGTCAGTGGGTGTCGAACGTTTTCCGAACACAGCAACTGAATGGAGCCCCATGGTCCCCGAGTAGCTCTGTCAAAGCGGACCAGATCGTAAAGGGGCGATCGCAAGAAAACCAACTCCATTGAAGTTGTCCAATACAAGAGGCGACGACAAACGTTAGACATGTTTTTAATACAAGACTGTAGATTGATAGGAGTGTGTTGATTGATATCCGAAAGGGCCATTGTGGTATTGGCTGTCCGGCATGGGGATAGAGCGTTGTGGCGATGATTATGGGGCATGCAAGTATGAAAACGCTTGCGATGGATTCAAATCTCCAATGTAGGCAATACTGGGTGAAACCATGATAGGCATGACTGGGGGCGTCTGATAAAGATGATGAAATCTGTTTGACAGATTCATCTACAGCCTTTTTTCTTGAATCTGAGAAGGAAGAGATGGCGCCAGCTGATGGCGAGCGTTGCACGGTTACTCCAGGTTCCGAATCAATCTCGTTTTGTGGAAGGGAGATGTAGGGCTGGGAGTCCGTGCCTAAGTTCTGTGGAGAAGCGCTCATATCACTGAAATCAAGGTTCGGTAGGCTTTGAGAGTTAGACATCGTACTCTCCGTGCCCGACTCAAAGGATATGGCTAATTGTTAAAATTGGAAAAATCGACGAGAGGATTCTGATGTTGAGATCGAAATTCAGACTAACTTCGCCTCCATAAGATAGCTAAAATAGATTATCTTCTCCGTCCCCAATTTCCCAGATGTAACAACATTGTGTTGCTAAGATCCATGTGGTAAGCAGCATCTCCATAAGAGCCCCAGTGACAAGAATGGGGGTCTGACTTCAGGCTCCGTGCTAGGCTCGTACCGTCTAACCAATCGAAAAGGTAAGAAATTCCTTGACATACTCAAGCTGACCTTCTGCTGGCTCTCGAGAGTCTGAATATGCATAAGTTGAATAAGATTACGGATGTGGCGGCATTAAACTTATATACAGCCGTTGGGAGCCCCCAAATTATCAACTAGAGGCTTAGGCCCTTGTAGAAACCAACGAAATCCGGGCGTCTAGAGTATGATATCTCAAGGTCTAGATCATTATGTCTGTTCCGATGGTGAGCAATAAATTGGTAGAGTGTGTTCGAATAGCTGTTGATAAGTCAAAGAGCAAACGGAAGATTAATTTCTATAAAAAAAGCAATTTCACTCCAAAAATATGTGCGCTAGCGGCCGCATTGACCTAACCTTAACCTAGCTTGTGATGCATGTATGGAGCTTTTGAGTGCGCTCAAGCTTTATCAGACTTCAGAATTCGGGTGTGGTATGAATGAAGACAGTTGAGGTTAGGTCAGAGTCTTCTAGTCTTTTTCCTTGGTTGAATTATAGAGTGCTACATCCAACCTACCGTTGATTGATGCTCAATGCTCTGAAGATAAACATACTTTGCATTAACCGTCATAGTAATACTCGTGTATTCAGTCAAATATATATGTTTTGGGCGTTGGTTCATCGCCGAAGAGATACGTCGACGGATTTTGAAAGTGGAGGTGAAATGAATAAGTATGGGTACCGGTAGTCCAAAGTCTAGCACCGCAAATCACTCATTCCAGCCCTTTAGTCCTGAGCCATGACCAATACCATCTCTCTACACTTGACAATCGATTCGGCATTCCCAACAGTCATACCCTCTCCATCTCCCCTTCATACCCTTCAATTGCTTTCCCTTTACCATCTAATCCACAGTAACCCCAAAAGACAGGAATATACCACAAGAACCAACAAGAAAGTCCATCTCAACAACAACAATATCTTCAATCCACTTTACTTCGTCGCAACAATCAACAGCATCCTCTCCCTCAACACATATCAATACGCATCCTAAAGCCCAGGGACCATCCGACTCCCTGTCCTTGATCAAGTTCCAAATCCCAAACGGACACTCACGAATTCCATAATCCAGACGCGTAAGTACACATACACACACACACAAGGAAACACGACAGGGCGCCTCCCCAACCCTCTCTCCCCATCCCATAAAGCGCTCTACACCCCACAAGCAACGAGCCCAAGACGCAGCCTCCGCGCCGGATGCGAGCAAAACGCCGCACGATCCGCTCCACATTCGTCCGCAGCAAACGCGGGCAAGACTCAACACAGGACGATGGCAGCCGAGGGGAAAACCAAGAGCACCGCTCGGGACGCCCTGGGTCCCATCGTTTCACGTGGTGGCGCAAAACCCCCGATGCGCGGGCCGTCAATCCCGCCATGCTCTCGCATACCCAAGCCTCGATCCCTTCCACGGCACACGAGGGAGTCGGACGGAGTCTCGACTGGTAGGTTCCTCTTAACTTGCGACGCACGTGGGATAGATGGCACGACAGGAAAACAGACCAAGCCATCCACCACGGATCCAGACTCTGAACTATTAGCAAAAATAGCCTGGCCATCCACGAGGTAGTCGACCTTTCGAAGCCACGATAGGCAAGAAGAAGAAGAAGAAGATGTAAAATCCATAAAGATATTCTCGCCGATTGGTGTCGCAGCAGGATCTTTGATGCTCTACGCGTCAAGAGGTTACGAAGATGCAAACAAATCAGACAATCCGGATGTGAATAGGTAGCGACAATACGAGGACGCGGCAAGAGCACGTCATGAGCAGCGACGAGGACAACATTGTGACGATAAAAGCTGCTGTCGATACATCGGTCTGTTGCAGCCAGGACTACAATCTCTCCGCCATGAAATTGGTAAAGTATAATAGGACTCTATGAAGGGCATCCTATTCGCTGATTTGATTTCGAGAAATGCGACGGAAGATTGATATCTAGATTGTACATTTTGCTACCCTTGTGTGTGTCACTCCTTTATTGATTGATGGAAAACGTAATCATCATAGTTCATAGGATCCTGCGCTGTGGACTGTCCACATCTCCAAGTTGGCCCTATCCTGCATTCCTTAATCATAATCATTCAAGACCTTCCTTGGATCCAAACTACTGATATTCGCACTCTTGGCTTCACCCTCGAATACAAATTCACTAATCAACTTTCCAGTCGCGCAACTATTTTGAATACCCCAACATGTATGACCTGAAGCTAGGAAAAGTCCTCTAATGCCCGTGTGACCAATGAGAGGACCTCCGCCGTTGCTTACCAAGGGGAGATAACATGCTTGTCTACTGATGACTTTGCCGTTACGCATAGGATCGGATATTGACCCTATGTAATCTATAATATCGTCGCAACTAGATTCATCGCATACGACTAGATTCGAGGACTTAGGGAGAGGTACTGTTTCATCTCCTTCGCCTGTATAATCATGTTAGGATCGATAGCATGCAAGAATATGGGAGAAACATACCGCAAGCATAGACAGTTCCATCTGGTCTAGCATACATCTCGGGATTAACCATCTTATCATGTTTTCTCTTCTTTGCCCCATCTTCCGTCTTTCGTCCAAATCCCTTTGGTAAATCAATTTCTGTAAAAATTGCCCAAGGAGAAACCTCGGCTTCCACCACTACACTATGTGCCCTTTGCGAAACAATTGGTGCTTCTGGCCATATGTGACTTGTCCAGGGTCCCGCGGATAATATGACGTCATTGGCGCGTAACGTGTGAATATGTCTCGTCTCCTTGTCTTCGTACGTTACACCCTTGACATGATTTCCCGTATAATCGATGGCAGTAACCGAACCATAAACAATTTCTACACCTTTTTCCACGGCCAGATCTGCCATTGACGTGGTGAATTGATATGGATGGACTTGTGCCGTAGTCTCTGGAGTTCCCATCTCCGAATACCATTTAACATTGTCCGTTTCTAACCAATCCAAATCCTGAGGAATATCGCCACCCCATTTCTTCTGTTTCTTCATGTCTGTTTTTGGTAACTTTTTCCAAGCTTCCCCTCCATTTTCACTTGTTTGATTGGGATCAGCTTCTGAGATCAATCGTGCTTTGGCTCCAATGGAACCGCAATGTAATTGACGATATCCCATCGTTTAGCACCATCATGTTCTTTTGCCAGTTCGGCATGAAGTTTATAAGATAATGGAACGATAGATGATGGACGTGCCCATAACGCCAGAAGTCCACCTGCTTTTCCCGATGCAGCTGATGCGATAGATTGTGCTTCGATGATGGTAATTTTGGTAGTAGATGGATTATATAATGGATGGCGAGTTAAAAAGTAGGCGGACGTACAACCGATAATTCCACCACCTAATTGGGGTTTGGGATATTAAGATACAATCTGTAGACATTGGAATTGAATGTAAAGATTGACATACCAATGATTATGATATTTCTTTGGGGTGATTGAGGTGAAGATGGTGAAGATGGTGAAGATGGCATGATTTTAGTCAAGTGCTTGGATTGTTTCTTGAGCATTGATGGATGGATGGATGGATGGATGGATGGATGATACCAAGTTGATCCAAACTCTATACAATCAAAGTTTCAAGCTTTCATTTTATGGATGATGACTGTTCCTTATCTTACTTATCTTAGCTTTGATTGACCTCACGTGAGAAAGTGGTTGATGATCATTGTTATAGATATCCTTATTCCAAACTTTTCTTAGTTTCCTTAATATCTTTAGTACTCTATACATGTACTTGGTGTTGTTTCGGGTTTATGCCGGGATAAATATTAACTGAAAACGGAATTTATTATAAAAAATTAAAATAAATCAACGAAACTATTAAAATCAACGAATCTATTAAAAATTATAAATAATTCTTTATAGTATTATTAAGTTAAAAAATAAACGTTTAGTATATTTAAATTCTTAAAAATGAAAGTTTTATAATATATAAAAAAAGATTTAAAAGATATACTATTCTATAGATTTTTACCCTAGTATAGACCCAAAACAATATCAAGTACTACGTATATATTTCCTTCTCGCCTTCGCTTTTTTCTTTATTCTTTTTGTTATTTTACTACTATTAAAGAAACTCGAAAATGCCTAGGTGAGGAAGATATAGTAGATCTCTATTCGAAGTAAATGTATAGATGTTATAACCTTATAGTATTAATAAATAATATAAAATAAGAAATTTCTACGAATTATTATTAATAATTAATTTAATAATTAATTTAATAATTAATTTAATTATAATTTAGTAATTAACTTAGTAATAATTTAATAGTAATAGAATAATTAATTTAATAATTAATTTAATAAATTAATTTAATAATTAATTTAATTAATTAAGACTAATCTAGTACGATTGAATATAAGAAAAGAAGATAACGTTATTATTATACTATAAGCTAGAGCTATATACTAGTTACTAACTAATTATACGCTAGTTGTATTGCGTGACTGATGGTTACGCCACATGTCCGTAGTGTGACCATCGTGGCGTAACATTTTAATATTACTAATAATAGTAGTATTCTTAATATTTTTATTCTAATATTCCTAATAATTCTTTTATAAAATCCCTAATATCTTTAATTTCTTTAATATTCCCAATATCATTACATTATTATATTGATTATTATATTATCATATTCTTGTATTATCAACATCATTCAATTGGTTCAAATATCAACACACCGACTTACGTATTGCCTATCTAGGTAATTATTCAAATACGGATATTCCAAACCCAAAAAAACCCTCAGACCCCTCCATTCTCATACAAATATTGATACAAAGCATCCGAATTACCCAAATCACCCAAATCACCCAAATCATTCCAATCATCCCAAACATCCCAAAGCCAATGCAATTCAATATCAAACAAACTTCATACAAGTAAACCTTCAGAAATAATCATTTCTCCCCATTCTTGAATGATAAATGATACTTCCAACCCAATCATCAACACGACTACAAGTATCAATATCAAAATCATACTTGTACAAGTCCGTACAAAGTGTTATTATTATTATTAATAATAATAATAAACCTCCATCTCCTTCGAACCTATTCCACTGTAAACCTTCTTCTGCTTCTCCTCCTTCTTGTCTCTCCCCCTCTCCCTTTCCCTCTCCCTCTCTTAATTATAACTTCGTCGCATCATCTCGACGGAGTTTTACATCATACCACAATCATAATTCGTGTTCATTTCCCGTCGTCAATATTTGGAGATCACGAAAAACAGATCTTACTGTTAGACAACATTCACAAACTTACGTTCAGCAACATCTAAAGAATATCACCATGTCATCCGCAGCGTCTATTTATGAGTTCGAACCTTTGAACAGTATGTTGTTGATTGATATCCATATTAATCTTCATTTTCATTTTCATTTTCATCTCCACCTTCATAGTCATCCTCATATCCCTCCTTCAATCTTCTTCCCCTCGTATTTGCATTATCACATCTTGACTTACCCCTCATGTTTGCACAAATCCTCTTCATAAGAATTACACTAATCATATCCCCCTCCACTCTACAGAAAAAGGCGAACCAACTCCCCTCTCAGATTACAAAGGCAAAGTCCTCTTGATCGTCAATACAGCCTCCAAATGTGGTTTCACCCCTCAATTCGAAGGGTTGGAGAAATTATACAAAGATGTCAAGGAGAAGCATGGTGATGATTTTGTAATCCTGGGCTTTCCATGTAATCAATTCGGTGGGCAGGATCCTGGCAGTGATGAGGAGATTCAGAGTTTCTGCCAGATCAACTATGGAGTTTCTTTCCCCATCGTATGTTTTGTCCATCTTTCCAAACCGAAACACGCACACTTTCCGGGAATGCGATGATGCTTGACATACACATGCTAACGTCTTTCCTTCTCGATAGATGAAAAAAAGTCGATGTCAATGGCGATAATGCAGCTCCACTCTTCAAATGGCTCAAGGAAGAAAAGCCAGGTCTCCTCGGTCTTCAACGCGTCAAGTGGAACTTCGAGAAGTGGTTAGTCGGTAGAGATGGAAAGGTTAAGCAGAGATGGGCCAGCACCACCAAGCCAGAATCTTTGGAGAAGCCAATCCTGGAGGCATTGAAGGAAACCACCAAATCCGAACTTTGAGCATCCTTTGATGATTGAGTGCGAGCACAGGAGTTTTGATATGGCGAAGTTGCGAAGTGAGGGAAATTGGTCATTTGGGAGCAGTGCCATGGACGCATATTTAATTGATAAAGGGGTAGCGCGTGGGATCTGTTATGAAGGGAGTCAATACCATGAAATAAGGAAACATCTATCGATTTAAGAGTAGTTTGGGCAATCAATACATCTGGCTTTTACCCACCGAAGGGGTGGCATAGTTTCGAGTGGAATACTCCCTCTCGCTGATTGTTTTCTTGGTCCTCACCTCGGCCTTGACCTCCTTGTCTACTGTATTCCGACGGTATTCCTGCACATCCCATCATGTCACATTATATCACTCTCTCCACCCCACATTCCACCCAATCAATAATCCCTTCTCCCCCCGCGTATTCCCCCTCAACGAAAATCAAACCCCACCCTCATACCCCTACAATAGGCCTACATTACCCCGAAATCCTACTGGAGTTGTTTCGTTTCGTTTCGCTTCGTTGTTTCGCTTCGCTTGTATACCCAGGACATCCTAACATCTCGTCAGTAGGGGCGGAGAGAGAGCGATGCGTGATTTTTATTCGTTCCTTTTCTTGTTCGTGATTTTGTGGTTTTGTGGTTTTTACTTGGGGTGAGGTGGAGTGAGTAATGAAGGGAGGAGAGGGGAGGGGAGGAGAGGAGAGGGGAGGAGAGATTTTTGTGGAATTGAAGGAGGTGTGGGTTTGGAAGGGAGGAGGGGAGAGGGGGGGGGCTGAGAGGAGGAGTTGATTTTTGATTTTTTTTTTTCGCTGCAGTTGTTGGGTGGGACGGGGGCGTACTGGTTGATGATGATGATGATGATGATCCTGGCGATGGGGAAACCGTCGGGAAACCCCTCAGCCTCTGATTCCCATGACGGATTTTGCAGCAGGCATGGGAATGGGGTGTGTGTGTGTGTGTGTGTGGAAGGCGATTCACGGGTGGACAGGAGGAGGTTGTCGAGATTATATTGTTGCGTTGCGTTGGGCTGCATTGCGTTGTTGAGTTGTGATCATCCATGCCTCCACCGATGAACCCGCTGCGGAATATGATGCGTAGTTAGGCTGTTGATTGGTGGGCTGTTGATCATCTTGGTACTGTACCGTCCTTCCATCTATCTCTCCTCGTAGTAAATACACTGCCATAGCGTAGCATAGTATAGTATAGCATCAACGCCCGCGGAGTCCCCTGTTAGATCATCTCTGCATTTATTGCAGGGTTATTTATGGTTATTATGATGGGTGGTGGGTGGTGGCGCGGGGGGTGGGGGTTGATTTAGTTTATTTGTATGGATATCCCTAATATACTTGATATAAATGTAAAATGTATAGTGTATAATGATAGGTAGTGGGGGGGGGATCAAGGAATGGACGAGATGGCGTGGACTTTTTTCGTGGTTTTTCATGGTGCTTTGGTGTTTTGCACTTTGCAATTTGTACGTCTCTTTTTACATTGGGGGATGTGGATTCCGGTGGGAGGGTGGAAGCGTGGTGGTGGGTGGATTGTGAGTTTAGGTGCGGCTTTGTAGGGGGCGCGGGATGGGGGAGTGGGAAAAGGGGAAGCGAGGGGGAATGATCGGGTTTGTTTGGTGAGGCTGGAGGGGAAGATTGGTGCAGTGGATGAATGGCATGGAAGGTAATCCTGTTATGAGAACGTGGGCAGTGCGAAGCGTGCTTCCGGAGCGGGGGAGGGGGTTTTATACGGTTGCGGTTGCGGTTGCAGTTGCGGCTGCTGGAGTTGGGGTTGGGGTTTGTTTGAGTGATAGGATTGGATGGGATTCTGGGGAATTTGAAGTTGCTGGTTAATTGTTAGCTTTATTCTATGGCGTTTTGTTATATATACTGTATAACTATTGATAGTATGTTTTGGGGTTTCTTTTTGGTTTTCTTGTTGTTATCGTTGTTTATCGTTGTCGTCGTTATCGTTGTTAAGTCTTACGTTTCTCTACTCCCAAGATTCATGATTCATACCTTGGATTTCCTGCAAGAATACCAACGGATAATGCTGGATATTGCGAATTTCTATTCAGCTGGAAGGACCAATATTTCACTCCTCTCTGCTTATTTTTTCATATCGAGCATACGCTCACTATTACCTAATCATCCATTCATCATCCAATTTCTCTTCAATTTATAATGTTACGGATTCCCTCGCTTAATAAAGTGCTTGATATGGGGCGAAGCTAATAGGAGGGTAGGGTAGAAAAGAAGAAAAAGGGGAGAAGAAGGAAAGAATGATTCAATGACAATAGACACATGTATTTTATTCATGTAAACTTCCTATTATACATTTTAAACCGTAAGTCTAGTTTACCTTACATTCTAAGATTCCATTTATAAACCACACACCTTCAGCTCACATGCGCCGATTCATTTCAAAATTAACTTAAAGGCTACCAGCTACCTCGATGTCCACCAAATGCGTACAAGTACAAATAGCCATAGCACGATACAGAATCACATACTTGCAAAGTCTGCCATATTTCGAGCGTAATTCTTCAAATGATTTTGGTACATGCGACTAATTATGTATAATGATATTTCCCAATTGAGCGATTTTACCCATGAAGATTGGTATTTGACAGCTGGGATATCGTTTTAAAGTATAGATAAAATATTACTATTACTTCTATGGTTCTTTCAAACAATCAGTCTTCTCCCACTCTTGGATATTGATTTAGTGGTAATGTTATATGGATTTATATACAGATCTAATCAATACATCATGGCTTATATTCGTATCTAGGGCATCCCAGCTGCAGCTACCCGAAAAGAGAACTTGGTAGTCATGGCATGAATAAATTTGTAAAGATTCATTGGCTATTATAGTGATAGATCATAAATTGTAGGAAATAACCTCTTTGAAAAGTAAAGATGTGCTAGTGAATCTACGGCTTTGACTCTCGGCATTAAAAGTTTGGGAAGGGCTTGGTGTAATCAACAAAGTAAAGTGAGTTGAGTGGTATACATGAGATGAGTAGTAAGGTAAATCCATAGCTGGTGTGAAGATGGAAAAACTTTGTTGGTATGGATCAGAATGCGAGATACATATCTTTCGCCCCCTCGTTGAAGATCTTTCCTAGTATATGAATAGATTATTCTCTTCTCCAGAATGCTCGATATGCATGCAATAACCCTAATCCTACTTCATAACCATTTCTTTGATGCTCAGTGAATCTTCGAGTAATTATCTAGAACGCCAACTCCGTTCTATCATCCTATTGATAGAATATCAAGATGATAACTTTTGCTGTCGATTTCCATAATCAATGAATCTATCATCATCAATATACTTGAAATTTTATCTCATCTCTATTGTCATTTTATCCATGGGGATTTGTGTTTTTGAAATGTAATTTATCCAAAAGTCCTCATTCACACGAATTCTTCGCGCTTACCGCCATTACAACAACTCAGCCCTCATTCATTTCCACTAACTCTTCAGGTCGCCGAATCTACTCGAGTCCCTTTGCTCGTTATTGCAAAGTATCAAAGAGGGCATGTTGTATCCATTATAAGATTTCGGAGTATTGAAATTCGGCCTTCGGCACTAGTGCGGGAGAATAGCTCGCTTAGAAAAGGAGGGAAATTTGGGAAGTTCTCGGTGGTTATATAATTGTAGGTCTCTATATGACTATGATGAAACCAATCCGGGGACGATTCTCTTAATGATTGTATATGCTCTATGTTTCATATACTTCGGCTCCTATATGCATAAGTGGTTTGTTGGACTGTTAGTTCGTGTTCTGGGTAATAATTAGGTATGTGTTACATTGTATCATTGATCTCATGGTCAGATAATCATATTAGCCTAATTAGCTTAGCTTAGTCAGCGGAGCTCATCATTAAGAATCCGCCCACATTCTCAATCCATATCTTATTTGTTCTCAACAACTATAGCAAATGGTAGCAAGCCTTTTTTCCCTACCTCCACCAGCTTATACATTATCAGGGGTTGGATCATCGATCGATGTCATTCAGACCCTCCATTCTTTCGTTTGATTCGTTGATTCTCTCTTTCCAGCTTCGTCGTTTTGCTGTGAAAGGATCTGAGAGTTTTCAAAAAGCACAGCAAGATCACGGATTATGAGCAGTATAACACCAAATCATCAAGACGAGCATCAAGAATTCTTCGAAAAAGCACTCGTAGTCGATCATTTCATATAAAAACGGACTAAAGCTAAGGACAGATTGACAGCGGAACAAATTGAAGCTGTCAGTCCCTCCTTTTTTATTTGGCCCATTGAAACTCACTTCTTACCCTTGTTTTGCTGTTAAATACAACCTGAGCAGGATCTGAGCGTTCTCTGGGTGAATAACAAGATTACGGTGTAATGAGTAGCATTTTTCAAAACTTTCAAGCCGAGCAACAAGAAACCTTTGAGCAAACAACTCTAATCAATCTTTTCATCAGCTAACGTCCCAAAGCAAATGACCGATTGACAGCGTATACCAAATGGTTTATTAACCCCACCAGCTGTAAAAACGGCGCCAGGCAGTTATAAACATTCAATCAATTTGACCAGTCCCTCTTTTTTGTCTTTTTATCTATTGAAACTCACTTTTTACCCTTGTTTTGCTGCCATATATACCCAGTTGCGGATCTGATTGTTCACTGGGTAGATAATAGGGTTACGGTGTGATAATTAGCAGTTTACAAGAGACCTATCGGCAAACAACTCTTGTCGATGTTTTTCTCAAGCAACGTCCTAAAGCAAAGGGCAAACCTACAGCTGAACAAATACGAGCTGTCACCTGGGTTTTAAACAATTACCTGGCTTCAAACAAACCACCGGCACCTTCTGTTTCATTTTCATGACCTTTGACACTATGGATTGAAAAGACATCGTAAAGTTCGTGTAAATTCATTCGCCATCATCATTTATTGTCATTGCAGATTTTTTTAGTTTTCATCTTATCATTGGGAATTTTGTTGCTAGTAGTAAAGATGCTGTTTTACAAGACTTTTTTTTTCTGCTGAAATATATCAATATCCCTGGGACTTGGATCAAGTGGCGATTAAACGAGAGTCTGAGCCTTTGTATTAAGGTCCCATCGGTGCCGTGTATCAATGTTAGTTTAGTATAGAGAATCTGAATACATTACAGTACCATTTTATAGCTACTTGTCTCATTCCATATCCGTCAGCATGGAAAGCAAGCGATAGATTCACTTCATCAATCCTTCAGCCAATCTACAAATCTTTAAGCATTTTTTACTATAAATTACTAAATCACTTATAAATAAGTACGAAATCAAACGACTTCTATGAATTTCATTATGCCTCCTTATTAAAGAGTCGTTTAACTATACACTACTATTGGTTGCCACATTGCATTTGACCTGGCCACATCATCATTTTAGATCTGATTTGCGTATACTCTCACAACTATACAATGTCCCACTTTGTTTTCACAGCTCAATTTGACCGTCTTCTTTCCTTTCTTGTTACCATCTTGTCACTTGTTCTCACGTCAGGGAGTTAGATGACGAGATATGGGAATTTAATCGACGTTCATGGATCCCCGAGTATTCCCACTCCCTTTGAATCTGTTTACAAGCTATCTATATGTTGGCATAAGAAGAAATAGTTAGCACCTGTGAGAGATTGATTGTATTAAATTAAGATGAGGATTTGTGAAAGTAAGCGAAGCCCTTTTTATAGACTCCGCTTACTTAAACTAAGCTAAGCTAATTTAAGATAAATTAGATAAATTAGGCTAATATGGTTATATAACCATAAAATTGATAATATATTATAATAAATATTATTAATAAAAAATACTTTATCCTAAAGTATAAAAATAAAAAAAAAAATAAAAAAAATATCTTGTACAATCTTTTGTTATTTTCCATTATTTTATCCTTTAAAAGCCTTAATAACTTTTATTGGAATATATTTTATTATTTGCTATTTATTTCATTTTATAATTCTTTTTTGATATTATACCAAATACTTTATTATAACTCTTTTATTTCTTTTATATTATTCTTGTTTATATAAGATTCAATTAATAACCAATTCTAAATTCTATAAAATTTCTTGTACAAAAAATCGTTAATAAAGGTTTTTGGTAGGGTTTGATAAAGGCTTAAAATATACAATATTGATAACTGAATGTATTTTTATTAATTCGAGTAATTCGATTTAATATATCAAATAGTTTATTTTTTTTAATACTTTAAAAAATCCTGTAAATTATTGTTTAATTTTAATATTTTGCTTTGCAAAATCAGGTATGTTATAATTATAATAAAGTTTTAATAAAATTTAATTATTAACCTTAAAAAACATTGGTTTATAGCGTTTATTGTATTAATATTTTATATATATTGCTACAAACTTTATTATATTAATAACTTTAATCAAAGTAAGTTTATATTTTCCGTTAATTAATAGTTTAATAGGATAAACTTGGATTAGAAATTCTATAGGTTCAAATTTAGCTTATAAAAGGGCTATTTTCAAAAGTTTTATAATAATTTTAGTTATAATATTAAAAGGCTTTTTAATTTATAAATTATACATTACTATAATAATGAATATATTAATCTTATATAAAATAAAGTTTAATAGTGTAATAGTTAAATAAAGCAAAATTCTAAACTAATAAAAAATATTCTTTATAATAATCAAATAATAGTATAAAGTAATTTTAATTATTTGATTAATATATTTATTAGTATTATTGGTTTAAGGGTATTAAATAATAGTAAAGAGTAATTTAACATTTAATAAATCTATAATACTCTTTTACATTTCAAAAATAAACTTCTTATTTCAATCTAATATTATTATTTAAAGAACTTTTTATAAAACTTGTAATAAATATATAATCAAAGTATTTTCTTATTAAGCTACTATTTAGATTAATTTACTTAAGATTAGTGTAATAGCTTTTAAAAATTTATTAATAATTGATAAACTACAATTAAACAAATCTAAAGTAAATCGAAATAAAGTAAATATAAAATTGATAAAAATTATATAAAAAATATATAAAGAGATTAAAATTGATTATAAGCTATTATAAGATTGGTAGCGTAAAATTAATAATACTTTATATTAATAATAATAATATAAATAAACTTAAATCTTTTTTGAAATGCTAAAAACATAAAAATTAGCCGAAACTCTTTTATAAATCCTATTATAACCAAAATATCTGAACTAATTGTATATATAACTGAAAACTTTAATCTTTAGCAATTTAAGTATTATTATATAAGCCCATAGGTAAATTTAATCAACTTTTGTATAAAGTATTTTATTTCTGAACTCAAAGAGTAATTTCACAATATTAATTTTTAGTTCAAAATTTTTTTTAATTTGCTTAATAAAATTAAAAGTTTTAATATTTATATTATAAGCCTGTTTTAACTTTTATAATCAAATTTTACCAATTTGTAAAATAGTTATAAGATACCTCTAAGATTTCATCAAATCAATATTATAAATTAGTTTGATTGTAAAATCTTATTGTTTATTAATTGTAATATTAATAATATAAAATTTTAATAAAGTATTTGATATAATATTTAATTGTTTTAATTTGTATTGTATTTCAAGTTGGAATTTGGATAAATATTTAAAACTTTGAAAATATTGTAGATTTAATTTAACTAATAATAAAATATTTATTAAAATTTAAATTATTATTTGAATAATGATAAAATAATTAGTATAAATAATAATTAATAATTTCGAAAATTTGATAAAATATCGAATTCTATTAATAATCTAGTATAAATTTGTGATCTTTAATTCGATAGGCTAATAATTAAATTTAATAATTGTAATTAATTTAAACAAAAATATAATAAACATTATTAATTTTTGGATTAAAAGTTTAATATTGGAATAGTAAACTATACCTCCAATATTATTCTTTGAGATATTAATATTAATGTATAGTTTTTTCTTTGGATTTATATAATATAAAATAGTAAACTTTTTGAAAGTATATTATAGTATATTAAATAAATCTTTTTCCTTTTTTATTATATCCTTGAATTTTATTAAAATTATTTCTTTTTAACGTTTTATTTTAATAATTTTATTTCTATTATATTCTCGAAGTATTCGGTTTAATTCAACTTTTTGTTTTTGTAGTATAACAAAAAGTTTTGTATAGTAAAAAATATATTATTGTAAATATCCAATAAAACTTAAATAATACTTTAGTTGTTTTAAGATTTGTAAAAAAGTTAAAGCTTTAATAATTACTAGTTTATTTATAATAAAAACTAAATTAAAAATATTAATTTTCTAACCAAAAAACGTAATTGAAAAGTAAACAAAAAAACATTTTTTTGGATTTAAAATAATATAATATTATTTTAATTGATAAAATATTTGTTAAAAGTAATCAAAATATTTTTTAAAGTTGTAATTAAAGATAATAATATTATTAATGTAGGTTTTTGTAAACTTTTATTCTATACAAAAAATAAAATTAATTTGATATTGAATATATACCAGAAAATTCTGAAATTCTATTATAGTATATATAAATATTTCTTGATTATAATGTAATGATATAATAAAAAACTTTTGATACTCCTTTTTAATATACTATTAATAGAAAAAACTAGTATAATCAATTATAAAAATAAACGGGTAATTAGCAATTATTATAATAATATTTATTTAAATAAGGATTGAATATATATTAAAAATAGCAATTTAGTTTAAGGTTTTGATATTTATAATAATACAACTTTTTTTATTAATAACTTTTTTTTCGTTTATAATATTTTTGTAAATACAAAAAATAAGAAAATTAAAGGGAATTGATATTATAGTTCATTTAAGCTGATTTTACTTATATAATTAATCAAACATTTTATTAATAAGCTTTTAATTTATTTTACTAGTTGAATAAATTTTAGCTTTTCTTAACTTGAATTTTTTCTATTAATCCTTACAAAGATTGATATACATTTCTTTACTTTTGGGGGCTTTAACAAATCCTTTGTAATCTTTTTACATTACGAAATTAACTACAATTATTTCTTACAATTCTTATTATTAATATAAATCTTTAAAAACAATTATATTATTTGAAAGTATTACTTTTTGTTTTAAAATCTCCAAATTACTCTTAAAAATCTCATTAATCTATAAGACTATAATTGTAACAATTACTAACAATCTTTTAATTAAAAGATATTTAAATAAAACCCCATATAATAATTAATATTTAAATAAAATGATATACACAAAAATTATTTATAACTATTATTACTTAAATATCAAAATCGATTATATCCCTAAACTTAGTATGCTTGTAAATAATAATTTCTTTATTATTAGAATTTTTAATTATAACCAATTTGTATATACCAAATATCAAAAATACAAAGAAATTAAAGTTATTTTAATATACAAGCTTATAAATTATATTATACTTCAGCAAAAATAAGTTCATTGCTTTTTTTTACTTAAAATAACAACAAAAATACAAGAATAAAATGGAATTATTAGTTTTTCTTTAGCAAAAATAAGGATTTTATACTTAATAAACTTTATTAATATAAAAATATTAACCTATAAATTTATATACTAAAATAATATTATTAATTAACTATTTAAATCGATAATTTAATCTTTTATAACAATAATATTAAAGTTTAACAAAATTTGTATATTTAACTTATCAATAATATAAATCTTATAATGGAAATATATAAAGAGATTATTAATAATAAACAAAAAGAAATCTAAGTTCACAAAATTATTGGTATTGTAAAACTAAGATCCTAAATCATAAACTTTTAAGAGTTTTTCTATAGTATAAATCTTAATAATAAAATACATTTTAAATAAGAATTTTCTTTTAATTAAACTTATACCGCAATTAATATTAAAATAAACAAAATGAATGTTATTCTAAAAGTTATTTAATATTAATATAATTTTAGTGTATTTTTGATTTTTAAAAGCGTAATCTAATAATAATTTGTTTTTTAAAGCGATAAATTAAACAATTTATAGTAAAAATATAATACAAAAAACCATTTCAATAAATTATATTAAAATGATTTAATCAAGATTATTGATAATGTAAAAAATTAAAAACTTAATAATTTATAATTAATTAGTAATTTTGGATTTAGAGTATTATATAGTAAATTTAAACTTTGGATATTTATTATAAAAGTATAAGTGTAACTTATTATTAAATAAAAAAAATTCTTTATATATAAAGCATTTATAATAATTTTTATTTATATAAATGTTAGGAATAATAAAAAATAAAATAGAATTATATTTAAAAATATAAATCAAAGAAGTACTTTTTAACTTTTGATTTTTTTTCACAAAATTTTAAAATATTAATATTTAAATAATAAACGATTTTGGATTTTACATTTTTAGTAATTTTCAATATTAATAGTTTATATAACCCAATATTAGTATAATAAACCAAATAAACATTTTAAATATCCAAATCCTTATTATTACTCTTAAATTTTTAATTTGATTTATCTTTACTACTTTTTAAGATTTAGTAATAAATTTGATTATTTAGATTATCCTTATTATATTCTATAATAATAGCTTTATTGTTGATTTTTTCAATTATTTTGCTAATTTTAAAGGTTGCTTAAGCTTTAGATTTCTGATTACAATAAAAATCCTTTTTTTTAATATAATTTTTTTTTAATGATATAATATCTTTTTTAGTATTATTTTTTGATTTATTAATATCCGATTTTTTATTATTATAAAATTCTTTGCTAAAAAATAAAGGAAAAAAAAAGAAAGAAGGTTTTATAATCATTTTAGTAATATAAAGTATAAAAAAACCGCTTATTATTATACTAATTATATAATATATTGTTTAAATATTAAATGTTAAACCAATCATTTTTTTTTCTATTCAATTTGCTTTATAAAGGTTAATAGATTTATTTCGAAAGTAAAAGTAAAAATATAAATTTATAGTTTAATAAATAAATAATAATAAACAATAAATATTTAAATATATTTAAACTTGATTATATTAACGTTATATTTAAGAATTATTAACTTTTAAATAAACTCTTTAAGATTCTTATGTTTTTTATATATTGCTAATAATATACTTTAATCTTTTAAATTTTTCTAATACAATTTTAAATAATATTTTAAAGCAAATCTTTAATTTGGTATACCAATTCTTAATATTAATTTTGAGTCTTGTATACATAGTATTTAAGATTTTATTTATGTATTATAGTTTAATCTTGCTTTTAAAATATTAATTAAACTAAAAAACAACAATGTATAAAACAAATAATTTATTAATAATACTAATAAACTTTGCTTTAATTTAAATAATAAAAAAAAAATATTATAGTAAACAATCTTATTATCAATAGTTTTTACAAATAATTTTAATTCATTATCAAAATCAAAATAGTCTAAATCTTGTAAACAAAACCAAATAGATTCACTAACTGCAGTTTGCAAAAATGGTTTCTAAATAATAACAAAAAGTTATTAAAATTGATTTACTATAAAAACAATAATATTAAATATATTTATATTCTTAATGTTTAATGTAAATATAAATAAAAGTATAAATAATAAAAAAGATTAATTTAACATTTGAAAAAATTAAGGTTTATATAACAATTATAAATTATTCAAAAAATCCACAAGCTTTTGTACAAATTTTGCAAACCTAATATAATTATTTTACCAATTAACAAAAATTTATAATACAAAAATAATATTGGTTAATACAATAAATATATATTCAAATATTAAAAAAAGTATAAATAGTTTGTTTATTCCACTATAATTTTCAAAAATCCAGATAATAGCTTTAATTTAACTTGCTAATAATTTATTTTTAGCTTTAAATTTTTAAATAAGAAAAAGATCAATAAATTATGCTTTTTTAAGGATCTAAAGTTAAACTTAACTATAAAATAATACTCTAAATATAATGATATTATTTATATTATATTAAAAACATAATAAAATTATATAAACGATACAACAAAAAAGGCTTAAAAAAGGATAATCAATATATAAAATAAAAATCAATAAAAGATTTAATTAAATAAATTATATTTATTCTTAATGTTAATATATAACTAATAATAATAAACAAAAAAAGCTTACTACTATTTGTAAAAGATTAATTATATTAAATTAAGATAAGGATTTGTGAAAGTAAACAAAGCCCTTTTTATAGACCCCGCTTATTTAAGCTAAGTTAAGCTAATTTAAGATAAGTTAAGCGAATTAGACTAGTATAATTATATGACCATGAGATTGATAATACACTGTAACAGCACCGCATGTAAATATAATGATCTGGATCCGTAGGGATTCTGATTGGGTCTCCAAATTTTCGACTGTTATTTTCCCATTTCTTCGGCTACATTCCCCTATTCAACACCGTCAGTACTATTCCATGAATCCTAGATAAATTCCTTTATCACTTGTGCAGTCCTATGATCTCTTTGTCTCTGGGTTCTTATAGAAACTATACTGGCTTTAGTTATGAAGTAAGTCTTTGCAATGATCTGTCTGAATGGAGAATACGAAACTAACAATAGATGAGTATCCGGCTAGTTATCGTCAAGTTTCTGGGTTTGAGTTTTAGTACCCTAGATATTTGCCATCACGTAAGTATCTGCTGCCATTCGTTTTTCAATTCTTTTAGATATCCTGTCATCGTCGAAAAAAGCCTACAATATTAGATGCAAAGATAACATAATTATACTGAATTTTCATTCTAATACCAAATTTCACTTCAAGGCCTGAAGCATACTATTTCCTATGTTACAGTAATAACTTCGAACTTTACCCCAATCCACACATCCATCAAATCTTTCTTCATCATGCAGATAAAACCGTTTATCTTCAAAAAGACTCCACGTCGATCTTCGTTACTCTTTATATACCCGGCCTTGCATATCCACTTTCTCATTCCCCGATGGAATTTTTTCATCTTCTTCACTTTGATCTACATATCAATAGCAAATAGGGCCCTAGAAAGCCTTACGATACATTCTATTCACTATTTCCATACTTACAAGGTCCACCATATTCTCGATTAGCCCGTGAGAAGATACTTTATCAAAATATAGAATAGATCTCAAAGCATTGAAGCCCGCAAAATTCACGGATAACCACCCTCATATCCACCTATATGAGGAAATCAAAGACGTACAATCACGAATGGTATAAATCCCACTTGGCATTATTGGCAAACCATATTGAGTAGTCTGGTAGAGATATTAAGCTGTTAGTATGAGTCTATGAGATCTTTCAACTGTCAGGATTGAAGCAGGATACTCCTGTTTGGGCATCGTTACTGATTTGGCTTTGAGTATGGATCAATTCCAACAGATTAATCAGTTTTCATATATCTCACCCTAATTTTTTCACGTGCTTTCAAATTATTTCATCAGTCAACCGGAGTTTCTGCTGATTTATATGCAGATGGATATACAAATGTTAGAATAAATCATCTTTTAAGTTAACCTTCAAAGAGATACAATAAGCTTAAAGAATATACAGAAGTTGAAAATCTCTCCTTCCCATACAGTGAGTTTCTACTAAAATGCATTTATCCTTGTGAGGAGCAAATAGTTTGTATAGATACCTTTTCTCTCAAAAAAATATCAAGCTGGAGTGTAAATGATACATCTTCAACTGCCGCACAGAAATTGTACAAGGGTCAACCTACAGAATAGTTGTCAACACCAACATCATCTTTCTCATCAGAGAAGAAAAGCGAGGGGTATCAATTGATTGTATTGAGTGGCTATATAGATTGTCTAAACCACCATCACTTATTACATTGAACAAGTTCTCGCAGGGTAAATGAGAGCGATCATTAGATATGCGGGTAACAACGAGATTTTCGTGTCTAATATCGAAGTCCACTTAATTTTCCAGAAAACCTGCTTTATTCACGAAACAGAATAGTAGCCAAGCGTCAGAGAAGAAATATTGACTTAAATTCTGCTGATAAATTGGTTGAGAATTTGATAGAGCCTTGAGGGATGCAATAGCTGGGGCATGGGCAAGTGTTGAAGTTGAGGATCTAAAGAGGTTGGATGGGAAGAGTGGAGATGGAGAATTGAAGGAGAGAACTTTGCTCGAAACGTGGGCACGAGAAGGATGTCGTGGTGAATGATGAGGGATGGAAAGGTTATCTAAGCATGTAAGTGGTATTGAATAGCCCACTTGAGAGAGAAGTTGGAAAGGCAAACGTGTAGAGAACATGGAGTTAATTTGGTATGGAGTAATGGGTAACAGGTATGATAAAGGAAAGCGCGGCGGCATATATATGGGAAAACTGACAATACTGAAACTTGGAACGGTGATCAGTGGAAAAAGAATGACAAATAGAAGATCAAAAACTCCTCAATTCTAATCTAAAGTTCATCTGATCATATATGGCGATGGCCAAGTATGCATTGTGCATACACATTATATATCGGTGAGTAGTTCTCAACCAATTGTCCAAACATAAGTCATGCATTCATCCACAAACTCCGCCGGGATTGATCTATAAGCTGAACTCAACCTTCATAACCTCATCGATGCCCTCCTTGATTCCTTTTGTCTTCACCTCATCTAATCTCTTCAATGGTGCTCTTGGGTAACCACCATATCCGTAGTAACTCTGAATTGCACTCTTTGTGCCAGCAATCGCTGCTTTAGTGAGGACCCAGTCACCCTTACTCAAGATTTTCTGTAGCTCAAAGGCCTCATCTCTCTTGCCCTCCTTGTACAATTCCCAAACCTTGACACAAACCTTTGGCATAACATTTGCGCCACCGGCAATGATACCCGAGCCACCAGAAACCAAAGTTTGAGCAGTAAAATCACAAATACCTCCAAATGCCATGTAACCAGATCCTTCGGAGAAGGCAGTCTTGGCATTGGTGGCCAAAGCAACCCGGGTGAGTTTTCCAGTGTTACCACAGGTGAATTTGGTACCAATGATATTGCGGTGTTTGGCGAGACGGATCAAGAGATCAGAATCCATATCAATACCAGCAACAGCGCCTGGGTAATTGTATAGGATGATTGGCAAAGGAGAATCGTCGGCTACTTGGATGAAATAATTATATATAGATTCTTCATCCATAAGACCGCGGAAATAAGAAGGGGGTAATAGCAGAACGTATTCTCCACCCGCTTCTTGTGATTCTTTGATGAGGTCAAGGGTTCCGTGGACGGACCCTTCGGTTGCTCCGACAATGATAGGGACTTGGTCAAAGCCAGCTGAGTCGAGAGCTTCACGGGTGGCACGTGTGACGGATTGTTTTTCAGCGCGGGAGAGGTGGACAGCTTCGCCATTGGATCCCATGGTTACTAAACCGACGAGACCGGCTTCGGCAAGACGAACGGCATGTTTCTTGATAGATGCAATGTCTAATTCTTCGGTCTCAGGATCAAAGAATGTCATGGTTGGGGCGTAGATTCCATCTCTGAGTACTCTGCGAGTAACGTGACCGTTGGCTCCGTTGGTTCCATTGGTTGCTGCCATGGTTGTGATCTTGTGTATGTGCAGATAGATATATGAGGAGTGTGTCTTTGATTTATGACTTGAGACAATGTAAAAAAAAGATGTAGAAAGGATGAAATGCAACTTCTTAAGGGTATATGTCAAGTAGTATGAGGAGAGGAAAAGAAGAATAAATTGAATGTTGAAGTAGGAAAGAGTATCTTATGTATATGCTCGCTCAAAAAAGTGATGGACAACCCCCTGAATGACTTAATCAAGACGTATGCTAAATTCGTCCGAGAACCGCTGACCTACCTTTTGGTGAATGGGATTAAAAATAAAATTGATTTTTTCCATTAACATTCCGAACTTAGGAAGTCAATAATGGAGCTTGAGCATGGAATAGTGTGCCGGGTTTCCCTGGTAGTTTATCGAATGACGGTCTAAAGTTTGTGGAAGTGGTGGGGGGATTTTGAAGTTCCCCGTATAAGAAGATTTATTGCGATTTGCGTGTCAGTCATGCATTGAAAGAAAGTATTGGTAGCCTGAAGAAAGAGCGGGCTAAAAGTAGGAGGGATTAGAGGATTAGATAGATGTTTCTTCCAATATCCATATTACTCTTCTCGAATCGGCATCTGGTTTCCCTAGGAGCTGCCATGTATGTATCTTTGTACATATCATTTTCGTTGATCGTCCGTTTCCTTACCTTCTAGGTGATAAAAGATACGGCACATCTCATGACTAAGAGATACAGTATGTAGATTTGTGCATGTTACAATGATCATTAATATGATATGATTACCACCATCATGTGTGTTGGTGATGAAGGGTTGTTTGATACTTGTTGGGCTAGGAAATATCAAACTACCATTCTGTGATGTCGTTGACTCCGGAAACTATTTTTCCACCAATTGAAAATCTGATGACGCCAAGGGCGTGGGGTAGAATTACTGCTAAAATGTAATCAGTTCAGGCTACAAAAAATGAATGCGGGGCAAAGTTGGGGGTGGGAATGGAAACGGGAGAAGGAGTTCGTAGGAATAGAATGGGAAAATAACCTCATGATCAAAGGGATGGTGGATGGTCTCAAAGCTATATAGGATATCATTACGGAGTAGATGGTGAGGCTGAAAGATTGTGATCTATCTAATAAGACGAAGAGACGTTGAGAACGTTATGAAGGAGGCTGGAAAGTCAAGATGCTGTACGCCTTGAAATCAAGAATGCGGGGTAACAGGCTGAATAAAGAAAGGTATTGTATGTATTTGGGAGGTTAGATGGAGGACGAGTAGTCAGCGTCCTAGAATACACCAACGGAGTATATCCTCAAAGTTGAGGGAACTTGAAGGGTTTGTAGGACTTAACAATAGAACAATAAAAACTAATTCACGTAGTACTTGATTAGGTTAATAGCATCAAAAAGACATGGGACGATTACCTTGTAGAGTGAGACCTATCAAGATTTCCTACTGTACTCGAGTATCCTGCACAATTCTTCCAACCCCTTCATCCCGCAATTTTTCTCGCTTTTTAGCCCCGGATAATTAAATAGCGAGCAACACCGATTTCTTACCCCTCTAATTCTCCGCCAAAACCCGTGATCCAACAATTTATTCCATTAAACCAACCTATGCGTAACATGACATGGTTGACTAAAACGGTTCCTGGAAGGTAAGAGTCAGTTGTATGATGTATCACCTCCTCCTAATTACATTATGAAATTGAGAACACTCCCCACTACCCCAATCTGTCCTTCTACTTACGTTTCAATCGATTCTGGGGGAATTTCTATAGTTACTCACTCTCATCTATCCATCCTCAATACTCAGTCTCAATTCAAACAAAGAACGAAGATCACACAATCACTATGGCTTCTGAATTGAAACCCCTCAATGTTCTCATGGTGGGAACTGGTGAATATACCACCGGTTTCGTTGGAGGTGGAGCATCAGGTTCAGATAAGAAAGTTGGAGTTGTGGGACTCTCATTATTTGATCTCCGAAGACGTGGAAAGGTTGATAAGTTGTCTATGGTTGGCACATCTGGAGGAAAATTCCCAGCTATTCGTTCGTCTCCCAATTGAAACCTTATATGATTGTGTACCACCTGCCAAGTATCACGAACTTACATATTTGACCAGGTGAACATCTTCACAAGAACATCTCCCAAGTTTACAACAATCTCGACACATCCTTCGATTCCTTCCCAGCAAATGATAAAACCGATCCATCAGCCTATAAAACAGCCATTGATGCTCTTGCCCCTGGTGATGCCATCACAATCTTTACTCCAGACACGACTCATTACCCCATCGCACTCTATGCCATTGAACGTAAAATTCATGTCTTAATAACCAAGCCCGCCGTCAAAATTCTATCCCAACATCTTGAACTTCTCGAAGCTGCCAAAAAAACACGGGGTCTTTGTTTATATCGAACATCACAAACGTTTTGACCCTGCATACTCTGATGCCAGACACAAGAGTTTGGGATTGGGTGATTTCAATTACTTTTACAGTTATATGAGTCAACCTAAATCACAATTGGAAACATTCAAGGCATGGGCAGGTGTAGATTCAGATATCAGTTATTATCTCAATTCACACCACATCGATATTTGCGAGTCCATGGTTTCACAGCAAGGATTCTTCCCGGTGAAAGTCTCGGCAAGTGCCAGTAAGGGAACTGCTGTGGGATTGGGTTGCGACCCAATCACCGAGGATACCATCTCATTGCTTGTGCATTGGGTAAAGAAGGATGATCCAAGTAAGAGAGCAACAGGTGTTTATACTGCATCCTGGACTGCACCACAAAAAGCAGGTGTCCACTCGAATCAATATTTTCACTACATGGCTAGTGGAGGAGAAATTCGAATCGATCAAGCCAAGAGAGGATATGATGTTGCGGATGACAACGTTGGCCAATTGGTTTGGTATAACCCATTTTATATGCGTTATGCACCAGATGAGGAGGGCAATTTTGCCGGACAGACTGGATATGGCTATATCAGTTTTGAGAAGTTTGTCGATGGATGCAGATTGGTTAATAGGGATGGTGTTTCTGCAGTTAAAGTGTTGGACGATAGAGGATTGCCTACCTTGAGCAACACTGTGGGCACAACTGCTATTTTGGAAGCTGGAAGAAGAGCATTGGATGAGAACAGAGAGGTTGAGATTAAGGTGGAAGATGGGGTTTGGTCGCTTATTTAATGGAAAGAGTGAGATATTATTAATACCAACGTGGCTGATCAAACTTACTGCGAGGTGCAGTCAACCAATTAATTAAAACTTCTTCTTAATATCCTCATTATGATTAATACCCTCATTATGATCAAAACCAGTTAAATTTCACACACATCAGAAATTCCGTCTGTCTGTCTCCCCATCATCATTCCCGCTAGCCCCTCTCCACAACCTGCCTGTTTTCACCCCTATACATGTAAAAAGCAAATAAACGTCGAAGGGTCGTGTTTTTTGTGTCAATGATTCATTCCTTTAATAATCGTACTGGTGGTTTCACATCAGGGCAATTTCAACACCCATTTTGGTTCTACGGAGACTGCAGGTTACAAAGCTTGGGCTATAGTATGCCATCCATTTGTTTCTTTATCCATTCTTGTGATCGACAAGAGGTCAATGGCTGGAAAAGAGTGCATTCGATACTTCATCATGGAATTCTAAATGGGCTTTCGAGGTGGGATTGATGTTGATAGCTCGAGAATCTCGGATGGAGTATCGAAGATTGTGACTCTGGGATCCGATGGAATATCTTGTTGCATTTAGGGAAACGAGGGTAGCATGCGAGGTTGTTTGGTTCCTTGGCTGGATTCCTGATTTGCCGATAGTATGTTTTAGGGTAGTAAGTCAGTAGTAGTGTGCTGTGACGATTTGTTGAGTGGGTTCATTGGGTGTTTTGACAATAGATGATCGGAGACTTTGGAGAGGATGTGATGAGCGGAGTCTGTATGTTTGGTTTGTGAGTCTAATGGGCAGATTTACTTTTTCGCCCTCTTTCGAAGAGACATGTTAGCTTCAGTCTTATATCCTGGTACTACTTTCTCGTCTTCCAAAATTTGGGTGTCAATCTTGTAAGAGCCATCGCATTACATGTTCCATTGATTCCGTGATTGAGAACTGAGTCTCTCTCTCCAACTGCATTCCTCCCCGCAACAGAAATCGTACTCTCCACCCTCTCATACATAATATTACCAGTTGTCAAGAACTTGTGTCATTGGCCATTCTTGAAAAATTTCATCCCATTGCTCCGGTGTTATTTTGATTGCTAAAAGCATTATTCCGCCGTCCAAGGCGCTTCACAAGAGATTACAATCAATCAAAAATCTCAGCATGAGTAGGGAGGAATAAACGGTGACAAACACATTTATCATAAGGGAAGCTGCTACGAATATCTAGTCAAGATTGCTTATCTCGATGTGCCTGGAGAGCTGATGACTTTCCGCACGCATTGGTCTAAACGCTGTCAAATTGGTGAGTAGTACATCCTGGAAGCATATGGCTGTAAGGTATCTTATTTTTTTACATCTATGATGATTTCTCCTCATGCTCGGGAATTTGTATAGCACTGAAGTCGGGAAAAGTATCCGCATAGCCTATCTCACATCACTACACTCACTGACTATTATAGATAAATAAGACGGTATCAAATCAATGTTCCAGATCTAAAACCTTCTGTATATAGTTTACATAACCCCCTGACAGTCGGCCGAGCTAAAACTCCAGTGGAGAACTCCATGCCACACGGATAACCCCTTCATCATTCCATTCCACCTTTCACAGTACACTCCAGGTGGCTATGTCTATTAGAATGAATATTCAGGTACGTCGTCATCTGAAGGGTTGTCTATATCATCGTTGATATCATCGTTGATATCATCATTGACATCATCATCTACAACCGAATCATCATCATTGTCACTGAGGAGTTAGCATGATGCCAAAAACTTTTTGGGCACAAAAGCTTACCGCTTAGTCTTCTTAATGTGACTGTTAACAAGCTGTTCTTGTTCATTTATTCCCTTGGTAGCGGCGTCTTTATTGGCGGCCTTCTCGACACACTTGACAACCACAATCTTGGTGCGTTTATTGATCGAGGCCGTATACTTGCCATCTGACCACGAATGCATGCCTTCTACAATGACTTTTTCTTGGTCATCTGGGATGTTTCCTCCAGCCTTTTGCTCAAGAAGACCGTCTTTCTTGACACCACCGGTTTTGTTGTAACATGTGTATGTGATTCTTCCGGCTTGCACGTTGGCAGCCAGGAGGAGAAATGCGAATGATAAGGTCTTGAATGCATACATCTTGAAAGAAATAATGTTCTATTGTTCAGGTTAGCAATGGCTAGGATGGCTGGTGGCTCGAGTTACAAACTTTGATTTAAGGATAGTGAGAAAGTGCAGTACGTTTTAAAATGAATGTGTGTCTTCGAAGTGTCTGTATGTTTGAGTAGATGATCTTTTACTTTAATATTGGGCTCAATGATGCCTCTTATACTTCTTCATTAGGCTTGTCTGATTCCTTCTATGACAGTAATATCTGTTACATGTTGGAGAATTGTTGATGGTAAACAGGCGAACATGACAAATTGACTCGAATCCAATAAGCACTTACATCTGGAGGATTGAAGGAGTAACGAGGTACACTCTGACATCTAAATTCGTCTGTACGATATATGGATGACAAGAATGGAGACACATCCTCCTCTTAGCCTTCGGCTTTTTGGAGAATTGAGGAGGTGGGATCAAAAAGTAAAGTTTCGGGTTTCCTTAAATATACAACACCATGATCTAGGAATCTTCTACCCTTGATACCCCCACAATATTCATTGTTGTATCGAAAGATTTTTCTGGAATAAAAGTTCCCGATGTTACCCTCCAATCCTCTGAGATGACGCCAAGACATAAGCTTAATTTCATCGTTGTAACTTTAGAACGAAGATGGCTCTGTTGACATCAACATCCAAGTAGTTGGAGGTAGACATAATTTCACATTCGAATTTCAGAAGTTACAGCCCCTTGTGTGGATCTGCAACAAACTTGTGATAGACGTTGAAGGTACAGAACGTTGAGGTTGTGGAAAGTATCTTACGGTAAGCATATGGGGATGCATAACGGCGTAGCGAGTGTGGCTGTGTATTCGGCTGATTGTGGGGCTTGCCATTGTGGCACAGTGATTCCTTTCGATTCACAATGGAGTATACTTTTACGTCTCTGTGAATCTAAAACATTCAAGGTTGTATCAGTAAATTCCCTAGATGAAAAGAATCCGCTTCCTGAACACTATCAGATCAATTATCTTCAATCTCCAACCGCCTGTTAAAGAAATGTACGCTATTCAAAGTTATTTCCAAAGTCCAAAACGAATACTAGCTGCGTTCTCATCAAGATTAAGGTTATGGAAGCAATAGAAATCACCTTGTCTACATTTCCTCAATTGATGAACCTTGCTCTAAAGCTACGCCAGCAAATATGGCAAGACCATTTGTCCGAAAAAATTGAGCCTATGTTCTACTCCTATAAAGAAGAGCGCTGGCAAGATGGGTATCTCACCGAAGGCGACCAGAATTCAAGATATGATGCCAAAAATCAGAAAGAATGAAATATTGGTGTCCAGAGTTCCGCTAAATAAAATCCAGATTTCCAGGGTCTTAAATTTCATCAAGCATGAAACCTGGTAGACTGCCGTTAATTTGGCTCGTCGAGAGGGTCTGATTCACGATGAGAATGAAGGATATTCTATCTTATCGAGCCTTTTCTTCCCAAGACGTGACGTATCATACATTGGGCTTGAGGGACTGCATGTTACGGTATGGAAACCCAGTATAACTGCCTTCTGATCTCTAGGACATAATATTCCAACCAGTTCACCCGCTGGAATCATCGCTGTATTAAAGTTTACATTGATATGGATGATTCAAGAGGGTATTCTTGATAAGATATTCGACCAGTCCCCATTGCAAGGACGGATTGTCATTGTCTATACACCACCATAGTTGGAAATGTTAATGACGGTTCAGAGATGCAGCCACCTTCTGGGTCTAAGGTAACTGCCAGAGTTTTACCTGATAATGGAATGTAATGAGTACAAGTTGATGCAATCGCAACGAGGAATCTCTGATCTTAGGTGCCTTGCAATGGAACTATAGCGCTTCTCTCGCTAGTGAAGCTTAAAAGTTATCTAGGAGAATTGAAAAACGATCTTGGTGTAGGTTATCCCTCAAAACGAAAGAAGTGATAAAACTTTATTAATCAATGATTATCCATCTACTACAGAATAAAAAAATACGAAACAAAACATCCAAGGCGGGGGTATTAAATGCATCCATCACAAGAGGTAATATTTCATATACCAGCAACAACGTCCAACCGAGAAACAAAAGCAAACAGAAGCCAAAATCAAACTCAGTCTTTCTGCATAATCTTCTTTTGCTTCTTGCTCTTTGGTGAGCAGGAGGATATAATCGAAATTAACCAATTTTTGTATTTAAATTGTTTGCGAAGAGTGGTAGATGAAGATGAGGATGATCTAGATGTACCAGGAAGGACTTTCTCGACAATTCTATGGTGAGCAAACGAAGAATGTTAGTACCGAACTCGCGAATCTCTCAGCTAGAGAACCAATAGGTACGGTTATCTTGTATTTTTATCTTTCTTGCTTTTGTACAATAAATCCATTTCGTCATCCAAATCTTTCTCCATTCCTCTATCGACAGTGGGAAAAGGCAAAGCGCTCCACTTACTGCGCCAAGAGAACCGCTCTATAGTAAACCTGCCCTTTATCTAACTTATCCATCGCCTCAGCAATACCTGACTCCGTCATTGGGAATTTCTGCACAATTGGTTTGATTTGGTGAAAGGCGGCAAACTCCAACATCTGTTTGTGTGCACTTCGATTCGCAACAAGGTTCCCTTGAATATTGATACCAGCTACCAAGAACGGCATATATGGAATCTCGAGGTTTTGGAACGATACTGTGAGAGGGTATATAGTGGAGCGGGGTGCCATAATCGGGAGAATGAGTTCCCAGTCTGGTTGAGCAGCAGTGGTGACAAGAAGACGGTTGATTGGTTTGCTAACTTTGAGCTCCTTAGCATCCTTGGTTGCTATGAATTCGTGTGCACCGAGCTTGGTGGCTTCAGCCTTCTTTTTATCGGAGCTGCTCAATACGACAACTCTACATCCCATCTTTGCTGCAAACTGAATTGCCAGATGCCCTAATCCACCAACCCCCATGACGGCAACAACATCGGTACTCTTGATACCTTGAAGAGCAGAGAATGTGGTAGCACCTCCACATTGCAATGGAGCCGCGTATTCATCGGGGATCGAGGCGGGTGTGGGGAAAAGAAAGGCTTCCCGCCAGATGGCATGGGAAGCAAAAGATCCTTGATCTAGATTGGCGTATCCATATAGAGCACGCTCTGGGCAGAAAACCTCATTCCCAGTGAGACACTCGTTACAGTGGCCACAAGAATCATGCTCGTAACCCCAGCCCACACGGTCACCCTTTTTGAGATACTTTGTGGCAGGGCCAACAGCTTCAACGATACCGACACCTTCGTGACCAAGAACCATGTCGGCGCCTTTCTAGATGAGGGTTAGCTAGAGCTCGAAAGATTGAAGGAGATGATGGAGAGTAAACTAACATAATGGAGATCAGTTCCGCAAACACCTGAGGCAGTGATCCTTACCAAAACACTATCACCCTTAAGCTCTTCTGGCTTAGTGGTAGTACTTTTGATTGGGGTGCCATCAGCGCTGCCCTTGAAAACTGTGAAAGTAGGCATATCGAGTATGAGGTAAAGAGAGTTGATTTAAATATAAATTTAGGAACTTGGAATTCAAGTGAGTTTATCGAAGGTTTTGAGAATTTTGGAAGTTCCGAGAACTCAGTGAAGAAGTTGGAGAAGATAAGAGGAAGTTCACTTGATGTCGAATAAATCCCATTTCACATGGCTCTCACCTTACATTATATAGTCGCGATTTTTGAACTCAGGGCCGCCCTTTCAAGTTCCAGCTTGACGTACTCCTCCGGTTCATTACCCCGTGTATTGATTAGTGAAAACATGCATCGGTGAAGTGTGCGCACACATGTGTTCACGGAATGGTTCGTAATCATGGTTACCGGTCTGCTTCCGACGGGGATCTCTCAGAATTAGTTGACCTGGAAGGAGAAGCCGGAAAATGAATTTTGGGCATTCACAGGTTTATTTCCGAACGAGACCCCTGGTTTTCAGGCTAGGACTAAGCCCGAAGCACGATTTACTAGGGTCTAATCTCCGGATTCCCCTTCAAGATCTCATCACACTGCACCATGTAAGCAACAGTTGTTGACTAATTGTTGTTTGACAAGATGATTAGTGATTCTATTTCCTCAAAAAGCTGCAGAATGCGCAGTCGATCTGTGATAAGTGCGTGGTTGGAGTAGCGGAGTGGCGGCTGTTGGCGCATTTGAGTGAATGGAATTATTCCTTAGGTTACCCCATAGTTCTCGTGTCTCGTTTTGAGCCAATAATATTCTGCCCTTATTCGACCAGTATGCTCGGCAGTCTCCCGAGTATATAGCCAAGAAGTGAGTGATTCCGTAATGGCCTTGGCTGGCGATTATGTGTCTCTGGCTATTATGCATGAAATGTACGAGAAAAATAAATCCCTTGGTTGGCCTTGACTTTCCATTTCTATGGTTGAGGATAGTGTTATCAGAGGTTCATAGTCATAAATTGGCAATTGGCGTTACAATGAACGACGGGATAAATATCCATGTAGCTAAAGCATTGCTTCGATCCGGAAAATTATTCCTTATACAACAGTGACTACCAAAGGATGATCTCGCCAGCAGGCCAACTACTCCACAGTATTGTTTCCAAATACAGTCCCCCGCATGCATTTACATGATTTGCATGTTGCCATACGATCGCCCAACCGAAATAGAAATCTAGGAGAATATGGTAATAGAATGAAAAGAATCTCAAATAAAACTATGCTCTGAACCAATGCCTCTCATTCATTATCATTATTATCATCATCATTATTCGGGAAATATTGTCCCCATATTCGCCCAAAATATCTCAAAATCTGTATACGAATCTGCTGGGAATGTCATATCTATAGATTGAGCCAAAATATCTTGCAGTTCTGCGTTCGTCTCGCTGTCAAAAACTTAACGAATCTACACCTTGCATGGCAGTAAAACTATCGTCGAGAAGACTCTCATAGCCAGAGTCTCCTGCACTCATGACAGATTGCACTTCATCGGGCTTGATCACTGTCGACTGCGGCACCAACACCTGTTTTTCAGGGGTCTGTGCAAGACGGATATCGATCTTAGAACTGAGCTCGGTCATGACATTAGCTGCGCTGGCGGCTTGAGCAAAGTTATTCCCGAAGTTGTTGAAGACAGCAACGGCGAGATCAAGAGCACCCCGTGCTGCTCGGGTTTGTGTGCTGTGTGGATATGCGAATATATACCCGACGAGGGTCATGGCACAGTTCCACTGCCATTGAAAGGATTCTTGCCAGCCTGCTAGAATTGATGTCGACAAGATGACATGATGCATTATATGCGTCAACTGCATTGCGTGGCCAACGCATTTGAGAGCGATTTGTTCTGAGAGGGGAGTGGGTGTGCTTATTGGGTTGAAGATGATGAATGGCCGGCAGAGATTTGTGTTCAAGTTGTGATACATGAGTTCTAGGAGAAGACGCTGTCGCTGAAGCCAAAGTGGTGCGAACGGTTCGATGTTAAGGGGTGAGAGATCTGTAGAGAAGGGAGATCCACCATTGAGACGATCGGTCTTGAGTGCCATAGGTACGCCCCTGAGCCATTCATCCATTCGTTCCAAATGCGATTCCAGCATTTCTGCATAGGCACCAAGTGTCTTCAAATCATCCCAAATGGTTCCTTTTACGTTGATAGTATTAGGTACTGGGGTGTCGTAAAATGCAGAATACGCAGATCGAGCAACCAGTAGCAGTTTGGTGTTGTGTAAATTCCATGTCAACCAGGTTACGTTGTCACCCAGAGGCGCAAAGTTCTGCCCCGCAGCTATAGCCACGTCGCGATCATCTGTCGGAAGTGTGCATGTAGTGTTACACTCATGGACTAAGAACGGACGGCCAAGTTTCATACTCATCTTGCTCTCTAACACGTAAAGAGTCCACCACATGCGTTTTCGCAGCTCTCTTTCTTTTCTCGGCATTTCTTGGGGAGGTTCAACATGTAGACCCAGCATATAAGCTGTTCTTACAGCAGCACTGCAAGCACTATCTGCCATGTTTTGAAAAGATCCACAACAGAGGTATATAGAGCAAAGGATGTGACATTGAAGAGTGGCTATGGTGGGTGCTTCTAGATCGGCTGCCAAGAGTGACTGACAGCGTCGGTAATGCCATCTGCCAGCAATTGTTGCGTCATTCACATTTACATTGGCTCTTGAGCTGGGACTGTGTGCGCGCGTTACGTTTGGGAGGAACGACATTCCATACTGCATACACATAGCCAGAATGATATCGACAAGTGCTGATGGTTTTCGCTCCTTGTCGGAATTTCTCCATAGCGATTGGTAGTGCTCTTTAAATTCCCGCTCATCGATGATTGGATTTGAAGTATAGTATGATTGCCAGAAGAGATCAAGAAAGTACTCTTCTTGAGTTGGAGAAAGATAATCACCAACATTCAAGGGATCCTCTAATGGGACCATGAGCCCGTTTTTATTGTCGGATGTATCCGCCGTAGTTGGACCGTCAAGTATTTTACTCGCAGAATTAGGTAACATGGCATGGGCCGAATGTTTTTGGTGCAGAGAAGCAGTTAGGAAAGTGTTGAGACGCCCGATAAAATAGTACAGCGATGCTGAGCCATACCACGTCTTTTGTGGGGAGCGAGCAGTGCTAATGTGAATACCTTCCCATTCTCTCTTCACCGTATTGGCATCGAATTCAAGGCCGACTATACCACCCAATTCACTCACACCGCTCAGTCCAGTGTCATTCCCGGATCTCGAACTGCCTATGCTGTTTGGTGGCGAGGGAAGTCCCTGTGGAGGGAGCATTTGCATGTTTTGTTTGTTGCTTGAGCGCTCCATGTCAAGTTCTTTCTCGAGTTCTTGAACTTTTTGCTTTAGGCGTTCAATTTCACGATATGCATGGGGAAGTGTTGCAAGCTTCATGGCGCCGCTATTACTACAATTGCCGCCCCGAGTTTTGCAGTTGTTACACGGATGATCATTATCGCATTTGATTGCGATGAACTCGACACCAATCACATGCTTTGGCTACTTGACTTCGCTTTTGGCGTGGACGGGGCCGTGGAGGAGGCTCTGGAGATGCGGAAGTACTAGACGTGTTGGAAGGCATGCTGACGAAAGTAGTGAACATTTTTAGATGTTATAGTGGGTATCAAGTAGAGAGATAGAGATGGCTGGTGGTGAGGAAAGATGTGAGAGAATGGGAAGTATGCGCGGCGCAACCACTGAGCTTTGATAGCAGATTGTTACATAGACAGGCAACAAACTGTACTCCTTGATCAGCTGTCAATCAGTCCTTCTTAAGGTCAACTTTAGGAAGGTAGGAACGTCTCAAAATATGAAGTCGAAGAATAAAGGTTCTGTATATTTACAAAATATGAAGTTTGTATGATAGCAACATTCCTGATTGCACGGGCGGCACAATTGACCTAATGAATGTTTTTAATGCCAAGGGCCTACCCCAACCATGCCTTCCCACCTGAAGGGACCCGGGACGCTCCATGCCTAGAACATCACGAAAATATACGGCTTCGGGCTATTTGATTTTTCCTTAAACGATAACTAGTGTCGTAACCAAAATCGGCTAGTCAAGAAGTATCTAGGTGATTTTGAGGAAGAAGGCATATCCCTTTCACGGTTGTAATTAGTCCATGCTGTAGCACTTTTCCAATGAGCAATCATAATACTCTAGTTATATTTCAAGTTTCGGACCTACCGTCATCCTCTACGATAGATTACAAATGTCTCCTCGAGTATCTAAAAAAAAAGTTTCCAAGCTTTCACTACTGAGGAAACTGATTAGGCGGAGATAGCGTTTTGGGCTTCGGAGAAGAGCCTATCAGGCCCATAAAGTTACACTAAAGCCCCTGTCAAACTGTCATAATGTATCACTGAAGTCACTAATAAAACAACCCCTGGATTTCAGCCCTTCATCACTCACTCCACTTCACTAGCCCCTCTGTACAATCTTATCTTCAAACCTTTTGAAATATGCCTGGTAATTTCTTCATAATGAAGATCATCTTGAGTTTTTAACCCATAACCTATTATTATAGATGGAATATGTTGATGTCTGCAAGAATTTGAGTCGAACATACGTACTCTGACCAAACAGCCTAATTTTGGGTCCAAGCATTCTGCATTCAAATAATAAGAAAGACACTAGTTATGGCAAGTCTTTAAATCTAGCTCGTATGATTGCACTCGGGTTCTGATCACGTGAGAGGCTTTTACTAATAAGATCTATAAAGGCGGCCTAGGGCGATGTTTCTGACACAATAACACTGGCCAGAACTAATAAAGCTATATGATGTACTCGGGTCCAAAGCCGAAAATTCCGAATCATTCCTTAGAGCCGACATTCCTTTTCTGAGCATATGGGCCGAATCACTCCGTGATTGATCATGATGGATAATTAGCCGAGAGGTTGACATAATGCTCCTTTGCTGCTACAGTTGATAAAGCGATTCGCAAGGCCTCTGTTACTGTTTCCGTACTCAGGCTCCGTGGATCCAGAAAAGGTAAAGTTATGGGTGTCTTCTTTACTTATGGATAGGAGTTGAGAGGTCAACGAGTAATACTGCGGCTACTAATTATTCTTCAAGCTTTATCAAAATGTTGTTCTGTGGTAGTAGCCCGCATGCTTGGCATTATAACCTTAATCAAGGCTTCCGGTAAGCGTGGCCCAAATCGTCGGCGCAAGGTAAGAATCCTTCAACAAAAAGGACTTACAGCCATTGGTCTTGCCATTAAAGACTCCGTTCTCAGCTTTTCCCTTTGCAACAAGGCGTTCGTTCAAACTTGTATTGTTTCTGTATATAGAATATGTTTAAGGTACCGGACATGACGAGACTACTCTTTTATACAACCGCATGTATCTTCAGCGGGCGCAGCCTTATTATCATTCCCGCTTTATGGGGCGTGGTGTAATCCGGTCTGCTTTTTCAAGGGTTTTGCATATATGCAGCGGGCCCGAGTCCGTACGTGCGGATTCTAGAAACACTGCTGTCTCTCGAAGATTTTGTAAGACCCTGAGTTCTACATGATTTTGGCGAACCAGGCAACGACATCAAGGGCGGCAGCTTTGATATGAATATATCACGTGATGCTGCGTGCGAAGCATTCTGGCACTAGATACTTGGATCCATTTCACAATATTGCATACAGTTGCTGGGATTTTCTACGATCACGGTACCTTGTTACTTCCTCTAACTTTCTCCTAGCATTCCCATGAAACGCAGGGCCCTCGCGATCGGTCAATACCATAACCAAATCAAAATATGGATGTTTGTTTGATGCAATCGGGGTCATTATATTGCACCAAAACAGCCATTTGTATTGGTATCCCCTAGCTCATGTTATAAAACTAATGATGATATTTTAGTACACACTAAGGCAGGGCTACATGTAAGCAGGGCTACCACGAGTTGAAAACGTGAACTCACCAGCAGCTCGGTACCAAAAGTATTGCAAATATGTTGATCCTACATAGCAAGCGAGCTGAAGAAAGCTTGAACTCTCTAGTTCTGCGCCGCACGCGTTATCACAGTCAGCAGGGGTTCTTTCTTCAATATCCTCGACTTCATAATATCAAATATGATTCGATGTGGGTAGTAAAGTGAGACTATACGATAGTCAACATCATGGGTGATTCCGAAGACAGAAAAGATTTGGGAAGCGGTCGAAGCATCAAGTTGAACTTCTATATAAACAGCTCAAAGTCTTGATATCAACCTGCATTCTCATCATCATCCTCATCTTCTACTACTTCTTCTTTTTCTTCCTCTTCGTCTTTCAGCTTGTTTCGTCGCAGGGAGATCTCTCCTGATTAGCATCCTTCATTAACTTGAATATCGACCCCGCATTCTCAAATTTGCTCATAGTTTTATTCGCTATCAGATATGTTTAGCAAAGACTTCACAGCCGTCGGGCTGGTAGCACTATCTTTGGTCTCTCAATCGCAAGCAGGCCCTACCCTGGGATATTCTCATATAAGAGCAAGAGCTCTCCTGGGTAACTCTTTTGGTGTTCCTGGACGTAATGCAACATACGATTACATTGTCGTTGGTGGTGGTAATGCCGGTTTGACTATCGCTACACGATTGGCTGAGGCCGAGGCTGGTAGCGTTGCTGTTATTGAGGCAGGAACTTTTTATGAAATTAGTAACGGAAACATATCTCAAGTTCCTGCTACCGATGGCATCTTTGCTGGAAAAGGTGCCAATGACTGGCAACCTCAGATTGATTGGGGCTACCAGACCACCCCACAACCGGTAAGTTGAATTGCAAAGTCTGGAGACAGAAGCGACCTATTAACATTCGATATAGGGAGCATTTAACACTTCTCTTCACTATGCTCGTGGTAAAACTTTGGGTGGCTGCTCCGCCAGAAACTTCATGGTCTACCAACGTGGTACCGTTGGATCTTTGCAGAAGTGGGCCGACCAAGTTGGTGATGCTTCGTATGAATGGGATAACTTCCTTCCTTTCTACCAAAAGTCTGTCAACTTCACTGCCCCAGATATGAATCTTAGATTCTCCAACTCTACCCCGGAATTTGTCGCTGCTGAAGCGGCCAACTTTCCAGCTACTGGTCCTCTCTCAGTTACCTGGTCCCATTACGCCCAAGCTTTTGGCACGTGGGCCATCAAAGGTCTTGCTCAAATCGGTATACCAGTTATCCCTGGGTTTCTGGGTGGCTCCTTAATCGGTTCTTCATATGTTACCTTCACCTTGGATGCTCAAAAAATGACCCGCGAATCTTCCGAAACATCTTTCCTCCGTGTTGGCTTGCAATCACCTGACCTCAAAGTCTACACCCTCTCCTTGGCCAAGAAAATTATTTTTGACGAAAGCAAGAAAGCAAAGGGAGTTCTCGTTGAGACTGGTGGCTACCCATTCACCTTAACTGCTAACAAGGAGGTCATTCTATCTGCCGGTGTGTTTGGTTCTCCTCAACTTCTATTGGCTTCCGGTGTTGGTCCCGCAGCTGAATTGAGTGCTGTTGGTATTGATGTTATCGCCGACCGACCAGGTGTCGGAAAGGGAATGCAAGATCATATCTTCACCGGTGTTGGATACCGCGTCAATGCCCCCACCATCTCCAAGCTCGGCAACGATCCCGCCTTCGCTGCTGAACAAGCTGCGCTCTATGAGAACACTCCCGCTGCTGGCATGTACACTAGCCCCAATACTGATGTCCTTGGATGGGAGAAGATCCCAGAAAAGTACAGGAGCAAATGGAGCCACGAGACTCGAGCTGCTCTGGCTGAGTACCCTGCTGATTGGCCTGAGGTTGAATACATTGCTATTTCATCTTTCTTGGGAAATCAATTCATTGAGGGAACTGACCCAAGTGATGGATTTAACTATGCAACTTTAGCTATTGCCCTCGTTGCCCCTCGATCCCGTGGAACTCTCACAATTACCTCCCCCGACACCAATGTCGCTCCTCTTATTGACCCAGGCTTCTTGACCGAACAGTCTGACGTTGACATCCTGGTCGCTTCCGTTAAGCGTGTGCGTGAATTCTACGCAACCGATGCTCTTCAAAGCTTCGTCATAGGTGACGAGTACTTCCCGGGCTCCAATATTTCCACCGATGCTCAAATTGAAGACTTCGTCCGAAGCAGCTTCAACACTATCTGGCACGCAACCTCAACATGCTCTATGGGTCGAATCAATGACACAAACACTGTTGTCGATAGCCAAGCCAGAGTTCTTGGTGTTTCTGGTGTCCGTGTTGTTGATGCCGCTGCGTTCCCACTCCTCCCACCTGGACATCCTATGTCCACAGTCTGTAAGCATAATCTCTTCTATACACATTGAGATACGAACCCTACTAACATCTACTTTAGATGCTTTCGCAGAGAAGATTGCATCCGACATCATCGGTGCCTAACAAATTCCCCTCGATGAGGCTATCACCACACCTCATCTCTAGTAGAAGCTCCCCGCTTTTGATTCTTCCTAAATCTTTTACTTGTTGTGCTGTCGATAGATTCTTTTTAAGCGGCTTCATAGCTATCTCATTCTATCTCATTCCTTCTGTTTTTCTGTTCTTCTGTTCTTCTGTTCGTCTGAGCTACTGTCGACTGTACGAGAATATCTTGATGCATCACTTGTGTTCCAAAATATTTTTCATACCCCATGTACACTCAGGAATCATGCACCATCAAACTCTGTGCACAGATAATTTTGGCAGGAAGACGTTTTACCACAATTTTTCGCATCCTCGCTTGAGCATTGTTGCTTTGCTTTCTTTTTGATGTGGTATTTGGGCGGCAATATATTTCATACGAGCCGTGCAGAGGAAACAGGTGTACTATAAAGTTAGAGATATATAGTAACAATCAAGTTTCAGACAGTAATGGATGTTATTTTGCATGTGCTTTGCAGATCGTGACCAGATTTCATAGATTGAAGCGACATTGCAGATTCTGCCAAGATCAAATTCGGTGGTGTTAAAACAAAGATCATGTCGGTGTTCTCTGATTTTATTTTTGAATAAAAGTTTAGTTGCATTTACCGCCACAAATTTCTACAAAGCCAATCAACAAATTCAGCATGGATGTATCTAGTTGCAGGAAATAGAAGCATTCCGCAAACCTTTGAGTACATCTAGAATTTATAAATGGCCCAACCAACAGTAAACATCTATGCAGTCATCAGTTAATCTCATCGTCGACTTTATTCACTTACCGAGATTACCGTACATGATTTCCTCGGACAACTCTGCAAACCAAAAAATTTAATGCTTAATCAAACTGTACAATATTAACCCACCATGTTATGCCCGACAACTCATTCGGGTACGGCTACGCTGTGGCCACTGTCAGGGGTATCTCGGTTAAGAAAACAGCACCTCGGTTAACCATCCCCCGAGCCCTTCCGAAGTCCTTTCAGTTCCCACTTTACGACTAACTAATTACCTGCATATAAATCTCACTCATTCTCATCCACCCGAATGCCTGCCCAATCCTGGCCAGCTTCGAAGCCCCCTACCCCGAGTTGTGTCTTGAATATATTTACGTGTTCACGATCTAGTTGTGTTCAAGAATCGTATTTCAACCAATTGTTCATCGCATGTAGAATATTTTCACATGATGGTCTGGGAATGAGCTGGACGTTGCTGTGGGTAATGTGATACATAGTCATGCGCAAGCCATGTCCCGGGTGGGAGAAAAGCTTGTAATTACTACTGTATGACAGCAGATCCGGGCCAAGCAAAAGCCAAGTATGCTTAGGGGTCAGTAAACATTAGTGATGTACTTGTGCTACCAGAAAGTACTTAAATCCGTACGCTAATACGATAAAGATACATTATGTACTTGTACAATTTTGCAAATATTTCCATTAGAATAAACATTTTTCTAAAGGTAAAAAAAAAGAGTCGTATGAGTAGCTTTCCCCCCTCATGTTAGCGTATTGATTTGAGTACTTGGCGGCACAAGTAGAATATGGGGCTGAGGGAACGGAGTTTGTGTGATGGGACCCGAACGAATGGGCAAGGGATGACGGAAGAGGCGTTTGAACCGACACGGCATATTTATCATATAGCTGTGCCGATCATGTGACAAATGTGTTATTGATCATGGATTTGTTCTTCGGCAGGGAATGCATAGACGGATAAAAAAAAACAATATCTTCATTAGGTAGGAAGAATCAAAAGAGATAATATCGATATGACACAATTAGGAGAAATACTTCATGATCATATGTGCATGGCCACTAGCCACTTTACTAAGCCACAGCACCATTAGCCACCATTGACTGCACTTGAGAAAAATACAGAAGTTTTGTAAGACTCAGAAGGTTGGAAGGGCAGTTTCATTCGAAAAGAAACTTGGCAAAAATTGCAGTCTATCACTGTGTATCATCTCTCTTTTAGTAGGTAAATGGTAAAATCATGATGTTACTAGTTTTATGCTAGATCTTTTGACATCGATCACGAGAGATGAATAATTCTCGTTTAAATGATGAATGAAATCCCAAACTCCAGAACCTTCTATCCCAATCTTGTCTATACCAAAACCCAAGTCTATGCGTTCAGTCAAAACTTTGCAATAAATAATACATAACTATTAGAAGCGATCAAGAAGATTCTTAAAGCAGCAATCATGTCTAGTTCAAAGCCAAGAACTGATTCTGAACTGCTGCTGGTTCCTTGATTCCCCATTGAACCATCCAGTTCTCCAGCCACCCTCTGTTCAAAGGACCGAGAGTTCTCAAAGTCTTACTGGCAGATTGGGAAACATGGGTAGGTAAGGTACGAGCACCCTTCTCTACGGCACCTCCGGCTGCTGCTTTAGAGTAGAATTCAAGAAGGCGCATAGCGGGATTGGCATCAATATTGACATTACCAATTCGTTCAGCTTCATCCACGGAAGCTTTGAGTGCGTCAACCCATTGTTCAAACTTCACTGGCTTTACCATTCCTTTGGGGTAAGCGGCAAGGAGATCCTGTCCAAAATCCTCTTCCCAAGAGGAGAATTGTGGGTTGACAACATGGTAAGTCTTGCTGCGAAGAGGAGCAGAAGAGACAGTGCCTGTGGCGTCGTCGAACTCAGGTTGAGATGCAGATTCAAGGATCTCGCACAAAACTTTAGAGAGTTTGTCAACTGGGAGCCAATCAATGTGGTCTCTGGATGGAAATGTTTTAGGGACCACGCCAAGATGGGCAGATGAGACGATAATAGATGGAATATACTCGTGCTTGTTCCACATTCCCTTTTGTTGTTCAACGGGGCCAGCGACAATACCAACACGGCAGACAGCGGTGCGGACGCCAGAAATTTGAGCGGCTTTGTCCAGAAGAGCCTCGGCGATAAGTTTAGATTGACCGTATCCCATGGGAGCAGCAGCCGTGAAGTCGAGAATTGGTGCTTCTGGGACACCACCAACTCCTTTGTATCCACCGACTGCAGCAATAGAAGAGATGAACATCACGAAAGCATTGTGAGTAGAGCTAGAAGCCAAGTGAGCGAGGTTACGAACACCGGCGATATATGGCTTGAATGAGTTAAGAGTCCAGTTGAAGTTGACTGGCCATTGGCAATGGAGGACATGAGTAACGGTGTCCAAGAGTCTAGCATAATTTTCGTCTCCGAGGCCCAATTGGTGATCAGAGAGATCTGACTTCAAGAAAGTGACTCTTTTTGCATCGATGGGGCTCAATCCTCTTGCGACAATTGCTTGTTGGTACTTCTCGGCACCTTCAGCAGAGCGATCAAGAGCGTAGATGTGCTCAACGTTAGGATCATTGTTCAACTCATTAAGGAGATATGATCCCAAAGAACCGGTACTGCCAGTCAGGAGAACGGTGATACCATTAGTGATTGGTGTGACACGAGGTTTAGTCTCAACTGAAAGAGTGGAGGCGAATTCCTGGAAGATGGATTCCATGGCAGTCAACTTGAGGTTTTTAGTTTCCTTCTCGTTGGAATCGGCACTTTGATAGGCACTATCAGGATCTTCAGGTGTCAAATCTGCTGTCTTGTAGAGGAAATCAGAAAGCTCGACCAAAGAAGGGTTAGAGTAGACAATAGTAGGAGATAGTGAGTCCGGCGTGAGATTGTTGCCACCGGAGATCTTTGCGTGGATCTTGAGCTCGCGGACAATTCGGATGACATGAAGAGAGTCCAATCCAGACTCAAAGAATGCTGCGTCAGGTCCAAGATTCTGAATACCAGCAGTCTCTTCAACTAGCTCTTCTAACCATTTTGCGATGCTGGTGCGGTCTGCAAAGTCAACTCGAGGCAAGTCACCGATTTCGCCTGAGCCAAGGCCTACTTGATCATCAAAGTTCTCGGCAGCGGCGTAAACATCCTCGATATCTTTTTCGTACAATCTGTACGTTTGGTGTCTTTGGATCTTTCCTTGCCCAAGATAGTGCATTGGGCGACTGGGATCAACAAACAAGATGTGATATTGATCGAGCTGGCCATGCGCAGGGGCATGCTTGTTAGCTTGTTCAATTGCTGGAAGTATCTCTCTGATTAGAGCATGGCGCTCACGAGCATTGTTTGGTGGAGGATCCTTCAGATCGACGAGGGCAGCAGGTTGGAATTTGCCACGACCAACAACCATAGCACCCTTGACAAAAGGACTGCTACAGATAGATGCTTCCATGAGAGCTGGAGCTAGTTTCTCTCCATTACTTAATACAATGACATCATCAGCACGGACCTCTCCATTTGTACAAAAAGGGCTTAGCCGGATCAGGGTGGCGGGAATAAAGGTCATTCATTGAGTATTCTTCGAGTTGGGGAAAGGTACTGAAAATACCCTGGTAATAAAGATCCAGCTCAGGCTTTCGCTCAATAAAAAGCTCATGGAGACCATCCATGTACTCTCGGAATACGATACCGGAGTGAGTTGGATGCCAGTAAAAATAGGCCCAATCTTCGACTGCGGGAGCCAATCGTGGAAGACAAGCAGTCTCGGTAGCTCCAAAGTTGGAAACAACTCTACAGTGTTTTGAGATGACATCACCTGCAGTTTGAGAAATGGCAGCGCCACAGACGAGTATGTAGTTAAAGTTGTGGATACGGTCAAGAGATTTTGGCTCGTGACTTAATTCCTCATAAATAGATGGGGGCCCAATTGAGGCATCCACACCACCATACTTATGGATCTCATCGGCATATGCAGCGTGGGGTACAACGTTTGCAGAACCGTAAACAGTGGTGACACCAAGAAGAAGAGACATAGTGATACCGATGTTCAAACCACTCGTGTGGAACAAAGGCATAAGATTGTAAGCCCTGCGAGATTGTTGGTAGACTTCAGTAGTAGGAAGATAACCATCAATCGCTGGGATTGTTCTCCAAGCCTCATAAGTGCTTAGAATCTCGTTCTTCCATGTAATAGGCTTTGGAAGACCGGTAGAGCCGGTGGTGTGGAGGACAAGGCATGGATTGGTGCGTGCCTCGGCAAAGGACTTGTTGTAAGGATAGGCACGGACTTCTTCGTCTTCAAGCAACTCTTCAAGTTCAGGCACAATTGCAGTGCGCATGTTGCGCTGGCTTAGGATGTTCTCTACGTGAGTGTTGCGAGCTGTCAGGAAGATGTGACAGTTCGATTTCTCAAGGACATTGAGGGAACCGGCGACACTATTACGAGGAGATAGATACAGCATCTTATAGCCGGCTTTGATAGCGCCGAACATGAACAGAAAGTATCGAATGTCACCTGATAACGATGTCAATTTCATGAGTATAGAATAAAGGGCAGAATTGAACTAACTGTGACCCTGGTAAGCGACGGCTGGGAATTCCTCAGTGGGAGCTTTCCCTAGGATTGACTCCAAATACCAAGCAGTGCGATTGATTGCATTGGCGAAAGTCTTGGCAGATACTTCCACAAAGCCATCTTGTGGCATGTCGGTCTTTGGGTAAGCAAAGATCGAGTGATCAGGAACCTTTCTGGAAAGCTCATCAGGGATGAGGTGAACCAAAACGAGCGGGGTTAGCATTTGCTGCGGCGAAGGCGGCCGGGATATCAGATCGAAGAGTTCCTGCTTGAGACATTTTTGAGGTTGGTTTGAGTTCTTGAAGAAGGTAAGATATAAATATTGAGTATTATTAGATGTAGATATGGACGATTGGCTCAAAGAATCTTTAGTAAAGGTATTGAATGTAAAGTGTTGGAAATCTGTGAAGAGACAGCCTGGCGATGCCTTGATAGATTGTTGAAGATGTTGTTGATGATGATAAAAACAGTCTCTACCTCGACAACATCGATATCTTATATATCAGAATCTCATCTTCTATCGACATCATTTGTGGTTTTTACATGTCCCAAAAAAGTGTCTTGATATCGCGCAACAAGCAAATTACCCTGAGGACTGATGGTATGCGTTGAATCGGACAACCGGAGCAAAACTAATGTGCTACTTTCGGCCTACTGTATCTTAATGGCACCCAATCTACCACACGTCAAAAGATGAAGGAGTCTTTCCGATGCGAATCTCAGATTTCCATGGGATCTGAAGATCAGATTGGCACGATTGAGAATCTTGGAGCTTGCAAAAATCTCCTAATATCCATTGACCATTAGGTACTCCAGGTATCGTATTGCTGTATCTTACTTTGCTCCGTTCTCATTGGAAGTCGGATTGGTAGCATGGCGCCATAGTACCAATCTTTCACCCTAGATCTTGCAGGGGAATAACGATACATTGCTCTAGTCTTCGATGCAGCTTCTAAATTGGGACTGCTAGACAGATTATGTTAACTGACACTCCGGTATATCTCCCGGAGCTTGGGCCATATATTCAGTCGAGGGGATTTTCCCATATCTTCATGACGTTTGTGGAGTAAGCCCTTGATGGAACTGTGATCTGATGAAAAGCTCAATTAGACTTTGCGGTAATGAGCTAGCTTAGAAACTCAAACCGGTCTACACGAATTTGGATGCTTAACCGAGATGCAATAGTAGTCTTGAAGTCAAGCTTATGTGAAGAATTCCGGAATTTGTGTCCAAATGCAATTACCATGCGAAAGAAACTACGACATGGGTAATGACCAGCTACAAAAAAAAGAAGAGCATTTGATTCCGGTGCTCCTATTGATTATAAAGTGCTGAACTTTGCAAAACTTCCGGATATCGCCCTTAGGTAAGACTCTCGAAAAGTTAGCCATGCAAGAAAATCTCGAACTAAATTTTGGTCTGAAACGTTATTGCACAGAAATAGCTGCTTCGAAAGTGGTGGCTCTCTGACGAAAGTAGCTTCGTATAGAATAATGAGAGGAATACAGGGTGAGATTTTTATGATTGCTAGTGGGATATGTCAAGACTAAGTCGAGTTTGTATGTGGAAAGATTATCAAATAATCTTAACACAGGGTTTGTAATCACTTCAAATATTCATGACAAAATTATCTGTTGAGTCTCATGAAACCTGTGTTAACTGATCAAGAAAACAAATATGATACAAAGCAGTCTTTCTCTAGCCCCCTCATTGGTTATTGAGGTCTACTGTGAATTTGGGGCGGGGCTAATATGAAGCTGTATAAACATCTACATGCTCGAAAAATATAAAATCGATGCCGAGAAATCCTGAATAATACCAAAACCAGACTAAATAGCTTTACTAAAGTTAATAGTTGATTTATTCTTGTAGTGAACTTAATGATAACATAAGAATATAAAGAGTTGTACATAGACGTCACATTAGACTTAGGTAATAACTTGGAAGAACTATTGGACCTAGGAGGTTGTAAATTCCCAAGCATCAGTCTTGTCGCGTGGGCTTACGCGAGATATCAGATATTCTCCATTTGAAGAAATGCTTCTTTTTCACAAGGAATCAATCTATAAATCTATCAATCTATCAATGATCAAACATGGCTCCTTGTCTCCGATCATTCGCAGGCAGGATAAACCGAACGGGATGACAAAAATTAAGGGTGTGCAGTTTCACGGGCCGAGCCCTTCAATAATCCCAAATTGAAGAACATCAGCATTGTCCCACATTCTCCAATGACATCCTACAGCATGCTTCACATTTCCCCTTTTAGCAATGGAGTCACGGAACTTCACCACATCCTATATCGGTGGCCGCGAGTATACATATCACCATTACCCCGACTGGTAGGAACGAAGTAAAGTTCTCTTTCACTTTCCTTCTTATCCCAAGATATCGCCGTCTCAATCAAGTAAATTTTGATCTTATTGTCCTCAATATTCTATACAATAATTTACGATTACAATATCGTCAGTCAAATAAAACCAAAGCTTCACTGCAAATAGTACATAGCAAATATGCCTCCTTCGACTAAGCTCCCTACCCGTGCTTTGGGACGAAAACGGTCCTCAGATTCCTGCTCTTGGTCTTGGCCTCATGGGTCTCAGCAGTAAGTCCTCCTCAGTCAATGAGTAAAAAAAAGATCAATTATTTATTCAATCTTAGCTTTCTATGGAAAACCTGGCTCCGATGAAGAGCGCTTTCAATTTCTTGATCGTGCTTATGAGCTGGGCTGTACCCATTGGGATTCGGCTCAAATGTATGGGGATAACGAAGTTCTCTTGGGAAAATGGTTCAAGAGAACTGGAAAACGCAACGAGGTAAGATCAAGAGAAACCTGTAATAGTGATGAAAGAATGGCTGCTCACCCTTATTTAGATCTTTCTTACCACCAAGTTTGGTAATCATGTCACACCAGAAGGTGGCCGTGAGATCCGCAATGATGCAGAATACATCCGTCAGTCTGTGGCGGAGAGTTTCGAGAAACTTCAAACTGATTATATAGATTTACTCTACTGGTGATTATCTCCACTGTATTTTCAAACGCAAACATGATTTTGACAAATATCGTTCTAGTCATCGATTCACTGGAACTATTCCAGTAGAGACAATCGTTACCGTTATGAAGGAGTTCGTTGAGTAAGTCTAGAACCATTCTGTATCACTTAATAGGTACTAATTCTTGAAGTGCTGGAAAGGTCAAATATTTGGGGCTCAGCGAATGTGGTGTCGACACTCTTGAACGTGCCGTCAAGATCCATCCTATTCACGCATACCAAATTGAGTATAGCCCATTCTCTATGGATGTTGAGAAACCAGAAGTTGGGCTTCTGGAGTGCTGCAAGAGACTTGGCATAGCACTCGTTGCATACTCACCATTGGGTCGCGGTATTCTTACTGGCCAGTACAGGTCAGTTGATGATTTTGACAAGGACGATTTCCGGCGAACAATTCCTCGCTTTGCGACACAAGAGAACTTCGACAAGAACTTAAAGCTTGTCGACACCATTACCGCAATTGGAAAGACGAAGAATGCATCCCCGGGACAAGTCACACTCGCTTGGATGATAAAGCAAGATCCTCTCATTTTTCCAATTCCCGGAACCAAAAAGATTAAGTATTTGGAAGAAAACATTGGAGCTCTATACGTGCATTTGTCTGATGAAGAGGATAAGGAAATAAGACATGCAATCGAAAGTGCTGAAGTGGTTGGTACCAGAGTTGCTGAGCACCTGATGGGTGTTCTGGTGGTTGATACCCCTCCCCTCACCAATTGATAGGGCATACTTTGGGCATGGGAGATACTGGAAACTTCAGATTTTGGTAAAATTAGTCTTTTTTATAGAAATTTCATCTCATATCATAAAGCTTCAGAATATGATTTTAGTTTTGGTTTGCAGATTACTCGTCTCCGCGTCTGAGAAATAGCCACGAAGAGCTAGCCATAGAACTTAACAATCTCAGACTGAGGTGTGCTATGATGGCCCATAGTTGATCCAGCGTTGATAAACTATAATTCCATCATTATTTGAATCTCTCTGTGGTATAGCTATGATGGTTCTAAGGTTATTTGGATCATTTTGTCATTTGTGATTGTAAGGTTATGGTAGCGAATCTGATTTCTCGTTGCTCGTCACTAACCTCACACCGAGAAATGACCATCGAATACCCATGAAGCTCCCAGATAATTACATCTCTTGAAGCCTTGTTATAGTTAGAATAAAATTGAACTCCTAATGTTGAATAATACTAAATGTAATCATTCCGTTGGCTTGTTCCTCCCGAGTGGCTGAAATGGCTGACATAATCATTAGTGCGTCCAGAACCTTGACTCGACCATCACAGCGTCAATTTTAACCTTACCCCGAGTTAACAAGCACACGAGTTTTCTTCAACATCCAAAGTCCCGATCATGAAGCTAGCCACGTAAATTAGCATTGCATCAATGCAGTGGCTAAATCTACTCATGTCGAACTCGATATCACTGAGCACCTTTTGCTAGGGCTTGCTTTCGAACTCCGGGGTGTGTATACCGTAGAGGTATTCACTTGGCGTAGTATCAGCTCTTCTAATATTGTGCATGATGAAAACTCCGGTATCACATCAATTGGCTTCAGTTGATCGATAAACGATCGAAACGGAATGGTGCCGAGATGAGATTCTTCTGTTGCCGGAGCCAAGACTGCTTCGAAGAATAAAGGATGCGTATAAAATGTAGGATGCGGATAGAGCTATTACTTTCGCGATTCCGGAGCTGAAGAGATCGAGATGAACATGGGGACTGGGTGATTCTAGGAGGAGTTCTACCGGAATCTCATTTTCGGTATACACTTGTTAGGTTGACCGATGCTCCCGTATTATCGACCAGAAAGATGTTTATCAAGTCGGATCCCCAACTCATATTTCCTTCATTCTTCAGTCTCCTTTCATCAGTATCATCATCATTTCATTCATCTTCATTAATATCACATTCATCCTATTCATAGCCTCCTCAGTTGTTGTTTAGATCATAATGGCCCATCTCACCCCAGAGCATATCTTGCACCTTTACGATACCTTTGGAGAGCTCAGGGTGCTCGACGATATTATACGTCATCGTTCCAAAGACAATCCTCCTGCTCCTATCTTGGGATATCCTAGAGCTGAAGATAACCCAAGTGATTATGAGACCTTCACTGGTCAAGAGCTTGATTTATTCGTTGATGCTGCTTGCAAATACTTTATAAATAATGGCTTGAAGCCTGTGAGTCGATTGTATATTGCCTAGGGATTTCATCGTTTTTAGCTGACTTACATAAAACAGGGCGGGAAGGGAGTGATTGGTATCTACTCTCCATCCAATGTCGATTTCGCCGTCACATTCTTTGCTCTTAGCCGTCTAGGCTACACTGTTCTTTGTCTCTCTCTTCGTATAGCACCCATAGCTATCATCAACCTTCTCAAGCAAACAGAATGCGAGGTTATAATTCGGGGTAGTACTCCACAGATAGCTGCTACCTGTGATGCTGTTGCACAGGAGACTACTTTAAGACAAATCATTATTCCCATGCGTGCTCAGTATGGAGCACTACGCCCAGAAGAAGAGAAACCGTTTACCAGAGAATTTGATCGCGAGATAGAGACCAATGAAGTTGCTCTTGTCATGCACAGTTCTGGATCCACTGGTCTACCTAAACCAGTGTTCCTTACTCACAAGAATGTGTTGACTCATCCAGTGCAAGGTGCAGGCATGCACAACTTTGGAGCGTTACCATTATACCACATGTATGGTCTTTCAACAACACTTCAAGCGATGTATATGGCAAAAAAGGCAAACTTGCCTAGTGCCACTCTGCCGATGACGGCAGATAACCTCATGCTGGCAATCGAAGCAACACAACCAGAAGTCTTTCACGCTGTGCCGTATGCTTTGGGACTCCTGACTGAGCACCCAAGAGGTATGCCATACCTGAAGCAGGCTAAAATCGTCACTGCAGCTGGTGCTCGTACTCCGGATGAGCTTGGTGATCTCTTGGCTGCAGAGAAGGTAAACATTGGTGTCGTATTCGGAACGTGAGTATCTATTTTGACGTGATTTGAAGCGATGTAAGCTAAATTGAGGTAGGACTGAAGCAGGTCTTCTTGGTGACACCATGCGTCGAGCTGAGGGTGATGACTCTTGGAACTACGTGCGCATCTACTCAAACATCAGAAGCTCCATCTATATGGACCCAATCGGAGACAATCAATTTGAGTGTGTCTACCTCAAGAGTCATCCAGGATTATCAGTCTCGAATTCGGATGACCCCGCACCAGGTTCATGGCGCTCGAAGGATGTTTTTGAGCCCCACCCAACTATTCCAGATACCTGGAAGTACGTGACTCGTCTTGATGATCGTGTGACCTTAAGCAATGGAGAAAAGGTTCTTCCACTGCCCATTGAAGGTCGTCTTCGCCAAGAAGAAATTATTCGTGAAGCTGCTGTCTTCGGTGTGGACAGAGCCATCCCTGGTTTGTTGATATTCAGAGCTTCTGATGAGCTACCAGATGACGAGTATCTTGAGGCTGTTTGGCCCGCTATCATTGATGCTAACTCTCGTGCTGAGGGCTTCTCCCAAATTACCAAAGAGATGGTTGGTCTAATACCATCAGATGTTGAGTACCCTAGAACAGATAAGGGAAGCATCATTCGTGCACAGATCTATAGAAAGTTTGCAGACAAGATCAACGAACTATATGAAAGATTTGATGGAGACGCGGAGGGAAATTTAAAGCTTGACCTTGCAGGCATCGAAGCTTTCTTAAGCGATACCTACGAAGCTATCACAGGTCACCCTCTCGAGTCTATTGACACTGATTTCTTCAACGCCGATATTGATAGTTTGAGGGCCATCCAAATGAGACGCATTATCCAAAAGACTCTCGATTTGAAGGGCCAGCAACTCAGCAGTAATGTTGTTTACGAGCATGGAACTGTGAAGGCTTTAGCTCAATACTTATTTTCTCTTACCACTGGTGAAAGCGAGCAAAATGAAGATAAGGTTCCATTGATTGAATCATTGATTCAAAAATACTCCACGTTTGGAGAAGTTGTGGTATGTTTATCTTTTCTTGAATTTTTTGGATGTCAAAATTCTTACATAACACTAGATTCTGACTGGTGCTACTGGCTCATTGGGCGCCCATGCATTATATCAAATGGTCAACAGCTCCAGATTCAGGAAGGTATACTGTCTTGTCCGAGGAGAAAACCCAATGGACAGAGTTTTGAAGTCTATCAAAGACCGTGGACTCTCTCTTACCCCATCAGCAAAATCCAAGGTGGCTGCATTCACTGCTGATCTTGCCCTCCCTGGCTTTGGTCTTGGAAAATCTCTGTTCGAGCAATTCAAGACTGAGGTGTCATTGATCATTCATTTGGCCTGGTCTGTCAACTTTATAATTGGTTTACAGAGCTTTGAGCCACATCTTGCTGGACTGAAGAACCTTTTGGATCTCTCACTTGCAGTTTACCGCCCAGAACCAGCTCGTCTCTTTTATGCTTCCTCAATTTCCACGGCTGAGAATACACCAGCACCAGCTCTTATCCCAGATGCACCAATCGAAGACTTTCATAATGCATTGAACATGGGTTATGCCCAATCTAAGCTAGTCGGCGAATACATGGTTCTAAATGCTGCCCGTGGTGGAGCACGAGCATACGCTCTTCGTATCGGACAAATAGTTGGAGATAAAGAAAATGGTGTCTGGAATGAAGCTGAATTCGTGCCCTCAATGATCAGATCCGCGCTCTCCATGAAAGCTCTGCCAATATTTCACGAGAACTGCTCTTGGATTCCCGTTGATACTCTCGCAACTGCTATCCTGGAAATTGACGAAAAGGTCAAGGCTGGTCCTCGACCATGCGCTCTCGATAGCACCAATCCTCCCATCGTCTACAACATGGTGAACCCTGCCACTTTCACCTGGGAAGAACTTCTCGGCGAACTCTCTACTACCGGTCTCGATTTCAAGGCCATTTCTTTTGGAGATTGGCTACAAAAACTCAGGGAGTCAGCTGCAAATGGCCAAGAAAATGAAAATCCAGCTGTGAAACTTCTGGATCACTTCGAACAGCGATACCTTCAAAGCAACAATGGTCATGGCTATAGCGGCACGGATGCTAGCGCAAGCGCGAGTGGCACTAGCAGTTCTCGAAGCAGTATCTCAGGTGCTACGCCTCCAAGCAGTAAGGCTACCAGCATCAGTGATTATGAAATCATAGGAGTTACATTTGACACGAAGGCTGTTCTGAGGGACAGTAAAGTTTTGCAAAGCCCACCTGATATTATTCAGGATGGATATGTGAAGCAATTCTTAAGCCAGTGGTTGAAGAAATGGGTTAAGTAATTGAATAGATGAGTGAGTGGGTATGAAAATATGAGACTGTAATAGACAGGATGCGCAAATTTGACTTATTCTTTATGTGTAGGGGGTGCAAAATTGTTGCAGATGACGAGAATTTTCCTTTTCTTCCTTTTTTGAGGGCCACCAGTGGGCCTGAGATGTAGCATCCATTTTTTTTAATCAAAACTTTATTCATTTACCATTTTGCAATAGACTTGTCAGATTCTTGAAATTTTGGGAGACCTCTGGGACAAATGCTTCAGCAACTAATTTTTGAGGTGCCCTATAATTCAGCGGGTGCGGTCTAGAATTTATCACTAGTTCTGCGATATTTTGTCGGCGTCTTGTAAACTTAGCGAGAACGAAAGGGTAGAGATTATATAACAAGCGCACGATCAACTACCTATTAATAGAATTAGTCAAAAACTCATACTCTAGCAGGGCGGAAATGGCACAGATAGACATGGGTCAGCTTCCAACACCAGTTCCTATTCTTGATCCATACTCAGATCATGGAGAATTCCTCAACTCCACTCCATACCCGAACCTCTCGTAGTCTACACCATGAGCTAAAGCCCATACTGTGACAGCGCTCTTGTGACCATTTTGAGTGCGGAATCCAATCTCCATAGCAACCTCGGCTTTCCAACAGGTAAACCTAACCCTACTAGAATGCCATCATAAATTGATAGGAACCCACCTTCATACTTCCAAGCCTTTCTTAGACGCTCCACTCCCATTTTCAATCTGATTCTTCGATATCCGCTTTTCACGGGCTCAGCCGTCGAAAATCGAAATGGATGCTCGCACGTGGAACGTTGGGGATACGTCGGAATGAGGGGAAAGGACCCAACTGATGGTTTTGGGATTCTGGGTTCGCCTCAGTCGGGTCTGGGTACGGGTCTCACGGGTTCGGCTTGCGGGTCGGGTTTGACGTGGATCTAGATGTGGATGTGGATACAGATGATTTCTTGGGGCTGGGATAAGTGTGGTGTACGCGGGGTTTGGTGGAGGGTGGCCTTAATCTGCAGGATGTACTCGGGCCATGGGCTGATTTGGAGTGAAGGGAGATTTGATGCGGGCGCTGATGTCGCTTTTTTGCAGGGGGAGCAGCGATAGGTGTTTGGCGATTGAGAGCATGCAGGTAGGATAGTTGGCGGTTTGACCTAGATGATGTGGTACGTATGGGAAATTTATTATGCTAGAGGTAGTGGGCGTATGGTTGGGTATCTAGGCACCCCGCATTCCCAGCCACCGAGTTCCGTCTCCCTCCAATGCACTCAACTAGTCCTGTTTGTTCGATATCACGGATTTGGTAATATTTGGTATGTCTACCTACAACTAAAAGAATATAAAGCGTTATAATTTAGTACTGCGATTAAAGTTGAATTATATATAAAAGTGTTCGACAAGGGTTTTACATGTAGTTCGATACCCGATGCGGTCTGCATAGGCTCAAACCGGTTGAAGGTGAACTTTGATAGTTAGTGCAATATCCAAAGATTCATCTCGAATCTTGAATAAAGAGGGAGAAATTCTTCAGTTCCGCTTCCATCCCATCGCTCTCCTTCGCTTCCTCTTCCCCCATATTCCTACTCTTCTTCACTCAATCTCAAAATAGTTCCAGGTCGAGTGCGTTGGTAGTTCAAATTTGACTTATAAATTGAACCTCGATATTCAAAGCTCGTATCCAGGTACTTCTTGAATTTTTCTTTAATCTTGCCAAAACCACATCATTATTTTCCCCTCAGCTTCTCCTAATACCAGAGCGCCTTATTCCAGAACAGACTCCTGTTGTTAGCCAAGCTATCATCTTGAATATAAATCGTGTTATTGAAGACTAATTCCTGCCCAACCGAAGAAGAGTTTCCTCCATGTATAGGCCAATACAATTTGTCCTCCGGCCATAATGTATTCGGATCCCCTTTCAAGATGAAAGACACTAGATACTTTTGCATCTTCAACGCAACATCGTAGTCAATATCTGTAGTAATGACGATACCTGCACCTGCAGCAGTCGTTCCGGTTGCAGTAGTGCTATTAGTCTCAACGAGAGTGAAATTGCTGTACCAGTAGTAGTTTTGATCGGTGCCATGGGTTGCGTTGTCGAGAGCCACCATGGCGTTCCAGGTTTGATTCTTGAGGGCCGCCGTGAGAGCGAGATTATGTGCGGTGAGCTCTAAGGATTGAAGTATATCTGCGAAGCGGAGTGATTCGCTTGCATAGTCAGTTGAAGGATAGAGAAGCAGTATTTCGTCAATGACATCATTTGTAATGGAAGGAAAATAGATTCGGAGATTAGGTGGGATATCTGAGCTACTGTTCACGCCGTTGGGTAGCCTAGTATTACTTTCGTGGAGTTCATGTGTAATGACAAGGGGGCCGGTGAAATTGTATCGTTCTTGGTAAAGTTGAGCTTCGTCTATTTATTTTGTTCAGCCATTTACGAAAGAATGGGTGGGAAAGGGGGCTTACATGTATCAGCAATAAAGTCACCGTCTACGCGAGGTTGAAGTTTATATGAATAGTTAGATACCAAGTTATTTGGTAACGGTGGAAAGAGTTTCGAATTCGACAGAGCGCATACATGTCAAGTGGCCACCTTTGCATCCAACTGCAGTCGATACGTTCTGCCAGAATACCTAGGTGTTATAAGTATTTATTCGTTAGACATTGTTTTACTTAACAGCTTACTTCAGAGTGTTGATGACCAGCTCCAGGTATGTAGCCCGGGGACATGAGGTATGCTCGGGAGAAAGTCTGTTCCGCGCGACCAGCAAATTTCTGTACACAGAATACATATCAATAGTTTGTTTTTGAGGTTTGGAGAGATCATTTTCCTACAGTAATTTGGAAAATATCCGTCGAGGCACCAGCAGAAAATGCCACAGCCACTATATCTTCCGGGTTGCCACCCCAATGGGCGATGTACTTTTTGACCCATTCATATGCATGTGCGGAATCCCACACCATTGCATTTGATGTACCACCTTCATGGTTCAGGGTCGGCCCATTAGCAAGACCTGTGAGTCCAAGTCTATAGTTGTAAGCGACGAAAATAAATTCTTTGCTCAGGGCAAAGAGAGCTTCGGGTGTAACTGCAGTCTTGCTTCCAAAAATGAATCTACCACCATGGGTCCATACGACAACAGGAAGGCTTTTATTTGCACTATTAGCAGGTGCCCAAATATCCAGATACAAACAATCCTCGTAGGTTGCGCAATCGACATTTGCCGGAGCTAAGGTCCCATTATTGACAATTGTCTCGACAGGAGGCCATTGCGGCTTTGCGAAACGAAGATCTCCAGTTGGTACAGCAGCGTAACGAATATTTTGGTACTTGTAGTAGCCGATTGACTCACTACCGGCAGTAGCAGCAATGGTAGAATAGTCCAAAGTAACAGATGGCATTGAATTAGCCGTACTGTTTGCTCCGCTTGCGATAGAAACCGCTGAAGCTGCCAGGGGTAACAATAGACTTGTAATTAAATACATGATGGCGAAGGATTTCGCAGAAACTTGTAAAACAAGCCTTATTGTAATGAAGCAAACGGAAACAAAGCGAAACAAAACGAAACGAAGCGAAACAGAACGAAGTTGAAGCTTGAGAAAGAGACAAATATCTTATAAACCATCTAATTGTTAATGGGGAAAGAAAAGCGTCAGGGGAATGCCCCAACTTGGACTTCCCCTCATAAGTGGACGTGTTCACCCTCAACTTCCATTGCGGGTCACTGATCTCTAGATCATTTTGCGGGTTAGAGTTGTGGGCGATACTTGATCGGTCCGGCACGTCTCTTCCGTTGAAAATGATAATGTAAACTTACCGTCATTCCGGGGGAGATTTGGGTCGATTGCCGGGCATCCCCATGTACACACTGTGATTCTCAGAGCGTTGTTGGTGGAATTCACAGTTTTTTAGCCCTTTGTAGCCGATGTTAATCCTCATCTTAGGTTTCTACCCCGAGACTACTGATCGTCGGAATGTAGATTAGTCGCGACGGTGATGTGCATTCCGTCCACTCGTCCACTCGTCCACTCGTCCACAATGTCTTGACATCGGAGTTCGCATCAATACCTTGGAGATTGGAATCAAGGAGTGTTCAACGAAGCCCACATTTAGGTTACTATACGACTATGGTCATTCTGAGGCTGTAGTGCAGATCGTACTGTATGGAGTAAACCGGCTCAGGGGGAAATCTTTCTTCCATCAGTATCATCAAGCATTCAGCTCAAGGCGAACAAACTAACAAACTGTGAACCAGAAGCGGAAGCGGAAGACTGTAGAAGTCCGGGTGGGATGTGAGGGAAACCTGTTCTAAGATGGGGTAATATCTACCAGCCACTTGTGGCGCACTCACGATCGCCGAAATTATCCCGTTCATCTCCAACCTTCAACGCTTGTTTCTGTCAGTCCCCAAAGATGCTAATTATCAGTATGTCATCCTTCATTCATCCCATCACTTACAATATCGAATATCACATTTGATATCGTTCAAGACAAAATAAAAATGGACATTCATAGACGACGACGCTGAAACATATCACACGATCCATCCGTCCATCCAGCCAACCTGGTCATTGATTGGCTTCCAGATACTAGTGAACAAAGATCCATCTTCCAGAGCCTCAATTCCGCATTAGGAGAGTTCCAACTCTGCTCTCGATGGTACAAGCCTACATAACATTTTCTGGTCCCTCCTTTTGGGACCATTACCATCTCCAGATAAGCTTCCAAATACACTCCGTTGCTTCCAGGGGAATATCTACTTTCGGTCAGTGGTTTCTTTAACCGTGTTTCAACTTGAGGCAGGATATTTCGATGGTATCATTAGGGCTCGATGGACGCTTGACTATCCATAGATTGTTTTCAGTCCCTTGCCGTCATGAGCTTTCGTAGCATGTAAACTTTGTTTCTACCGACGGCATTCCGGAAAGTACCGTGCAACTCATTTTGATCCATCAACCGCCACACCCGCAATATATCTGGTATGATTAACGACAATAAGGTCACAGTGAGCAAAGAAACTGTGAAAGCTCTGCCTGGTAGCTTAAACATTTTGCCACAGTCATATTAGTCAGTAAACAGAGGCAAAACTAGTCCATTTGCGAGGACAGGGGAGTTGAATGGCCTAAAGAGCCAAGAGTTTATTTTTGATTTTGAATTGCATATATCTCTGCCAACAACAAATGTGGAGTATCTCAATGGATCTACTTCAAATTTCTACACATTTTCAGCAGAATTCTTGCGGTCTTAAGATCGAAGACTATACCAGCCTGCAGGGTTATGAATTGGTTTTACGTTGAACAAGCTTCTACGATATCTTCGGTTCATATATAGGTGTCAAGAATGCAAAGGTTGCCCAGCGGTCAATCTTGCAGGTGAACTTGCATATATGCATGTTGAAGAACAATCACTAGAATATGATTATTCCATAAACACGGGAATCTAGAGTCTCTAAATTATATATTGGGTCTCTCTCGACGATGATGTTTCCGTTGTAGTGCAGCATTACATTCTTTTATCCCTCTGGATCAGGAAAGGCATTCTCATTTTCAGCGGAGAGGCGAAGGATGACCCAGACTTCTTCCTCTCATGGCATGTGTGCCACTTGAGACCCATTTTGAGGCATTTCATGTCGATGAAGGATCAATACTTATCTTCACTGGCCCGCCCACAATCACTTGTATCACCGAACTTCATTTTATCAACGGGCTTCTCGCTTTCCCAATATGTGTCATCCTGTCCATGGAAGCAGATCCTGTCACACGTTATGATAAGTTCTGTTAAAATTAACCACGAAAAATTCCGATTCCTTATCTTAACGGTATGCGCATATTGATTGCACCTCTTTTTCGTCTGATATTATCATTATAATATAGGATACAGAGGACATGATGGGGGGCATAGAAAGAGGCATGGAAAGAGGCAAAAAGACTGCAGTTTTATGCTCGACACCAGATCTATAGGAATTTTTCTCCCGCACTCACCATGACTCTGCTTATTCTAATACCCATAGTTAAGCGAAAGTCCCTTTCTCTTCATCGAGATCTTCGATGGTTAATCCGATATTGATGTCAAAGCTTGATAGTGAGTTTTGTGCAATATAATCCGTTGTTATAATGTAATCAACGAACGAGAAGTCGATATAACGGCCCCCTAGCACTTTTGACTATTAGTATAAACTAACAATATAAACTCCTATAACCGTTTGTGAGTTACCCGCAAAGAACATTAATAGGTCTCGAATTTCTATGTTCTACTCTATCTATGTACTCGAAAATTTCGAAAGTAGATTGACTAATTTTCCACGTCCACATTTATTTTCATCATATGCAAATTGCATACAGTAATACACAATTGGATGAAACTTCGGAAAATGTGATGTAATCTAATCCGATAGATGTTTTAGTAGTACAATCCAAACCAATACAGTTCTCCTCACTGTACGTTATAATAGTGCGATTGCGGCAGACAGTTTGTGGCGGGTAACTTTTAGGTGGAGTGTAGGGACTAATCAGCGCTTAATAATCGTTGTGAAGCGTAGAAGATTGTAACAAGCGATCGGTAGTGAGCTACCTATCAATAAGCTAAACGGTCTCAAGAGGAGTTCTCGAAACATGATAGTCCCGTGGTTGGAAGGTTAAAGCAAATTTGTAATCTATTTCATGATATGTATGCTTCGTATGTATCTATGCTCGATTGCTGTTACACTAAAAGTGATGCAACTTTTAACGCAGCTGGAGTGGCTAATTGGGCTGATATGGGCATAATTCACTGAATGATAATTCCTAACATTCAAGGAATTCAAGGGCTCGGCTCGCTTATTTATCATAAGACTTACACCGAGGAAGTTGCTCTTCTGTTGGTGGTGGAAGATAATTAATGGGGTTAGCAATTCGTTCTTTCAGGGATAATGTGTTCTTTATCCTTGTATCATCGGTGTCTCAACAATTACCTCTCTATGAATTTACGAAGAGGCGGGATATTGGCCGAAACCATAACTAAAAAGTATGCTTTTGGTACAATGGTTCAAGGATGAAGTCTATACCTGCACTTGCAAACTTTAATGATATCGCAGCTTTATAATTCAGCACCTCGTGTGTTGTACTTATGTTGATTCCAAAGACGAAGAAGCCAAGTTCTCTCCAAAGGACTGGAGAGGTTTTGCTGGCTATTCTTGGTATAACTTTGATCCCGCTGATAGATTTATGAGCTATTTCATTATTCCTTCGGACTTCTTTTATGTTTCCATCTCCTCAATACATGTCGGGTGGCTCGTAGAGCAATGTCCTCAATATTATAGTGAAAGATTCTATACTCTGTTCCCACTTCTCAAATCTTTTACCAGCTATTTTGCTTTAACCTTGAGGTCTGGATATATCTCAATCTACTCTTACCACCAGCTTTACCCGCTTCTTATCTCACCATTCTCGAAAATCATTCGGGCGCTTCCTTAATCCATTCCATCTATCACTTGTAGCTGATACCTCTCCTCCTTGCGCTCTTCTCCATCTTGATCTTCACTTTCATTAGCCAGCTGTCCAAAAGCCTGGCAAATAGTAGATAGACACAGGTAGTCTTATGCCAGAGAAGACATTTCAATCAGGTGACCTACATCCTAACCTTAAAGGAGGAATTACTTGTCATCTTTAAATAGTTGTAGGGAGGGATTGTGTCATGATTACATACGAAGCATCTTGTCAATTGGTGTAATGATATCAATTTCACACACTTCACACATATATCCACCATCCACCAACCCCCTCCTCGTCTCCCCTATCCCAATCTAACGACTCAACACCTCAAATTACATCTCCCAACTGACAACCCCCAAACTCGTAAATCCCAATCTCCCATCCCGAACCCACAAACCAATTTCCAAATTCCAAGTTCCACTCCATCGTAGAAACCTATAAGAAATATCACCTCCACCAATCCAACCCTACACCCCCCACGCAAAAAAGAAAAGAAAATCAAAAGCTGAAACCAACAGCACAATCACCATCACAATCCCCAGCATAACCTCAACACCGTCCACCTTGCAGCATCCTCCAACCCGCCAACTCCCTCGACAGAAACCCCATCCGCATTCTCACAATCACACACCCCAAAAAAGAAGAAAAAGAAGAAGCCTCAATATCATAATACACGCAAGTCCCCGCCTAAAAACCCATCGCCACATCCAGATGATCTCTCCCCTCCCCTCTCCTCTTCTCTTCCCATTCCACTCTCCGCACCCCAAAGGAGGAATTCCACCACGCACATCATCCCTCTTCCCCGCCCCCTCTCCCTATCAATTTCCCTCCATCAAAACCTCCCTCTATACCACCCCCCCTTTCATCCCCAAGCGCCCCCTCCCTCCGCAACAACCCGTATCAATGCCGCATGACCCACAATCAAGAACCACCAACCCGCCCGACCAAAGAAGGGAAACCACACTAAAGAAAGAACAGGACTGAAGTAAAGCAAAAAGATGGCTTCAAAAAACTGGAAGGAGAATGTTATATATATATATATATAAACTGCTTTCCTCTCCCCTGCTCTCCGCCCCCCTTCCCCCCCTTACCACCCCCATGCCAAACTCCTACCATCATATACATATATATCCACATACATATATATACATATATATATATATACGCATACCCGTACACCCCCAATGAGCCCCCCCTCCCCCTCCCTCCCATCCACCGCGCTTCTCCAAGATCCCAAGATCCCAAAATCCCAATTCCCAATTCCCAATTCCCAATTCCCAAAACTATAAATAACACAACGAATCAACAAATCACCAAACCTGCATTTCCATCCTCACATCACACATCCTCACATCCCCACATCTCCACATCTCCACACCCACACCCACACCCACATATAAAAAAAGAATTCCCATCACGACCGCCGCCGCCCTCCCATCACCCTCCCCATCACTCCACTCATCCATCCATCCATCCATCCATCCATCCATCCATCCATCCATCCATCCATCCATCCATCCACCCCCCTCAGTATTTCCTCAGTATTTCCTCTCTCAGCTAGCGCCGAAGCGAGGAGTATGATGCGGGAGAGGCGATGATTGATGAGGATGGGAGAAGGGAAGGGAGATGAGATGAGATGCGATGAGATGAGATGAGATGCAGTAATATTGATATGTATGGCTACATATATGGATCTATACACACACAACACACACGCGCAGGCAGGCAGGCAGGCAAGCAGAAAGACAAGCAGAAAGACAAGTGATGAGATGAACCTGTAATCCACGTGCTTGATTATTCAAGGGGAGGACGGATGTATGTGTATTGGATATGATAATGAATCATATTGAAGAAGAAGAAGAAGAAGAAGAAGAAGAAGAAGAAGAAGAAGAAGAAGAAGAAGAAGAAGAAGAAGAAGAAGAAGAAGAAGAAGAAGAAGAAGAAGAAGAAGAAGAAGAAGAAGAAGAAGAATGTAACTAACTACTACTCGGTACCCCTTCCCCTTTTCTTCTCAATCTCTCCCTGTCACTAACTCATCATAAGACCTCGCATCCAAAGAAATTGTTGTATAAAAGGAAATCGTTTCATTTCTCATCTCTCGTTTTTCATCTCTCGTAGCTAATTTTTGACACTGCAGCGCTTTTCCGGAACCCGTCATCATAACTTCATCATCTCAAACATGTCACTCAAACCCAAGACCTAACCTCACCCCCAACATCTAATTCTCCAATCCCCCATTTTGAATCTTCTCCAAAATCCCCTTGAACTCTCTCCAATCCTTCATCAAAATCTTAGCACCCGCTTCCAACAAAACTCCTTCCATCTTCTTTTGTTCATGAGCTTCATAACTCCCCACATAGCCGACGGTAAAAAATTCCTGCTCTAACTGCAGCAGTAGCACCACTTCTACTATCTTCAATCGCCACACATTCCTGTGCTTTAACACCCAACTTCTCCATGGCATGGAGATAAACCGCAGGATCCGGCTTGGACGTTGGTTTAGGCAAACTAGTTGCAGCACTGTAGATTTCATCACCAAAATATTTTTGCTGTCCAACCTTCTCCACACACTCGCTTTAACTCTTCTCAAAGCACTCGAGGAAACGACCGCCATCTTATATGTCCCCTCTTTCTCAAGTCGCGCAAGCTCTTCATCAACCCCATCACACGGTTTCAAAGCAGCCTTAAGTTTCGCAATCACTTTATCCTCTTCCTTGCTCACGTAACTCTCCAATTCCGCATCATCCATCTCATAATTATACTTAGCTTTGAGACTTCCTATCATGCCACGAAAGTTTTGACCAACGAATTCAGCAAGGAGTTGTGGACCGGTATAACGATCCGCGATACCTCGGGCAGAAAGGATTTCATTTGCGAGATCAGCACAAGCTTCAAAAGCGAGGGATTCCGATAGGACAAGAGTGTTGTCACAGTCGAAAAGAAGTGTAGTTATCTAGAGGGGGGGAGGGGTTAGTTTGGGTATGGATGCGGGTGTGGATGTGGATGTGGATGTGGATGTGTGATGGATGTGGATGTGGATGTGGATGTGAATGTGAATGTGAATGTGAATGTGTATGCGAATGTGGACATGGAGGGGAAGGAGAAGTGCGGGGTAAATGCGAGCTTGCGAGAACCATCATTTGAGAAGTTGCAAAATCATCATTCACGAGCTTACGACACCACCATCCCCGAAGCAAGACTAGATAGAAATGAAGTATGAAGAAGAAGAGAGAGAGAAAAGAGGAGGGGGGAAACCCACTGGAGCCATATTTGCAAGTGTGTCGGGTAGCTTTTATCAAATGAAATCAAATGAAACCAAATCTTGCTTTTTCTTTTGTTTTCTTTTCTTTTCGTTTTCGTTCTCGCTCTCGCTCTCTCGTCTTCGTTTCTATCTTTCGTTTCTTGCCAAATGACTGGATGACGGATCTATCGGTACTCGAAAAGAGCTGATCAAGTGATGAACGAGAAGGATTTGAAGTGAAAACGAGTTGAATGATAGAAATCGGATTCGCAACGAGGAGGTTAGGTTGAGAAGGTAAGATGAGGTAAGATAAGTAAGGAAAGGAAGGCAGGAGGATAAGTCTGTAAGGCGATGAATGAAATATAACACCTAAGATGAATGAAATATAACACCTTCTCCAAATCTAAATTCTTCAACGTCTGATTGTTTGTATACTGTATCTGTCTGTCTTTCCTATCTTGAGGGAAGCAAAAAGCAAAGGATCTTAAACTGTCAAGGTCGAACTTCTTAAAGTCGAAGTTTATATTGTATATCGTATATTGTATATCCTATATTGTATGTCGTATGTCGTAGGTAGACTTTTGAAGGAAGAAGGGTGGGAGGATGATATCACCGGTATAGTATTAATAAGGGATGAGTCAGCAAGTGAGCCCATAAAATTGTTGAATGGGTGGGGTAGCATTACATAACCTTACATAATCTTACATACAGTACATGTACCTCCAGGGCTAGGTACCTTGTACATACTACATGCAGTGCTTATCCGCCCTCCACAAACCAAACACGCCATCACATCGGCAGTTTCCATTTTCCTTATCAGGATCAGGATCAGAATCAGAATCAGAATCAGAATCATCATCCTTCTCGTATCTCTCGTGTAACCCCGCCATTTGTCTCGTGACCCTCGTTTCTGTTCGTTTCCATTCGCTTCTATTCGCTTCTTTTCCTTCCCCGTCCTTTCCCTCTCCCTTTACGTATAATCAATAGTAACTTTACTAATTACTCTGTATAATGTAAAGTATTGTCTGTCTGATATATGTGATTAGCAATAACGAATGCATTACACTATCCATTACAGCACGTTACATCCCATCAATCCCTTTTTATATATCTGCATGACACACTTACATATTACAGGACAGGACAGTACAGTAGGACTACTAGTACTGATGGGCTTAACTATAGTCGTCCTATCTATCCAACCAATGAGCCATCCATCAATTCATCATCCATCATCCATTCAATCAACTACTCGCCTAATTAACCACCCAACCTATTCAGCCCACCCCAAACCGAGCTACACAACATCTGGGCACTACTAGAACATTAGAGACATTTAGCCATTTTTCATTTTCATTTTCATAGTTTATATAATAAGCATAATTGATGAATATAAAAATCCTATTAAAAAAGCATTTAACTAATTTTAATATTTTCGAATTAGTAAGAATATAAATAGCATAGTATAATTATATAAATGGTATAGTGTATAATAATTTTAAAGCATTAAAGCATATATTAGTTCGTTGATCATATAATCAACCCCCCTTTTCGCTACAATAAATTAATTTGATAAAAATGAAGCTCTACTTTATATTCATCAAAATAAATGAATATGAAATGGGTCAAAGGATTTCATAATTGCCCTTTTGGGACTTGTTTTAATAGTGGATCGATTGCTACTATGAATTCTCTTATTCGAAACTTTTAATAGTTACCTAAATGTCTCTATTACCCAACACTACACAACACTACTCCGCACACAACTTCAAGTGACACAACACTCCAACCCAACTAATGATTCGCGCCGAGCCATCCTCCCATTCAGCCCAACCAATATAACCACCAACATCCAGAAACGAACCATGAGATTTCAAAACCTCAGCCTTTATTCATTAACCTTAGCGATTGCTACCTAGTGTCGTCTGTAGATACCTACCTCCCTCCCTACCCATCTACCTTCATACCAACCAAGCGATCCATCCACCACGGAGTACAGGACAGAAAAATACAACCCACACCCCTCAATTAACCGCTCTCGCCATCTAACCCGCCATCCTATTATCCGATCCATCCATCCATCCATCCATCCAACCACTACCTCCCTACCCAATAACATGCACGCACCCACCCCACGCATCCCCAAAAAGCAAAACCCAAAAGCCCCCAAACAAAAAGAAACGCAAGACATCAAACCACTCCAGCTCCCTCGCTCTATATGAAGCCTTTCCATTCGATCGATCGACCAAAACTAATGATGAACCTTAGTAAGTACAGTCAGTGCAAGTAAATAATCAAGTAATCCATTCCATACCTTGCATGCACTCGTAAACAGATCCAAGTATACTTCGTGCGTACATATAGATGTAAATACCTAGGCACCTACCTACCTACCTACAGTACCTCCCTACAATACCCCTCAACGCAAATTAAGCAAAGGGCCTTCCTTTCTTTTCCCACTAAAACAAGCACCATTCCCATTCATTCCCCTCAAACTATCTTCACACTATCAACCAATCGATAATAAAACACTATTGATATAATTATCTAAGATTTCAATTCAAAGAATGACTAAACCAAGTTCCAAGTCGCCTACCGCCTACGTCTCGCTCCCCTACTTATGTAACTGTTATTTTATTGTAAAAATAGTTATTTTAAAGTATTATTATATTAATTAGTAATTACGATAATAAAAGTAAAAATCAAAAGAGTAATCCACTTACTATATATAAAATTAATAAACTTAAAAAATCTTAATTTTTTACGATTTCGCTTAGAAAAGTAAATCAAAGATTAATTAATTATAGAAAAATCAAAATCTTAATTTTCGATTTGATAATAATATATTATCTATATATATATATATTTAAGATAAAATTAAACACTGAAAAGATATACATTTATCTAATAAAAAACAATTAAAAGTAATCTAGAAATTCTTCTATAGCTTAAAAGTAAAGTGTTATTAAATATACTATTATAATAATATATTATAATTCATAACTAATAATTACTATAGATTAAAAGATATTATTAATAAAATTTTAAATCAAAAGTCTATATAGTAGAACCTAGGTATAAGAGACTACATTATACGGGATATCGTAATATACGAGATATCTATTTAATTATAATAATTTTCTATAGAAAAACGAGATTTTACAATTTCAAGGGATTATAAAACAAATCCTTACGAGCCCTATAGAAAAATCAAAGATTTTATTAGAACTAAACATCGTCTAATATCCAAGAGAGAAATAATTTAACTCATAAAGAATAATCTTAATAATAGCATATTATATAATCTTAGTATCAAAATTCCTAAAGGTATGGATATAGAAAAATAACTAAGCTAAGCTATATAAATTTTATTAATACTTTATTACCTAACCTATATATATATATATATATATATATATACGGGAATTCTATATATACGAGATAAGTCGCCTACCCTACTTCTCGCCACCCCCCCCCATTTGGCCAGCATTTTACACCAAAAACGGCCATTTTAACGTATTTATAACTCTACGAAAAATGAATATATTTTTTTTAAATTTTAATTAGAGCTTCTATATATAATTATTAATAGATTCTGAAGATCTTAAATTTTTGCGATTTTTTTATAAAGAGTAATAAAAGATTATAGAAAATTAGAATTTTCAGTTTTGGATTTGTATAGAAATCATATACAAAATTGAAACTTTAAAATAAATATTTATAATTTCTAAACAAAAATAATTAAAAATAATCTATAAACTTTTATAGAGTCTATTAATCAATATATAGTAAATAAACTATTTAAAATATATATAATAATTTAAAACTATTGAGTAAATTGAAATTAGAAATTTTTTACCTAAAATTTTATCGTTAAAATCTAAGAATCTATATTAAACATTTATTATAAATAATAGTATATTATTAAAATAACATATTCAATTTAAGTTAGCTTTAAGATTCTTGAAAATTTTTTAGATTATTTTTAGCTATTTTTATTAAATAAATATAACTTTTTTTTAAAGATTTTGATTTTGTATGGGATTTACATACAAATCGAAAAATTAGAATTTTAATTTTCTATAATCTTTTATAACTCTTTATAAAAAAATCGCAAAAATTTATGATTTTCAAAAATCTATTAATAATATTATATATAGAAGCTTTAATTAAAATTTAAAAAATATATATTTATTTTTCGTAGAGTTATAAATACGTTAAAATGGCCGTTTTTGGTGTGAAATGTTGGCCAAATGGGGGGGGTGGCGAGAAGTAGGGTAGGCGACTTATAATAAGCCGAATTTTTCCATCCCTTTTAGCTAGGTTCTACTATATCGTTAGTTTACTTCTTAATGATAAATTATCATATATAACTAAAATAGCTCATTTATTATATATCAATGAATAAATAAGTATGATAAAAATCTATAAATTCTTTCCCGCTATTTCAATCTAAAAAGGTCTAAACGATTTTTTCCCAAAGTTTCACCTTTATATATATATATATATATATATATAAGTGATATCTAAACTCAATCTCAAACTCAAACTCGCTACATCAATACATCCACATCATATACCTACGTGCACCGTCCGCACATACATATCTACAGCGGAGGGAGAATGCATATGGAATTCACGAGGTAGGATTCCATAGCCGCGTCTTCATTTTTGCCATCCCATTCACCGCAAAGTTGATACTTATAGAGTGAGTGTTAAAACTAATCCACGCGTGAGATGATATGATGTCATTGAATTTCCCTATGCAGAGAGAGAGAGAGAGATCTACACCCGGCCACCCAAGCCAATCCCATGCAATGCAATGCAATCCAACAGAGCCCGAACCGCCCCCCCCCCCCCTCCCCCCTTCATCAATCAATCCATCCTATCGTACCTCATGTCAAATTTTCATGATATCCTCGACCAAGGAATATCTTCCCTCCAGTAATGTGCTCCTGAAACCCCCAAAGTGTATACATACACATACATGCAAACCATGATTTATCCCGACGACATGTGATATCGTCGTTCGATGCGTGATCGGGATGCATACATGCAGTAGGTGCATGCATGCACACAAGGAACTGTGTGTTTTATCCTCGACCGATGATCCATCCATTCATCCATTCATCCAATCCTACACAATGCAAGAGACACCTCATTCCACAGGTAAGCAAAGGTATCCCGACGACCCGAGGAAGAAACCGGAAACGCCCATGTCAAATCATCTATCGTGCCGTGCATCCCTCCATTCAAGCGTGACTCCATCAAATCCCCAGCGTCTACCCTCACGGCTCGCCAATCACGGGCAGATTATCGTAATTGCCCGTGGGAAACTGGGCGCGGCCGGTCCGCGAATTCTGCGAGCCCCCATACCCACTCGCGCTGTAGCCCGTGTATGCTGTCGACGCCTCCAAGTCATCGTGATGCGCCGTCGACGTGGGGGCGTACGAGCCGCCGTAGCTCGACGGTTCGTAATCCGGGGAGTGCACGCGCCCGACAAAGTTGCCGCCGGGGTATCCGTCGTCGTGCAATTCGTGCTCTTCGTGCTCGTCGGCGTGGTGGACGGGTGCGTATTCGTCGTCGTGCGGCGCCGTGGAGAAGGCCTCCTTGTCTGGATCGATCATCGCGGCATTGTTGGGGGCGCGGGAGGCGCCGGGCAGGTAGCCGTCTCGCTTGTAGTAGACCAGGCCGTAAAACGACATGGCGGTGGAGAGGATCCAGAAGAGCCTAAGGAGCTAGGGTGAGCATGGACGCGGTCATGGGGAGGAGGAGGGAAGGGTGAGGAAAGATACCAGAGGAAGACTCCCAATCCGACAACTGCCTTGCTCACTTTACACCCGCTTCCACACTTCCCGGCGGCGTTCCAGTTTGCGACGGCCGCAAAGGCCGATAATGCCATGATGCACCACACGAGATCGATGGCCAACAGCGCGCATATGGATTTGCGAATTTCCTCGTCCGGGGAAATCGGACCGTCATGGTTAGATATATGACGGCGGGTAAAACCAAAGAAGGTCTATGCAAGTCATCATCAGCAAGACAACATCCATCAGTGGAGGGAATGGAAAGGAAGAGGTCCATACGTAGCCAAAATTCCATCCCAGTCTTCCATCAACCTTCGCAGATGATCGCATGACGACGATGTCTAAAATCCATATGACTACCGCCATGGAGAGCTGTATGATATGTACCGCCAATTTGTATTTTTGTAAATTATGTATCGAGAAATTCCATGTTGAAGACGATGATGTTTTGGAGGAATGTTTACGCAGTTAAATGAGAGGTAGGTAGGCAGGTATATCGTGGAATTTTATTTCAAACGTCGGATCTGTTGTGTGTGTATGTGTATGTGTATGTGTATGTGTGTGTGTGTGTGTGTGTATGTATGTGTATGTATGTGTATGTATGTGTGTGTATGGTGTATTCGTATATATTCGAGAGGCTGAAAATCAAACCTGGGTCTGTTTGAAGTTTGTTTTGTATGTACTTGGGGAGGTTGGGTATCTATCTAGCTATGTAAAGTAAAGTATGGATGTATTTATGATGGAGGATGGATGAGACAAGAACGAGAAGAAGAACAAGAAGGATTTCTTTGCGGATAGTTGTTTGTAAATGACAAAAAGAAGCAAAGGAATTATAAAAATCAGCCCAAAGATATGTATGTGACGGGTGAAGGGTGAAGAGTGAAGGATGATGTGCGATATGCGATGTGATGTACGATGTGTGTGTGTATGTGTGTGTGTATGTGATGACAATACAATACGGAGTACAAGAATAAAAAGGCAGAATGAAACAAACGAATTAGATGAATTAGATGAATCAGATGAATCACAGAATTATGAAGTTAACCTTACCAAGAAATCCAAAAAAGAGGCTCATCAACTTTCATACGCGTACAAGTACGAAGGAATGATAATCATCGTCCACGGGATACTGTTAGTAGCCCTGACGCTGTGGAGGACTAGTAAGGTTACCGACCGAGTAATTACAGTATTATTATTCTTATTTTCGGACTTCTCATTCGTATCGTATACTAAGTATTAACTAGGAGAAGTATTCTATCAATAAATAAATAAATAAATAAATAAATAAATAAATAAATAAATAAATAAATAAATAAATAAATAAATAAATAAATAAATAAATAAATAAATAAATAAAAAATAAATAAATAAATAAATAAATAAATAAATAAATAAATAAATAAATAAATAAAATAATAAATAAATAAATAAATAAATAAATAAATAAATAAATAAATAAATAAATAAATAAATAAATAAATAAATAAAATAAATAAATAAATAAATAAATAAATAATAAATAAATAAATAAATAAATAAATAAATAAATAAATAAATAAAATAAATAAATAAATATACGTCTTGATTTTCTTCAAGAGCGAAGAACCATTAATCAATTACTCTATATACTCCTTGCAGCTGTAGATTGAGCCCACGGGTGAATCCAAATCAATCACATCAAGTAAATATTAAAGTCCGATCATTGTTTATTTTAAGCAATTCTTGAGTTACTAGTACCAGGGCTACCTCCAGCTCCTCCTTGACTCACTCCTTGACAAGCCGAGTGCTGTAATGAGGAACGAGTGATGAGTGACGAATAACGAATAACGAATAACGAGTAACAAGTAACAAGTAACAAGTAACAAGTAACAAGTAACAAGTAACAAGTAACAAGTAACAAGTAACAAGTAACCAGCAACCATGTTATTTATTATTTACGGAGTATATTCTTCGCAACTCGGCAACCAATAAAGTGAGAAGGCTGAGACGTTGATATGTAAGGCGAAGAGGCTGAGGAGGCTGAGCAGATAGGGAGATGGGAATTAAGTAAAAGGAAGTTTGTCTACTCAAGTAAGATTACAACAGTACATAATGAACCTTGAACTTCCTTTTATTCCGTTAGGTAAGTTACTTGAGTAGTTGAATTTCAAGTTTGTCTTATTTTATTCTTCTAAGATTATACCAATTAAGGTTATTATTTTATATCTATCTATGGATTTATAAGTGATTAACTAATAAGATAGGTAATACTATATACTTTGTATTCTATTTCGCTATTTAAATTTGATAACGAGAGATAGCAATATTATTAATATATATTTACGAGAGATAATAATATTATTAATATATATTTAATAAACGTTTATTCTTAGTATTGTTTTATATTTATATCGGAATAAAAATTAATTAAAAACGAAATTTATTTTTAAAAAAAATTATAATAAATTAACAAATCTATTAAAAACTATAAATAATGCTTTATAGTATTAGTATATTTAAAAAAATAAATAATTAGTATATTTAAATTTCTAAAAATCGAAATTTATATAATATATAAAAAAGAGTTTAAAAGATATAATTACTATTCTATAAATTTTTACCCCGGCATAGACCCAAAACAACACCAAGTAAACAACTTTGGAAATGTGTAAATATATCTTATCATCTAATATTGATATCCACGTATATATATATTATTCTATACTATATTATATTACATCCTTCATCAATATGTGAAGCCATTCCCATATTATATTGAAGCTCAGCTCAACAAGGCGGTGGGTGATACAATGACATCAAATTGATAAGATCATGTCCAATGTCATGTAGAAAGAATTCTTTCCTTCACATCCATGGATCTTTCAATCCTTCAGCCCAGGACACACATAGTATCTCACGATAACATCCATCATGAGATTCACCATCATCTCAAGTACGAATCTTCAATCTGTTGATTTATCATCGCCGTTACGGAAATGCATGACCATCATGACTTTCCAGTTGGTCATGATTCAATTGATTTTCAAAACACACATGCGTGTGTTGTCTGTGGTATCGGTGAGGTGAAGTATCCGTAAGTGAATGAATGAATGGTTTGACTTCAACTGGTTAGTTGATTGATTTATAATTCAAATCATCGTCATTTCATCTCATTCACCACCATTTCTTTCTCTTCCTACCAATATATATATATATATATATATATATATATATATATATATATATATATATATATATATATACATGGATAGACAGATATCATTTCCTTTTTTTTGGTAATCCTCATTCTTATTATCCTTTTTGTCTTCACGCTGTCATGATAAATTCATAGAATACATCGACAAAATATCACAAAATCCTCACTCTCACCCAAAAAATGTCTTCATCCCAGCACCACCACCACGACCACGACCACCACCACCACCACCATTCAGATGAAGAAACACCCCTCCTCGCCGAACCAACCACGTTCCCCTCCCAATCATCATCACCATCCCAAGACTCTCTCGCATCTGCAGAAGCAACCATCATACCAGATGAACCAACAACCAAACGGCTCGTCATTACGATGGGTGCAATTTGGGTAGGCGTCTTTCTAGGCGCTCTCGATTCAACAATCATCGCAACTCTCTCTGCTAGTATCTCCACCAGTTTTAATTCCCTCTCTCTCCTCTCATGGCTCGCTTCCGCATACCTGATCGCGAATGCCGCATGTCAACCCCTCTCCGGTCGTCTCACCGATATCTTCAGTCGCAGGACCGGTCTCATTGTCAGCAATGTACTGTTCGCCGCCGGAAATTTAATATGCGGGTTGGCAGATGGTGAATGGATGATGATTTTGGGGCGAGTGGTGGCCGGATGCGGGGGTGGTGGATTGATGGCCATCAGTACTTTTGTCGGCTCAGATTTGGTTCCGCTTAGGAGGAGAGGGGTGGTTCAGGGAATCGGAAATATATGCTATGGAACTGGTGCAGGACTAGGAGGCATCTTGGGAGGGTGGATAAATGATACTTGGGGCTGGCGAATGGCTTTTTTGGCTCAAGTTCCGTTCATTATGGTTTCGGGATTCTTAGTGGCTTCTCTTGTCAATGTTCCCCCTAAGAAGAGCGAAAAGTCGAAAATTGTCGAGGGTCGATTTCATGGGCTCTTTCGCTTTGGTTCTTACCCTCGTCCTCCTTCTTCTAGGACTGAATTCTGGTGGAAATGTCGTTCCCTGGAACCACCCCCTCGTTTATATTTCCCTTCCTCTCTCGCTGGTATCCCTCCTCGGTTTCGTATACATCGAACTCTACCGCGCCTCTGAACCTGTCATTCCCGTTCGTCTCCTTGGCGATCGCACCGTTTTCGCCGCATGTCTTGCAAACTGGTTCGGGACGATGACCATCTACATGATTATCTTCTACGTCCCCCCTATACTACCAAGTCCGAGGTGCATCGACAACGGCATCGGGCATGCGTTTGATCCCCCAATCCATCGGTTCCTCCATCGGTTCTCTAGGGACAGGGATCATAATGAATCGTACGGGCAAGTACAAAGCTATCAGTCTTGTCACGCTCTCGATGCTGGTTATCGGCACGGGTCTATTATGTACGATGAATTCACATAGTTCGGATTGGCCCATATACATCTACCTTACCCTCACGGGTATCGGCTACGGGGCTACTCTGACAACCACGCTCTTAGCCATCATCTCAGCAGTCTCTCACGACCCACCACTCCGTCGTCACATCCGCATCCTACGCCTTCCGTTCCACGGGTTCCACCATAGGTATCACGATCGCATCGGCAGTATATCAAAAACATCCTAAAGACCGATCTCTGGGAAAAATTTGGAGATCGTCCCGATGCAGAAGAGATCATTGGGAAAATTCGAGATTCGTTTGATGAATTTGAATCAACTTCCTGAGGGGTGGAAGGAGGGGGTTACGGAAAGTTACATGGATGCTTTTAGGGGGGGTGTTTCTAGCGGCTTTTGCCCTGGCGGTGCTGATGGCCGGGGTGGGAAGCCTGATGCGACAGAATGTGTTGCATGAGAGGTTGGATAGAACGTAAAGGGAGGCTGTTGAGTGAGGCGGGGAGGGACAACCATCACGCTTTTGAATCTTACCATTTGAAAAAATCTTTCAAGAAAGTTGATCTCCCTGCATCGAGATTTTGCTATTGGCATCAAAATCTACGCGTCTCTCGGATCTTGAAGACGTATTGAAGCCTCGGCCATTGGTGGAGAAGATGTCAGTTTATCGCTAAATATCATATCTCATAAATATAGACCTAAATATCTCAAGATTGTATATAGATAACTAGGTACCTCTTTTCACACTCATCCCTTCATATTGTATATACATATACATATATATACATCATATACATATACATATACATATACATATACATATACATATACATATACATATACATATACATATACATATACATCAACAAATATCCATCTACACAATATAGATAAATAAATAAATAGATAGACAGCCCCAACGATACCACCACGAGATCTCATCTCAAAGATCGTAGACGTCACCTCCGTTTCAGCATGTATGCATTCATGCATGCCCGCGGGCATCCGTAGAAACCATACATCCGAACTAACATCCTAGCTTCATTCTGCGGAATCATTTCGCATTGTGTGTGTGTGTGTTTTGGCGATGGGATGGGATAAAAAACTGCGATGGAATGCATTGTTTCATGTCAGGTAGATGGGTCGGTAGGTGGCCTTAAGTTAACGAATGTTTTTAATGTTTGTCTGATCTGTGGCGGAGATATAGAGAGACAGAAATACATACACAGAGACAGAGGGACAGAGAGAGAGGGACAGAGGGACAGACATCCACCTCACGTTCATATCCAGCCAATTGCACAAGTGAGATGGAGATGGAGATGAAATTGTGAGACCATGGAAACGGAGGGATCGCCTCGAACCTCCGTGTAAATCTCCGTCTGCATGGATGATCGGTAGGGAGACAGGCGGACAGACAGTACTCGACCATCCATCCCGAGGTCTCCCTGTGCATCCCGACCGCGTTCGCACCCCAATCGCATGCTCGAAGCGCCTCGCCCCCAAAACAACCATGATATCATCTCCTACCCCCATCCCCACCCCCATCTACACAACCCTCCTCCTCAACTCCGCCACCTCCCTGCGCAACGCATCCCGCTCCAGCTTCACCACCTCGTGGCTTAGTCTCGTGACCTCGCTCCTCAGCCCCTCGATCACGCCCGCGCTCTCTGCAGCCTGGGTCTGCAGGACAGAAAGCTCGTTGCGCAAGCTCGTCACCTTGCGGCTTAGGCGTCGCATCGTCCGGTGCATGCGGTCGAGCTCGTCGTCGAGCGAGACCACCCCGCGGGCGAGCGGTGTCGGGTCGACGCGAGTGATCGTCTCGGGTGCTGCTGCATGGCGGGGAGGGCAGGCGAGCCCTGTTCGTTCTTGATGAGGGGTGGGGCCTCGTGGCGGCGGCGAGCATGGGCCGATGTGGCGGGACGTTTGGGGGTGTCCCGGGGGTGGAGGGGAAGGAGGCTCGGGCCATCTGTCTGGGAGAAGTATCTACGGGAGGGAGCATGGCGATGGGTGGCGGTGGGGTGGCCTCGTAATATTGTTGGGCATGGTTGGAGAGGCGCGCCGAGTGAGGAGGGGGATAGAGGGTGGTGTCTGGTTCGACTTTGATGGGATGTTGGGGTGGAGCGGCTCGGCCGTTCCTTCGAGCCAGGGAGGGACGGCAGGCTTGCGCAATTGGCCGACGGGCGATTTCCTCGGCAGACGAAAGGGGTGTGGAGATGACGGGGCTCGTGACTTTGGTAGATTGGGATTGTCGTGGTATGGAGAGATATCCCGTGTGAGAGGAAGTCGCAAGTCGTTTTGCAGATGGCAAAATATCTCCATGGTCAGATTGATCGCTTCATGCTAGAAAACTGTGCATTGGGAGTGGTATATTTTGGAATGTCGCTCATCGCTAATTCCAGGGGCTGGTTCTTGATGTTGAGCTTTGTTTCTTGATGTGCATTAGAATCTTCGCCTCCGCCAAATTCAGCGGGAGAATAAGGCAGATAATCATAACTGACACTCCTCTCAAGGTTGGGGCCAGAATATTGAGAAATAGATTGATGTTCAAGACTTGCATTCTTCCCATACTGAAAATCAGAGGAATGAGAAGCTGACTCGGATTGATGGGCAAGATTTTTCCTAAAGTGATAACTTGGGTATAAAGCAGGAAATGGTTGAGCAGCGTTTACTCTTGCCATGAATGAATTTGGTGGAGTGTCATGTATGTTGGGGAGCTGGAGCCATAGTTTGAAACAGCATTTGGAGACCCTGAGTAGTATTAGCTTCATCATACAGTGAAGATACGAGGGTGGACTTACATTTGAAGAGGAATGACCATCGCTAGCCTCAGAGCTTTCTCGCTTGATAACGTTTGGGAATTTATACACCAAGTTGTTGTTCATCGACTCCATTTCTGCTGATGTTTCGAATATTTCAGCTTTATTGATACCTTTCAGAGTAAATAATCTGTGTGGATATCGTGAGCTTGACAGTACCCAAGAGAAACACAGTCCAACTCACCTCGCAAAAAATTGCAGAATAGTACGCAATTTGGTTGACGTTAAATAAATTTGTTTCCCTGTCTAGTTATAACAGAGAAATGTCAGTTTCGAACCCGACAATTTTGAAATGTTTTGAATTTTTGACGAGCGATAGATGAAACAGTATCGAAGTGAAGGAAAAATACTTACGAAAAAAACTCTTGAAAAGTTTGGAGGATTTTAGACGCTGTTGACGTGCAAGAAAGTGATTGCAGATAGAATTTTTAAAGAAGTTTTCGGTCCTAAACGAATTTATTGCAGAAGAAGGTATTCTGAAAAGTATGTTCCAGAGGTTGCTGCGAAGAAGGTCGTCGTGGAGGAAGTTCTCGCAGGATAATCTACTTGAAAATAAGTTGGGTTGATTGTCTTGTAAATAAATTTATTACGGAAGAAGTTATTAAAAGGAGTTGTCTGGTCCAGCTGGCTTTGTGGTAGAAGAGGTTTATAAGCTTCTTAAAGAATTTATGGGAAGAAAAGTTGCCGGAGAAGGTTTTTGTCCTAAACGAAGTTGTAGAAAACGTTTGACGATTTCTTAGGAGTTATTTGGAAATAAGTTATGGGGAAATAAGTCAATGGCAAAAGAAGTTATTGGAAGACGAGCGGTTTATTATGTAAATGAATTTATTGCAGAAGAAGTTGTAAAATTTGTCCCTTTCAAAGGAATTTGTTGTAGAAGACGTTTAAGTTCTTGGAAGTTATTTGAAAATAAGGTGCTCCTTTTGTAAATGAGATTATCATAGAAGAATTGATTGAAAGACAAGTTGTCTGTATTTGAATGAAGTTATTATAGAAGAAGTGGTCGCAAAAAAGAAGTTGTCATGGAGGAAGGAAAAGAGGTTGAGGTTATTGAGAAGAAATTTATTTAAAAAGACTCAAAATTTGTTAAACGATACTAGCGCAGAAATTTCCGGATTCACTTTCTTCTTACAATTTTAATTCAAGAGATGAAAGATGAGTCATTCATGCTGTAATTAATGATTTGTGAAGTTTGAAAGGGGGCGTAGGAAGTTGAGGAGATAGTTTGCCTGGACTATCTGTAGTTTTCTTGAAAACACCTAGATACTAGATAACCAGTGGTGAGAAGTCTCAGAAATTTGCAAAGAGAATGAGCAGTCTTTATAAGATTTCCTCATGACAATACAGCCGTCAAGTGCTAGCGTTAAAAGTTGGCTGTAGTATGAAATGCCAGCTGTAATACATTGCTCGATTTTCTATGCGGTTCACCTTTCCCGTACTTTTATATACCACACTCGATTGGACTTCATAAGGAGTAGCTGGAGATATATGTATATTTCAAACGCTCTAACGTATTTTGTCTCCGAAACATGTCAACGAAACGACTGTAAAACTGAATGATGTATCTCTAATATCATTCAGATGATGTGGTCGCCACGCATGATTTCAGGCTATTCAAGCTTCCATTTAACACAAAATCACTCTCTTCTGTAATATATCTGCTCTTCCCCTATGTTACATTAATTCTTAAATATGTTGGATTGATCTCTTAAAAACATGAGACCTTACCCAAAGATCGGTGGCCTTCCAAATCAAGAGCGATGGAAAAACACTGATTCCACGGCTCTCAGACCTCAACGCTGGCGGGCTTGATAGCTTTAGCATGTCTATACTACCATGAAGTTGACCATTGCGGCTCTAGGCGCTTTTCGTTACAATCACAGATGAAAGCCCTTTGAACTCGAAGTCTTCGAGTGTGTCACAGACCTGTTGAGTTTTGCGACCACGAAGAATTGTAGCATCTCAGCAGATCTCACTCTGGGTTGAAACCCCATTGGGAATTTCAAGAGTAAGGCAGAAGTTATCGAAGGTTATGTTGGTGCATCATAATGAGACGCATTGCCCCCTTTTCCCCGTGTAGATGAAGATCATGAGGATGGAGATACAGGGTGGTTTGGAGTTCCTCTGCAGCACATAGTAGAGCAGGCTGGAAGAACTCGGGAAATGCATCATAGATTTTGACAGTCGGTGGTGTTAAGATATGGCATAGTATTTCTGGATGATTAATATAATGATTGTTTGACTTTGCCTGTCGTTGGAGAGAGAAAGAGTTATAGAATGAGGTCAAATTAAAGGTTGTGATTTGACGTTATCAAATTATAAATACACCCTAGTCCGTGTCGATAAATTCTCTATCGACACCCTTCGCGTCCTAAAACAAGAATTTCCATCATCATCATCCTACCTTACAGAACAACAGTTTTAGGATTGCTATGCGCAAAAAGTCATCATCCAAAACGGCTCACGGTATTGTTAGAACAGGGGAAGGCGATTTCGGCTGTCAGAGGGGACATTTGGATTGTTCTAAGGGATATTGTGGATTGAACGTCATCTCAACGTTGACATCGACGGCTCATCGGATATCCCCAAAAGAATCAAAGCTGTTAGTTCTAAATTATATCTCATCTAGAATCGCCCAAACTTCGATATGAATTCTTTGACTGTCACGTCTGGGCAGCAGCTTCAAGACTGAGCAGATGGCTTATTGACTTGGCTTGTCTCGATATGTCGACTAAACCATGCTCATACAATTTCCATTTTCTACGGACCAAGTAACCTCGAGGCTCCTTTGCATTGTTGCAGTGGTTTCTTGCAATTTATGGATTTGGATGGTATACCGGTAACTTTTTGTTTCCAATTGCGATTCGATAAGTCTCAATTAGATGCATCACTCCAACACCCTAAGAGTTGCCTCCAACGAGGTGAAAATATCACCATCACACAAAGCAAAACAGCCATAGAAGGATCCACGGCCAACTGAACACACTGGCCAACTGAACGCGCTAGACCCTTTTAGGTGATGTACAGGCAATATTCCATTTTTAAAGGTATATTTAACTTTAATACTTTATTATTGTTATATATATATTTTTATAATAATACTACTTTGAATAATATATTCTTTTTTTAATATAAATTAATAAAAAAATCTTTAAAAAATAATTTATAATATAAAATATAGAATAATAAAGCTTTTTTAATAGATTTATTTATTTAATCTATAAATATTAAATATAAAAACAACTATATAATATTAAATCTCTCAACTTTACTATAATTAATTAAAAAAGTATATAAGTTACTTTTTTATAAGTATATTTATAAAGCTTTATTTTTATTAAATTAAAATTAATAATAATTTTTTTAAAAAAAGAATAAGTTAAAAGATTAAGTTTCTTTAAAAAAAACTATAAAGATTTTTAATATTTATAAAAAAATCATATTTTTTTAATTATATTTTTGTATATTTATTAAAAGAAGTAATTATAATTTAATTTAATAGATAAAACTAATAATAAACTTAATTAATATAATTTATAAAAAATTATTTAAATTTGAAATAAAAACAAGATAATATAAAAAATAATATACGATTATATATTAGATAATTATAGATTTTATTTAAATATAAATACTATAAATAATAGTTAATAGCTTTAAGAAAATCAAAAAAATATCTTATTTTTTATTTAAGAAAAAGATTATTAATTTTAATTTTTAAGTTTTTATATAATTTAAATGATATAATTAAGAAAAAGTAATAAGTTTTAATTATATAATATATAAAGATTAGTTTGGTATTATTTAAAAAAGTATAATTATTATAATTTGATTTAATATTAAATATAATAATAGAATAATAGTAGAAATTTAGATTGAAGCTTGAAAGCGGTGACCTAATTAGGTTAGACTGTTCAGTTGGCCAGTGTGTTCAGTTGGCCCGTGGATTCTTCTAACCTTATCTTAGGTGCGCCTACAAGAAAATAATTTAGTATCAATAATTCACAAGTCGCCCACCACACATCTCGCCATCCCCGCTCCCCCATTTGGCCAACCTCAAAAAATACTGCGGAGCATATACCACTTTTAAACGTTAATAACTCAACGACTATTATACTTCTATATAATCCCGCGGTCCCTCCAATAATCACTTTCTAAAATGGCAATCAGAACCATTTACGAGAAGAGACAAAGAAAATACCTTGATACTACCTAGGTATCCATTCCCTAATCCCAACACACAAAAGCAGCATTCCTTTCCCACAATTTAGTCGCACGAAACCACCACCAAAAAATCAACCTTCCACATAGAACATGCATCTTACCCATCTTCCAACCAACTGAAGTCATTCTTTACCCCCAAAAATACAAAAAGGTAATGATGTATGATCACTGGCGGGATCGAACCGCCGACCTTGGCGTACCAACTTTCTTTGAATGAACAGAGAATTTATTAGCACCACGCTCTAACCAGCTGAGCTAAGCGACCTGGTTATATGATTGATGTCTGTTGCAACTTTATCAAAATATATATTTTTCAAATAACAATATTGAAAAACTCAGTGATCCGCTGATCATCCAGATGTGGGGCTGAGTTATCCAGGTGGATCATAAAAATTAGGCGAATGCATCTCTCAGAACATCAACGGCCGGTTTGATCTTCTTTGAGTGAGCGAGAACCTAGTATGTACCTAGGTAGGTAGTACTGTTGCACTCAGCAACTTCGAGGCCATACCCCCCTTTAATCATCATGCACTCAAACTCCCATAAACATATCAACCATCTCTTGCTGCAGCTAACTGCTCCAAGCTGCAAACATCTATTCCGTTGTATCCACCTCGATAACTTTCAAATTTTCTCCCAGTGTGCTCATGAGGTTACAGGGATATCTGAAAACCGAATGGTTTCACCCCCCTTTACCATCCAATTCCATGATGGGTTTCTCGCGAGCCGGTTCCACGGGATGGCTGCATTTCCCGCGCAGGACCATTGCGAGAGCTAACTTCGAGTTATTGCGAATCGTACGCTCATATCTGTTGGTGGCAGTCTTTACTCGTACGCCTTGAGTTGATGTAAGATCTCACATCAGCACCTGTTCCCAATGAACGGTTGATCTTGACACTATTGCTCCTTCATTCCCGCGCTCATTGCACTCGGTCAAGTATTACCCAGGTGTTTCGGTCTTCTGCCAACATTGGAACGTTGTGCTCTCGTGGGATGTTCATCGGGAAAGTTTTGCGACCTATGATACATGGACGTTGATGGATTCGATGGGGAAAATGCAGTTTTGAGAAATCAAGAAGTTGATTCCTCACAGGTGCTTTAAGTAAATTTCAACTCATCCCACGTGAGGAGTTGATGCGCCACAATTGTCTTTCTGGTTGCCATATTTCAAGATTTTATTAGGTTGCCGGATGGATCTCTGGAATGTTAAATAGAACAACTTGAAGATCTTTTATTTTCTCATTCAAAGGAAAGGAAAGGATACCATTAAATATGGTGCTGTGTCTTTTATATTCTTTGGGGTTTTTGGTATTCCTGAATGCTATAAGTGTAATAATTTCCAGGTCAAGTTCACCAATGTTCTCCTACGAGTCAATACTACATCGATGTTTCCTACTTATGTATGTGGTAGGCTTTCTTCTGGTTATCTCAACTTCTCAATAAAAGATCCTCGAAATCCGTGAGTGATTTCTTCAACGTTAATCAAGTATAATAAGCAATGACAAATTAAAGGAGGGGCATAAAAAGAGTGGCTGCTATATTCGAAAATATGCCTCTTTATAATCTTCCTCCTCTTCACCCCCGTTTCCCCCCTTTCCCCCTTTCCCCCTTGAGTCTCGAAGTCTCGAGGATCCCTTCAACCAAAAAGTAAAATAAAAACATACAACAGTAGGGATTCGCTGGTGGTCACCCACCCAACTACTAATATACCGATCTGAAGCTTGTGTATGGCAGAGCGGACGGGATGCCCAATTCTCTTCAGTCTATGGTCGTATGTGCTGGACTTCAAAGAAATTGAAATCATATTATATTTATCCGATCTTGAGCAAGATGGTGGTACTTAGGATACCGTTGTTGATGGTAATCGAGAAATGGGTAGGTAAGTATCGCCACATTTGTCAGTTCCTATGACTGAGGGCGGATCAAAGAGTGGTTGAAAGGGTGGAAGCTCAGGATAAGCAACAGATCCAAGGATTAGAAATGAACCGACAATTCAGACTTCAAAAAATCCAAAGGTGATGTAACGAATCCCGATCTACAGCATCCGTTCAAACTATCTACGAATACCATCCCTTTGAAAATCAATCTAGAACCGCCAACCACGAACCAAACCCGCCAAACCCCAAGACAAAACAAAGCACGAATCAAACAAACCTCCCAACCCGCAAACCAAGCACCAAAACCGTACCATCAACATTCCAAGCAACACACCACACTTGAGATCCAAAGCCTAGGTACAAAACAACACATGACATCCGCCCTCGATAATCCATCGAATCATACATCACCCCGCCTGCTAAACGACACACCATGCGCAAAACTCCTCAGAGCCGTATTCTAATATATACCAGAACCACATCTGATGCAATCTATCGTCGTTGCACTTAGACGCACGCAAAGACTACAACAACACCCAACGCCATCTGTCACAAACACAATTAGTTACACGCACATCTGAGCCAAGCCAAACCAACCAAGATCAAACAAGCTTTGAATGAAGCCAGAAGACCAGCCTTGAACTCCAATCTCGGATCCCTCTCACCCATGATGGGTAGGAAAAAACCTCTTTGCTTCTCTTTCTCCTTTGTATTTCCTTTCCTCCGCGGTATCAAAAGAACGGTATTTGCATATAGTATAAAGATATATATATTGGCATATTACTATAAGTGTATGAATCATTTACTAAAATTAGGGTTGTAGCAGTATCAAAACTATAGATAAAATTGAACATTAACAAGCCATTTCTCTTCCTTAAGTTGTAAGTAGTGAAGCTAAACCTAATAATTGACTTTAGTCTGAGTTTGGCTTGTTGAATGTATTGCCCTCTCTAAGCGGATTTAAGAATATTGCGGGTTGTTTAATGTTCTTGTCATCGTTATTGCTGGTATTAGAGCTGTTTGGGATTTAAATTGATTGATATAGAATCACAAAATAAGGAGACGAAAGTGAAATGGAAAGAAACAAGATACCTTAGTAAGTGATTCGATAATTAGAACTAATCAGGTTATAAGGATAAAATGAAATATATTATTCTTCTTAAGATGAAGTTAATGATGCTAAAGAGTTGAAATATTGTTATTACAATATCTTAAAGACTTTTCAATATAAACACCTGAAAGCATATTCTATCGTTATATAAAATATATATAATGATTATCAAAAGCTAAAAGGGATTTGTATGATCACCAATATTAGCATTTCGCTAGAGTATTAGTTCCCTAGGATTCTTTCCTGACATGTAATCCCATCTTTATAGATGCTATATAGCAAAAGACAAAAGATAAAAAAACCCCCCTCAAAGCTGTTCTTCATGGGTATATATTTTCACCAGCGCTTCAATTGGGCCCCCTTAGTATTGATCGACTCGGGAGCGCATCCACTAAGTCCCCGACCGTCTTGCAGTCTATTTGGCACCATCCTTTAGACGATGTGATTATTAGCCCTAGGGAACCATATGAGAGTGATATGCTATTATTATACAGAATATCTGTAATTTACATTTGAGTTTATCCTCGCTAAGAGTGATGAGATATCCTTTTAAGTATTTAGATTAAAAGATTTTCGAGACACTGTATTAGTTCCAAGATAGCTTTGAAAGTCTAGATTAGGTTTCAGTACTTGTATACTATTCTCAGTCCTACTTTAACTCCATTTCAATTCTTTAATTTCACTTCACTTGAACATGGTTTAAAGTCATTCTAATACTATTATTCATCGCGAGTTAATAATATTAGATACCATTCTATTATTACTATGGGTAACTTAGTTGAAATTGTTTCATTGTTTCGTTGGAATGAGTTGCTTTTTCCACCTCGCTTCCCCCTATTCTATAATAATTAACATGTTAATACCACCCGGGTACTTCAAATCCAGAATAGCTTTGGTACTAATAACAATAACAACGATGATACTGATGAGCCACTTAGTAGGCTAGGCTCAATAGAGCGAGATTATCAGACCAAGTTGAAAGGACAAAAAGTAGATTATTAATTTTGACTCTCCTGTTTGTGAATAATATTGCCAAAACTCGAAACTATAAGTGATTATTTATATATTTATTATAATATGACAATACATACATAGAATTTTGCTACTCGTATATACAAATACTATGAGTTTAGCATCTCAGGGTAATCAATGAACGGCGATTCGAATGACGGTTATGGGGCAGCGGTTTTTGCTGTTGTCGTGAATAGAGAATAGAAGAGAAGAGTTAAGTTGAGATAAGGAGGTGGAAGAAAAACGAAACGTGGGAGAGGAGGAGAAGGGGGGACAAAGATCTCCATCCCCTTCCACGCGACCTCAACATTCACAGAAATCATCTCAAGCAGCCAAATAGATCGATGCACTATACACTCCACAGAAAAATCACGTCCGCTTCTCCCACGTCGAATCGCCAATGATTAATCAGACGATGAAGAAATAATAACAAAATCTCTCAATTTACCCAAAGTATGACACCATTCCCAAGATATACTTCCACATTCATCATCCCCGCGCGCGCCCCTGCAGAACGCTAGGTAGACTATCGCCGCAAGCAGCGAGAACACGACGAATTGAAAGATCTGCGGAAAACGTTTCCGAGGAATTTCACAGCTTCCCCCTTCCACCCTCCTTCTCTCTTATTCACCTATGATCTTCATCCTGATGCTTCTCCTCCTCTCCCTCCTCCTCCTCTACCCCAATATACCCCACCCATCTGCAGTTCCTACAACTCACCCATAAACCCCACCACATACCCGATTTCCCTCCTCTCTCCTCTCCACATAGCATAACACGATATATATCTCAACATATCATCACAAACAAACTATCCATCCATTAAAGGTCAGAATCCCACTAACATCATCGATACAAATGGAAGTCGATGTTAATCAATACTCCATTTTCATAAGCGTGACCAATCGGCTAACCAACCTTGATCTATGACCATGGAACTAGATCTCTCCGAGCAGCTTACAAATGCATTTATATCGTTACCATCATTATGATGAGCGTTGAAGCGATGCGAATTTGACATGATCCATCACACACAATCACAGCATAAAGAAGACTCACAATAAAGTATGAAAAGGACAAAATCAAGGCGCGAAAGCGAGGGCGGAAAAAAGGTAAGGAATCTACTTATCTCAACGCAACAAAACAACCAATTTCTCTCACCAAACAGAACAATCTGCGAGAGCTTTTGACGATCGCCTTGGCGCAATCGTCCTTCCTGTAATGAGTGAGCTGAAGTCGACGATATCAAGCCGAGCGAAATCGATCAGGTGAGGTGAGATGCATATGAAGATAAAATTGGGAGAGAGTGATCACACCAAGATTTTCGCCCGATGTGAAAAGCCATCACCCTTAGAATCCCCAAAGGATTTTCCAATGTGGACACGGATAGGACACCCGAAAGCACACTCGACGACATCTGACGTCTCCCAACCAAGAGAAAGCGAGAGGAGGGGAGTTCTCTCTCATGCTGGCAGATGGCCATGATATACATGCGTGGGTGTGATTTCCCAGGGCAAACGAGCCTCCACGAGAGGCGAGCCGGCCGTCCCCCCATCACCCAACCACCACGTGCACCTCGAGCCGCAGCATCACCGGTCGAAACCCAGCGAACTCCCCGTTACTCCTTCCCACGAGTATTTCAATCGAGATGTAGCATCAGCATCACCGTCGCCACCACCATTCCCATCCCCATCTCCACACCAACTGCAGCCGGATCCCCCATGATCAAAGGCAGGGAGGTGCACCGCGCCCTCTCATCCACCCCCAAGTGCATGTGCATGTACATGCGCAACTGCAAGTGCAAGTACAAGTGCAAGAGCAAGAGCAAGAGCAAGTTCTCACCCTCCACAACCCCATCCACAATTCAACGCAAAACATCACCCCCCAAACCGCCAAATCCTCAAAGCGCCAACCCAAACGCGAACCAACACCCACTCACCCACCCCATCTCCGCGTCTGGACCGCACTAGCAGCACGGGACGACACCGATCTGTATTTGCAGTATGGACATCCATCTATCCCATCCATCCCATCCATCCCATCCATCCCATCCCATCCCACTGCCCCTCCCTCCCCCCCTCCCTCCAAACCAAGACCCCAAAAAATCCTCCCACAATCTCAGATTCCCCGCCCGCAAATCCCTCCACGGATCAAAAAAAGTAGAGAAAACCCGCCTCCCACCTCCCGCCTCCCGCCTCCCGCCTCCCGCTTACCCAAAAAATCGATGAATCCACCCCTTGATATCGACAGGAAAGGAAAATGCTATGATCTCAAAGTGTGTGCGTGTATGTGTATGAGTCTGGGGAGACCGTGACGGGTGGATGGGGACTGGTGGGCCGGGGTTTGCGCGGCGTGTGATGTGATGTGATGTGATGTGATACAACTTGTCTGGGTTTAAAGGATATTGAGATTGAGTCGAGATAGAAAAGTGACTTTTGGTCACTCGAGTTTTGGGATGATTGCATCGGATCTGGCGGAGGTTGGGGGTACGGGGTTTCGAAATGAACTTGGTATTGGGCGTTATTCTAGGAATTTCTCGGTTAAACTAGGAGAGCGGTGTTGAGATTTTTTGTATATGGAAAGTCTAGTAAGACTGACATGAGAGTATCATTTGAACTGTCCCACATCATCAACATCGAAACAAATAATTTAATCATCAAATTCGTTTCATTTATTTAATTCATTTACGGCCACGCCACGCGTAACTACAAATCGTTTTGTCATATCGGAATCAATCTCAATTTGACCTCCATGAATGATCAATATCAACCACCACCAACCCCAGACTTAAATAATAATTTATTGCAACTTAGCCTTCAAGATATCCTTCAAAGTAACTGCATCAGCAGCAAACTTGCTGATACCTTCTCTCAACTTCTCAACAGCCATAACATCCTCGTTGAATGCAAATCTGAACTCAGCCTCGTCATCAATGTAGGTCAATTTCTCGATATCCAAACTGCTAGCGTTCTCAGCAACCAACTTCTTGGGGACAGGCTCGTTGGAGTTGATCAACTCCTCCAACAAGTTTGGTGAAATGGTGAGGTAATCACATCCAGCAAGTTCAGTGATTTCACCAGTGTTACGGAAAGAAGCTCCCATAACAATAGTCTTGTATCCGAATTTCTTGTAGTAATCGAAGATGGCCTTGACGGATTCAACACCTGGGTCCTCTTGAGCAGAGTAGGTCTTTCCGGTAGAAGCCTTGTACCAATCGAGGATACGGCCAACGAATGGGGAGATGAGGAAAGCACCGGCTTCAGCAGCAGCAACGGCTTGAGTCTTGGAGAAGAGGAGAGTGAGGTTGGTGTTGATTCCGTGATCGCGTTGGAGGATGCGGGCAGCTTGGATACCTTCCCAGGTGGAGGCAATCTTGATCAAGACGCGGGACTTGTCAATTCCCTCTGATTTGTAAAGCTAGATAGGAAATGTTTGTTAGCTTCGGGCTTCATTGTGGTCAAGATAAAATTGTTCCGTAGAACATCAACAAGATAGAGATACGACATACATCGATAATGCGAAGAGCCTTGTTGATAGTAGCCTTGGTATCGAAGGAGAAACGGGCATCAACCTCAGTTGAAACCTTTCCTGGAACGACCTTCAAGATTTCTTTACCGAATTCAACGAGAAGACGATCGAGGGTAGCATCAGTCTTCTTTTCGAGGTCACCCTCTTGTTCCTTGCCGTATGCGACTGCGTTGTCGATGAGTTTAGCATATTCGGCCTTCTTGGAGGCGGCGAGAATCAAAGATGGGTTGGTGGTAGCATCTTGTGGCTTATATTTGGCAATGGCTGATGATATGATTAGTTGATTGATGAGGGGAATGGTGGCGAGATATTGTGTAAAGATGAGAACATACAAGCAAAGTCACCTAACGAAGAATACGAGTCAGTAAGAGATTCAAGTGGAAGCGATGATGATGAATAGGATGGACGGGGATTGAGAACTTACCAGAGTCAGAGACGACGGTCTATTATAATGGATCAATGATTAGCAGACTGTCCTCCAAGTATATCCTCAAATTCCATCGACGCCCATCCATCTCCACCGGACCCGAGTGATCCGTATCCTGAGCACGAAGCAAAGAAAACAGATAGGAGATTACCAACTTACGGTGCCAGAAGCTTTGAGTTGATCTAAAGACGAAGACATGATTATAAAATGGATTGTTGGAAAGGGAAGGGTATCTTTGTGTTTGTGATGTTTGAAGGTTGTATGTGAAATGAAGCGTTGGGATTGAAGAGTGGTATGATGGAAATTGCGAGAAGGCGGGTGGGTATGAAAGAGTTTTTATGTCATTGAGATGATCGGAGAAGAAGGTAAATGTAGCTTTTGTTTTCCATTTCAACCCCTCGGCGTCATATGGTGGGGTCGAAATAAATGGGACATCGGGATTTAAGTGGCTGAGGGAGGAATCGGATATGTGATGACTAATCGAGGAGCATGACAGAGGACAGAGGAAGGAAAAGTCGCGGGTGGATGGATGGATGGATGGATGGATGGGTGGATGGCATGGCACAGTATAGCAAGCACACCTTGTTGGATCGTGATGTTTGATTCGTAGGAGAAGGAGGAAGGGTAAGGGGTAAGGAGGAAGAGGCAGAGGAAGAGGAAGAGGAAGGGGGATGATTTATTAATATAAGTCAGTGGTCAGGAGAGAAAGGGAAGAAAGGTAAAGTAGCTTGATTCAAGTCAAGGTGATTAGAGAGGTAAGGAAGGTTATGAGAGGAAAGAGAATGAAAGAAGAGAAGAGAAGAGAATGATATAATTAAGAGTTACTTAGATATGTATATATAATAGTAAATAAAATAATATAAAGATAATTTTATAATTAATATCTAGTATTTAATCAGTATCTAATTAATATCTATTGAAGATATAACAATACTTAATTAATATCTAATAATATCTAGTATTTAATATCTAATCGACATCTATTTAATATCTAACATCTAATATGTAATATCTAATATATAATAACATTTAAAATATAATATCTAAGATATAACATCTAGTATATAATATTTAACATCTAATATCTAATATCTAATATCTAGTATCTAGTATTTAGTATCTAGTATCTAGTATCTAGTATCTAATATCTACTTTCTAATATAAATAAATAGACTTATAAGAAATAAAATAATGAGTATAGTATAATATAATATAAAAAAAATAGTTCTTTTAATATAATATCCAGTATACGAAGTAGAATGTTAATAGAATTACAAGTAGAACATAATTAATCTATTAATATACTCGAGGCCGTTTAAATAATTCTCTATTTTTATTCTATCTACTTAACTTAATATTATATCATTATATTCTCATTCGAATAGTTAGTTTATATATTTGAATATATATAAAAATACATTCACATAGATATTGTTCTCTTTTCTTCTCCTTCCTCTTTTCTTTCCTTCCCTTCCCTTTCTTTCCATTCCCTTTCCTTCCATTCCTCTCCTTCCTTTCCTTCTCCTTTACCAAAACATTCATTCTTCCTCCTTCATCCCTCATTCACAATCCATCCATCCCACTTATTGTATATTTGGTACATCCTGCCTCCCATAACCGATGTCGCCACATTCCACCCTCCACCCGTGCACCACACTCAAATCATCCGGGAACCTCCTTTTCCCACCCGAGTCATCCATCCATCCATCCATCCATCCATCCCACCTGGGCATCCAATGACCAGCCACCCGCCACTCCCCGTTCCTCCGAACTCTTCCCACCAAAGACCGAATGCTGAGCGGGTCTAGAATGAAGTCCAAAAGTGTAAGCAGAGATTGAGCTGCCCGTCAACAGTGTTCGGTGAGGACAATGTTGTCGACGTTTGTCTCAGAATGGGCAGGAATGGGCAAGAATGGGCACAAGAGGAATGAGGGCGAAGTTTATTTTTGATGCTTCCGTTGAATCCATCCCCGTCACTAATACCGTCGCGTTCAGGTCACAGCATAAGGTACGAAGGTAGGTAGGTCTGTGTTAGGTATCGTATGTGGTATTCTGTCTTCTGTACTCTGTATTATAGTTCTAATGCCAAGATGATCATAATGCGAGCAAGTAGCTAAATCCGACCGAAGATATCTATACACCGATCATCAATATTGAAGAAATTCAGTCCTTGAGTTATGGAGTTTCATATACAGAGGAGGTATTGTGATTCCAAATCTTGAAGAGAATCAACGTCATGATTTTATACTTTTCTCATGGATAAATGATTAATTATATCATCCTTCCAGCAGGGTCTATGATTCTGATAACCTAGGTACCTGGGTGATATCAACAAATACTCAATCATTTCAATCATTCCAATCATTCCAATCATTCCAATCATTCCAATCATTCCAATCATTCCAATCCTTCTAATCATTCCAACCATCCTACATCAATAGGAAGTTTCCCATCGATGGAAGAGCAAAAAGATGAAAATAGTATCCAAAGTCAATACCACCAGTTACTCGTGGACAAGGAGGATAACTAGAGTAGAAGGTTTCCATATGACGATGGAAACTGATGCAAAGAATTATCAACGATACATCATTTTCAACCAATAGGGTTTCGGGGAATCGATGGCAGAAGTGGTAATGGCATGGAGGAACACATCCATTAGCAGTAACATTGACCTTGTACGTGGTCAGATCTTACAGTACAAAATCAAATGACGAAATGTTGTCGATGAAGATATCCACTGCAAAAGGCAAAGGCAAGGAAGGATTGGAACAGAATACATACAAAGTACTGTATTGATTGATGGCATCGGTGATAGGATTTGGAGAATATGGGAATATAGGAATATGAGAATATGAGAATGTGTACATGTGTGAATGTGTGAATATATGAGTATGATATTATTCCCTAATATCATTTATCTTTTCTAACTCCTGATCAATATATTAATGCCATCTGTTGCAAAGCAATTATCATCGCCATACAATAATAATAATAACCTTATTTCAACGTGACATCTTCGAAGGACTATACTCAACGTCACTCGTTCAAAATCATTGATGAATTTACTTGGTGTTGTTTTGGGTCTATGCCAGGATAAAAATTAATTGAAAACGGAATGTTTTTTAAAAAATCATAATAAATCAACGAATCGATTGAAAATTATAAATAATTCTTTGTAGTATTATTGAAAATAAAAATAAACGTTTAGTATATTTAAATTCTTAAAAATGAAAGTTTTAAAATATATACTATTTGTAAAACTTTACCCCGGTATAAACCTAAAACAATACTAAATAAAAGGATATTCATCTTAAGATTTACTACATCTACCTACTATTTATATATCTATCTACTTAGGTATCTATTAGTATTACCTTAATATAATGAAAAGGCGAATAAGGCATATATAATATAATATATATATATATATATATATATGTATATATTATTATATATATATATATGTATAAATATATTATTATTACTTCAAGGGTCCCTTCTTCCTTTACTAAGCATTACTACTTACTCCCGGTGATCTCTCTTTTCAACTCTCATCCCAATGGTGTTGTTTTGGGCCTATGCCAGAGTAAAAATCTATAAAATAGTATATCTTTTAAATTCTTTTTTATATATTATAAAACTTCCATTTTTAAGAATCTAGATGTACTAAACGTTTATTCTTAAATTTAATAATACTATAAAGCATTATTTATAATTTTTAATAAATTCATTGGTTTTTTATTATTTTTTAAAATAAATTAAGTTTTTTATTAATTTTTATCCTAATATAGACTCAAAACAACACACCAAGTATAAAAAACTATAGAAAATAATATCAATCGACCTTCTCGTTACCAATTACAAGGTTTAAATTATCAACGTTACCGTGCGTTAGCGCCATCAGCCAGTATAGTAGAACCTGGTTATACCAGACTTGATTATATTAGAATCCTAATTATATCGGAATCTTTTTCATTTATACTTTATTCTATATAGAAGTAATGGAATTTTCGAATATAATGGAATATCGTTATATTTTTATAAAATTTTAATATAAAAAAGGTTTTTTAATATAAATTTATATAAGATTATTAATTAATATATAATGATTTACTAAAAAAAAGTTTATTATATAATCTTATCAAAATGCCAATTTGTATAAATTGTATAAATCTGTATAATATCGTATCAAATTGTATAATTCTTGTATAAATCCTATATAATTTTTTTTTATGCATACTTGATCATACCGGAATCCTGGTTATTCCGGATCTAATTGGCCGAAATTCTTCGTCCGGTATAACCAGGTTCTACTGTATCTCATTATCATTGGCGAACCTTCTTCAGCCTTCTCCAGCCTTCTCCAGCATTGTCTAGCCTCATATCTTCAAAATTTCAACTCCTCAGCCTCATCACAAACTTCAACATTCCGAATTCAAACACAAAGCTTCACAATAACAAATCCCCTTCCCGTCACATCCTCACACACAACTGCCATGCTCCCCAGGTAACATTAATCAATCAGCCATCAAAATGGCACAATTCATACCCCGCACCGCCTTCCCCCAACAAGTCTCTCTCCCCCGCTCCTATTACCTAGGCCATCATGCATCCGGACTCTCACGAATGAAAACAATGCTCTCATCCATCGACCTCATAATAGAATGTCGGGATTATCGCGTCCCCCTCACATCCCGAAACCCACTCTTCGAGCAATCCCTCGCAGGACGAGAAAGGGTAATCGTGTACACGAAGCGAGATTTAGGAAGTCACGGTTCAGCGGTCGATAAAAAGGTGAGAGGTTTCCACATCGAGATAAATCTATAAATCTATAAATCTGCAAATAATCAACATCCTAACACCATCCCCCAAAGCGAGAAAACATAATCAAACACTGGCACCACCCCTCCCCGACCCTCTTCTCAAACCACAAATCCAAACCCGACATCCAGACCATCCTCACCCTCTGCAAACAACATGCTCTCGCCCACGATTCCCTCACCGGCTCCCGGATCCTCATCGTGGGCATGCCCAATGTAGGGAAATCTTCTCTCCTAAACGCTCTCCGCATGGCCGGCGTCAACAGAGGCAAAGCCGCATTTACGGGTGCCCAACCAGGGATCACGCGCAAAATCGCCTCGGGAGTGAAGATCGTCGACCCGGATCCCGAAATGGGGACCGAGGGTGTGTATCTCGTAGATACGCCGGGGGTCTTCGTCCCTTTTGTGCCGGACACGGAGAGCATGTTGAAATTGGCGCTGGTGGGGAGCGTCAAGGATACGATCATTGCGCCGACGACGCTGGCGGATTATTTGCTGTTTCACATTAACTTGCAGGTGGGAGGGGGGGTGTACAGAGAGTATTGCGGAGAAACGAATGATGTGGTGGAGTTTTTGGAGGGGGTTTGTCGGAAGACGGGGCGGTTGGGGAAGGGGGGTGTGCCGGATTTGGAGGCCGCGGCGCTGTGGGTTGTGCAGAGGTGGAGGCAGGGGAATTTGGGGAGGTTTGTTTTGGATGAGGTGGAGGTGGATGGGTTGGAGAAGAAGGTAGCGGAGGAGGTGAGGATGAGTGTTAGCCAGGCGCGGAAGCAGGCGAAGGATACTCAGAGGATGAGGGCTAAGGCGAGGAAATCGGATTCGATGAGTTGAGGTTGGGGGTGTCTAGGTCTCTCTGATTGATCAGTACCCACCGCTTCACTCGGATATTCCTCTCCCGCCAGTACAATGATTCTGATATGACCCCTCCCGACACCCAGCCATGTCTTCACCAGCCACGCCAAACAAATGATTAAAAACACTCCCTTAAATTCCTCGCTTAAATCCCCAATTTGAAACCCGAAAAATATCTATATCTATACATATGCATTTGGAATACAACAATCCTCAAACCATCCCTACTAAATATATCCCCGCCTTCTCTCATCTCATAATCGCAAGCATAGCGCCGACAAACACACCGCCAAATCAACCAAATCTTACCCCGAAGTTCTCGAGTTGTGTATCTAAAGCGCTTTATGGGATGGGAATTCGGGCTACCTAATTTAAACTGCGGTATTGTATCATCCCTGATAGAGCAGCTGGGCCCTGAAAGGCGAAGGGACCATCGAAATGCAAAGGCCGCATCGCGAGACCCTGTGACCGTGGCCCCATGGCTGTCTTGTGTGATGACGACGGTGAACATGTGGTGCGAAGAGAACAGGGACCAGAATTAGCACGTTGCTTATCCTGGCGATCCTCGCACCGACGCCCGCACGCGAAACTCTCCTGCCGTTCGCCTCGTCCTGCGTCCGCGTGATGCGTTGCGCTTGATGGCTCTGTTTCTTCTTTTGCGGACGTTGTCGTGGCCTCTGGTTGTGGGTGTGTGTGGATGGTTGGCTGTTGTATGGGATCTTGGTTTTATACAGTATATATATGTAGCATAATATAATATCATATCATACCCACCCAAATGTCTCCATATACTCTTGGCTTTCTCATCAATCACATCAGCGATCCCGGCAAATCATACAGTTAGAGTGGGAGCGAGCGGTTTGTTTATTGCGTGTGTGGGAATTCATCGTAGACGTAGGCGGGATGAAGGAGAGTAGTCTTATCCCGTGCTGTGACTAGTAAACGCCCGTAAAACGGCGACGGACATCAAAACATTAGTTGCCACTTCCTTGCGTATACCGCTAGGGTTATCCGTCGTCGAATGGATCTCACCGAACTCAACACTGCGGGAAATATATTCCAATGCTCAAACCGGATCGGACATAAACATCCCCCATCCCGATGACGCACGCTAAGAATATCCATCCCCGGTCCGAATTGAGGAGCAAACGTTCGTTCCAGATCAGAGTCCAGGATGTGGGTATATTTCCCATGGGATTGAGTGTTATCGTCAGATGACAGACTGTTGGTGATGTATCATTTGGTAGGATGGACGAAGAGCGCTTCAGGATGTTTCGCACGGATCGATATGCGGGATGCGACGAATGCTGAGCACAAGACTGGGCTTGTCTGACTGTGCTGTTGGTGTGATTCTTGGAAGATTTTAGATCTTCCTGCATGGTGCTCTGATGGTTGAAGGAATGGCCTGATTAGAATGGAAGGGAGGTGCAAGGTCTTGATTTTTGCTCCTGGATTTCTCGAGAGACCTGGGGGCTGCTTGCATGCTAGGCATAGCATGTATAGAGCTATTTAATTTTATCCATGGAAGTAGATAGGACTGTTGAATGGGGGCTCGCCTCTTTACTTGTTGGTTATGTGGACTGTTGAAGTGGAGGTGTGCAGAGGTATTGAGTAGGAAGGAGGTAGTATGATGGATTCGCTAATTACCGAGGTAACCTTATGGAAGATGGTTCTTTGTCAGTTGAAGCGCGTGGTTAGAGTTCCTGGGCGGGGTATTGCTTGATAGCTAGTTGTTAAGTGTGGAAAATTGATTGGTCTTGGAATGGGAATGTTATATCTCACATTTAGGATACTGGGAAAATCTTCTCTTCATCATCATCGTCTTCTTCTTCTTCTTCTTCTTCTTCTTCTTCTTCTTCTTCTTCTTCTTCTTCTTCTTCTTCTTCTTCTTCTTCTTGAGAAATTACAACAAAGGCATACCAACTCTAGCATGATCCATCCACAGATTAACTTCCCATCCCACCAAATATATCCAATAAGTCCACCCCTCCACCTACGATATATGCAAGTAACTCTTGCGAAACGTGACAGGAAACTGATTCCGTGCAATTTGCGAAGCGCCGTACGAATAACACGACTAATTATAAGCATACTAACCGCACCAGCTCTTTGAAGCCCCTATAAAATCCTCCACCCCATAGACCTCACGGAGAAAAACCACGAAGATCCCAGCAACAGAGATTCAAGAATTTCATTGAAACGTCAACCCACTAAGTTGTAACCAGCACCAACAAACGAACAACGTCGCGCGCGCGCATGATTGACTTGGAACTCCCCCACGTGGCCACCGCGTCTCACGATGGAAAACGCTCATCTGCATGAACAGGAGCAGGATTCGCTTGTTTCTGATGATTTATGGAGCTGGAGATGTTTCGACGCAGGGTTGCGGGATCGTTCTCATCATTGCCCGCGTCGGTTAGTAGGCTGGGGAGTCTGGCGCGTACATTTTACCGCCAGGTACGACTATTATAGCATTTGCATCTAGTATTTTGCTATATGTATACTAGCAATCTGTTAAAGTTTAAAATATCAATGGCATTATTTGTATAATAGGAGTTAGCGTTGATTAATAGTCTACTTTTTACAAGTTTGTTTTGCTAATTTTCGGTTATTAAGCGAGGTTTAGTAGAGTTAACTTATTTATTTACATGTATATAAGTGTTTTATAAGGCTTATTAATATTATCGTTGCTATGTCTATAGTCATTATTATTAAAATTGTTTAAAGTTAAGACGGTCGTTACGGAAGAAGTCGATAACAATGTAGCCGATCTTGTTAGCGTGTTAGCAAAAGCGATGTCTTAGTATAGCTAATGTATTAGTAAAAGCGATATAGCTAATATACCGTATAAACAAATAGTTTAGATAGACTTAATAAAGATTAGCTTTATTGCCATTTATATTTTCAACTTGTATGGTATAAAAGTTCTAAATGAAATATATATTTTTATAGCGATAGTTAAGAGAGTATTATTAATAAAACAAAAGACTATACTTATAAGTAAGAAAGAAAAAGTAATACATTATCTTAAAATAATTTATTTTAAATAATAATAAAACGGTGTATTTTAATAAACTTATAATAAATAATATTAATAATATGAAGAAGTAAAATAATATTCAAGTAGGATTGAAAATAATACAATAGTATCTTAAAACCATCTTGAAGCTAATATAGTATTCTAGAAAGAGTTTCGATTATTTAATACAAACACTTAGAAGTATATTATATTCCTTATATAAAGTATGCCCTATATTAAAAAGTGAAATGGATTGTTTATAAGAATACTATATAATATTGATTCTCTAATAACGATATCTAAACTCACCTTCCTAGCTATACGCCAAGATTTCAAATTCGAGATCCTAGCCCATTGGTTCTTGAAAATATTCATTTTCTTCGATGTGACAATTGAGTAATGTTTTGATTATTGGATCTTGGGCGTAGGAAAGTTTGAGGGGAGGTTAATGGTGGAATACAAATTAGAGATTTAGTTCCGGACCGTGACTGGCTTAAAGTGTGGTTATCATGTCATTCTTTAAGATGGGATTACTGGTGGATGAGAATCGTGTTTGTTTCACAGGTAATTGGGTGCCTTACTGATTAGTTGGACCTCCTATTTCAGTGAACACTTATAAAGTCTACCGTATGCCCTACGGGACCAGAATTCCTACAAAAAGCCAGTGAATCAACGTTTTTTCAAAAATATCATGTTTTATAAATATATGTGGGTATATATAAATGATCTAAATTATATTAATTTAACTATAAATAGTTAGAATTCTATTAGCTCCTTTAAAAGAAGCCTAAAATCTGTTAGTTTATTTAAAAGAAGCCTAAAATCTAGTAGTTTATCTATGGGTAGTCTAAAATCTATTAGTTTATCTATGGGTAGTCTAAAATCTGTTAGTTGGCTTAAAATGGATTAGTTTCGTTGAATAGCTTTAATATTCGATATACTAATTCTTGAATACCTTCATTCTTTCATTCTTTCATTCTTTCAATCTTTCATTCTTTCATTCTTTCAATCTTTTATTCTTTCATTCTTTCAATCTTTCAATCTTTCAATCTTTTATTATATTAAAGGTAAGTTAAAATCATTTTGTTATTGAAATTCGAAAGGGTAAATTGCTTTTTTCATTCGCTTTCCCCCCCTATTTCTCGCTTTTTTCAACGTTAACACTTCAAATAGGCTCAACATCTTCGAATCTCTGAATAGCTTCAATAATAATAATAATAATGCTTATGATCGTGATCGTGATTGTCCAAGTGATCGTCCAAGTGATCGTGATGCCTCCAAAAATGGATTAGCTCTTATAATAATAGAGTTTCGAGAGTCATACTAGCTAGTTATACTAGCTCGTCCTTCCACCTTTTAGTATATGAGCTATATGAAAGGATTCCTGCATAATTCTGCATAACTCTGCAACAAAAACAGGTAGATCGTGAGTGAAATTAGGTTTTTAACATAAGATTCACTGACTGTCGAAAGGTCAGAATTTTGGTCCCGTAGGGATGCTTGATTTTACGTGTGCTTCAGCTAATTTTTCATGAACTGACTGGATCATGGAACCAACTAATAACAGTTCGCGAGAAATGAGGGCTAGCCAGATTTATTTCTATTGCACATCTTAATTTTCCCACTTTGCGTAGTGCATAAGAATCTAAGACTCAAGCTTGAATTATCATACCCTTAATAAACCAGCCCTATAGTTTTGAAACTTTTCGTATATCGTAGTATGTTTTTATATCAAATGATCAAAGCTTAATATCTCGATTTATTTTGAGAGGTTCGGGAACGTCAATTTCGACGTGGCCATCATATGGAACTACTTGATGGTTATGTGGGGTAACTGAATAGTTTTCTCGCTAGACTACGTGATTAGTCTTGAGCTAATCTGGTAGCTCCCGTCGCTTATGGATATGTTGCAAATCGTATTTTGTGTGGCTTGTATAGTCTTGCGCTATCTTATAGATTGATTGGCCAAGTAATTCTTGAGCGGGTTTTGATGATTAGTTCCCGTACCTGTAATTTTGTGTTGCATATCGTGTTTCCAGCAGTTTCTAGAGTACCTCGCTATGTGAGACTTGAACCAATTGTAATAATGTATACAGCTTTTGAATCATGATTTATATTTGATTTTTTGTACTAAATGCAATATGTCATTAAAGCTTGAAGCCGCATTTAATAGTAATCCTCCGACTTCTTGGATTTTCGTTACACGTCTTATAATAAGTGATAGCCTAATACTAGAGACAGGTATTAGAGAGAGTAGCTTTATATACGAAGAATGGAAACATTTCAGTAACTATTAATACTTTTAAGTAAGGCAATTCATAATAGTAATTGATTAACTATTGTTAAAAGTCTAAAGTAAATGATTATAAAAATTTTAAATACACCCTATATTACTTAATCTTAAGGAATATAAAATAAAATTTTATTTCTATTAAATTCATCTAATATAATAAAGAAAGAAGTCGATTATACAACCATTAAACAAATATATACTTTAATACTTTAAAACTAATAATATCATTCAAATGTATTATATTACTTACCTAAATATATTATGTTATCTATATTCTTAATGTAAGGGGCACCAGTGGGTGCACGGACTCATAAAACGTGACAGTTTCACAAAAATTCGAAAATATAGCATATAATTCTATTAAAAATGAAGCTATCACCACAATTAAGATTGTACACGTCCTTCATTGGTATCCTTTATAATCTTACATCTGCCAGGCAACTTATTATACCTTTTTTGGATCTCCTCCTGCGTTATCTTGCTTCATTCGTCCTATAGAACTTCCTTTAATTCGCTTAACAAATTCCATTTACGCTTTCAAGTACATTGCTTTAATATATTCCAAATTGCTTCAATGGGATTGAGATTAGGTAATTAAGAGGGGTAAGATAGGTTTTTGATATTGTAGGCGTTCCTAAGTTGTTAAGTTAACCCATATTTTCGAAATCCATGATTCCCATCGCCATCCTTTATTAAAAGCTATTTAACAATAGGATCAGTAGCTTTTAGCTCTTTAATAACGTTAATATAGTATAGGAGAATCTTATCAATGTAATATTTTTGGGTTATTGCGTTCTCTTTCGGCTTAACTTTTAACATTTGAGATTTTAATACTTCCCATTCCATAAGTTGTTGAATCTACTCTTTGTCATTTTCGCATATAAAACAACGTTTAAAGTGTAAAGGGCATACAAATCCTTCAATATACTCCTCCTCATCGTAGTAGAATAACAGCATCTTAGCTTTTAAATAGTATGAAATCTATACTAACCAATGGATTTTGTTACCATCCAACGCCGGGTATTCCACAATGTTTTCGGACTTATATCAAGTGCCTTGCTCTCTCAGGATCTTTTTTACCCTCTAAGATACAAAATCTATATGTGCTTCATCTGTATATATAATATAACTTCAAAATTCGTTGATGGTGTTGTTTTTATGCTCCTTTTCAAAATTAATGCGTTTTTTCCGGTTCGAAGCATTTATATTCTTTTTTAAATAAGCAGCTTTGTAGTATTGACTTTTTTTAGTATATTTCTTAAGATTTTTTTACAAAAAACGCTTTTTGATATTTAATTCGTAGTAGTTAATCATAATCTTATAAAGCTAATTTCGTACGTCGTTTTGAGAGAGCGAAACGAGCATTTTGCAAGTTTCTGGATTTGTTCCAATTGGCCCCTTTAGATTCTTAGAGTATTGCTGAGTATGCTTATATGCTTTTTGACTTATTTAAGTTCTTTCTTTGAACCATTATAAAGTTATCAAAAAAGTGATGTTAATATGCGTTGTAATATAGTCTTACATTTCTTTGTACCGGTATATATCGAATATTCGAAAAAATTCAGATTTTTTTTGGTATATCGTATTCTCTGTATGTTCCTTTACAGGAAGGTGTATTTTCACAAGGATTTGTTTGTATTAAAACTAGCATTTTGAGATTAAATTATATGTCGTTATTTTGAATCGAAATGAATTAAATATATTTTCAAAAATACGCGTTTTATGAGTCCGTGCACCCACTGGTGGGGTGACGATTGTTACGTAAGTAACGATGGCAACGTTGTCGTTGTCTCGATAAAAACGATATGATTAATATTATTAACATTACACTACTAACAAGTTATATTATTATATAAATAAAAATCAAAGATAATTATAATAAAGAGTTGTTTTACTGTAATATATGATTTAGAGGGTGCCACGTCAAACACGAGGTATTAAAATTCTTTAAATATCTTTTATTAGAAATTGTAATGGTCGTTACGAAAGGGATAATAGCTATATAGCCGATATTACTAACGTGTTAATAATAACAATATAATCAATACAGCCAACGTTCGACACAAACGAGTTATAGCATTACATATTACAAATAGCTAGTTTAGATAGCTTTAATAAAGATTAGCTTTCCTATGTTACTTGATTTAACCGTCATTACGGTATAGAAATTCTATATGTATAAGTATACTTATTATATAAACTCTAAAGTTAAGAATGAAAAATGGCTAAATATTTCTAATATTCTAAAAGACTAAACGTAAGTGGATTGCGGAATAGATCGCTGTACCTCCTTAGAATATAATGTTACACATGTATTAAAGAGGTTTATTACATATCTATGTTATATATCTCTACTCGAGATACAGTACCCATTAGTCTTCACAATGTGAAACGCTTGTTAGATATCTCATATTCTTGCCCTTCTACTCCTATCGCTAGAGAGTATTCCAATAAATAATGAATTAAACTTTTCGAAAGCTGCATTTTTAGGGAAATCTTAGTCCAGTGGAAATCCTTGGAAAATTTTTTATAATGGGCTTCGAGGTACTAGCCCACTGACTTGAAAACTTTCCAGCGGCATGAATAAGTCTATGTAGAAAAATTGTGCTTAGGTAACCTGAAATAGCACCTTGGTACTGTGAGAATTTCCTGTTTGTCTAACTTCTTTTATATCATCAATACAAAAACTTCTTATTAGTATGAATAGCAGGTTGAAGCATGTGGCTTTGAATGTTTGTTACATATCCCATTCTTCTATTTTAGTATTAGTTATCTTCCGTAGGCAGGCAAAGGCGCTGGTTTGATATTAGTTCTACAACTCTAAAATTTCGTTGTCTATTTTATATTTTCCCATGTATACATAGACTTGAATTAATTCTAATAGGGTATATCTGGGCTTTTATCACATATCTTCTTTTACCCTAAATATCGACGTAATATCGATCGCGAATACCGCAGCATCTCTAATATGAAACGTATTTAATAGCACTTTGTATGTAAAGTTTTAATGACTGTACCGAGAAAACAACATGCCCATCAATCAATCTCCAAGCTTTAGTCGTAATTGTGTCTGCTTTTCACCAACTTCTCTTGAGATTTAACTATAGTTCTAAGACTATTAGATATCCTTCACGTTACATAGTTCCGCTCTGGTAACATCCAGCGATTGTAACATATCCAGCTGAAGAATAGAGCTATTTTATAAACCATTGATAGTTTCTAATGAGAAGCTAAGAAAATACTCTGTTACATTCTTCTTGCTGAACTCGAGCAAATTAAAATGGTAATTGTAAGATTATAAACAACACCTAATTCCTAACTTGGAAATTAAAAACAGAACCTATTGATTGTCTAATTATTTGTAAATTGCATCACAGCTATACAGAGTTTGCAGCTAAAATCTTCAGTTTGCCAATAAATCTAGCTATTAATGCAGATTCCACAAAGCTTAGTACGCTCCAATTGTGCGTCTTCTTACTTCCATTGTACGCAATGATAATCTTACACTGACATTCTCCTGACAAGAATCACTCCTATAATATAGCTAACTAATCAAGATTTATCACAGCCCCCATATCAATCAGTGATCTCTATAAGTATCAGCAACTCCACTAGACTCATACTATACATCTTTCATATCAATAACTGTAAGAGAGTGTTTTCATAAATGGTGGGGATCCTAAGGCACCCGTAGAGCTAGGGGGTATATAAATGGTCCCTTCCTCATAGCTGAATCTTCTTTTCTCTCCATAGTTTACAGGATCAATGAAAACATTCGATGCGCTATAGTCTTCTTTTTACTACCCTTCACTTCATGACAATAACTATAAATCTATAATCTCCAACTAGAAAATACATTTATAAATAAGCTCATGGATCGCCCCTATCTTACTAAACCTTAGGAAATCAACATTCTAACTATATACTAATGGTTTATTAAATCACTTTTAATTTCTATTTTACTCTTGATTTTCTATAACTAATAGATTATTCTTTTAAATATTTATTACGGAATTCCCCTATTTAGTAGTCTATTCCCTATAGCTCTCTAGATTTACTTTTACTCTATATTATTTATATTATCGTTGCCTATTATATTATAAATTTGATTATACTCTAATAAAATTTATAGAATATAAAGGATTCTTATATTAATATTTTCGATTAAATTATTAAATGTTTTATAATTAATCTTTAGGATTAATAATAAGTTGAATTAAGTATTCTCTATTTATATATTAAAATATAATTTAGATTATATGTTAGGAAGCAACCCTAGACAAGGGTCATATAATCATTCAAGCTAGTACTTAAGTGGAAAGGATCTTTAATCCTTTCCTTTTCTCTTTATAAATAACTATATTATTTTAATTAATCCCTTTATTTTCTTATACTTTATTACAAAATTATTTATTTTTCAAAATTGGAGAATCTTATTAATTAAACTTAAACATTATTAAGTTAATTTTATTAAAAGAATTTTCTTATTTAAATAAAACCCTAAAAATTCCTAGATTAATTTAAAGATACTTCAAAAACATTTTGAATTATAAAATTACAATGTTGATTACAGGATTATAATCAAATTAAATAATTCACTTTATCCTAACATAAATAATATACTTTAAAAAACAATATATCAAATTTACAAAGTTAAACCTAATATAATAATCAAATCATTATTATAAACCCAAATACAAACCTAAATATAAATTAGAATTAATTTGAAGAATTATAATTGGATAGTAATAAAGAAAAAATTATACTTAATAATAAAAACAAATAAAAGAGTAAAGGTAAAAAAATAATATTTAATAATAATAATTTAAAATTTTTTATTTTAAACTTTTCAAAATTTAAAGAAAAGTATTTATTTAAAACAAAAGTATAACTATTATTATCATTAAACTTTTTATTATTTTAATTATTTCTTTTACTTTGCTAAAACCAAGATTATATTATAATACTATTCAAATTATTCTTTAGAACTTTCTTATATCTAAAAGCTTTTAACAAAAAGAATAAATATTTAATTAACCTTATTTCAAATGTATACAATTTTACTAAAAAGCAAAATAAGATTAATAAAGGAATAAAAGCTAAATCTAATAAATACAACTTTAATTATAATTAATATTAAGTTTAATATTCATTATTAGATATAAGTATATTGTTAGGATCCCAAATTATTATAGTTTAACAAAGATATAAAATAAAAGTATTCAAGGAAAAGAATTGTAAAAGAGAAAAGAGATTTTTTGTAATCAAAAGATTTCTAGCTAAATCCATATAAAATCATAATTAATCTCTTAGAAAACTAAAAATTATTTTATAATACTATATTGGGCTAACAGATATCAAATTAATATAATAATTATTAATAGGAATTTGCGGATTAATAATAAATCTAAGTATAAATCTTACCTATATAATTAATAGTATTAGTATAAAGGAAAGATTTAAGTTTAAAGCATTATTAATCTTTAATGAAGGAAAATCGAATATACACACTTTTGAATTATAAAATTAAAAAATTATATAGCCTTAGAAAATATACACAACAAAACAAAATAAACTGCTTTAGTACAAAGCTATATTATAAAATCAATAAAACAACAGAATTCAACTAGCTAGATTAAATATAAATAATATTAATAATTTAAAATTCTAAAATTAACAATTATTAAAATAATAGCTCTTTAAACAATATAAATCAATAAATATTAGCATAAAAGCAGACTTTAAAATACAAAATATAAAAATAAGGGATAAATAATTAATTTAAGATTTTATTAATTATTTTAAATTAATATTGTAAAATGTATCCTAATTGTATGAAAGTTAATTAATTATAACGAATTATAAACTAAAACTATCATAAAATATTTTAACTAGAATATATATTAATTATAATGGATTATTATCAATAACATTTAGAAAACTAAAAATAATAATATAGAATACTGAAAATTTTATTTATATGCAAAAGAAATTCTTTCCAAAATTAATTAGATTTAAAACCTGCAATATATTTATAGTAAATATCTTAAAATTAAACATATTATAGAATATAATATTATTGAAAAAGAAAAAAGAATCCTTCTTTCCAGATATATTAATAGAATGCTATAAAAAAGTTTACAATAAAGGTACATATTTTTATTGCAAAAAGAAAAACTATTGTACCAAAAATTACCCCAAAAAGCCAAAAAATAAAAAGCTTTTTCAGATCTAAAAGCTATAAGATACAAAAGAATGGATTTTTAACTAGCCGAATTAAAACAGAAAAAGAATTATAATAATTTTTAGATAATAAACTCAAATAAGTTACTTATAACCAGGCCAATATTAAAAAAAGAAAAAATATACTATATAATAAATATATTAGAATTAATAAAGATGTAATAAATTATTATATTAATATCATTAAAAAACATATTATAAGAATCATTATTATTAAGATTATATAAGAATAAAATACCATATTATAATCTACTAATAATTAAAAACACACATATGACTACCTTTAAATTACAGATACTCACTAAGTATTTTTAATTATAAAAATTATTTTTACAAGGAAAAATAGAAATAAAACAATATTTCAAACAATAATAAATTTAAGAATTATTATAAACTTTATCAAACTAAAAATAATTAAACAAATTAATTATAAAAATATTAATATATATTACCCTGCAATACAAAACGTAAATAAAAAAATAATAATACTAACCTCAAATACTACGAAAAGGAAAATAGAATTTAAATATTTTTTCTTTAAAAAAAGATTATTAACAATTTTCCACAAAATACCTTTATAAATAATTAATATCATCCTTGGATTACTATTCTTAAAACAATTTAACCCAAAAATAAACTAGAAAATAAATAAACTAAAATAAAATAAAAAAAGAATATCCAAAAAAGTATAGAACTCCCTCAAATTATTAGTATTATACTATAATATAAAAATAAGAATAAAAAAGAAAGTAAAAAAGTCTTTATTATTAATAATAATATTTTTGATATTGATAAAGGAGTTGAATTTGGATCCAATCGTGATAGTACCGCAATAAATCCTAAATAAATATAAAAAGTTTATTAAAATGTTTAGTAAAATAAAGACAAAGAAATTTCTATTATATAAGCTAAAAGTGAATTACAAAATCATATTACAATTAGATACAATATTGCTATTCAATTTAATATACAATTTATTAAAAGTAAAATTAAAGATATTGAAAGAATACATAGAGAAGATAATAAAACTAAAGTTTATTAGATTAATTAAATTGGAAGTAAATATATTGATATTGTTTATAAAAAAAAAGGGTATTATAGAATTATAACCATATATAAATTATTAAAGTATTAATGTAATAATTATTCTAAATAGATACCTAATCTTATTAATATTAAAGATATTTAACAGATTAAAAAAAAACAATTATATTTATAAAACTAAATTTAAAAAAAACTTATAATTTAATATATATATATAAAGGAAATAAATAAAAAACAACTTTTTATAATAAATTGGGTTCCTATAAGTATTTAATAGTATTGTTTGGATTATATAATGTATCAGCAACTTTTTAGGTTTATATTAACCAATATTTAAGATAATTTATAGATAAACTAATAATAGTTTATTTGAATAATATTTTGATTTATTTTAAAAGTAGAGAAGAATATAAAAGTTATGTAAAACAAATATTAAAACAATTATTAGAATAGAGATTATTTTATAAGCTTAAAAAATACTAGTTTAAAGTTAAATAAATAAAATTCTTTAGTTATATAATATTAAACAAAAAAATAATTATAAACTTATTTAAAATAAAAACAATAATTGTTTAACTATTTTTAAAAAGCGTTTAGAAAATATTATTATTTTTTGGATTCTATAATTTCTATAAACAATTTATATTATTATATAACAAGATAATATTATTATTAATTAATTTAGTAAAAAAAAAAGTTAAATTTGTTTGGTCTGAAGAATACAAAATAATATTTAAAAAATTTTAAGGATATTTTTATGAAAGCATTGTTATTAGATTATTTTATTATAATGCTGGTATATTTTCTGGAAATAAATGTATTGATAAGGGCCTTATACAGAATTTTATTTTAAAAATAAAAGGATGAATATAGATACCTAATTATATTTTACTTAAAAAAACTAATATTAATGAAAATCAATTATATAACTTTTAATTAAGAATTGTTGGTTATCATAAAATCAATAAAGTATTAAAAACACTTCCTTAAAAAAGTATAATATTAAATAATTATAATAATAAATTATAATAACCTAAAACATTTTATAATATTAAAAATATTGATAAAAAAACAAGTAAAATAAATAATAATATTATTAAAAATAGATTTTATAATCGTTTATAAACCAAAAAAAAAACAACTCAGCAAATGTACTATTAAGAAGATTAAATTATTAAAGTAAGGATTTTAAATTAACCTCACTATTAAAATTACATTATCAATCATTTGATTTACTTTTAATTATGAATGGTTAATAAAATTTATTATATATTATTGTAACTAAAACAAATATAATCTATAAAAAAGGAAGGTATCATACAATAAAGAAATTAAAGGAAATAAAAAATATAAGATTAAATTATAATAATATATAAGGTATAGTAATCCTACTTTTATCAATATTAAACCTAGGAGATATTATAACAAAACCAGAGTATAAAGAAGAGTTAATAAAATTAATTAAAAAATTTTAATTAAGTTATTAAAACCCAAAAAAAAAAGGAATTTACCATGCATAATAATTTCTAGTATTATAAAGAAATAAAACTATACATACCACCAAATAAATTATTATAAAAAATTATTATTATAGAAATTTTACAATTTTTAAACAACTAGCCATTTTAATTAAAAAATAACTACAAATAATATAAAAAAACTATTATATTAGAAAGAAATAGATACAAATATAGTAGATTATATTAAATTTTATATAACATACTAAAAAAATAAATTTTTATACAAAAAGAAACCTGAAAAAATTAATATTAATATTAATCCCTACAAGGCTATAAAGCGGATTATTTATGGATTTAATTACTAACTTATTAATATTATAATCAAAAAATGATTTTAGTAATAGAGAAGATGGAAAGAATTTATCCCTGTATCCAATATATAATTGTATCCTAATAATAATAAATAAATTCATTAAAGAAATAAGCTTTAATTTAGTTAAGAAGAATATAATAATTATTTAATTCGCTTTTTATTTTTATTCAAATTATAATAATAAAGTATAAAATAATACTAAACTCAATTATTTCAAATAAAGCAAGTCTTTTTATAAATGTTTTTTAAATAATTTTGATAGTTTATTTAAATATAACAAAAAAACTTTTAATAATATTTTATTTATAAATTAATAGTTTTATTAAATAAATAAATCAAATTATTAAGGTTTATATTAAATATTTTATTAATTATAAACAAGATAGTTGGGTAAACCTTTTATTTATAGCAAAATACATTTACAACTTTATATCAGCATTAATTATAAATATTTTGTTATTTAAAGCAAATAGAAAATAAATACTATTATTATTAATTAATATGAATATATAATAAAAATTAAAGAACGAACGCTTTATAATTAACAAAAAAACTAAAAACATTGTATATAATAATAATAGAAGAATTAATCCACATTTAGAATTTAATAATAAAATATTATAATATAAAATATAAACACTAAAATATTTAAAATAGGTGATATAATTTAATTAGTAACAAAAAACCTATTTATAAATAAAAAATATATTAAATTAGGTTTTAAGAATATTAGTTTTTTTAAAGTAATGGAAAATATAGGATTACAAATTTATAAACTAAAATTATTATTAATCTTTTAATATTATAATGTTTTTTTATATTAGCTTCTTTATATTATATAAGATAATAATTTGGATAAATCGCTTAAATAAAACCAAAAAAAAACTAAATTATAAATTTATATAAAATATATAATATAGGGATATTATTCTAGAATAATATATTAAAAAGATTCTTGATTTTAGAATAAAAAAAAGATAGAAAAAATTAGAATTTTTGGTTAAATAAAAAAAGTATTTGAATAATAAAAATATATGGTAAAAACTAAAGAATTTGGCTAATATTTAAGATATAATAAAGAAATTCTTTAAATTATATTTATTTGCTATAAAAGCTTTTATAGAAAATATTAAAAATTTAGAATAAAATAAGAATAATAAATACTAATCTAAATCATAAATAGAAAGATATATTATTATTTTAATTTTAAAAACGAAATTGAATTAAAAGAAAATTAAATAAAATTATTACAGATTAGAGATTGTAAAAAATAACACTTAAATAGTTAAAAACCGGATCTTAAATTACTATAATAATAATCCGTTTTGAAAATAATAAATTATTATCCAAATAAACTTATATAATCTTAAAAACATTATAAAAAATATATTAATTAATAAATCGAGATATATAGGGTAACTAAATAATCAATAATATTATTGTAGTAATACCAAAAACAGATCTTACTTTCTAAGTAAAGGAATATCAGGCCAATTCTAAAAATTCTTGATAGATACCCTGTATAAAAAAAGGGGTTAAAATGCTAATTCCAATATTTCCAAAAAATGCAAAAACAGAATTTATTAACTTTATTAATATCATTATCCCTATTATAAATTATATAATTATTATATTATTAATACTTTTTAAATTCAATTTTTATTAAAATATTCTTTTTAGAAATAATTCAATAATATTAAATTGACCAAAATGAGTATAATAAATTTTAATAGATTAAAGTTAATACTTTAAGTTAATAGAGTAGAATTAATGGTAAACGTTTTTTTAGGCTATAGCAAAAGTATAAGGTTTATTAATAATAAAAGAATAATTCAATTTATATAATAATAAAGTATAAAAAAAATCCATAATACGATAAATACTAAATAAAAAGAATTATAGAAATAAATAAAATTGAATATAACAAATAAGTTCTTAAAAAAAGTAATTATAGAAAAATATATTTCAAATATATAAAATATTATTAATATATTTATAAAAAGAAACAATTGGAAGATCTAGAAGCAAATATTATTAATTATCTTGTTTTTTAAAAAAAACGATGATATATAAACAATATATAAATCTAATAAAAAAACAAAAGCGCAATCTAACCACGCTAATATATAAGGAAAATACAACTAAAGCAATTATAATAACTAATAAAGAACAATCAAGCAAAAATCAGAATAAAACCACAATTATATCTAAATTAATCAAAAATAAAAAAAAGCAATCGCAAAACAATGATTAAATATATAGCTTAATTGCAAAAATAAAAAAACAAAGATTAACAAAAAAAACAAAAAGAAAAAAAGCTGAAAAAAAAAAAAAAACAAAAAAAAAAAAAAAGAAAAAAGTTAATAAATCAGCTATATCGCAAAAAAAAAAGAGTTAGAGAATTAATTATACTATGGATTAATAAGACTATAAATATAAATAAAATAATATTAAACATTTTAAAAAATGCAAAAGAAATAAGAAGTAAAATATCTATATAAGAAATACAAAACAATAACAACGAAATTATTTAAAATGATAAAAAAACACAATTATAAAAAAGGAAAATAAAGGTATTTATACTGAACTAGTAAATTAAATAAAGAATGCGGCTAAAAAAAAGAAAAACCCTAGTATTTATATTAAAACTAAAAACCGAAACAAAAACCGTAAATAGAATAAACAATTTGGAAGATTTGTACTAAGATTAACAAAAAAATTAACAAATTGAGATAAAAATGGATTATTAAAGGGATTTAATAACCTTTAAACCTTAATTAAAACAGCGGAAGAGATATTGATCAAAGAATTTTATAAAGAAATCTTTGAAAATTGAAATATTTCGATGGGTTTTAGTTTAAGGTTATTAATGTTAAAGAGAAAGGTGAATAATATACAAATAAAGTATAATATTATAATTAGAGATTATTATTTAATAATAAAAAGAAAAAAGGCTAAGATAGTAAATAAAAAGCTAATAAAAATAGGGTTTTAAAGAATATATGTTATATTAAAAAACTAGAGCTCCAGCATTTTTGAAAGTTCAACCTAATATATACAAATCAATTTTGAACTTTGTAAATAAAAAATCACAATTTTTACAAGGGGATATATATTCGTTTTATAGGATATATAATATATATATACTGGTTTTATAAAGTTTTATTAAATTATAATACAAAATGTTTAATAAATTACCATTTTGCAAATAAATGTATTATAATCTGGATCGCGAAAGTCAAACTTTATAAATGGTATATAATATAACTGAAAATAAAATGAAACCAAATCACTAATATGTATGTTGATAGGAATAAGATAGCTTTTAATTTATTAACATTAATTCGAATATACTTTTAAATATACAAAATAAAGATAAGTATAATAATTATTAATAAAGATGATTTAATGTTATAATTAAATAATGAAAGCCTAAACGAAATGGAACCGGATAGCGTACTCCATTTATTAAAAAGAATAATAGAATACAATTTATAGTTAAACAAAAATCGAAAAATCGAGTTTAATATTGTAAAAGTATTAAAAATAGAAAAGAATAGTAAAATAATGGAAGAGTAATATTTTACATTATATATTAAAGTAATATTAGGGTAGTATTAGGGTAAATTGAAGAAGAATGTAGGTTATAATGGAAAGGGGGGGAAACTCATATTTATCTTGCTTTCTTTCTTATTTGCTTAGGAATATATTATTTAATAAAAGCTAAAAAAGCAATAAAAAAGGAATTTTTATAGAATATCATAAAATTAATAATTTTTTTATAGAACCTTTAAGGGTATTATTATTAATTAAAAAACGAATTACAATGGTTTATTAGAATATTAAATATAAAAAGAAAGATTATATTAAAAAGCAACCCTAAATAAAGATCATATAATTATTCAAGCTAGTATTTGAATAAAAAGGATCTTTAATTTTTTTCTTTTTCTCTTTATGAATAATTATATTATTTTAGTTGACCCCTCTGTTTCCTCGTACCTCGTCACATTATATAATCTAGTAAAGCTAATTCTTATTATAATTATATATATCATTTATTTTCATTAATAATAATATTATTTTATTCTTATTAAAACGTTTATAATAGTAACTCATAGTGGCCTTATCCTTCTTATTAAGTCATTAGCGACGTTGGCTATATTATCTTTATAACTTTTATAACGATCGTTATAATTTAGATTTAATATATTATTATTAGTTTTATAATACTATAATAAATCTACACCGTGACTATTACAGCATAACATCCTTCTTCATAGAACTTAAATTAGAAAATCATTATAAAATACTATATTAATTAGATTTTAAATAGCTTTAAGATATTAAGCAATCGTTTTTAATTTTCTCTTAATTTTTTAATAGAAAACGTAGATCATAGTAAACTAATCTTTATTAAATCTATTTAAGCTTTCTACTTATAACTATACTAATTAAATTGCTTTTATTAATAACGTTAACTATATTAGCGATATTGATTTTATTAATATATTAAGACTATTAACTTTATTATCGCTAATTCTTTTTATTACGACTATTATAGTTTTATTATATTCTAATCTCATTAATTTCACTTTAGTATTTTAAAGAATAAGTTTAATAATAATTAATTATTTTATTTTGATATATTAAAGTAAATTGCTCTTTCTAGCTCGCTTTCCTATTCTATTTTATCGCTTTCTATAATAATATATTAAACACTCTAAAAAGTAATAACGATAAGAAACCTATAATAAATAGATCTTAATATACTATTATAAATTAAGCTAATAAAAACTAAATAATTAATATTAATTAATATATATAATAGGAAACATAGATTATAATAAAACTAATCTTTATTAAAACTAGTAGAAAACGTATATCGTAGTAAAAGCTAATCTTTATTAAACTAATTAATCCTATTTATGTGACGAATATCACGTGCCTTAGGCACGTGATATCTCATCACGTTAAGCAATACTATACATAAAAGAGATCTCTAGGTTCTTTAGAGATCTCTTCCCTCTTTAGCTTTCTTATTCTAGTTAATTGATCTTTATTAACTCGCTTTAGTATATAATTATAACAATTTACTTATAGTTTATATTATTCTAACTATTTTTATTAATAATATCAGTAACGCTAGTGATATCGTTTTTTGCCGATACGTTAAGGCTATTGATAATATCGTCGACTCCTTCTATATCGACCGTTATAAAAACTAACTAATATTTTCTACTTATAACTATACTATTTAAACTGCTTTTATTAATAATATCGATTATACTAATAACATTATTTTATTAATATATTAAAGCTATTAGCTTTATCGTTGATAACTCCTTTCGTAACGATCGTTACAATATAATTATATAAATAATATTATTAAAACCTTAAAATTTAATAAATTTTTATTCATCTTTCGCATATACACTTTAAAAAATATAATTATATATTATTATCCTCAAATTTACGAAAGCTAAAACCGTAAGAAAAAAACCATACATCACTACTCCCCCTTCACGTCTATTGAACCTCTCCCATCCCATTCCATCCCTTACTATCGCTTATATAAGTAATCGCTAATCCCATCAACGCACCAACCCTCAAATCCACCATCCTCGAGCCCCCCAATCCAAACACCTCTTTTCTCCAATCCCAATCCATCCCACCCCATAGACCACCCTAGCGGACCGGCGGTACGAAAAACATAGCCATATAACAATACAAGCTTACCGTATATCAAATACAACCCATCGTCATATCTATTATATCCTACCCCTCTACATAACCCCATACAGCAAACTCCAGACTTGATCCATATAGCATGCCTCAAGAATCCAACCCTGCTTTGACAGCTACTAATACCAACGAACGTTCCCCCATTTTGCATCTCCAGCTCAATTCATCAAGCTTGATACTCGAGCATAACGCATGAAACTAAATTTCTCTACATATATTTACTATACTCCAAAACCCGCCCCATTGAGCACGTTCAGATATATCCATGAATCACCAGTTTATCAGCACAACTAACATGATCATCGACGTCGTCGTTGGGAAAAGTAGTATCAAAACTCCCTATCTAGCGACCCAGAAGCCTAGAACAGTGAGAACCAATCCGTTCGGTGTTATAGAATCTGGGACAAAGGGGAAAAGGCAGTGAGTGAAATGTCGATAAAAAAAAGGAGGGGGGTCTAAGCGGATGCAAACGCAAACGCGAAAGCAAAGGAAATTTTTTTTTAAAAAAAAAACGTAATTCTTTAATACTCGGGCGCGTTTCAAAAGAGGCATAGGCAAATATAAAACTTATAATTATTTAACGAAACTTTAATATAATCTTATATTATTTATATATATATTAGATTTAGTATTTTAATATCTTTCTATTAAGTTTTTATACTATAAGAAATAATTTTTACAAAAATAATAATACTATAAAGTTAATGATTTTAGAAAATCTAAGAATTTATTAATATATTAATTTAAAATTTAACGATATATAAATTTTGAAAAATAAAATTATAGAAAAATAATACAATCTTAAAAGTTTTATTAAATATTTTTAGAATCTAATATTATCCGTTATACTAATATATATATTAATAGAAAAAATAAAAGACTTAAAATTTTAATAAAAAAATATACTTATATAATCTAAATAAACGAATTTACCCTTTTAAAACTTGTAAATTTTCCTATATTTTTAACTTTATTAATATATATTTAAAATATTAATAAAGATATTAAAATTCTAAAATATGCTTTTTAAAATTTAGCTTTTCTTTTATTATTTAACAAAGTTTGATAAGTTTAATTATAATATTCGTTAAATTATTCAATATTAATATAAATCTCTAATTTTTTATTAAATTTTCAATATTCATACATTTTATTATATTATCATTCATTTAATATTAGGTTTTATAATACAAAAACTTAATATTAAATATAAAAATACTAAATCTATAATATTTATAAATTTTATAAAATCATATAAAGGTTTCGCTGAATAATTATAAGTTATATTTTAGCGTATGCCTCTTTTAAAACCCACCCGAGTACACACACATACACATACACACACACATATAAACATACACACACACACACACATATATATACTACAATAAACACTAACCCTCATCTAAAACTATATACCTAGTTAGCCATAAGACATATTCCAAGGTTGCTAGAAGAGTGATACTTTAGGGATCCATAGATCTTAGTTCTTCTTTCTTCCTCTCTCTCTTCCACACATACACACTCTCTCCCTCCCTCTCCCCCCTCTATCTAAATTAAATGTAACTAAATCGCATTATAATTATACACATATATAGAAATGAAAAAAAAAATAAAAATAAAATAAAATAAAATACCGTTTATAAAGACTAATAATCAATTATACTTCTCCCTAACCTTAACCTCAGCCTTCGCCTTAGCCTTCGCCTTAGCCTTAATACCAATACTAGTCAAGATGAGTTGAAAGGAATAGAATTTTGGGTATTATTTAGAGGTTTGGAGTATGAGGCTAATAAATACCAGAACTAATTATGTGTTATCTCATGCTTTACATCAAATCAAATCAAATCAAATCATATCAAACCAAATCACAGCACGTCACCGACACAACCAGACCGGATGGCGCATATGAAAAATTTGTTTAGTCTAGCTTCATCTATGTAGACGAACTAATCAGAGTACCTATAGCTCTCCGGAGGTACTGATAGGTATGTAAGTGCATTAACACCAACGCAACTACAACCCTCTCAATGAGCTTCACTAAATATTTACCACTGTCAGACCAATCAATCAACTTCTTTCAAATCAACCCCTTATATCAACTAAAAGACTTTTATAAATTTCATGCCATCCATGCTCCCATCCATCATGATTCATAAAGCAATGCAATGCAATGCAATGCGATGCGATGCGATGCAATATAATGAAAGAAAAATAATCAGATCATCATGCTATGCCATACCACGCAATGCCACAACATCAGAAAGAAATGCAAGTAATGCAAGCAATAAAAGCAAAGCACTAAAACCCCAGGACCAGAATGAAAGGCAGAACAGAAATAGATGAATTTCATCCACAAAGTCAGCAATATTTCGGTGGTTGGAGATCAATGATTGATAAACGGTTGATCATCCATGAGATAACTTAGTCTTCGTAAGCATCACCATACTCCCACATGCCCTGACGATTTTGTCGAGCTTGAGTTTGGCTTTGAGTCAAAGACTTGATAACATCAGCAAATCCCTTCTCCCAACCCTTCAATTTAGTTGGAACCATGCTAAGACCAGCTGCGACAACATCGTTATTGATACTATCAGCCAAATTTTGACTCTTAGCATCAAACAGAGTCACATACAAAGTTCCATCAGGAGCTGTATAATCGACGTTTGCAACAAGTTCTCTGCCAGCCGTGTTATGAGTGATAAAGTCAATGGCTTCATCAAGGTAATCCTTGTTTGTAGGGAATTGAAGAAGAGTTAAGATGGCATCGACAGCTTGTGGGCGAAGCTTTTGAGTTGAGAATTGTGGTTGGGAAAGTGGTCGAAGACGTGCCCATGGGATCTTTTCGCTGTTGCCATAATCAATATAAACAACCTCAGCTTCCTTAGCAGTACGGTCATTGGCACGTATGCGAGCGCGGTACCATTGGCCATCCTCGGTAAACTTGGCAGCAACATAGTCTCCAGCCTTGGGTGGACCAGGAAGACCAGCTGAGTTGGATGGGTTCAAGTGGAAAGATTTGAATTGAGTCATCAGAGTCTCAAGGGCCGAAGTACCAGTACCGATGATTTGGAGTTTCAACTTTCCATCCTCATTAATGTTGGTAACGACAACGTCTCGGTAATCCTTTTCTCTCTTGATGGGAGTGACGTCTTCCTTGATATTCGCAGCCTCATATTCTTCCTCTTCTTCATCGACTGATGGATCCCAATCTGCCCAAATACCCTTTCTAGCATCCTTTGCACGCTTTTCAGCTGCTAATAATTCCTTGGAATTTCCGGATTGCTCAGCTGAGTGTTGATGAACAGTTGCATAACCTTCTTCAACCAAGATTTTACCAAAGCTCTCCTTGTTGATATAAAGCTCACCAATGAAGCCACCGACTTTGTCGGTATTGTATACATCGATCTCAACATCACGTTGGGATAATCTTCGTGCAGCAAGATCATGTGCTTCTTTACCAAATGGTTCACTCTTTTCCGTTGGATTTCTGGCAGATTTAGGAGCTCGAATACCTGCAAGAACAAAATTGATCTTGATGCCTTCACGAGGAACCAAGACAACAAATCGACCACCTCCTTTGACAAAATCAACGATAGCTGGAACTTTCTTTTTGTCGTTGCAAGGTACCAACATGAAGTTTAGCCTTCTGTACCGTCTCGGATGCGTCAAGGTATTGTTTTGCCTTGGAAGCCTTTCCTGACCACATTCCCTTCTTCTCTTCCTTAGCTTTCTCTTGTGCAGCCAAAAGATCATCATAGTTAGGGGCGCGATCTGTATCATCTCTTCGATGGCGGATGACCGAGGCCCAACCTTCTTGAACTAATTGCAAACCAATATTCTTGTCATTGAAAGTCACAGTAGCAACCTCCTTAGCATCATAATCTTCAGTGCCTGGTCTTGATCCATCAATGCTAATTCGAACGTGCTTTCCAATGAGACGCTTTCGAAGGAATTCCTTGGCTTCGTCTCTGAAAGGAGATTCAGATGGCTCCGTTGGTCTAGGTCCACGAATGCTACTGATGTTTATGCGCTTCTCAACACCAGCTTTGTTCTGGACGTAGATTTGATCAGCACTAAAAATCTTGGTAACGGTTGCCTCAAGGCTTCCACCTGAACCATTGTTCTTGACAACATGATCCTTGAATAGACCAAGCTTGGCATGTTGTGCACGCTTTTCAGCTTCGCGTAATGTTGCCATGTCGGAGCCGAGAAGGGTGGAATGGAAATCGGTACATCTTGCAAGTCCCGCTTCGAGGATGAATTTGGCAATAGTTCCCTTGGGATGTATGACGGAAGCAATGAGCTGATTTTGAGGGCTCAGTCCAAGAATGTGTAATTTTACATTTCTTTGCAATAATCTTTCCTCTACGAAATGACGTGCTTCGTTTCCGAAAGGTTCCGCGGGGGCAACTTGGCCGTTTGAGGGGTTAACTCTCTCCGTAGCTGGAGCGCGAATACCAGCAACCAAAGTCATGACTAGGAATTGTTAGCTCTTGTCTCACCCTCAAGAATAAGGCTAACCAACCTTGGATATGCTGGGTGGGGGAAACAATCAAACGCACAAGCATTCGATCTCCACTCAATACACGTTCAACTAGACCGTCAACCGTCTTTCCTTTCCAAGTATCCAGGAAAGTCTGCGAGTTTCCCATGTCATGTTGAATATCGATATGTCCACTGCTGCTTTGCCAAAGACCCTTGTCTTCACTGCGTGCGGTAGCTTCGTAATAACGTAATGTGTCCAGTTGTTGGAGAGCCAATTCAGAGTCTTCTTTTCGGCCGGCATCTTCTCTCAATTTAAGCCAACCTTCCTTTATCATTTTCTTCTGGCAGTTTAGTTCCATCGTTGAGGAAAACGAGTCCATATTCGCGCTTAGTATTTGGGATTTGATACAGGACTTGGAACTGAACAACCTTGCCCACTACTAATTTTCGTAAAGCGTCGCGCGATTGAAACGCAAAAGGCTCATCACCCTCCTTTCGCAGATGTGGTGACGTGCAGTAAGCCAAGGACAAAATGCGCTCGCGTCGGGATTCTCGATAGAGGAAAGGACAAGACTGTCGCCGCTCAAGACGGATTTAACTTTTGCTTGATTGAGAACCATTTTGCTGTAATCGGACGGTGGTACGTTGGCAAGTCGTTTCTTTCCAAGCGGTGGGATTCGAGGACTAGGAAATGGTTCAGGCAGGTTAGCAGATTCCCGAGAAATCATTGAAGTCGTTGAACTGCTAGAAGGTTTGCGGTCACTAAGACTGCCTGCCGCAGAGCCAATCTTGAATGTTTTTACACCCATCTTGAATAAAATTAAAGATCCAACAAGGTTGTAAATATAATATTTCTCTATTGGGTTGAGATTGAATGAATGAAGGAGATGTATCTCCGATCTAAAATGGAGAGATTGTAGATAGATGTAGAAGCCGCTAAGGATTTTGAGTTGAATTTCGTTCTTAATATATAGAGTAATTGTTCTCGTTTATGTTTGTGGAAGTCGTTAAGATAAATATATATATAGGCATGTATTGTGCTGTACGATATGAAATGCAGCTTAAGTGAAAGTGAATTTCTGGAAGCAAGACTGGACTAGACTGAACTGAACTGGACTGAATGAACTGAACTGAACTGGACTGGACTGGACTGGACTGGACTGGACTGGACTGGACTGGACTGGACTGAACTGGAACTGGACTGGAACTGGACTGAACTGAACTGGACTGAACTGAACTGAACTGTACTGTAAGATGAAGATTGTGTGAATTTGAATAAAGCTTTCCAAATTCGAGATGTATTGTCTCAATGGATGGGTGAACTTTTCTTCTTTCTTGTGTCGTGTGTCTTGTATCTTGTATCTTGTGTGTTTCTGTCTCTTGTCTCTTGTCTCTTGTCTTCTGTCTTCTGTCTTCTGTCTTCTGTCTTCTGTCTTTCGGCATTTGTGTCGTCTCTTGCTCATCGAACGAATTTGATCCAACGAAATTGACCAATTCCCAGCTAGACGGACACTTGCGTGAATCTCGACCAATCCAGGCATCAAATCAATTTCCAGATAATTCCATCCCTCTCATCCCATGGTTCCAATCCCAATCTCGCTTTCTTCCACTTCGACGGTTCATCCGTCCAGGTTCTGAGGTTCAGCGTCCAGAGCATGTTCGTTCTAAAGTGCATGGAGAGGTATGTACCAGATATGCGGATTGCGGCAGGCGGGTGGGCAGGCAGGCAGTTGTATACAATACCTTTTACATAGGTAGGTACATACATATGCTGTGAGGGGAAAGGGTAGGGAAGAAAGGGAAGGAAGGGGAAGGGGAAGGGAATAGATATTGTACGACTTACATAAAACTTCCAAATAAGTTGCAGCTGTTTCCTTGGGCAAATATAGTAAGGTCAGATGGAATACAATTAAATATTCAATCTTTTTTGTATGAGTAGGTAGGTACGGTATGGATGGATGGATGGATGGATGGGTGTATGGTAGGTAGGTAGGCAGGTAGTAAGTAGGCAGTAGGCAGTAGGTAGGTATGTTCAAACTTCAAAATGATGGGATGGGATGGGAAATTGAAAGGTGGTCGGATGCATGAATATGTCAAGCTGTTCTCTTGTGAAGGCTGAAGCTTGACTAGATAGGCAAGGTACCAGGTAGGTGCTAGGTAGGTGCGAGGTAGTAGCTTGGACGGGTAGGGAATAGCTACGTTGGAACTTGGACACAGTCACACAACCCATCTAGGTACAGTAGGTGCAAGTAACCTTACATACTCCGTGCAGTACAGTAGAGCACAGTAGAGTACAGTAGAGCACAGTAGAGGATACATGAATGAGGCTACATATGAGGTAAAGGTCAGGTCTGCATCGTTCTCTTGATGGTGGGGTTGATGTTGATGCAAACACAGATGAATATATAATTGGTCAAGAAACCGAGAGACCCTTTGATTAAGATGGATCTTTGATATACTCTGTATGGTATGCCGTGTTTAAAGAGTGGTTTGAAAGTTGTCCTGAAGTATTAGAGTTGAGTATTCCACGGCTATACAAGTATTGATGGGTATGTACTCCGTATATATCCACTTTGTATATACCTAGGTAGATATATATATATATATATATATTATTAGAGTATACTCATATACCTAAATATATAAATAAATACTTAAGTAAATATATATATATAAATATATATACTCCGTATATATACCCGCTATATAGAGTATACTATATTATCTAACAATCTCATCTTTATAAATATATAAATACTCGAGTAGATACCTAGATATTACTATAATTAGAAGAATCCACGGGCCAACTGAACACACTGGCCAACTGAACAGTCTAACCTAATTAGGTCACCGCTTTCAAGCTTCAACTTAAATTTCTACTATTATTCTATTATTATATTCAATATTAAATCAAATTATAATAATTATACTTTTTAAATAATAATAAACTAATCTTTATATGTTATACAATTCAACTTATTAATTTTTTTAATTATATTATTTAAATCATATAAAAAACTTAAAAATTAAAATTAATAATCTTTTTCTTAAATAAAAAATAGAATATTTTTTGGGTTTCTTAAAGCTATTAAATATTATTTTATAGTATTTATATTTAAATAAAATTTATAACTATTTGATATAACCGTATATTATTTTTTATATAATCTTGTTTTTATTTCAAATTGAAATAAATAATTTTTTATATATTATATTGATTTAAGTTTATTATTAGTTTATTTATTAAATTAAATTATAATTACTTTTTTTTATAAATATATAAAAATATAATCAAAAAATATAGTTTTTTTATAGTTATTGAAAATCTTTATAGTTTTTTTTAAGAAAGTTAATCTTTGAACTTGTTCTTTTTTTAAAAAAATTATTATTAATTTTAATTAATAATTTTAATTTAATAAAATAAAGCTTTATAAATATACTTATAAAAAAGTAACTTATATACTTTTTAATTTAGTTATAGTAAAATTAAAAGACTTAATATTATATAGTTGTTTTTATATTTAATATTTATAAATTAAATGAATAAATCTATTAAAAAAGCTTTATTATTATAAATTTAAAATTATAAATTATTTTTTAAAGATTTTTTATTAATTATATTAAAAACAGAATACATTATTCAAAGTAGCATTATTATAAAAATATATATAACAATAATAAAGTATTAAAGTTAAATATACCTTTAAAAATGGAATATTGCCTGTACATCACCTAAAAGGGTCTAGCGCGTTCAGTTGGCCAGTGTGTTCAGTTGGCCCGTGGATCCTTCTAAAAGAACTAAACTATCTAATAAATTCAATCTAATTAAAAAAGAAGAAAATACTTAACCTTAGAAGTCTTATATATAATATATATATATATATATATATTTATATATATTTATATATATATATATAAGTATTTATCTAGTAAGTTAAAAATAAAAAAATAAATATATATATAGTAGTAAATTTATAATCGATGCAATCTATAATATATAGCTTAGCTATATATATATATATATATATATTCAACACTTATCCCCGAATATCACTTAAAACTAATAAATATATCTCCAATACTTGTATTTATTACCCACCAGCCAAGATACCTACCTACCTAAGTACTTAAATATATATATTTCCAACTAGATAAATAATAGATACCTAAGGTTACCTAGGTATCCATGGAGGTAGGTAGTGGAACCTTATTACTGAGGCTAAAAGTAAAACAACTGCCATCGAAATGATGCCATATTAGATTTACCAAATGGATACGTTGTTCTTTACTTCAAGGTTGGTGATGATTTGAATACAGATGATGACAGAATTGTATGATTCTTAGCACCGGCCGTAGGTATTCTAGTTCAGATGATAACTATACTGTGTGACATTCAGCATATTCGAGGTTTACATAGAGGTATAGCTTTTCATTTTTCATCCAAGTATTCATGCAACGTCAAAGTATTCATAAATCACATCTGGGGAACAATCAATGGAGTAAACGACTGCTTTTCTTCCTGGGATTGAACACAACAGGCAAACTAAGCTATCCCATCCGTACCCCTTTCTCATTTTTGTCCGGTTTCATCAAATCATATCATATCATTTTCCGTGCTACACCATTTATGCAGCAATACCGATAACACCTAGAGGAAGAAATTAGTCATCTGCTAAAATCCGCATACTCAATCCAAAACATACCGCAAGCTGGTCTGGTTCCGGCGTTACCAGTCTTCTTAGACTCTTCGTTCTCTCCCTTGCCGAGATCATCAGTTCCAGAGTGGATGACAACGGTACGCTTAAGTCGTCGTCAGCATGTGTATATAGAGAGCTTGATAGATTACTTACTCCGATAACACTCAATGGGCCGATCAATTTGATCTGGCTATCTTCCACGGAGCCAGTGGCATTTCCTTGAGCATCAGTCTTGAAGTTTCCGAGGTCACCGACATGGCGGACCTCATCGGTGGGAGCACCATGGGTCTGGCCGTGTGGGTTGACTACAGTCTTGAATCAGCCTTATGCTCTCCATGATATCTATTATTCAGAAGCTAGGTCATACAATGAGGGCCGGCCGATGTGCAGCCGTTGGTGTTGTCACCGAATTGGTGAACGTGGAAGCCACGCTCAGCATTAGGGTCGTTTCCAGTGATGTTCCATGAGACAGTGGTTGGTGAAGACTCGTTGGCTTGCTCGAAGGTAACGGTGCCTGAGATCTTCGAATCACCTCGGACGTTCGCGACTAAGAGAAAAGAAGAGCCATGGTTAGTACAGATTTTCATCCCATCCCATAGGGCATAGGGCTGTCAAACAATGAAACCCAGAAGGACTCGATATCAAGTGTGCAGAGCAGCTGAGCTGCGTGATTGGAGATAGGGTGCCCATCCGGGTGTCCCAAATTCAAAGGAAATGTGCTCAAACGCTCTCTAGCTGACCCCGCCATTGGCCACAACATCAAACGTGTGGGGTAATGATGGGATGAATGGATAGATCAAATATAAAACATACCTGCTTTAACCATTTTGATGGATTGTTATTGGATTGGTTGATTTGGAAGATTTGGGAAGATCTTGAAGATAATTTTGATGTTGTTGTCTTGTTTGGGGGGTGAGGAGAAGAAGGAGAAGGAGAAGGAGGAGAAGGCGAAGAAGGAGGAGGCAGTATTATTATTATTATTATTATCTATTACCTAGCAGTACTTGGCGTTGTTTTGGGTCAATGCCGGGCTAAAAATTAGCCGAAAACGCGTTAATACAAAAAACGCGTTTCTATATATTAGATATTCAAAAATTAATAATAAATCAACAAATTAATATTATATTACAAAAAATACTTTGAAAAAATCATAGAACTAAAGGGCAATTATATTTTCTACGAAAAACCCCGAAAATCGAAATTCCTATAGACGTATAGCAAACTATAATCAATACCAATAGAAAAAACCTTTTTTACGCAAGAAACGGTTAATTAGCAATATTGTTTTTCTGTGTATATTATAAAAAAAATATAGTAGGAAACGTATAAAAAAGCTAATTAAGTTAATATACATAATAGGCATAATTAATTTCCTTTGGCGGATATATTAAACGTTCAAAATAAGGGTAATAAAAAAGACATAATCTACTTTCCTTTTTTTACTAGCGAAAAAAGGTTGTTAAAATAATTATAATATCTTAAGAGTCTTAGAGAATTAAATGTTTCTTAACATATATCGAATTGGAAATACAATATATAAAAAGGAGTTGAAAAAATCCTTATTTTATATCATTATGTATAAGATTTATTTTATCCATTTTTTGTCATTAAATAAACCCGAATTTAATTATAGTTATACGGGAAAATATAAATTGTACAAGCAAAAGCTCTTTAAATCTGTATTAAAAACAGATCCTAGCTTAATTATATTCATTGAATACCGCCTCCATATAACTCTTACAAATTCAAGAGGAAAAAAAATATAATTAACTTTTAACAAATATAATTATAAAGATATTATACAATCTATAAATTCGAATAAAAACTATAGCTATAAACAATTTTTCGGTGGAATATATTATATCTTATCATCTTGGCTCTTTATATAATCTTTTTAACCAAAATAAAAGCAAAAGAAAAACCAAGTAAATAAACATATAAATGATTTTAATTAATAAAAGAATACATAGAATAAATTAGTATTTAAAATATTAAAATATAGGAAAAGAGAAAGCATCAAAAAAGGAATATTAAAAAGCATAATTTATCAGCTAATAAAAAGAAATATATTATAAATAAAGAGTTTAAAAAAGATAATTGATCAAAAAGGGGAATAGATTAGTATTATTTCATTTTTAAGTATTTAAAATTTTATTTAATTTTTTAGTATAAAAAGATTTAATCTTAGGCATTTTATTCTTCAACTTGTAATAAATAATACAACAGCACATAATAATAACTATATAAAATTCTATCTTAAACTCGATAAAAATAGCTTAATTTTTATGATCACCTCAATCTCCGGAATTTTAACCCCATTAAACAAATATGGTATTATATATGTATCCAAATTCGAAAAAAGGAGATTTTAAAGTATATACCCTTGAAAATAATATAAAGATAGTAAAAACGTAAAAGGAAGAAATAATCAAAAATCCCTTAAAATTTTATTAATACTATTATTCTATGTATTATAAAAATGTACAAATTAACTATAAAACATAATAAAAATAATAATTTCTATGGTTAATTCTTCTCTTAATCTATCATTTTTATTAATTTAAAAGTTCCTTTATAGCATAAACCATTTTTTTTTAGTTTATTAAAAGCTTTTAATAAAATCGATTATTCTGGCTTTTTTCAACCTTAATGTTTTAAAGCTTTATATTCCTTATTTAATCAATAAAAAGATCCTTTTAAATTTACTTATAACAACGTCAATTTAATTAATATTATTTAAGGCCTTTTCTATTAAATAAAAGATATTATTAAATTAAGAAAATTAATAGGAGGAAAGAAAGTTATTTAAGAACCCTATTCAAGATTAATTAGCTTATATTAATAATTTGGGAATAGTTACATTTTTATAAATAAACTTAATATATAAAACCATTTTTTTAAAATTTGAATAATATAATTTTCTTTAGGGGTAAAACGTGTTATAATATAAATTTATATGGCAACGTGTTTGTAGTTAAAGAAATTATAATTCGAAATTCTTGCTTAAATGACCTGGCATTGATCTAAAACAACGCCAAGTAGATCATCTTACCTCCGAATCCCGGACAAATCACATGGCGAGAATTCTTAGATTGGTCACGTGTCAGTGTGAAATCCTAACTTCCATTTGGTGATGATCATTTCGTCATTTATGGGTGCAATTCTAGCATTTTAGTACAGTATCATCCATCGTCCATCAGATATGATTATGTTGGATTGTTCCTTCGAGGCTCTTTGTTGAAATATACAATAGATGATGGATGGTTCCCATGGAGCACCATCCATTTCCATGGTTACGTACCTAGTACCTAGCTAGGTATTTACCATAATCATCCTTCTGGTTGGGACTGACTGTCTTTGTTAACATTGATGCCCTTTAATAATACAAAACGTCGGATAACGGCAGATAACAACGGTAAGTAAGGTAGGTAGGCAGGTTATTGCTGTACGAAGAAGGAAGTATCACTCGACTAAAGCAACATTGGAAGGAAGATGATTGTCCTCGATGACTACCTAGGTAGGCAATGTTTAGATTTAGAAGATCCTGATTTCGTTACCATAATAGTAGTAGTACTACTACTATTTCTCCTCCTTCTCCTCCTCCTCCTCCTACCATATCTAGTATCACCCACATCTTATTAATAACAGCTGCGTAACATCCCATCCCATCCGCCTCAAGAAAGAGCCGCCTCGGCAAAGGAACTCCCTTTCGAAACCCAAACTACACACAGACACACAGACTTCTTCTTACTGTACTGTACGGACTCCGGAGTAATCTCTGATTATGCGTTGGCTCAATATGAACCAGTCCTCACAAATCCCTACTCATGACACGTATGTATTGCTCTATTGCTCTATTGCTCTATTGCTCTATTGCTCTATTGCTCTATTGCTCTATTGCTCTATTGCTCTATTGCTGTATTGCTCTATTGCTCTATTGCTCTATTGCTATATTGCTCTATTGCTATATTGCTCTATTGCTATATTGCTATATTGCTATACTGCTATATTGTTATATTGCTCTATTGCTCTATTGCTCTATTGCTATATTTACGGTATGGGATTGACAAATGATATACATGCATAGTCTAAGATATCCAAGGGATTGAATTTGCAAATAGACTCGAATTGAGAGATATAATACCGGTACTGATCTTTAGGGTTGCATTTGTGATCCCTTCTCTCTGCTTTGCATTCTGTCGTAACTGCAATGTTCGTATCGGATGCTCCTAACGCGCATGGGATCCACGTGGAATGTGAATCTAATGAATGAGCTTGGGGAAGAACTACTCCCAACCCCTAATCGTTTCAAACCGTCTTCTAGGATATGGTACGCGATTGACATCAAGAGTCATCAATTGGAGCAACAGGAGGCCTCAAACAAGGCCTCGAATGAGGACCCGAGTCACATCCAACGTACCAACATAGGTAGATGTTAAAAGCATCCTTACTTGACATGACTGACATGAGGTTTCAGATAATCCAACTTCAGATCCTAACATCAATGATACATCATCGTCATATGTGCCATCGTCCTGCATTTACAACCCGCGATTAGATTAGCCACAGCCCTACCGTGAGGCTTATAACTTTCTTTTTCACTGTGCCATGTTCATGCCATGTATGAGAGTGGCGAAGCTGTAAAGACATTGGAAGGTAAGAAAGATGAGGATGAGTAGAAGGATATAGCCGCAGTAACAACAACAACAACAAGAAGAAGAAGAATATTCTATTATTTGAGTGGCGAAGCTTCAAAGACATCAAGAGGTAGGAAAGGCGATGAGTGAATAGTAAAGAGATAGCAACAATAATCTTGGAATACTCCATTATTCGAATAGTTAGTCATTTATGTATGCGTATAGTCAGAAGCACAGCAGCTTTGAATGAATCAATAGATTGATTGATTGATTGCCTTGATTATGTGTAACTTGTAACTTACCCAGGTAATCTCATACAAAGATCCAAGCAATGCTTTGGAAATGACTAGATATCAACTCGAGGCCCTTCAACCACTTCTATGATTCATCTTGGAATCATTGAAATGACAAATCACTTACACCACCAACACAACCCTTATTCTTGCATTCATTCTTACATTTCATAACCTTGAAACTCTTTGAATGAAGGTGGTGGTCGATCAAACCAATCAATATCGAAGAGCTTGCGACGACATCTCAGCTCCAGACTTCCAGAGAGCATACATTCATTCATCATACATCCATACATACATACATATACATACATACATACAAACATCCAAACAAACATCCAAACATCCAAACATCCAAACATACAAACATACAAACATACATAGTTCTATACCAATCCAAAAGAATGAACCTTTGAATAATCAAAACAAAACAAAAAAAAGGGAAGAGACATATACACAATTCCACTTGACTCATTTAAACTCACTCAGTAATCTTTCATTGATTCATTCAATAATTGCCTACTTACTTTACAAAACATAATAAAATCTCCAAAATTTGATTGCCCATACTAGGCAGTTCTATCAGAGGATTCCCCCGCAAGTATTTGAGGAAATCCAAAAATCCAAAATCCCAAAATCCCAAAATCCCAAAAAAAACCCCATAGGATTTTGTATCCATTTATACGGAGACACCGAAAACCCGTATCGAAATCTCGCATATTGTCGCAAAATTTGGGTAATTAAGCATTTTTACACGACACCGCGCATAAGCTTTACATGGAGACGACGACTTACACAGATTATTTGAAAGAATTCGAGATTCACTGATGCGATACTCTCAAACCAATCGACCATCTAGTAGTTGTCCATCGTCTCCCTGAGCACAACCTTCCCAACGAGCGAATGGGCATCGTTTCGACTTTCTGATTGCGCGGAGCAGGCTAAATGCTCACCAACCCCAACATTCAAATACGATAAACGGGCTGGTCGATTCGCAGATTGCAAAAATTTCTTCCAGAACATACAGATCGATACAGAACTGGAGCCCTGGTGCAGATTTGTCTTGTCGCAATCATGTCCTTTCATGCAAACGGTGGGCGACGCTACGGACATATACCTCCAGCACAGTATGGTGCGCCAACTGGTCAACCGTCAAATCACTCTGGTCCGGGCTTGCATAGGCAGTCTAGTTTTGACAATGGAGATGATGCTGCGTTTTTCGATCCAAGTAATAGCGGATACCAGCCTGCCCCGCCATCGTCAGGAAGGGCTTCAATACCGTCGGAGGAAATATACACGGGAAATAACTCAATGAGCCCACAATCCCCGGGAAGATCATCGTTTGGAGCGCCTGGTAGTCCAGCTTTGTCCGGATACCAACATCAATATCAGCCTCTGAATGGACCCCAGTCTCCCTCACAACCAACCTATAACCCTCAAAACTTTGCCAGATCCCAATCGCACTCGCAGGCATCCCAATATCGTCCCCATCCCTCATATAACCCGAGTATCTCTAGCCAGAATCAATACTCAAATTCTGCATCCTCCAATCATCAACCGTATAATCCCGCAGCGTATCAACCATCGCAGTATCCCACACGCGCTTCGTCTACTGCTTCTGCGTACAATAACTACAATAGTGCTTATGCGCAGGCTTCTACAACTGCATCAGCATCCTACTGGTCACCAAACTCCCAGCAATATGGATCATCATCTCCGCCAGCTCGCGCAAGTGCTATATATGAGAGTTACATGGATTCGCCACCTCTGAGGAGTCCAAGCTATGCACCTCATCCGGCCCCTTTACCACTGCCCCCAAGACAGGCGTCTTACAATAATCAGCCGCTTTCTACAGCCCCATATCCCGTCAATGGAGACGATTTTGCTGAAGATGGCTACAGGAGTAATACACAAATGCCTACCTATCCGAATTTCCCCGGCGGTGTACTTCGAGAAAACTCAACTGACTCTTTACCCCAAGATCTCCCCCCTATCCCTCCACCCAAACGTTCTTCGACTAACTCTTCGAATGCTCCGGCGATACCTATGTCTGCGTCTCCTGGAAGCGCACTACAGAGACATCCAACGCAAAGACCCTTGCCGAGTGCGCCAATGGAACAAAATATGGGGGATGAAGATGACTGGGGTTTGGGAATACAAGGTAAGACAGATGAAGAATTTGCTCAAGAAAAAATCTTTGCGGATATTGGAGATGCCCTTGGAACTTCCCACCGGAATGGAGACCTTCTGGATGGTGAACTACATCGATATGATTCAAGAGCAACTACCGTTCATTCTGGTTCTGGGGTTAACCGTTTTCCATCTACAGCTTCTACCTTGCATACTGAAGGAACTTCTTACGATGATTACGAAGATGACGAGAGCGATTTGGAAGCGGCTGCGGGTCTCGAAGCTATGCGCATTGCCGATGAACAAGACTCTCATGGAATAGGTCCGGGGGGGTTGAGTTTTGGTGGACCATACGAAGGCCATCTATCGTATTACGAGGGACAATCATCACATCAAGATGGAATGCCCCATGAGGAAAGCAGTGATAGCGACTACAAGAACATGGATTTGGGCCTTGTTGGCGGTGGCTATGATGCACATATGTCCTATGGTGACGATCTTACCGGGATGAGTACCGAGCACAGCAGTGAGATGGAAGATCAGAGTCGGCCATTGCCGACACCACATCAACTCAGTCGTTCTGATAGCCGTGCTCAGAGAGGCGGTTTGGGTGGAATGGCTGATTACTCTATGCCTGGCGAGGGTGAACTCCATCCTTTTCCTGCGTTTGATGAAGCTAGAATTGATAATTACGGTACTGGGGGGCTCGAAAGACCAACTTCTCATGCTCACCGGTTGAGCTTTGACGAAGGTGATGAGCACTCGATTCAATCTCGTCTCTTGGACTCAAGGCAAAGCGGTAGGTCTGGAAGTGATAGTCCCACGAGAGATGAAATGCCAGATATGTTCTACCATCCAGGAATGACCCCCGCATCTTACCAACGGCCTCTTCCGGCAGTGCCTCCAATGTCTGAAAATATGACGCCTCAGTTACAGCCAGCTGGGTCTTACCGAAATTCACATGGCTACTCGCACTCACACTCGTCGAGTTTCGACAGTGCGAGACCTTACCCTCCGAGTGGTCCAGATGCATATCCCCAAAGTGCACTTCAACCTGCCCTTCAGTATGTTCCAAGATCATCATCCCTCCACAGCCACAGCAGTACCGCCCAAACAATACCTCCCGTTCGATCGAAAACAGATGCAGAAGAGCGTCAAGCCAGAGCCAAAAGGGAATAGGCAGTCTATGCTACGTTCCGGTGCAGGATTAGATGGCTATGACGCCTCAACTCCACAGTCCCTGGCAACGCTTGACCTACCCGCTTTGCCAGCCGGTCGCCGCAAGAAATTTTCACCTGGAAGAACTGTCTACAGCCGATTTCCGAAGGTGTGCTGAACCATGGGCTTTGAGCGGAATCGCAGCTTGGATACGAGAAATGGCTGGCGGAGAAACCGGCGAAGGCGAATCGGACCTTCGAGTGAAGCTTATCGAAGATGGTCTCATTGCTCTATTTACTCATATGGTGCCAACCATGAACACGGCAGATGCCGAAACATTGAGCGAAAGAGTTGTGAAATCTATGTTCGATGCCGGGATTCTCGTCAACGATGAAGAATGGGTCAAGTTTGGGCAAGGCGAAGTATCTGGTGTTATTATGGCAATTGACGGGATCAGGTTGCTATTCACCAAAGGTCCACGAACACGAAATAGAAGGCCGATGTTACTCGCATCATTGCACTCGTACACTGAAGAAGATTAACCTACAAGCTCAAACCTTGGAGCCATCCAGGAAATCCGAGGATTGGATAACGTTTTTCAAAATAACCAAGGAAATGCTGGGGGGTGTAAGTAAGAAAGAGATAGAGAGGCAGAACAACCTGCACGAGATCGTCATGTCGGAAGATATTTATATGGACCAGATCAATGTGTTGCGCATACTTTATCGAGACAACCTTGCTTCATGGCAACCTTCGATCATTGCGAAAGCCAAGATTAACAAGTTCGTAGCTTCAGTCTTTGGGAAAGTGGAAGCCATTAAAGAGGTCAATGAAAACCATCTTCTTGCACAATTAAAGTACAGGCAAAAGAGCAGGGACCTTGGGTGACCGGGTTTAGCGATATCTTCAGAGAATGGATAAGAAAAGCCAAGTCCGCATATATTGAGTATGCTGCTGGGTTTCCATATGCCACATATCTTGTGCGGAGAGAAGCAGACAGGAACCTTCTATTCCGACAATTTCTAGACCAGGCTCGCGATAATAAACTCTCTGGTCGTTTGGATTGGAATACGTACTTGAAAGCACCAATCACTAGATTGCAGCGCTATGGTCTTCTCCTTGGAACTGTTTTGAAGAACATGACTAAGGATAGCGATGAAAAGACACAACTCGCGATCGCCATTGAAGAAATCAAAGCAGTCACATTAGAGTGTGATGCTAAAGTTGAGGAACAAACTAGAAAAGTCGACATGATTGAGCTACAGTCGAAACTCTATCTTCGCCCTGGCATGGAGCGTGTTGAACTCAACCTGGATCACCTAGGCCGCGAGCTCCTCCACAGGGGGGATTTGCAGCGTGCTGGTAACAATCGTTTCACCTGGCTAGAAACCCATGCTATCCTATTTGATCATTATTTTGTGTTGGCCAAAAGTGTTATTCAACGAGATATCAATGGGGCACGGAAAAAGGAAGTTTACGATGTGTCGAAACTTGTAAGGATTTATGGAATCTTGATCATGCAACTTGACTAACTTTTGTTCTAGCCGATTCCCATGCAGCTTTTAGTTCTGGAAAGTAGTGACGATGACCCAGTGCAGAAATCTGCCGTGAAGGGTATTGGAGCTGTCACAACAACTGTCACTAAAACTGCCCCAGCAAATGCTGCTGAAGCAAGATTAAATCGCACCACAACTAACAATACTGGGCTTGAGCGAATGCAAACACTAGAGCAGACAAGCACTATCAACTCGACCTCAACCGCAACCTCTATGCTACGACCCAACGCTCCTAATTTGAACGATAATGATGCAAAGGTGATGTACCCATTCCGGATCAAGCATCTGGGAAAAGCTGAAGTTTATACTCTTTATGCTCCATCGGCGTCCAGCCGAGATAAGTGGTGCGATAAAATAATCGAAGCAAAGACACGTTACGCAGCGGCTCTTTTCGCACAAAATGCGGAGCCTTTCCGCCTCCGAGTTATAGCTGACAGTGCTTTTGCTTATGACAATTCAATGATATATCAGCAAAGAGCCCTTATACCTATCTATGGTACACCTCTAGATCGATCTGTCCGAGATCTGGAACATCTATATGGGTCGAAACCCCGACCACCGCCAGTATGCAGAGCTCAAGTAAATTGTGCCGTATCATTTACATCATATGGGAAACTTTTGATTGCAATTGGGACAGATTATGGGGTTTATATATCTGAAGCATCGAATGCTCGCGGGTGGTCCAGAGTAAGTCGAATCTTGTTTTCCAATTTTAACAAGAACCAAGCTAATGTTAGCAGGTGATCCAAATGCCGAAAGTAACACAAATCGCCGTCCTAGAGGAATTTTCGCTTTGTCTCATCATTGCCGACAAAGCTCTGATTGCATATCATCTCGACGTAATCACCCCGGCTTCAAACTTTCCTGGAGCGACCAGTACAGAATCGGCTCGGAAAGCACCTCAAAAACTTTCCGGCAATCGCGATGTATCTTTCTTCGCTACAGCTCGTATGAAAGAAAGAACCTTAGTCTTCTATAAGAACAAGCAAAGTCTTAATTCTACGTTCAAAGTTTTAGAACCAGTTGTTCAAAAGTCATCAGAGAAAAAGGCCCGCATATTTGGGAAGCGTTTTGGCGGCACCACCGAGTTTTTCCGGGAATTTGACGAATTCTATATTCCAACCGAATGCTTCACCATTAATCTCTTCCAATCCTACATCGCCATCTCCACTCAAAAGGGCTTCGAACTGCTGACCCTCGATAAAAAAGTTCCAATGAGTATCCAGATACCAAAAACCAAAACATAGCATCAATTGCCGCTCGACTCCAAGGTCAAAGGCCCCTAGGTATGTTCCGACTGTCGGATGCAGAATTCCTTCTCTGCTATGCAGAATGCGGCGTCTATGTCGATAAACACGGCGAAGTTTCTCGATCCGTCATCATGGAATTCGTAGGGAGAGCTAAGACGGCTGCCATGTATGGTGCCTACTTGGTACTCTTCGACAGCGATTTTGTCGAAGTGAGAAAGAAATGCGGAAAATGGTAGATTAAGACAGGTTATTGCAGGTAGTGATGTAAGGTGTTTGGATGCGGGAACAAATCCTCAAGGCGCGGGCGCAAATTCTATGGCTACCATGAATCCGATGGTTGGACAGGCAGGAGTGATGGGTAGGACGTTGAAGCTGGCTATGGCGCATCCGGAGTCGTGGGAAATCAAATTGTGTTGGAGATGGTACTTAATGAGGGGCATATGGAGTAGATGGCGCGCGTGTGGCCTAGTATGCGATCACGTGGGATGGCAACAAGGAAGAGGAGAGAAGAGAGGAAAACGGATCTTAATTGATGATGATACGAATCAATGGTTGGGCTAGAAGCAGGCAGGCAGGCAAGCCTGGGCAAAAGGAGATGGGCCTGATCGGAGGGAAGGCAGGCGGGATAGGAAGGGAAGTTTATTTTTTCTGTGCATATAATACCATACCAGACCTAGCTGCTGTCTGGCGTGGTTTTTTTTTTTTAATTTGATGATTTATTCTATGATGGAATTTTTGTTGGAATGTTTGATTGGTTCACAAATCGATTGGTCTTGTTGTGTGACGTGTGTGTGTGGTGTGTGTGGATGTGTGGGTGTGTGGACGTCTAAGAAAAACACAAAATATAGAATAAAGTCAGTGAGTGATGCGATGCGATGCGATGCGATGCGATGCATGCATGTATGTATGTATTCGGGCGCGTTTTTAAAAGAGGCATAGGCGAATATAAAACTTATAATTATTCAACGAAATCTTAATATAATTTAATATAACTTATATATGTATTAGATTGAGTATTTTAAGATCTTCCTATAAAGTTTTTATATTATAAAAATTATTTTCAAAAGAATATTAATATTATAAAGTTAGTGATTTTAGAAAATTTTAGTATTTATTGATTTATTAATTTTAAATTCAAAAATATATAAATATTAAAAATTAAAATTATAGAAAAATAATATAAGCTTTGGAGTTTTATTAAATGATTTCAAAATTTAATATTATTTATTATATTAATATATATATTGATATAAAAGGTGGAAAATTCAAATTTTTAACAAAAAAAATATGCTTATATAATCCAAATAAGCGAATTTACCCCTTCAAAACTTATAAATTTTCCTATATTTTTAACTTTATTAATATATATTTTAAACATCAATAAAGATATTAAAATTCTAAAATAAGATATTTAAAATTTAGCTTTTCTTTTATCATTTAATAAAGTTTGATAAGTTTAACTATAATATTCGTTAAACTATTCAATATTAATATAAATCTCTAATTTTTTATTAAATTTTCAATATTCATACATTTTATTATACTATTATTCACTTAATATTAGGTTTTATAATACAAAATTTTTATACTAAGTATAAAAATACTAAATCTATAATACCTATAAATTTTATAAAATTATATAAAGGTTTCGCTGAATAATTATAAGTTATATTTTAGCGTATGCCTCTTTTAAAACCCGCCCGAGTATTCACAATCCAAAAAGCAAAAAGCAAAAAGCAAAAAATGTCACATGAAATTGGAGCGTAGGTCGAGAGGTCACCAAGTACAAGGCCGTAAGAGATGAGCACCACTACTCCCCGCTTCGTCTACTTGCAGTTGCAGTTGTAGTTGTAGTTTTGTAATCTTACGATGGGATGGTGGATGGTGGATGGAATGGTTGGTGTGATGTGATGTGATATCCTTGGGATTTGGAATATTATTTTATTTATTTATTTATTTATTTATTTATTCATTTATTTATTTATTTATTCATTTATTTATTTATTTATTTATTTTTTTTATGAGAGGTGGGGGAGGGGGGCCGGGGGGGTTAGGTTGGGTTGTTGGGTTATATGTTTATTGTAAGATACACTTAACATTATCTTGGGTCTCTGCCGGGCTAAAAATAAACCGAAAACGGAATCGATCTTGAAAAATTATAACAAATCCACGAATCATCGATGAAAGATTCTCATTAAACGATAATTACTTGGCGTTGTTTGGGTCAATGCCGGGCTAAAAATCTACAAAATAGTATATCTTTTAAATTCTTTTTTATATATTATAAAACTCTTATCTTTAAGAATTTAAATATGCCAAACGTTTATTTTTTAACTTAATAATACTCTAAAGCATTATTTTTAATTTTTAATGGATTCGTTAATTTATTATAATTTTATAAAATATATTCCGTTTTCAGTTAATTTTTAACCCGGCATTGAGCCAAAACAACGCCAAGTACTTTGTAGTATTCTTGAATTGAAAAATACACGATGGGTAGGTATCTTTCGATTCTTAAACATCCAAGTTTGATAACCTTAATGTGTAAAAAAGTCCGAAAAAAGTATTTGACAGATATTGGATACGATTTTGGAGATTTTTGGCCCGGCGGAGATGTAAAACGATGTGGAGTCTATATAGATAGATAGATGGATGTATTCTGTTTTTTTTTTTTTTTTTTTCTGTTTTGGGAGTTTGTGGTTGGGGTTGTGGGGTGGGTGGGGTGTGGGGAAAGGGAAAGGGAAAGGGAAAGGGGTGGAAGGGAGTGAAGCGAGTTTGTTATGTTACTGTGTGTGTCACTGTCACGTTGTGTTGTGTTATTCTGTGGGGATGGGGATGGTTGGTGGAGGGGGAGGAAAAGAAGGTTGGTAGGTGGTAGGTGGTAGGTATGATAATAATACGAAGGGTATATAGGGATCGTTTTTTTGATTGTATATACCTAGGTAGTGTGTTATTATTGTTATTATTGTTATTATTATTGTTGTGACTTGGATCTCAACTGTTAATTAATTGATTAGGGAATTGGGAAAATGAGCTCTTATAACTATATTGGATCCGAACGCGGTATCTGGATTGATTGGCGTATGATTATTAGGTTATGTATGTAGATTAATAGATTAATAGATGAATATATGGATATATGGATATATAGATACATTAGGTCTGGTGGTTTACTGTTTGGGTTCAGCACGCATAATGTGTATTGGAGGGGGATGGATGGAGTGTTGGGCTTGATTATGATGATATTTATTAGCTTTGTTGAGAAATATATATATATATATATATATGTCATTATTGATGTAAAGTTTCCGACATGGCTCCTGTATGATGATCATGAATGAATGGTTGGTGAAGTACGACATTCAATGAGGTGTTGGTGGTGGGGAATATATCGGGAAGAATGGATGAACATTTGCGATATCCATCCCTTGAATATGTTAGGCACAATCTTTCTGGTAGTTTTATTTGGCATGAGATTCTTAGTTACTTGGAGAATTCGATCCGAAGGCTTCTGAAGTGTGGAATATGGAATTTGCAATGTGGAATAGGAAATGGAATGAGAGATTGGAGATATGAAGTTTTATACCAAGTGACGAGTTACGAGTGTTAGGAGAAGAGATAGTTGTCCTCAAAGTGATTCATGGATGTGGAAGTGAAAGATAGTTGGGGTATTGTTTTGGGGGTGGAGGGTGTGGTGTGTGGTGGTTGATGGAGAGTGTTTTCTGGGGGATGATACCCAGGGATAGGTCTGGTGTTCTGCTCTTGAGAGGGAGAGCTGTTTTGAGTGATATGTGAGGGAGAGGAGGGTGGCGGAGAGGTTATAGATGGAGGGGAGCAGATGTGAGATAGGTTACATATGGAATATTCGCTCAAATATGGGAGGCTAAGGGATTTCATATAGTAGTAGTACTGATTCATAATCGATTTGATCTAACCATGGACCCCATATATACCGTCACCATCACCGCAATGAGGGAAAAAATCTATCTGGAGGAAGGAGCAAGAGATGAGACAATTTTCACTTTATTTGAAGGTTCAACTCTAGTAGAATTATTTCCCTGTATCTAGCTTAGCGACTTGGAAGTCCGAACTTGAGGTGCGGTAGTTTGAGGAGTGACTATCATCGCAGAAACACAAATTACCCCAAGTACATATTTCGTCCAAACATGAGTGTAGGTGGGAAACTATGAAATTTTCCTTGATTGCGTTTGTGGTCTTCATCCACATTGCACCTTTCTACGTCCGTCCCCTGATTGTGATATCATGGGAAGAAAAGATTTAGTTTTCGGAACATAACTATCAAAATATGAAGAGGTAATGCTTCTGAACATTGCCCGAATCTTATGTATGCCATATCGCTATCCCCAGCAACAAACAACATATCCATCTGAAAGCAGCATCTATTATGCACTCGTGACTTGGCTTTCTAGATCGTCTATATGGTGACGACCACGAAGCTGTCTTGATATTGAGGAGGAACTCTTTTCCCGCTGGTTTGATTGCTCAATTATCTCCTTCCTAGTCCGAGAACCGTTATTCTGCGTGCTTGAAGAGTTTTTACTTTCGGATGGCACGGGTGTCAGCTGTCCTGGTCTTGAAGTACCATTTGTCTCGACCGAATTGTTCTTGTTTGGGCTAGCTTTGGAACTGTCAATAGTTCTTTCGGGGTGATTCTTACTCGGGTGTTGAGTAAGCGCCTTGTGCATAGGTGTGACAAAATCTTCAAACAAGCCTCTGAATATATCAAGAAAAAGCGTATATAATTGCGGGAATTGAAACGGCGGCTGTAACTCCAACTACTTCAAGTTAGCCCAGATACCAGAGGCATTCGAATTTTCTAGTTTTGACTGACAAGTTATCGAGAATATAAAGCCCGGTGTGTATTTCAAATTTCCGTTTTCATGTGGAAACGATGTGACATCCAGCGCAAACAAGGACACAAGGAACGACATGGGCAGCTGGTGTTGATATTAATAAGATGAAAGAAGCTGAATAACTTTTGCTGGGACGATTCTTACAAATACTATTGTGATGATAGTGAAAACCATCATGATTTTTCCTTGCTTCCGTGCTGACTCTGCTTCAGAGAGGTTCGCTTCATTTTGTTCAAGACTAAGAACAGAGTTCACCTGCTTTACCTTTAACGTGAAATACTGGCATTGATCAAAAGATACGTACCGAATCTTGGATTCTTTGTGCCAGTTTTATCCATTTCGAGAACACTTTTAATTGCCGGGCCAGGCCCTTTCCATCGCCCCGTTTCTTTGAAGCGTGGAAGGCCACTTCTTTGGTGTAATTCATCAGTATCAGTGGGAGTTTCGAGAAGTCTTTCCCATACGGCTGTCTGCTGTTCAAGCAGGTATTTAAGAATATTGAGTTCGTCACGTATATCTTTTACCTCGTGAAGAAGATTGGCGGCATTGCCGATGGCATTGTAACTTTTTCCTTCGTCTTCAGACTTGGGGCCTTGATTGATTCGAAATATCATGGTCATGGGATTGTTGTTTGACTTTGTCATCTATCTTTTTCTTGAATGTCGTGAATAATTCCATTTCTTTATTTGTCTGCTAGAAGTCAGCCTACGTAGGTTATCAGACAAGGAACTTGAATCAAGCGTACCGCATTATTGATCGAATTCGAAAATATCTGCCGAACTGATAGCATGTCTTTGTCACGCTTGCACTCCAATGCCGGTCTATCAAAAAACTCAATACAATAGTTTATGATATACTTGCACATTTCATCGACAGAAGATGGTGGTGGTTTGCTTTTTGCTTTTGCCTTTTGCTTTTCTCAAAGATTCGAAAATTCCTTCGAGGACAGGGTCTTCTTTGTCATCAAGTCGGCTTGTAGAGCTGGTGATAACAGTCTCTGTTTCTAGATGTTAGATCCAGACTCACAAGCAAGATTTGAGACATACCCTCATCAATGACCCATAACCAAAGTTCATCTACTCTGAGAATATCCAATGCCTTGTCGACCCTTGATTCGTAATGAGTGTATCTTGTAACTACCTGGTCCGAGTCACGGCTCTTTGTATCTTTCAAGGAGTGGTAATAAAATTGATCCAAGGTTCGTGAACTGTGAATTATCCTCCGGCTATCATTGCCGGTAGCCATGTCACTATCTTCATTGTCATTCTTGTTCTGAATTCCATAGGCTTTGAGTAGTTTTTCAACCTTTTTACCTGATTTTGTTAGCTCTGCGCCAGTCTCAGAGTAAGTTGAAAAGGTCAAATAGGGAATCTTTGGGCTTAAGTCAGCTAACAAGACGATCCAGAGGGGAAATATGAAATACGTATAGAGCAGTCCTCCAATACTCTTTACTCTTGTTGTTCTTTAGATTAGACTTTAATGCGGTTTTTCTCAGAAGTATATCCTTCGGCATGATTTTGGTCTCGCTCTTCTAGTTCCTTGCCTAACAATACCTTTTCCTTCTGAAGAGCGATGAGTTAACGCATAATTCATTACTATGTCAGAGGTATAAACTTTACATACTGCACATGTAGCACTCATGTAATTGAGCTCGGGCCTACTGCCGGGGAGCTCGTGCCAACTATGGCTCATGAATTCGCGAAGTGTTTTGATATTCCCCCTTCGTTTTCCCCTTATCCTTGTATATCCTCATGGCCAAATCCTGTGATAAATTGTTATTCCACGTCAACAGATGCGAATTTTTTCAAATTCTCACCATCATCCATTCCATCTGGTAAATCTCTTTAGCGTTCTTGAACCGCAAAATGAAGACAAAAAGACTACTCACATTGTTTGCGGGAGATGCACCCATCTCAGTTGAAGATCTTCTTCCGAATATGACTCTTGTTTTGCGAGCTCTGAATTCGAGCGAATTTTCTCGAGGTTTTGCATTGATTCTTTCATAATCATTTTCGGTCCGCTTGTAGTGCACTCACCCTGAGATTTGTCGTTTCCCGGTTCCTTGGGCTTTCCATAAATGATGTCCCATACCGTACGGGATCTGCGGAGGAAGTCAACGCGTGTGCTTTTTTCATGGCGATAAAAATCCACAATCGTTCCTTCGAAATTTTGAAGCAACTTCTCGGGGCCATGAGGATCTTCAGAGGATTGCTTTGACACGTTATAGAGCTTGGGATAACCATATGACTCGTCAGGCTCCGACCAACCTTGTACAAGAGGAGGATCTTTCAGTATGTCTATGGTGAGGAATAATCGTCCTGCTTGTCTTTTTCATTTTCCTTCTGTCTTTCGGCTAACTCCAATGCTCGCTTGCGGTGTATATCTATCTCTTCCCTCGATCCACTAACCAATAGCCACCACACGACTACATGATCCGCAACATACGCTGCCCACTCAAGTGCTGTCCATTCTTCCAAATCTGTCTTTCTGGCACCGGAGACTTTATCGGAATACATGTTTTTCAATATAATACGAGCATCTTCGTGTTTTGCTCCGCGACACGCATTCCAGATAAGACCTATTTTCTTTTCGAATGCTTCCCTTTCTTTTTCCAGGCCGGCCCAGTCCATGTTTTCAAGAATATAATCAATGTATTCTTTCTCTTCTACACTAACTATACGCATGAGCTCATCTTTTCGTTGCTGAGGTTTCATAGCCATGGAAAGTTTTTTGATGACAGCTTCGTTATAGTCATAATAGCGTGAACCAAAATCATAAGTTCTGCGACTTGCAATCTGCAATGCTGAATAGCCATCATCGTTTCGAATATCGACCTTTGCTTTCTTTGAAAGCAAACCTTGAACTAGCTTGAGATTTCCTGAACCAACTGCGTGAATTAATGCTGTATTTCCATTATTGTCTTTAAGATCAACGTTGGCAACTTTTTCAACTAAAAGATCGATAACTTTCTGTGAAATCCCATATTCAACACAATGTAATGCTGTCGCCCCATGATTATTTTGAATATTGACGTTTGCTTTCTTTAAAAGCAAAGCTTCAGCCAGCTCGTTGTTATTTCTAAGAATTGCCCAAATCAATGCTGTATCCCCATCATTGGTTTTAAGATCAACGTTGGCAACTTTTTCAACTAAAAGATCGATAACTTTCTGTGAAATCCCATATTCAACACAATGTAATGCTGTCGCCCCATGATTATTTTGAATATCGACGTTTGCTTTCTTTAAAAGCAAAGCTTCAGCCAGCTCTTTCTTAGCTCTAAGAATTGCAAAAATCAATGCTGTATCCCCATCATTGTCTTTAAGATCAATGTTTGCGCCTTTCTGAAGTAAAAGGTCAATACATTTCGGTGAAATATTTGAAAGAGACGAACACGCATAATGTAATGCTGTCCGCCCATCCTTGTCTCGAATATCTATATTAGCATCATCATTATTTGCAACAAGAGTTTAACAATCTCAAGATTGTTTCTCTTAATTGCTAAGTGAAGTGCTGTTTCGCTCTCGTCGTTTTTGGATATTTACGCTGTCTGGATATTTTGAAATGATGGCTCGTGTCGCATCCAAGCACTCAAATTCCACTGTGTAGAACAACGCTGTCCATCCATCCTCGTCAACAGCCGAGAGATCAGCACCCTGCGCTAAAAGCTCTATTACTTCGGCTTCGATCTCAAGACGTGCTGCATCTAGCAAAGCTTGATTTAAAGTCGATTGATCGCGCGGTCCTTTTTCGGAATCAGATTCCTCTCTTGCCCCTAGGCCTAGGCTGCTTTGAGACTTTGAGAAATCAGAGCCCCGACGAGTTTCACCACTTTCTGGCACCGTCTCAGTATTTTCTTCTGATGCAAGTCCCTCGCCCAAAATAGCTGGCTGATGATGGGTGGCCTCGACATCATGCGTGCCTGGAGCATCAGTCAAATGATCCGCCATGCTTGACAAAACTTGAACTCTCTCGCAAGATTTTCGAATCAAGGAAAACCCAGTTTCTTAAGAATTCTAACAAAGTAACACTATTGATATTCCCACCACAACCTCAGCAGTAAGAGAAGACGGAGAAGGTCTCATTTTGAACTTCACGTAGATCATGGCGTCCCATCACATCCATCCGAGCCGTTTGCCGGATTTAGACCATTGCAGAATAGCTGATCCGTGGTATCGCACGCCCCATCAAAACTACCCTATCATTTTCTTCCTCGCCCTTGTCACATTAGTCCTGCTGTGGATACTGTGATTTTGATAGCTGAAAGATCATACTCCGTACACAATGAACAAATGATAACCTATCCTCCTACTTCCCAATCAAATCAAATATCAACAAAATTCGCAATCCCAAAAGCTTTCCCTAGCTAGTGTTTGTGCAAAATTCACTGTCATGGGTGGTTGACGTGGCACATCCCAACACCCTGTCATTATTATTGCTCCATTGTCCTTCTTCCATTGAATGCTGATAGCATTTAGAGAATAGAGATGATGAAAAGGGAAGGAAGGGAAGTAGCATATCATTTATTTCCTTTTGCTGGGAGGTGGAAGTGGAGGTGGTGGAAGGTGGGGATGATATCAAGTGTACAGGAGTAGAGATAACACTACTACTGTCCCTGAACAAGCGTTAAAAATATAGAGCGTCCTATATGAAGTTGAAAATAAAATTATTCTTCAACTTAGATTCTTCTATTACCAAGGATAAAAGTTTGTGACATATCGCCTTGAGCGGATTAAAAGATCCAAATTTGGCCTATGCAAAGGAGTTTAAGCTTTCGCGTAAAGACCAATAGAGAGGATTTATATTTTAATGTTTATTTAGCAGAGGCAGAGTATTTGTTCGCAGTAAACAATGTTGTTATAGTGTAATCAAATGGAGGTAGGTAGGTTACAGAGTGTAATGGCCTTTAGACGTACAACGGAAGCAAATGTCGGGCTTTTAATGTATAATACTAACGAAGATTACTATAGCTTAGAGAGAGGTATTATAAAATACAATATATAAAATATAAGTAAAAAGAAGGGTAAAATTAAATTATTAATTCAAAGCTATGAGATAAAGGGCTATATACTATATATAAGATTATATAACTAAAAGCCGATATACTTCTCCCTTAATAGATTTTATTTTTTATATTAATCCTTACTAGATTAACCTATTAGTACTTAAGAATAATATAACGCAATTAGCAAATAATATATTTCTTACAGGATCCGAATAGCTTTTAAATTTGCGGTTTATTTTCCAAAAAAACCAAAATTATTAATAAAGCTTAATCTAATTTATTATATATATGTAATGGTCGTCACGGAAGGGACGACGGCGACGTAGCCAACGTCGCCGAAGTGTTGGCAGGAACGATGCAGCCGATATGGCCGACGTTTCGGCAAGGACGAAACACGATAGTATAGCCTGTAAGTAAACAGTTTAGGTAGCATTGATGAAGATTAGCTTTACTACGTTATATGTTTTAACCATTACGACACAATTAATATATCTAGTTTTTAAACCTAAACCCTATAATTATTAGAAATTGTTAGGATTATAATATCTTATCTATACTAAGCCCCTCTAGCGGTTACGAGATATAAAAAAAAAGTAAATATTTATCATCAAAAATTAAAGATAAAAGTATTTAAACCTACGATATAGTTAAAATTTAATTTTAACAACTCGTTAGTATTTTCACGTTAAAATAGCCAATCTATATGAAAAATAGTAATTAAAAGAATCTAAGTTAGATAATTCGTTATACTAAAGTATTAGAGACATTTGGTTAGTTTTTATTTTCATTTTTTATAGTTTATATAATAGGCATAGTTTATGAATATAGTATTTCTATCGAAAGGCATTTAGCTAGTTTTAATACTTTCTAAATTAGTGCGTATAAAAATAATATAGTATATAACCATTTTAAGACATTAAGGTATATATTCGTTCGTTGATTATATAATAAACCCCCCTTTTTACTATATTAGATTAATTTTATAAAAACGAAGCCTTACTTTATATTCCTTAAGATCGAGGAATATGAAATGGGTTTTTAAGGATTTTATAATTGCCTTTTTAGGACTCGTTTTAACAGTGGATCGATCGCTACTATGAATTCCCTTATTCGAAACTTTTAATAGTTTCCTAAATGTCTCTATTAGCTATCTGCTTTTCAATGAACAACAATATTCGAATCAACTTAATACTAGAACCGATCGCTTCAGCAAAAGTTTTTCTGGTCGTATTCGCTGGCCAAACTGGGGAAAGCTGGTGTAACCTTCGCTGATGCAAATGGCATCGAATGAATTCTAGAAATCGATTAGTAATCAATGTTTATTTTTGACAACCCTAGCCCTATCGTCAAAATGATCCTATTTTAACGACGTTATCAACGTGGAGTGCGGAGACAAGGGACATGGATGTCGCTTTAAGGTTAGCGCCAATATCGCTAGGTGCTGTCGGTGGCTGATGGTGGCGTTGATTTAGTGGCGCGTGGGGATTTTTGACTTATGTACAAACCACACCACCTTCGGTGTTTCTGAAAATGAAAGATTATATATATATGTATAAAGGTAAGCTCCAACCATCATGGTATAAGAGGAGTTTATGACTCCCTAAAGAACTTCATTTCCTGATATAGATATTTGAAGCGAAGTTAAGGCGAGCTGGGGATGCATGTATCTTACCTTGAAACTTTTGCCTCTAATATAACATTAACGTGAGGCTTCAATAGTATTGGGTACCTATGTTTAACTTTGCAATGCCCAATCCGTTGAGATCTGATTAAATGATACTCTGGTTGGTACATACATTGGATGCTCGAGAATTCCAAACATATTGGATCAATATCTAATGATACTCACAGGTCGATTCTACTAGCAACTGTCACTATTTACGAACAATTTTCTTCAACACTGCGGGCGTCACGGGCCATAGGTAATTTATGTGACAGGTAATCAATATAGGCATTCCGGAGATCTTCGGAATTTATCCCTTTGTTCTGATAACATATTTCCTACATATATTATAGGCTTATTCTATATTCCATGTAGCAATAGCTATAAATAGATCAAATCGGTTATGAGTCAGTACCACCATCGAATACTTTATGCTCTATGGAAGCTTGGACTCATTCTCCTCTTCACGGTCTGAGAATTTAGAAACATTGTAAAGGAGTGAAGGTAGGTAGGTCGTGCAGTGGAACGGCCTTCGAATCTGGGATGCAAGCAAACGTTGAGCTGCCAGTATAGAACACGGATAGAGATTACGATAATTGAGAGAGAGGCATGATAATAATACAACACGGTAATGGTAATCAAGTAGTTGGGGTATGAACAAGCTGTTGATTTAAAGCCGCAGAATACTCCGGTAAAAAGTCATGTGACCAAGATCCTTGTGTGAATCCCCCACAATCTACATCGGGTAGTCATTATATGTAGTGCTCCGAGTGCTCAATATTGCCCCTTCAAGGGTTTATTTCCTTCAGTACATAGATTTTACACGTTCATTCAGCTGGGCTTGAGACTGGGATGTATATTAAAATTCCGTGAATAGGTGAAAGGAACGAATTTCAAGTAATGCAAAGAAAACAAATACGTAAAACTTTCAACACTAATCATACGAAATCAAACAGAAACCAACGGAGAACATATATCGCACAAAATTCATCGAGGCAGAGGCGTTCGCTACTGCTGTAGCCGTCATCATCATCTTTCAAGTGATCTGTTTCAAGCACGCTCACCTTGAAGCTACCTGCAACAACCTGGCAAAGAATAAAAACGCACTACAGGATCGAGACTTATGCAGAGCTAGCAGCGTACCTACACAGTTATGAATCATCTCAAAGCTATCAATGAATCTACAGAATTGAAACCCTCTGATAATCTTCTACTGGATGGTTATCTTGAGGGAATTCATTCCTGTCGATATTCTTGAACTTGGTCGCTGGACCATTTCAGAGCAAGACAGAAAGACTGATACCACACACCTAAGGGGATATATATGGATTGAATGAGAAGCAAATAAGCTGCGTAACCACAGAGCGTGGCATGATCTATTCCGTTGATTTCCACGGTTCCTTTTGTCTATCCCAACCTGAACCTTTATAATACACCATCATACATCATTCATCTATTCAAATACTCGTCATATCAGAGAGGGGTATTTCCATCAATTCGTCCATCCTCCCTTTTTCATTCCCATCTTCCTATTTCCTACAAAACAAAATTGACCAGCTTCCCTTTCCCTACAACCACCACCCTCCTCGCCTTGACATCTACCTGGCCCTGTGCCCCCCCGAACCTACTCTTCCCCTCCTCAGACTCCAACACCCTTTCAACTACCCACTTTTTCAGTTCATCCCCCTGGATTCCCTCTTCGGGGATCGGTATATCAATTGCAAATCTCAACTTTCCATTAACTTGCACTGCACACTTTTGCGTCGAAGGAACTAACAAATCAATTGTGCCATCCGGTTCTGGGAAGGGACTTTTAAAGATTGATTCTTTTTCCACTCGAGACGTTTGCGCGTGTGAAAGGTGCCAACATTCTTCCGAAAAGGCAGGGGTGATTGGAGCCATCATTTGGATTAATATTTTAGTGGCAGATTTTTCAACAAGGCCCATGTTTGATTCTACCCACTTTGAATTTTTCGAGATGATTGCCACCGACAGCATTTAGTTTCCTCAAGGTATCGCGGACTGATTGATTCTCTTGAGCAGTTTCAATGATGAGATTGGTAAGGCTCATCAAATCGGAGACTATAGTATTGAGGGAATGGGTTTTGCTGTAAGCTTCCGTAATATTTATGATGGTTTGCTGCACAGATCGCCAGAGTTTCATGTCATTCTGGATAGATGTAATGGTAAGATCTAAAGGTGTAACCGAGCTTGACTTCGAACCTGGTATCCCACGCAAGGTGATCTTGCTTTTCTCTAAAGTTTCTATTGCGGAGAGGAAATAGTCTTTTGGGGATAAATTGTCGCCATTTATCTCAAAGAGTTGTGCAGTACTTGAGGAACTTATATGTTCGTGTAGACGTTTTAACCACCGAGTAATGCCTGATATCTTTTGTTCGTCCCACTCAAGGACTTCAGTTACAGGTGCCTGGAAAAGCATATGCGCTCGTGTTGCATCGGCACCATATTTAGTCATGCATGTTGTTGGATCGACACCATTATATTTTGATTTTGACATCTTTTCAAAACTAATATTGGCCACGTCCCCCGTTGCAATAACAATCGGCTTCGATGGTGTGCTGAGGTCGACTTCATCGGGTTTCAAAAATCGTCCATTCGTAGGATCCAAATATGTCCTTCCATGGACCATACCCTGACTTAAAAGTTTCTTGAATGGTTCCCCAAGAATATTTGAGGTTGATCCTTCCGGCCAAAGTGAAGTTGTAGACAGAAATTTTGATATGAAACGAGCGTATAATAAATGCAAAATCGCGTGTTCAACTCCACCAATGTATACATCAACAGGGAGAATTGCATTTGCTGCTTCTGGAGAAAATGGGGTCGTTGAATTCTTGGGATCAGCAAATCTCATAAAATACCAGCTAGAATCAACGAAGGTATCCATAGTATCAGTGTCTCTTTTAGCATCCTCACCGCATTTTGGACATGATACATTGACCCAGTCATGGGCACCATCAAGAGGATTACCAGCTTTACCCTTCAACCAGTGTCCCTCGACGGAAGGAAGCTCAACTGGAAGTTGGTCTCTAGGAACAGGGACTGGACCACAACTACCACAATGAATTATTGGAATGGGAGTACCCCAATATCTTTGTCGACTGACGAGCCAATCTCTGAGGCGCCATGTCTCAGCAGCTGACCCAAGACCATTACTTTGGAGCAGCTTTATAATACCTTTCGTGGCTTGAGCTGTCGTTTGTCCGGAAAATGTTCCATTTTGTGATGTAAGGCGCCCAGGATGAACGAAGGGTTGATCTGTAGGAGCATCTTTGGAAGCACTCCCAATTGGGGCAATGACATACCTCGGTGGGGTGTCATGGTTATTGTGCTTCCAAAAGGCATGATCTCGGGCATCATGCCCGGGCACTCCCATAACCGCTCCATCCCCATAATCACCCAGAACATATGGTGCAACATAAATAGGTAAAGGATCCTTGGAGGAATCAGGTGCAGATTCTTGGGTTGATAATGGATTTATGGCACGAATAGTAGGAAGAAGGTAGCCGCGCTTCGAATCAGATGGGAGGTCTGGAATTATATCCAAGAAATCTTGCAGTTTTGGATCTTCCTTGGCAAGATCTAAAACAATGGGATGTGTCGCCGCAAGAGCAATATACTGGACTCCAAAAATAGTATCTGGTCGGGTTGTGAAAACTTCAACAGACTTGCGAGCAATTTGTTTATCGGCAGATACTGAGAACTGAATCTGAGCTCCTTGTGATTTTCCCAACCAATTCTTCTGCATCGCCAGAACTCTTTCTGGCCACATACCTCCTTTAGCCAAATGATCGATATCTTGAAGTAATTGCTCTCGGAATTCGGATATCCGAAGAAACCACTGTTTTAGTTGTCTCTTCTCTACTTTGGCTCCCGATCGCCATGAGCAGCCATTTGCATCAACCTGTTCATTGGCGAGAACAGTTTTGTCCACAGGATCATAATTCACCAAAGATTCTGCCTGATATGCCAGACCATGTTCATGAAGAAGAAGAAATATATCTTGAGTATGTTTGTAAAAATTGGGGTCGCAAGTTGTAATTTCCTAATTGCTATTAGCTACCTATTCATAATTACTTTCGTAGACATGCCCTATCCCAATTCCAGCGTCCATTCCAGGTAATCAGCTGGCTTTTCATCCTTTGTATATTTTGTTTTGTCCACACTGCCGGGTCTATTCCACGCTCAATGGCTGCATTTTCAGCAGGAAGACCAAAAGCATCCCAGCCTATGGGATGGACAACATTGTAGCCTTTCATTGTATGGAATCGTGCCAAAACATCGGATATTGTGTACGCGCGGAAGTGTCCCAAATGAAGATCTCCAGACGGATAAGGGAACATAGGTAATATGTACATCTTCTGGCTGTCATCGTGCTCCTTGTTCTTGTCCGAGTTCTCTTGCTTTTCTGCAGCCCCCCATTTCGCCCGCCATTTTTGATCCAAGGACGGCAGATCTAAACTTTGCTGAGCGCCGCACGTAGAAGCATATCGAGTAAATAAAATAGGTTTCACATTGTAGAATGCGGCCGAGGGGTAATTGCGACGACAAGAAAGTAGAGGTCGATTCAATCTCTCTCGAGATAGAGAGAAGGCACATCTGCGAATAGAGAACTGCATACCTAGTAACTTTAGAGGTATTATCCCATGACCATGACTGGGTAAATACTCAAAGTATATATTCAATGAGATTTAATATCAACTTCGTAGTCGATACATGATATTCTCAATGGACGGGATGTTTCCTGAGATGTGATATGAGGGGTAGCTATGAAGAGCTTCTTCTTCTTCCTCTTCGTCATATAAGAAACAAATCAAACACAGAGCTTTGCCCGCAAAATCGGAAACATAAAAGTTTGCGCACGGACCTCCATTATACTTTCGGACCCATACTTTCATCTTCAGGAGAGCATCAAAGCATCAAAGCATCAACGCATCAATCAAAGCATCAAAGCACCAAAACCAACAAAAAGCTTCCATGGGCAGATTGTTCTTACAAAACCCACAAAGACAACCACCACATCTATTACTTTGGTGCCTCAAAAAATAGATTAAATAGAACTTCGTATGGTTCACTCCTCTGTCTCACTCACTACATCATACATATCGATTGTTGTTGATTGCACTTCTATCTACTCTCTATTCTCTCCCTCCTCTCTCCTCTCTTCACTCTTCACGCTTCACTCTTCACCCTACACTCTACACTCTCTGCTCTTTTGATTCATATTCCATTCAAGTACATATTTTGGCTTGAATATTAACTTCATTTCATTTCACTTCACTACGCTCCCTTTCTTTGCTTTCTCTGCGAGTACCTAGGTATATTCTGATTCTACAAGTTATACGACCCGATATGATCTAAGCATTGCAATAAACAAGATCAGAAAACAGCTGCCATAGACTCTTTCCCTCGAAACCTCCAAAGCATGCGATGCCGACTTTGAACGACTGCCACGAAAGATTATAATGTCACCAAACTATCAAAACTTACAACCTCATGCGCGCGATTCTTTAGAATTAGCTAGTTTAGCATCGAGTTCCCCAGATGGAAGATCATCAACAGATTCAACTTCCTCAAAGTCAGGAATATCCTCCTCACGAAAGCTATCTCTCGAAGAAGATGATCCTCTAGATGAACGAAATCCAGCCGCGAATGGTCGACCTGCGAGACATGATAGAACCTATTCTGTTTCTTCCGCATTCGATTTCTCCTCCAACCTTTTTCCTCTATCTTCAACCGCGGGCGGCTATGCGCCGATTGGAGCCCCTATATCAACGTCAAATGGCCAGACTGCCTTGGGAGGGGGCTCGTTGGAGAAGCATAAGACCTTGACATATCTGAACGGTTTATCGTTGATAGTTGGCTTGATAATAGGCTCCGGGATTTTCTCATCGCCGAGTCAGGTCAATGCGAACGCGGGATCACCAGGCGCATCTCTGGTGGTATGGGCAATAGCGGGAATATTGGCATGGACAGGCGCGTCAAGTTATGCGGAGTTAGGAGGAGCGATACCGTTAAATGGCGGTGCACAAATATATCTCTCCAAGATTTTTGGAGAGATTTTTGGGTTCTTATTTACATGGTGTGCAGTCATGGTTCTAAAGCCCGGATCTACCGCCATTGTATCTATCATAATGGGAGAATATTTGGTACGGGCATTTATTGGGGCAGAGGCCGAGAACGTCAACGTTTGGATTAATAAAAGCGTAGCATTGGTTGGGTTGTTTTTGATAACCTTTTTGAATTGTATATCTACAAAATTAGGCACGAGGATGGGGGATATGTTTATGTTTATGAAATTTATTGCATTGCTTGGAGTTACGGTCATTGGAATTGTAGTAGCCCTTACTGGATTCTCTACATCGGGCAAAGCAAATGAGGACTGGAAGAACCATGGATGGTTCGAGGGAACTAGTACTAGTGCTTCATCATGGGCCGTTGCATTATATGCTGGGTTATGGGCCTTTGACGGCTGGGACAATGTGAGTCTTTCGGCTCCCTTTTGCTAAGAATCTTTATTAACTTCAATAGACGAATTATGTTGTTGGGGAATTCCGGAATCCTACTCGGGACTTGCCAAGAGTCATTCATACTGCGATGCCATTAGTCATTCTCTCCTATATCCTCGCTAATGTCGCGTATTTCTTCGTCCTACCTCTAAAAGCTATTAATGCTTCAAATACGGTTGCAGTCATATTTGGAAACAAGGTATTTGGTCCCATTGGATCATTAATACTCGCTCTCATTGTCAGCGCAAGCTGTTTTGGAGCTCTTAATGCAACCGCCTTCACTAGTGGGCGGCTAGTCTACGCAGCCAGTAAAGAAGGTTATTTACCAGCCATGTTTGGCAAGATTGGGTTTGGAAACCAAGCAGAGCCATCCGCAAACACCCTCCGAACACGCAATTGGGCATCAAAGAAACTGGCTAAATTATTCGGTGATGAGGACACTGGTCTCTTCTTTACGCCTGTCAACGCGATGATCCTCAACGCTCTTTTAACAGCAGTATATGTTGCTGTCGGCGAATTTGGCACTTTGGTCACCTTCTACGGAGTCGCTGGTTACACATTTTACTTCTTCACAGTTTTGGGACTCATCGTCCTTCGCGTTCGTGAACCCAATCTTGAACGTCCATATAAGACATGGATCACTACCCCTATCATCTTTTGTTGCGTGAGCCTTTTTCTCCTCAGTAGAGCAGTCTTTGCGGAGCCGCTCCAAACAATGATAGTTATCGCCTTTGTACTCGCCGGTGTACCAATCTACTACTGGCGTATTCGTGGACGAGATCAGGTACCAAAGAGGGAAAGGAGTAGTAGTGGAAGCGGAGGTGGAAGTAGTTGGAAGTTTTGGGAGAGGGCATCTTCATGATTGTATTGAATGGATGATAGGATATGAATAATATGATCATGCTCCAACTTTAGATCATTAATCGGGATGAGTGGATGATTAAATGATAGATACATAAACATAAAAGACGAGAAAGAAACAAGCAGAAATCATTAATGTCAATACTTAATTGCACAACCAAATTCACGTTCTAATCTGATATGTCATGAGTGTATACTGTTCAATATCTTCTACAAATTATACAGTATATATTCACCAGCTGATTAGTAAACTTTCACGTTCTTGATTCCATCCTATCTTCTGATATTGTCTCATCTACCTAGTCTCCCGCTCCTCATATGTTAGATCACCAGATGATCAATCTTGATTCTCTACTCTATACTTCTAACCTCTAGATATCTCAAATTATAATGTTCCATCCCCTCTCCTCATCCCTCTCATCATCCTACTCCCGATCAATCAATCCTCCCCACAAGCCATTAAACGGGTCTCTACCTCCCTCCCATTACCTCCTACTCAATCGCTTGAATGCATATATCACATCCCATCCATTCCGTCACCGCTCTTTAAATCCCATTTCCCGTTTCCCATCCCCTCCCTCATACAGATATACAATCAAGATCTCCAAAACAGACTTTTGCTCGATGGATACACATATCGCGCGTCTATACATCTATACACAATGAATATGTTCTCCTGCAACATCGTTCACAAAATGTCCGCGTGGGGATCAACACAAACTTGATAAATATGCCAAAAATCATGGATGAAAATCTCTAAATGCCAAACTCGACGATCGAATACCAAGAGCATCAATACTATACCAAGCTTACGTTAAGACTAGGTAGGTTGTAACTTGTGTTGATGATTGAGGCGTTTTGATACTTCAGTCATGTCATCATGTATAATATATCGTACAGCATACTGGGGAAAAGTATCCTGCGCTCTGGGGATATTGAGGAGATACTTTTGATTGACAAGCTCACTATCCTCCGTTCATTTGCCCTCCTCCTTGGGTACAAGTTCCAGAAATGTGTCGTGCCTGCTTCCAAATGGTAATTATATACCTCCATCCTGCACTGACGCCTAGCTTATTCATTGATGAACAAATACCTAAATCCCCAAATCAAAATCCGAACGAGGCCAATCTCCAGCTCAGAACAAAACGAGCGACATTTTTTTGATATCATATGTATGGCATACCTACCTAGAACCGAGAACCATTGACCGGAGTTTGCATCCTATTAACGCAAACAACACAAACAATACACCAGACAATCTCCCACCATCTTCCACCCCCCCCCCAACCAGCCCCCGACATCAAATCGACGTTTACCAATAAACCAACTAACGTGCCAACCTAAAACCAGACTCTAGACTTCAAACCCTAGGATCTAGGAACAAGTATCCATCCCCCTTTCTCACATCTTGCCTATAGATGATTTCGCACCGAGCTTCTATCCTGCCCAACACCCATCCATCCACAATCCGAACTCCCACCACGAAAGCGCCATGCCAAAAATCCAACTCAAACCCCAACCCCCGCTCCGTCGCTTTCCCTCTCCTTCTCTCCAAGTGTTTCTCCTCTCAATCCGAACGGGCTGCGGGTGCTGATGCGCTGCATCCATTTACAGACTATAGCATACACTAGAGCCACTGCGCTGCACATACACACGCGCATACATACACCTACCGACCTCCCTACATAAAGACATGTACTGCCTGGTGTGACTATGCGTGATAATTTATGATACGACAAGGAGTCTCCAAAAGGATATTGTTAATCTCAACGATTAGAATCTGCTAGGGATAGAGCCCGCGGTAGAAAAAACGCTCCCCGAGGCACTAACGCGTACGCAGCACCATCAGTCACATGACCATCCCAACAGATAGCATAGAAGCACCCCGGCCATACATACAGCACATATTACATACCATCCATCCATCCATCCATCCATCCAATCAATATATATATATGCACATCAGGAAATGAGTCTACCGACGCAATCAAACCGAACCAAACGTAGGTACCGTACCCTCGACCCAGCGCCACCAATTCGCCCCCAATCCTAACACCTAACCCAACGACTAGTTCAACAATTATGCTAACGAGTAACCGACATACATACGACGGTAAGATACGGAGAAAAACTACCGAGGTCCTCTGCCGTCCACATTACATTCTGTAAAATCACGACTAAAATCTGACTCATCCTCACTGATCTCATCTCATCTCGAGTCCTGACCCCCACTTCCCCCACCAGCAAACGACCTCATCTCATCCATCCCATTTCATTTCATTTCACGACTATCAATAAATGTGGAGAAACCAGGGACGGAGGAAGCTAGCACGAGACATATGCCATACACATACAGTAATATCAGCACTGAGAACAAGAGGGAGGGTGGGGGAGACTGAGACAGAAAATAAAGATGCAGCGTTAAGAGTTTTACAATCGGAGACTTGGAATTTGAGAGTCAAAAGCTGAAAATCAAGTCCAATCCAGAAGTGAAATAAATTCAATAAGCAAACAAGACATTGAAGACGACAACACCCAGAGTTTGATCATCTCCCCTCATCCATCCGCCCATCCATCCACTCATATACACATCCCCCACACTAAGCATCCCGTACATTCTATCCAGTAAATGTGCACATATGAACATTACCCCAATCCTAATATGCACCATCTTCGAACCTCAAAGGTGCCGTGCATGCGTGCAGAATTGGCAGATACACTGACTAGCCAAATACACTTACTAAATTCTGCAAGAAAGCTTCGGATACGTCCGTTCATCGTCCATCCACTAAATCCTGTAATGTATGTAATGGTTCGAAGGCTTGTCTGCAGAAGGTTTGCAGGAAGTAATCACTAAAAAAAAAGAACTAGTAGAAACAGGTGCTAACAGGAAATTTCGGCTGGTGTTATTTGTAAATAGTAATCAGTAACCACTAAAGGTTATGACTACCCAGTAAACACTGACTACTTTGGGCTGAGATTAAATATAGAACATCACTTACTCCATATTTAGGTAAGCGAGTGAAGAAATACCAGGTAAATTATCTGATGAACGCCATAGAAGTGTAACCAAAAACGCACTAGCATAATTAGACATTCAAATTTGAACTTTTGATGTCTCACACCCTGTCACCATCATCCATTTCACCCATATCATCCTGCCCGTCAGTCAACTTTCAGCCACTATTGAGAAACGAAAGTACCTTGGTACAAGTCCGGTAATACACATCCTCAATACGCCTGGCAAAGAAAAACACAATAAGTTTCATCCACCTCGGCTGTGGATAATTTTCCGCGAGGTCAATAGGACGTCGTCCCAAAATACAAGAAATAATTCGAAGAAGGAAATACTCTCCGACACAGTAACGCAAAATGGCGCCACAATTGTGCCGCACGCGGAAAATCGAGGATTTATGATCTCCCTTGACTAACTTAACAGTACCCCTACAAACCCACTACTGTGCGTCTACAGCAGACAAAGATTGGCCATGATGACAACCATGTCCATGTAGTTTGTATCTGTATCGATGTGGCACGGCGGGGCATGACAGCGGGGGTGGAGCGGATGGGCTAACATATCATGTACTCATTCCCTATATGCTAAAGTTTGCAAGGTCTTACTTGGGAGAACAGGCAAGGTTAGCAATGCATGCCAGGTAGATATATGCATACTCAATCATTTATGGCAGGTCCTAAATCCGGAATCCAATCGTGGTAGGAAATATTGAATCGAATAATCTATTTGTCATGTAAGCCGACGGGCAAGGTAATCCCAAAATTTGCATGGCGCGACAATACAGCTACACTGCAAAGGATGTCTAATGAGTACAAGTGAAGCACTTGATTTTTGATTGTTCTTTAATTGAATGAACAATTGTGTTGATGCAGAAGGTCCTTCATTTTACGTTTTTCAATCCTTCGGGATCTCTGAAAATGAGAGTAATAGAATATGTGTTTTCGTGAGTAATGTGAATGTATTCTCGCGTTCTCGTAGATGTAACTGGAGGATCGAGGCTGTGATTGAGGCTTTAAGCCTCCTCCTAAGCACGGGACGGGACGGTCATGTTATACAAATATCAATGTTGTGGTATGTTGAATGCATAACTTTAATGCTAAATCCTAGACACCACGAGGGAAAGTCGCTTCGTTGGGTTGGATAGTGTGTGTCCTTCCCGTTTGTATTGTGGGTGAGAATGCGACCAGCAACTTGTATAGTGGGGGGACATAAATTACGGTTGTATCTGCACAACGGGTTCTTGGAGGGGGCGTTGTCCTTCATAGATGAGCATGGGAGAATCGAAGATTATCGGAAAGTCATGTGGGGTCACGAATCGCAGATTGTTGAAGGATTTTCAGACTTCTCCCATCGTGTATGTCGATCGATCCGGCGGTAGCCGACAAAGAATCGGTCCTTTGTTCTTCAATCAACTCCTCTGTCAACTCCGGGCCCCGTCTGGTCAAGTCCTCTAGCGGCAGCTTTCAACGCTTTCTCCTTTGCCTTCCTCTTAACTTTTTTCTCCCTGTTCTTTCTAGCTCTCCTTTCTCTTTCTGCCTCCTCTTTACTTTCTTTCGCTTTGGCAGTTGCCTCTTCTTGAGCCCGACTTTTCCTTCTTCTTTCTCTCAGTATGATCCTCATCTTCTTGCCTGGCTTCCTCTTCTTTTCCCCATGAAGACTATTGCGGACTGCGAGCCCGTTATTTCCCACCATCTTTTGTCCACCAATACCCACCTTCAGTACTCTAACTCTCCATGGAACTTCCCATCCCCAATATCTTTGCTCTCTGCCTTGTGAAACATCCTCGCCACTAATTGCAGCAATGGCGTATTCTTCCTTCCTTCTCCCCTCAATTGATCCCGTGAAGTAGTAACTTTTGTTTCTCTCCTTAACAACAAAAACTCCTTTGTCAGCTACCTCCTCCTTCAGGACTATCTTGCCTTCCTTGCTATTCGAGAAAAGTCGAAAGTCAAATTCCTCTTCTTGGTCTTGGCTGTCCTTCGGTGGTAATAAACGTGGCGCATCATTGTTGAATTCAGGCTTTAGCACACTTTCTGCGGCAAGTGATTGATGGGAAATAGTCCCGTATAACGAAGCAAGCTGCTCGTGAAATCGAGCAGACGCATCAGGGTCAATTGGAGAAGATGGTTCGGGAGATGAAGATGAAGAGCGATTGTATAGATCTGAGCGCCGCACACTATTACGTAGATATTAGTAGATACATAATGTAGCAATATCTCTCACGGTAGATGAATGAGCTTACCGTTTCGCGTCCGGAAGGTCAAACATGATTGCGGTCTGTCTGCTATGTCGTCGTGAAGTTAATAATTCTCTATTGAAGCTCTCGAGATATTTTTGTGGGGTTTACAATTGATCACTGGCGATTGTCTACGGGGACCCCAGAATGACCAATTGCGCAACGGGCTGGCCCGCGATCTTGTTTAGACTTCACTTGTCCAAAAATTGATATCGATGTATCACAAAGTCAAGTGTCTAATAATTAATTTAAAATGAACCCAATATTTTTCGATCATTTTTTAATAAATATTAAGAGTATAACGAGGGTATCAAGTCTGATCATAATATATGTTTTTAGAAGTACATCCTTTGTTTCCATCCATATCGTCCAGTTCATCCATCCCATATATCCATCCAACAGGTCCGTACTATAAAGAAAATATCAAGGGGAAAGGGAAAGGGAAAGGGAAAGAGAAAGGGGCAAACGAAAATAAGACAAAAGAAACTCAAAGACTGATACCCTTTTCCTACGCCATCGCTTGCTATATATGATTCCTATGCTGAATTTCCAATTCACATTGGGAGTTACAATATCGTATCCCATTTCATCCCGATCCCTGATTTCCTTTCCTTCCATCGCAAAAGAGAGCGCACACAAATAAGAAGCTGGGAGTTGAATTGTTCCGATACTGACTCGAGTGTAGAATTATACAAAATGGACATTCGATACGGCGATAAGGTACAAGGAAACAATGTTTGTGCAGTGTAGTGTAGTGTAGAGTGAGAATGTATTCCTAGAAATATCTGAGTCATGAATTTCTGGATCATAAGTCTGATGAGTAAGTGCTTGTCGGAATGATGAACTCTCGCTATGCTATAAACTTTCTCAGTTTAACAAAACTATGCGGCGCTCCAAGTGTAATGCTGCTGACTGGACTGTTGATGTTGCGGTGGCGGTTGAGAGTGACTTTCTTCTTTCACGTAATGCTGATCTCCGGAGTACTCATAATGAGAACTATTAACCGCCGGTAATGCCGTTCCATACGTAGATGCGGTATCCTGAGCAGTGGTCCATGGTTGCATAGACATAGATGTGGGAAAGTATTCTCTTGGTTGTGCAGCCTCAGTAGTGGAACTGTATGGAGCAGGAGCGGTAAACCGAGCAGTGAAATCAGAGGAAAATGATGAGTTCAACTCAGGAGGTGCTTGATGACGAGGGGACTTTGAGGGTCGTGGGTTACTGTCTATGAATCGGACTGGAGCCCCACTGGGTGAAGTTGTATTTTGATACGTGTAAGATCGTGCTGGAGGTGCAGGTCCTGACATTGTAGAAGCCGGGGAGTGGGTTTGAGGGTTTTCAGAACTGGGATGATTTCCTTGGAGATAACTATCCATTGACAATGATGGTGGGGGTCCTTGATAATTTGGAGTTGATGGTGCTGGGGTATGCTCTGATGAATGTGGCGGAGCAAACCATGACGGTAAAGTTCTAATTTAATCATGTCAGCTTACGATCACAGTCGAAGTAGCAAAGTTGGAATTAACGCCGAAATCTTTCGCCCTAATTCAAGACTTGGATTGAAAGAGCTAAGAGCAAAAACTTACTGTTGTCTCATCAGATGCGGGGATACAGGAAGATTGCCTGCATCGAAGTTGAATGGTGACCGAGGTAGTTCAAGTGTCTGAGGCTTCGAAAATTTTGGTTTCATGGTGGTACTACCAGGTGTGCTGCTACTTGTGATTTGCATTTCTGGTGCCTGGCCTCGAGAAGCTGACGACCCGACAAGCGCAATTTCCTTCCTTGCCTGAAAGTTCCTCGGACTTCGACCTCTGACCACAATCGGCGCTGTAGCTGTCTCACAAACATTAATTTTCGTATTGTTTCCCAAGGTTCCCACAACGTTCAAGTGCAAGGTAAAATGCTGTTGCAGTTCTCGTCTTCGACCATTGTTTGCGGTTGCGATTCTGAATTGAAGTCTTCTGTAAGCTATTGGGTAAACAGCGAACTCATTGTTCGTATCAGGAGATCCGTCGTCAAATGGAAGTAGTGGAATAGGTGAGGGCTCCTGTTCCTGGCCAGGGGTTACTTCGGGGGAATTTGGTGGAGGAGTCTTCCATGGAATCACAATCAGTTTGACAGAATGGCCATCAACCGATTCTGTTGCACTAATGGTTACTTCTAAGGATAGAATTGGAATGCGTTCTCCGCGTTCCGTAATCACCGATAAGGCGCCTCGAGGGGTGGTGACAGATCCGGAAATTTGGAATAGGTTCCTCCGGTAACATGTCAATTCGGGCTGGACAACCACTCCCTCGCCCGTGGGGGTTGTCATCTCCGACAAAAAGAACATTCCGTGAATTTGCGCTGAGAGATCTAATTGTTGAATTCTTCCATGGTGATCTAGGATAGCATGCTTAGGTGGTCGTTTGCTGAAGGAAAGTAGTCTATGGTCTTGGCTGATATTTGGTTTTGTGTGTTCTGATAAGTCTTCTCGGAAATCCTGCACTACTTCGCCATATGGCGAGTCATCCGTAGAATGAAATGGTCTTTTGAGAGAAGGGTAGCTATGATGAGAATTTAGTGGCGGTGGTGAAGTATTCAAGACTCCATTCCCATTCCTGAGAGGAGGTCTTGTATTAATAGAAGGGATATCCATCGATCGATACCCTCCCTTTTGTCTTGCGTGAAATGGCAATGCCAGAGGGCCGGACGGGAAATTTGACTCGAAGTTTGTTTGTTGCGAAGTATGAGGTGGTTGAAGAGTGTAGCCTTGCCAAATTGAATGATCGGACTCTTCTGGCTTTATGGCTGCCATCGTTGTTGTTTGTGTTATGGACATTGAAGCATATTATTCTTGCAAAAGGACTTGTGATTATTGGTTGATTAATGATTGAAGATTAGAAGTTAAGCATTTATCCATAAGAATGTTTCTTCATGGAGTGTTTAGCATGATATATTAATGGGATGAAAAGGAAGATGAAGGCCGGAGCGCAAGCTTATGCCAGGTTCGGGAGCTAAGCTCTTATCCGTGAATCTGAACATGGTCTACCAAAGGGGCTAAAGGACGAGACTTAGATGCGTGCTGGATGCAAGCAAGCCTCATGATGGGTCCAACGTCCTTCCGAACTTTGTCAGGCAGGCAGGTGAATAACTGCTTTGGCCCCATTTGTGTTCCGTTCCCCTCATCGAAAGGGTAATGAGTATGAGCAGCCCATGGCATATAATATCTCGAACGAGTAGAAGTGGCTGGCGCGTGATCGAATTAGTGATAGTTCATGAGAATTAGGACTAGGTTGATCCTATTGGGGAGAGTTGTATGATTCCATCCCTCAGTGCCTAAAATCGGAAATCATGGCGAATTGGAGATCTTCAGAGGGAATATCGAAAAAAAAAGACGTTGAGAGGCAAGGATAAATCTGTAAACGATGTATAGTTCAAGAGGGGGGGAGGCGTATACCGCCTCACAGTCATCACCCAAAAGAGGAACGAATCCGCTGACAGGCATATCGAAAACAGTATAGCTCCCATGAGGTGAATAGCCTTGACCAACGGGTGCCCCTGACCTGTCAATAAATTTGGCCGGCTACCATCCCACAAGCACTTACGATCGAAAAGGTATCCCAGGCCCCCAAGCGCCCCAAGTATCTACATATTGTCCGTCGCATCTTTCCTCCAATTGTTTCCAATCTACTTACGGTATATCTAATGCAGCAAGATGCCTTGTAAGGTCTTATTCAGCACCAACCAGTATAGTTTATCTCCAGGGCCCTTGACATGAACCTTGATGATCTCCTGATGAATAATAAGTAGGTCTGTCAGCCATGACGGAGATGAAAGTATTGCCCAAAAGAGTTATTTTTCGGTAAGTAGATCTGGAAATGATCCTGGCGTGTCCTGGAAATTCCTAAGATTTGGATTCACCCTTCTGAATGTGTTTTTTGTGCTTTTTATGTAAGATTTCACTTGCTGCGGCGGCGGATGTGAATACGAACCCGGCGATAAAATCTGACAGTGCGAGGTACAGCAAGATTGAAGGATGATGAATTTGTTGCTATATATCCGGAAGAATAGCCTGATTATCTGAACAATCCACGATATTCTTCTTACCTATTGCTATCTGATATTAGAGACATGATTTGTTTGTTTATCGTATATCTTACCTAGTTATTGAGCATAATAATGCTAGATAGCATGCTGCAATATCGTGAAAATCAACCTATCGTAATGATACATGATGCAGCTATAGATTTGAATTGGGTTTGGGTCTCCCGTTGATGAAGGGGTTAAACAATTCCTAGGCCCAAATCAGACAAGCTTCGCGAGATATATTTTCTCAGCATCGACTAAAATGCATGGCGGCATGTTCAAATAATGTCCAGTGCATTTTTAACATTCCAGATTTAAGATAAAAGCGGGTTCGAGATCGTAGTTATCGGTATGAGTACATCTAGATACTTGTCGAGTAGACACTTCCGGAATCGATGTATTCGCATAGAGATATGACTACCGAGCATATAGCCATAATAAATCAAGCAATGCAAATAGGAGCATATGGCTCTTGTGAAGTTCGTTAGATAGATTAGGAGGTACTTCGGATTGATTCTTCAAGTTCGTGTTTTACAACCGCTTGTGGATATATATGTACTGCAACCAAAAAGCCTTAAACGTTAAATAAAAGTCTAAATTGAGAAAAGAAAGATTATACTTTTCTTAAAGGCTTTCTAATCCTTGCTAGAGGTCTCGATAGACGCTCAAATCAAGAACCGTTCAACGACCAAGACAAAACTTGATATAGTGTCTTCAGCTATGATGAATACTTAAAATAAGCCTTCGATTATTCAACGACATGCATTCATCACATCCGGAAATTTAGATTTAACTTGAAAAGGTCCAAACTATATCTTTATATTCAAGGAAAACGAAAACCTTGATGTTTCGATTAACCTTACCATGCCTTCCTTACCTTGCCCTACTTTCAACTAGTAGCCTTTCCCACCAGCCTTATCACACGATGCAACATAAAAGAAGGCTCCCCGTCCGTAGCTTGCCATCTAAACCGAGTAGTTTGGACGTTACAACCCACAGAATTACCATAATACATACTGTCAATCCAACATTGCACCGCTCTTACTCCTCCGAATGCAAATGCAATGCTTCATTGTAATGCTGTGGAAGCATTCTGGAACCTGGAGAAAACGTGTGCTTGTCATCCATGATTGGTTTTCTGAGATGCCTCGCTTGTAGTACAGTAGATCATCACATGTCTATTCAGCCTGTTTCGCTCTTGTTTTCCTTTTCTTCTGTTGAATTTGAATATTTGAATATTTACTGCGATTAAATTGTCTGTCCCCTACTTCCTTTATCGGGCGCTCCGTCATCCCATCTCATTAAGGATGGCAGTGTGGCACGGAGGGATTACTACCCCGAACCTTAGACAAAAGCAATAAGAAACTCTCAGGTTCTTGTTCAAGGATGGCATCCAATTGATCCGATGGACTATATCGAAATGTCTCAGCTAAGTCCAAGAAATCCTAAATGCCGAAAAAAACAGTATGCTTGGTTGAAAAACTACGGGACAGAAGGACCGATATTATCTTTTTGAGAGTGATAGGGTTTTACCTGCAGATTTGAATCAAAGGTGTGACAATGAGGCAGCCAATCTGTCAGTTACGAGGAGCGCGTGGAAGTACAGCAGATTGAATTACAGTACCGTGGACCATGGTAGACCAGGTAGACCAGGTCTGGTATCTAAAAGCGTACATCCATCCCAATGCGAATTTTTATGTTGCGAGGATCTTAAGTAAGATAAATCCAACTGAATTATAGCCCTCCTAAGAGTTTTAATACACGGGAAAGTACATACTCCAAGGTTCTTACATGAAAAGGGCACAGTACATACATAGCTCTAGGCTCTATACCTGACACATTTGAAGATATTCCTGCATGACATTCTCCTTTTGGATGACCGCTATGGATCGCTTTATGTGCCGACCACCAACTAATTCGTTTGCTGATTGTCATTCTTGACTCCATATTAGATATTAAACGCTAAAGCGAAGAAAAATGTCTTGTGATTCGTCCACTATAATCCAAAAATGCGGATGACTGCATCTGGCAAGCATGTCTATCACATTTTCTTCACAAGCACCCACCCATAAGCATGAATTTTAGTCCAGATTGTTCTTGACGACATTTGATGAAGGGGTAGCGCCCGATATATCCGTTCGGTTCGGGCTCTACCGCAATATCCCAAATTTCGAAAGCATGATATTATAATTGCGCAAAAATGAAGTTTAATAATAGAGGCTATGAAAATGAATGATAGGAATAGCGGAAGTAGCTTTCCGTTTCCCATTCGGCTTGTTTCAATTCAATATAGATCGTTTCCTAGGGTTCTTCCCCTTCAACGACATCTCATTTCATTTCAAATATCCCACACCTGTTGCACCTGGACCTGGTTTTACAGGCGGTAATCAAGACAGCACATCTTTCTTCCTCTACTTCTTCCAAGCAAGCCATATTTCGTATCCATAACTATGCACCTTACTAACTTACCTACCTACATGCACAGGTTTGTGGGATTCCCCATCAGTCATCACCCAGCTCCTACATTTACGCGCGCCTTCAAACGCAGACCCCTTTCCGAAGTCGTAGAGGAAGACCCCTTGGAGTTTTTTCAAAATTTTATCTCGTTATTTGTCCGCATGTGATGTGCACTGTGATCTTGCAAAGTTGCAAATATCACTCAAGAATCAAGCAATACTGCAGCCTAATTTTTCTCTCGTCGTCCCTGTGAGCTTTTACGGACCAAGTTATCTTGCTTCCGACCGAGTTCAGGTCATTCAAGGGTTTCTCTGCAAAGTACAGCTGGAGTTTCGATACAGATGCTAGGTACTTCTAATCGACCAATCTTCATCCCAACACTGCTCTCCGCAAATCTTACTGTATACATTCGTTGCCTACGTACTAAATGGTCGGTTTTGTGTAACCAAATTTTCTCATCAGTCAGCTCATCAACTCTCATTCACCCATCTCCCTATATCTCCTTTCCCCCGCATTTCGCCCCCAACCTTTCACTGCCAGCTGTACGGCTGTAATGCAGATAAGAATATCATTCTTTCCTTTGCCAAGCTACAGTTACTGAATTGATCTATTGAATTTGATTCTCGATATACAATACTGCAACACAGCCTCAATCGTGACCTGATATCACGACGCTTTTGAGCCACTTTTCAGCTGAATACTGGCTCAAAAGGTGTGAGGTGCAGGAGGTTATATTTGGCTTTGGTATATATATCGTATGGTATCTGTTGATGGATGAATGTGGGAAAACCCTGAAGTGAAAATGGAATTTTTAGTGGGCTCCCCATGCAACTGAAAAATCTTGATGTAGCAAGTAAAAGCGAAATAGCTAACTGTGTTAGTGGTGGGTAGATTTCTAAGACGAGAGTGGGTACAGCGGGAGTCCCTAGATAGAAATGATAATACTGCTGCATCGACAGCCTAGGAAGTTCGGATTAGTCAACAACAAGAATCCTGCTTTGTACTTGTAAATTGAATGTAATATTTGAGCAGGTTAAAGTCTGATGTTGTGCATGAAGGAGTAGATTCAAATTAGGATCAGCGAATTTCTCTTTCCTATTAAATGTGGAACGGCGACGGCAAAGCGGTGACACCAATCTTGTCGATCATAACATGGGGTCCAATTATTGCCAGAGCAAGGGGAATCAAAAACTTCCTTTTGTCATTTGGTCAAAGCGAATACAAGTAGTCTGGCAGGGTTTCTGGATCTATACCTTGATGATCTACTGTACTAACTTCCGGGATTTCAACGGCTGAGGAAAGTTTTAGTAGGGTTGACAGCGAGCAGGCTCGGGAAAAGATCGACGCCAAAATATTTATTTCAAGACTCCGAATTTGTGTAGTGAGCTCAAAAGTTAGACCTTGCACCGACGACGAGAACTGTTTTATGGGGTTGTAGTAAGCATGGCACGCAGCTTCTTGACAATCATTTATCAATAAAATGTAATTATTGCGGGTTTTGAGCGACCCACTCCTCTCAGGTGAAAGTCATTCATCTGTAGTATCTCGAGGAATATTATCCTAACATCGACGAGTACATGCCTTGACTATTTTCCAGCAAATCTTTGAGACGATGCAGTGCCAGTTCTATCAAGCCTAAACCCAAGAATAAATGTAGACCCGATATGTAGAGCCGTCAGTTGCAGAACACATAAAGAACGACAACGTCTTCACATCTCACCTGTCCTTCCTTGCTAAGAAATCACTTCCCGCCTGGTTCCGAGGTGCAAGCAAGTGAGCTTCATCTTCAAGATGTGTTAGCTCGTTCATTTCCGCGGTAGACAACCTAATTATGGGCAAGCTCTTTTTCACCCTGCATATGAGAGGAAGCTCTCGCTTTTCAGAGCACAATAGTATCTACCAATATGGGCTTCTTTCCAAAAACCCCTAATGCTACAATAAAGAAGCGGATGTGCCGATGAATCATCTTTACCCGAAACTTTCCTCGACACAAAGTAAGAATGAAACACATCCCCGGGTCATCTTCTAGTCTAACCAGGAGGAGATTCTTTGCAACACTGGGAGCGTACTGGAAGAGAGATAGCACAACGCGTCATAAGCCCATCGATTAGTCCGTCGATTCCCAGTTTTATTTCCCTATCTTCGGTGAATTTATTGGTGTGCATTACATTTTTCGCGAAGTAGAACCGCCAAAACTTCATTGGCGTGTGCGTCCACCGCTCATTGTTGGATCTCATACATGGCTGAAAGCCCAGCTCTTGAAACACAATGTCAAATTTACGGTAGGGAGTTTTCGTGCTATATCATCTAGCGTCCAGCATATACTTGTCTCTGACTCTCAGACGAAAGTCATAAAGCCCATTTGCCTACATGCGATCCGAAACCGTCGGCGAGAAAAGGAGGCTGGAGAATGTCGCTCAAGCATTTCAAACAGCCCCAAGATGATCTCCAACAGCTAGGTATCCTTTCAAGATAATAGCTATTAGCTTGATCAATACGAGGGAGCTTTCATGGATCTTTTGATAGCCGGTGCTGAGCAAAATATTCCATGACCAAAAACAGTGATAGACCAACATGCATCTTGGCAAACAGAGCATGAAGCTTTAGATGCAAAACCAAACTCCATCCAAATATTCAAAAAGAATTTGGTATGCTTTTGCCTTTGCGGCAGATAATACTGAACGCAACTCCCTCTATGGCCCTTGACAAAATTAAAGGTAAGCTATAACAATCTGTGACTGACGCCACCATCAAATAGAGGCAGAGAGGCTGAATAACTTTGAATACAGAGAGTGCAATTATGAGAAACATCTCTGATCCACGAATACAAGCAAAAAAGCTGCCCATCAAATATAAGCAAGCACCCGTGCAGCATTGTTCAAAATACCACGAGACAACACAAAATCGACAGAAACCCCGACTCGGAAACTTCAGCTGCGACGCCCCAGCGTCAAATAGAACCACCACGTTCTTCAAAAATACATCCCCAAGCGTATAAAATGCAACTGGATCCCCATCACTAACACCCGCAACACATCATCCAGTACCCGTGTTCTCATCTTGTATCATATCCCTCGAATCAAGGGGAAACGATACACCGCCGATGACGACCGCAAAGTACGGAGCTTCCGCATTGCATGGCACTCAGTAGGCAGAGAGGTCTTGGTTGTATACTGCAGGGGGTTGTAGAATGCTGCGAGGGCAGAAGATATAGAATTTGTGAGGAAAATAAGACTCGTGCCGAAATCGACGAAAGTTGTACTTGAGAGCTGTTGTTGAGAGCGGATCAGTCTTTGGCATTCCAATTGTGGCGTTGACTGTCGAGATATGGAAAATTGTCTGGGGTGAGGGTGTAGACATCTAGAAGGAGATTAGAGGGCTGTTAGTGCATGGCTGGAACTTGATGGTACAGATGATTCTGTGGTCATGGGAGCTCCTTGTAAGTATCCTTTTCCAAGTGCGACATATTGGATTAGAGCTACACCTCACGGCCCATAAGATGTGATGGGAAGCAGACCGCCTTGAGCTAAATATCCATTGCCATGACCGATACGATTCAACGGCCTGCTCAAGGCGAGACTGAAGATCGGGGGAATGAGATACTGTTTGTACATGGTGGTAAAGATAGGATCATAAGTAACTTGATGCTATTAGTAGCGTACAGTAGAAATAAGTATGGTAATTTCACATGCATTGAGTTTCTGCATTGTCATGGTCGAAAATGGTACCATTGAATGCAGCAGTACTGAAACCAGTATCAGAAAATTTGTGCTGAAGTGAGGAACTGCTCACATTGAAGAATATGCAAGTTCCAACAAACCACTCGTAGTTCCATAGCCAAGCCAGATAGCCGTATCAACAGTTGTAATTCGGGTATTGACGCTGCTGGATAAACGATTGAATTATGAGGACGACCGGAGAACTCACGAAATACCACCCAAGTTTACGTCCGCAAACCCAAATGTCCCCTTCAAATTTTCGTCACTTGGATATGTAGTATTAAAATATTCGTTCGGAATAAACTTGAATCCCGAACCGGGAGCATAACCTAGACCGAAGTGACACGCACTCTGTGAAGTTGGTGCTCCGGTACCAAAATTCAGACATGTAAAATTAGGCTTGATAATCCATGTGTCGCTGCTTCCTGTGTCAATGATAAGACGATATGTCTGTCCTTCTACTTTTAGATCTGTGTACCATACATGCCCCTACGAGCGTCAGATGGCATACTTTTCATCAATTGGAATATCCTGACCTTCTGTAGCGGATTGGCTGGAGTAACGGCTCAAAGATCGCCCTGTCGACGAGTGCTACCAGAATTCAAGGTGAAGAGAGTCTCAAAAATGCTAAGGTTGGTTGGACATTGGAAGGCAGCTGGCCTGTAACCTTGTCCTACTAAATTAGGCCGAGAGGTGACACACCAGAGAAAGTGAAGAAGGACGAGAAAAAATGGATTGTAAATTTTGGTTATGATAGTGCAGATGATGAACAAGCAATTAAAGAGAGCATGTACTGTAATAGAAAGTGCCTTTGGAGGCGAAAATTTGGGGAGAAACTTCTGTAAGACTAAATGGATAAGAATGGGAGACATGGAATATACCACGAAACAACTGAGCGAAAAGCTGTATCATTTTGAAGCAAATAGAATTGCAAGGGTCCCTGATGGAAATTTCATGGCTGGTTCGAAGGTCGAAAACGATAAAAACTTGAGAAAGTGTCGGGTTTGGGTAAAGGATAACGAGATACCAAGAGATCTCCTAAGCGGACACCTTCTCGTTCACAGTCATGGTAACCACTTGAGTAAAGCTTGTCTCACAAAAGTCTCATTATTATGTTTGAGAATCCATGAAAAAGATGCGCACAAAGCTGTGATGTCTCAATTGTTTTCTGGTTACCTTCTGGAAATCTTGGAAAGGCTGAAATGAAGAATTCGCCTAACGCAAAAGGGGTGCTCAATAGGGATTTGAATCATTTCAACAATCCAAAGAAATTTGTCATTGCTTCTGGAATGTGTTTGAAGCTTAACACAAATTCTGAAATATGACTAGTCAAATATACACTCTCTGGTATAAAGACGAGCTCTGAAACAACGGATCAACGGAATGCCCGAATTACTGGGACTCAAAAATTCTGATTGAGCAAGACAACAGCTCTTACCATACCGGTGCCTTTGACCGCGACTTTGTCATCTTCTATAAGCATATAATTTGCTCTTCCATCTCCAGACTCATCTTGATCTGGCCAGTCCCTCCATATTTCAATCCTATCTGGAGAGCACGATGCCATTTTAACAATTCTGATTGCTTGTGCCTCGTCTCCTACTTCCATAACAAGAATCTTGGACTTGAAAAGAGAATGAAAATGCAACAATCGATGATAGAATACATCCTGCGCCTCCACGAGAGAAAAGTTCCCAGAGTCATCATTTGAAAACACAGTATCTAAATTCGACGGATTTGGAACCAGTGCAAGTTTTGGCTCCCAGTTTCTCACCGACCGTGTCGTTTCTTTGTTGAATCCGTCTTCTGATATGTATGGGGGATTAGATATTATTACATCGCAAACACTTCCACACTCGTCTAGAATCTTTTGCTTATCCCCGAGTACATCAGCAAATTTGAAACTGACACTTTGCTGATCAGAACTCTGCAGAGCATTGAAACGAACATTTTCGTTTGCTAAATCAAGCGCGTGGCTGGAGATATCTAGACCAACAACCGCAAGTTTAGCGTAAACTTTGGTAAGCAGAGAGTATAAAAGGAGGGAAATGCAACCAGTCCCCGAGCAAAAGTCTATAATCTTCAGTGGGTTCTGCTGAACCTTTGATTCTTCGAGGAAAAGAAGCTGTGCTTTGACAAGAAGTTCTGCAAGATGTGTTGTATATGCCTCAGTTTCTGGTCTTGTGATCGTTAGATAGCAATTGGATAGCAGTTGAGGAGGAGGTGTAATATTAATCTTGCCTTGGGATGAGTACTCCTGGCTTGCATTTGATTTCCAATTCCCCAAAAGGCTGAGTGCCAAGTAGATATTGTAGAGGTTCTCCCCTAGCACGTCTCTGACAAAGTTTTAGTAACGTTTTCGACTTTTGTCTGGGTGTATGATGATGAAATGTCTTGTTATCAACATATTCGCGTAGCCATCGTAACTCATTGATAGCAGATGAGAGAGTTCGTGTTTCTCGGAGAACTAATGGCAATAAAGGTGAAATATTATAAGCTCTGAGTAAGAGAGCGCGAGAGAGACGAGGCATGGGAACATGTAGATAAAAAGATAATAGTATTGCGCGACGGGAGTTATGATTGGTATGTAGCTTCAGTCTCCATAGTGCGTGTATATATACCAAGCTTATAAGCCTCTCACGTCGAAGGAGAGCAGAGCCACTCAAGCCACAAAACTTGGATACAGTCACGTGACTATGATTTGTCATCCATGACTCGGCATCCAACAGAACTCGACGACATCTGAGTGCGGAATAACCAGCAAACAATGAGTTCATAGATTCTTATGAAGTAATCGTGCAATGAAGTAATATATTCAAGTTTAGTATCAGATTTGCTAAGTTTCCTTCTTGTTCAAGATCCTTGTTGTCTGATCAAAATGTAATCCTACAATTTCTCATCAATTTCTCTTTCCATTTCATCATGTCTGGCCCCAAAAAACCCAATATTCAAAGTAGAAGTACTCCACAATGGGCTCTTTATCAAACTGAAATTCTTTAGAAAGACAACACGGGGGAACTTCCTCCATTTAGTACGGATCCAGGAGATCTTGAAGATTTGGCGAAAGAAACACGATCAAGGTGGATGATATGTTGAGCTTTCTGATATCCACAACCCCTCGTGCTGACATGCCTCCATAGGTATTATACTTCATGCAATGCAGGTCAATCTTACACACATCTCACGAATAGAAAGGCTTTCTACCGCCATCGAATTGTCCCTCGAATGCTCGTCGATACGAACCATCGTGATACAAAGACGGTGATCTTTAGCCTTAAGGTCAGCGCGCCCATCGGGTTTGCACCTATCACCATCAACTGTATCTATAATCCATTAGCTGAGCTACCATTAGCTAAGCTTGCGAAGGAATTGAACTTGTCATACTGCTTATCGACCGCAGGATCGACTTCGATTGAGGATGTGGGAGCTGCGAACGGAGCTAGTCCGCGGGTTTTCCATTTATACATGCCGCACGATGACGAGGTAACTCTCAGTTTATTGCAGAGAGCACATGATAGCGGGATTGTAGCCTGTATCTTGACATTGGATACATGGCAGTTGGCTTGGCGACATCGTGATGCAGCGAACTCTAATTCTGCCTTTTATCATGGTGTTGGAGCAGATTTGGGACTGTCTGATCCCCGTTTTCCAAAAGCGATTGACAGAAGCTGGAATCGATCTAAAAAATAGCCAAATGAAGCTGAAGTAATGTGTATTGATAATGTTTGGCATGGCCGTGCTTGGTCCTGGGAGAAAATGCCTCGGTCCATGGAGCAATGGAAATGATTAGCAGAGGCAAACCTTTTTGCTTAAAGGAAGTCCAGCAAGTTGCGGACTCAAAAAAGGCTGTTGAGCTTGGTTTTTGATGGGATTGTCGGTTCCAATCATGCCCGGTAACAAGTTGATGGAGCCTGTGCAAGTTTAGAAGCTTTGGAGAAAATCGTTGTTGATATTTCACCAATTGCCGACGCTTACCAATGCCTTGGAATTCGTTCTTGCTTTGATGCATCACAAACTAACCTTGCTTCAGCTGTCGGCGATACGACTTATGTTATGTTTGACTCCGGATTTCGCGTGGCAGCCGACGTGTTGAAAGCCTTAGCTCCTGGGGCTAACATCGTCTTTGTGGGAAGACTATGGGTTTGGGGACTAAGCATAAAGGGTGAGCTGGGAGTTTGACATGTCAGGAATTCTCTCTTGGCCGACTTTGATATCTTGATGAATGTGTCTGGATACCAAAGCGTGGATCAGATTGATAGGGACAGCGTTGAGAATCTCCCAAATTCTGCCGGTATGGTTTCAGAGAATTCGAAACTATGAGGACGTTATCCCAATTTCATGATGTAATGTATTGTGTTAATTTGTGTAGAATCTGAAGTAACAGAATCAAAGTAGAGTAATATATAATGCTTCGACAACTGATATAATGTATTATATTACTGCTCACTCGAGTTTCTCGAAATGAAAAGTCACAATGAAAGTCGAATAATGGAACTGACCAAATGTCTCAACTACGCAGGTACAATCAAGTACTTGTATCGAGACATTTGCAATTCTTGAAAACAGTATTTGACCAATTAGACCTTGGCCATGCATCTACCGAGCTCGGCCTCAAATACCACGAACTTGCGAACTTCCGAACTTGCAAGCTTGCATCATGATCACCACAACCTAACCAAACTCAATGAGACAGCGGCAACAACTCCGACTTGCATTGATTGATCGACCTACATAAGTATTCGGTATTTTCTAAATGACATTTTTCATTTCTCTTTCATCACTCTCCAGCCTTACTTTGAACCACTACTTCTATCGAGGCAAACTTGGCTGATAAAGGGATCCTATCTTGCAGTTTCATGATGCCGCGTAGTATATCGGTGCAGGAGATATCGCAGCACAATCTTCCATCAGATTTGTGGATTGTAGTAGACAATACAGTTTATGATTTAACAGATTTTGCACCAGAACATCCTGGAGGTTCTAGCAGTATGTCTTCTATCTCGTTCATTCTCGCCCTCTAACCACTTCATTCAGTAATTGGAAAATATGCCGGTCGCGATGCCTCCAAAGCGTACTCCGAAATTCATGCGCCGTCTTTGATATCATCTTCACTTCCCATGTCCAAAATTGTAGGCACAATTGATCTTTCTTCCATAACAGACGAATGGGCGAAACCCCCACCTGAAGTTTCGAAGACCCTTGCGCCTGATTCCAAGCCCTCTCTTGATAATTTGATAAATACCTACGATTTTGTATCTGCGGCGGAATCTTTACTAACGCCCAAAACATGGGCATTCTACTCATCCGCAGCTACGGATCTTATAACAAAAGGCAGGAATACTTCGACATATGCGGACATTGGTCTGCGTCCTAGGGTATTGAGGAATGTTAAAGATGTTAATACAAGGACTACAATGCTTGGCAATGAATTAAATGTGCCAATATTCTGCTCACCCGCAGCGATGGCAAAGCTGGTACATCCACAAGGAGAGCGGGAGCTGGCTCGCGCGCTGAAATCTGCGGGTTGGCCATGACCGTCAGTACGAATGCAAGCTTTCCAATCTCGGAGATATTTGAGGCCGTTTCTGAAAGTAATTCGCAACCTTCAGGTGCGGGGAAAGAGCTTCCAATATTTTTTCAACTTTACGTCGATAAAGAAAGACACAAATCCGAGAAGCTTTTGCAAAATGTGGAGTTACTCGGCGTCAAGGCTATTTTCGTAACAGTAGATGCCCCCGTTCCCGGGAAACGAGAAGCAGATGAAAGATTGAAGGCGGACGAGAGCCTGTCGACTCCAATGAGTGGTGCAAAAGCTAAAAACGATAAGAAAGGCGGCTCGCTGGGGAGGATAATGGGTGCCTATATCGATGCTACACTTTCATGGGCAGATATTTCTTGGCTAAGAAGATGTACAAAGCTTCCGATTTTGCTAAAGGGTATACAAACCTCACTAGATGCGAAGATGGCACTCGCCCATGGAATAGATGGAATCTTGCTAAGTAATCATGGTGGTAGAAGCCTGGATACAAGTCCAGCTTCGATATTGGTCTTGTTAGACTTGCAAAAAAATGCACCAGAAGTCTTTGATGGAATGGAAGTTTTCATTGATGGTGGGATCATGAGAGGAACTGATATTTTTAAAGCATTATGTTTAGGAGCAAAAGCTGTAGGCATTGGTAGGGGTTTTCTGTTTGCTCTCGGTTGGGGACAGGAGGGCGTAGAAAAATATGTTGAGAGTGAGTTTCCCCTCAGGGATCTGTGGAGTGTTGGGTCGGCGTACTAACAATAAACAGTCCTAAAAGATGAACTGGAGACAACAATGAGAATGATGGGTGTTACGGATATATCGCAAGTTCACCCTGGCATGTTGAATACACGAGCTGTAGATCACTTGATTCCGGATGGAGAGGAGGATCACCCGTATGCTAAATGGAGACCAAAGGCAAGAATATAATCTACTTGTAATCCAGACCGAATACCTAGAGCTCAAAGCTTCAACAATCAGACCATAACTCCACCTTTTTTCACAATCTTTCGCACCTCCAATTTTCTGCCGCTTTCAATTTCAGGTGATATCATATCAATCCCTCGACAGTTTGATCCGCCTTCAATCAAACAAGCCAGATGAATTTGCAGTCTTGAGAACAGTGACGTGCTACTCTCTGGCAGAACATTATTTAGTTAAAGAGCGGTGAATGGAGATACACTGACGCTTAGCTTGACAATTCTGATGAATCTCTACAAGCAATAAGATATTTGGCAGACTCGGCTGGTCTCATATCAATTTTTGACTTGTGCACTTTGTCCTGGGCACATCAGGCTTATCAGGTTCATCATTGGCTCCAAGCTCGCTGGAGAGAAAACGGAAAATGTCATCGTCTTTTAGCGGAGTTCGACGAGAAGTAGCATCATTGAAGCAAAGTTTAGAAAGCATTAGATTGTGAGGATGGATTCGGAAAAGTTGGCATTGAAGAGCCAAGTCTACATGATGATTCTGTACAATACCGGCCTGGCTTCTAGCATGAATTGGAGATACAGTATTTCTTGAGAGATATCATCATACGATTAAAAGTTTATTTGATCACAGAAAACAATGCGGATGAGCCTTCTCGAATGGTCGTCTGAGACTTTTAGGATGAGAATCCCGAGATTTCAACTTAGCTTTTATGGGTACAGATAAGTGTTTTGGCATCTGCGGGAAGCGCAAATCAATACACCGCAGCCAGGAATATACGATACAGTTCTCCCTTTCATGCCAAGTGGTAGCCAACAAGGACAGTAAGAGACTAGTGCTCATACCTGGATGATTCTGTCTTCATCCAAGTCTTTAGTTGTGTAGGCTGTCCACGAGGAGGCCCTTTGTTTAGGAATGTACAATCTTTATAACAGAAATTTAGAAATACCATGGCATTCGTTTTGTGATACTCCTATCTGATATAGAATATTGGCATGTAAAATCTTACTTGTCAGTGATTTTGAAAATGAGAGATCCCCCTCCGGTGGCAAGGAGCCGATTTGCGTATCATTTTCGTGAAGTTTGGAGAAGATATTGTATGATTACTGACATTGAAACCGGGTATACAAGTAGGAAAGACCACCTTCCAAGCTTTCCGAGCTTCATATCTCTTCTGCATCTTCCAATTTTCTCGGAGGTAAGCCCAGAAAACAGCGAAGACTTTATACATAAAATGAGATAACACAGAATGGAGAGTTTTCATAGCCGCCTACAATCATTACCCATGGCATTTGTCGGGAGCATGAATGATAAATTTACACTTTCCCATAGTATCGTTAGTAAGTATTACTATTTATCAAGATATGAACGGCAGAGAATTGACGGCTTTCTTATTCGCTATACAAATGGCTGCTATGAGAGGTTCAAAGTAAGTACCATTCACTCGATTCATTGCTCAAGAACTAATCGCCCGGCAAGGAAACCTGGCTCATATCTTCTCAAGAATCTGTCCATGTCCGATTTCCTTTCCGAGCCACCTACATACTGATCATCGCAACCCCCATGACGATAGTCCCTACACACTTTTCTTCAAATCCCGAACTAACACCTCTCTCAAATAAACTGCGAGAGCCCCCTAATTCTTCTTTCTCGTCTCCAACGACGGAGCCACATCCTCCTTTCCCTTGTCCTTACCAGACTTTCCATCCGTCTCAGTAGCACTCTTTGTAGAAACATTCTGAGATCCCTTACCGCTAGACGACATGACAGGCTTTCTCCAATCCTTCATCCTACGCCCTGTACATGCGACACAGATACTCTCGAAATGTGTATACGTCTCTTCTATCCCTTTGCATTGTCCTCTTCTGGACTCGCGGCACAGTCCCTTGTTGGTGTTTTCGTAGTGGGCGCAGGTATATGTGGCGATGGATTCGGTACACATAGAGATTGGCTTTCTGGGGATGATATCTGGGATGATATCTGGGATGATAGAAGCAGTTTTGTTTTACCGTGCAGTTTGAAATGAGGACGGGTGGAAGATATCGAGGGGTCGAAATTTGTGGTGATAGGGCTGTTGATAGTGATGGCCATGACGATGTGCTGTCGTGCAGGAAGCAGGATGGAGCTCGGAGTGTCGAAGGCTTTTATGGATACTATCGGCCACAACGGTTTGGAATTCCAGAGGCACCACCAGTACCGTAAAGGTACGATTATCGCACTTGTTCTCATTCTATTCACGGCATTTAACCGTATAGTCAGAAATATCTAATACAAGGTTTCTTGGCTACGGCACTTTACCTCTAGCCTCGACTTAGGCAATTAGTTGGGTGCGATTACCGCGCATGCATCCTGGGGAGAATGTGAATAACACCATCGAATCAAGACAATATCCAACATCAACCCGTAGAGTCAAAACATCTCGGCTCAGTCTCCCTCATTGCACCAATTCACTTTAGCTACAAGTTGAGCGACCGGTAGTATAGAAATATTGTTTATAGAAATTGCTGCTCGCTTCCTTTGGTAGGCCCAACCCAGTAAGAAATGCAACGATTCTCGTAGCTCACATGTTAAGAAGCCATGGCGTACCCTATCAGTCATGGCCCGAAGGTGTATATGACTGGCACTTGCCAGTTACAATGTATCTACACGTCGTAATACCAAAAGAGATCATATTCCGCCCAGGAAACATGAATGTCATTGATCAATTACCCATGTCAAGATGCCAGGTCATTCGTCTACCTAATAATAAGCGAGAATAGCATAATGACATTCAGACGACAATAACCGATCAACTCATAGAAAACAAGCTATCCGATCAAAAGTGACAATGGAAACGAACTGGATAAATAAAGACAACAGTCCGTATATATCATTTGAAATCAGCCCTTCAAACTAGAAGTATAACAATGAGGGAGTGCCCATTTCCAAAAGTGTCCATCTCCCCTCCGTACCCTCCCCACCACGCATTCCCGTCAAAATCCCGGCCCAAAGTTCCCATCACCACTATAGCCACGACCCATCAGCGATAAAGACAAAAACCAGAAACGCCATTCGGAAAAAAACGGCCGTAGAAAACCAACTCACCTGCCCACCCCCTGCAAATCCAAACTCCAAACCACCGTCCCCCCAATACAAAGCGCATCCGCGAACCTCGTCTTGACCCCCCACGTCTCCTCGTCGTCAAACCCCATCCACTGCCTCCCACCCCCATAAACAATCTGCTTGACGCCCGTGGCCCCCGCACCCGCAGCCGTGGCCCCCACCCACGTGGCGCGCAACGCCTCCCTCTGGATCAAGACTTCGATTTCCCGCATGCTGAGGATGCCGGGCGCGGTGCTGCAGGGGCCCGGGAGACTGGGCGCGCTGTAGGGACAGTTGATTTCGTGGCAGGCGGGGTTTGAGAGGGTGTAGCCGCGGCCGTAGGCGGCGAGCCCGAGGTTGAGTTTGGAGGGGTCGATGCCTGCGAACCACTGGGTTTTGGGTGGGGTCAGTGTGTTGGTTTCCGGAGGGGGGATGATGGAATGGGTGTGAGGGGGTGGTGCGTTGGATTGTGCTGGAGAAGGGAGGATGGTTTGAAAGAATGGCTAGACTTACCAGTGGCGAAATGGCCGATGTGATATCGGGGATTGATGTTTGGGGACGCACAAACGCACCAAGTGCGGGATTGTTAGCTTCCCAGGGTCCGTGCAGGTCGTAGGACATGAAGTTGAAAGAAATTGGTGTAGGGTTCGAGATTGAGAGGGTCGAAGAATTGGAGGGAGTAGATATCCGGTGGCCTAAATCCCTCTCATCAGCATAATATCAATCCCTCCCATCAGCCTCCCAACACACACACTCTTTCTCCATCCCCAAAAATCCAAAAACCACCAAGAAAGAAGAGAAAAACCCACAAGACCACACTAATCCCCCACCCCATCCCCTTATAATCCCGATCAAAACTTTCCCTCATCTCCCTAACCAACGACACAAACCCATCCCGATCCTCCACACTCTCAGGAAACTCCCAATCCAAATCGATGCCCTGGAACCCAAACGCCAGCAACCACCCCTGCACACTCTCAATAAAACTCGCTCTATTACCCTCACTCCCAACCATCTGACTCCAGGTCCCCGCCAAAGAACTCGAGCCCCCTCCCCCAACCGCCATATAGGTAGCCAGGGTCGTGGACGCTAGGTTGGTGAACGGACGCATGAGGGGAACAGCGGTGGTATCAAAGGGGATGACTTGGAATGTGGTGGGGGAGATGGACATAAAGGCGAAGATTAGATGGGTGAGGTTTTGCGTATTGATGAGAGGGATGGGGAGCGCGTTGCAGGAACGTGTTGTGCTGCTAATTTGCCAATAGGCTACTTTGCGGCCGTTGCTGGCCGTTCCACTGTTGGGGCCACAGGAGGGATAATTTATCACGCCGCAGGCACCATAGCCTCGTTGGCAGGGAGCGTTGCCGTTGATGGGGTCGGCGTTGATGCAATAGGCTGGTGTGGTCTGCGGTGGTCATGGGTTAGCGAGAGGAAAATCTAAGATTTACCTAATTTTTCAGCAATTCTTTGACGTGCAGGCTGAAATTCTAAAAGATCTGGAAACAAGTACCCCACAGTATCCGTTACCGCTACAACATATATTCAGAGGACATATTTGACTCCCCTGTGGAGCATTCCTACCACATTGTGGGACATCGCGACGGTTCGAGAAGTGGCTCGAAGCGTGAGTTGTGGTATAATTTGTAGACTCAATGTTGTATGGTCCTGACCTGTTATGATGATTAACATCGTATCACCTCATACAGGAAACGGAGTGGGAGTTTTGAACTGTGTTGCGGGCCTCGCTTGAAGGACACAGATATTACAGGGGGATATGTACTCACTGTAGAATGATTAGAATATCAAAGGGATTTGCCATTAGCCGAATAGAACGCAGGGTGTCGAGAACTTGCCGAATTATAGCAACTGCCATCAGGAGTCAGATCTCGTTGCAAACGGAGTGGCCCTGCATCACATATCCGAGACCAAAGCAAACCAACAAAGAAAGATGTCCAAAGAAGCGCCATGTCAAAAGTAAATACGTTTCTCACTCACATCGGAAGGAATGGAGAAGTGGGGGGGTTATATCTTCATCCACTTGAACTCCTTAGTATAAAAGGAATGAATGCTCCGACATATATGCATCTGATGGTTTTTTGGTTCGCAGTATTGGGTAGCTCAGCGGAAATTAATCCATCCGCAATCATACCATTGAAAAAGCATTGAAGAGAGTCTGAAGGTTCACACCTCTGCTCAGTGTTTGAACTCACTAGTCATTCAGTAGGGAGCGTTTTATAAATTAGGGAGTACTGTAACATGCAGTGCCGAGACATTTCAGCGCCTCTGGGTAACATCAAATCCCAAGAAGAAGGCTTGCAAGAACTTTACACATCGTAGATGGAAACATGTAAATTTGCACAACCAGTTAAGATCCGAGGTATCGATTGAAAGAACACCAACTTCCCACCTGCCAAGGGGTTTCGTCGTTTTGGTACCACGCTTTGCTAATATTTTACAACTTTCTACTCTTGACCAGTCCAGTCTTGATACCAGTCTTTTCACCACCGTAACCACCTTTCTCCTCTCCGCCCTTGTACACAGCCCGCATACTACCCAACTTCTTCTTCTTCTCGTCGTACTTCATCCTCTTCTTCACTCTGGGGTTTCTGACCTCCTTCTTCCTCTTTGGCGCTAATCCCTTGTTCTTCTCAATAACATATCCGATAGCCCTCTTGCCATCTTCGTCATTCTCCACCTCTACTACTCTCGCCAGCTTGCCTGCTTTCTTTGCCTCGGCAATGGCTGCATATTTCGCGTCCTTGTCATCCTTGCGTTTCTTCGATGTTTGCGCTACCATATTATAATATTCGTCTTCATCATCTCGAACCTCATCCGCAACAGCTGCCTGATCGTCATCATCGCTATCTCCACCAAGAGCTGTGCCCCGTCCATACTCGTCCAATTTCTTCCCACGCTTCTCAGCCTCGAGGTTGAGTCGTGCTTGGCGATCTCGAAGCCTTTCTCTGTAAGGTAGATCCTCGTCACCACCAGCTCCCCTTCCAGCATCGGCTCTTCTATTGGCTTTCTGTGCAATTTGAGACGTGTAAAACATGAGCGACTTCTTTCTCTTGGCCTTTTCTTCCGCAGCCTTAGCATCCATAGACTCTTCTTCGCCAAAATCGGAATCATCATCCGCCTCAACAACTGCTTTCGATGCTTTCTTGGGTTTCTTGGATCTCGACGCAAGATTATCGAGATCCGCCAAATCATCTTCTGCTTCCTGGATTTGCTTGCTGCGTTTTGCGGCAGCTCTCTCGGCTGCTGCTGCGCGAGCCAATTCTTTTCTAGATTTCTTGGTTGGTCTAGTTGTCTCCAATTCATCTTCCGTCGCGATTTTTATCCTCTAGATCCTCCATTGATTCGTCTTCTGGGGTGTCTTCCACCTCTGCAACTTCAATCGATTTGACCTTAGACCATAATTCGCGACATTGCAGTAGACTATCCATAATAGCGTGATCTCTCAGCTCTAATGGATCTATAGTCTTTCCTTGTCCTTCGCCGTTCTTTGCAGGCGAGGTCAAAATCGCGAAGTACATGGTTAGGGCAGCTATATAAGCTGCCAAAGTCCTGGCCTTCACAACCGGAATAGGCATCGCTTCAATTGCGTCCTCAGACATGTCATCCACTTCTTTTTGTAACTCTTGAAGAACAGGCTGTAACTCTACAAACTCATTTGCCAGAAATTCGAATTCCGGGTATCTTGTTTGCAGTATCCTTAACCTTTCTTCTGGGCCCATCTCTTCGGTGATCTCGACATCCTTTAGAACCTCGGTCACCACATCTCCTTCTTCATCATCCCCTCCCTCACCCAGCCATTCATTTTCGTCAAATCCAAAATCTGCTTCTGACATTTTCTGCAGCTTCTTCTGTTGTAACCTTTTGGCTTCTGCTTCTTCCTCCAGGGCATCTGCTTCCGTCTCGATATTATCCGCATCGTAGTAATCACGTTTCGAAGATCCCCATCCCTCAGCATCCTCATCTTCCTCTTCGGCCCCTTCATCATCAGATTGTTGCGCCTTAGATTTCTTGGGGTTTGGAGCTTCAACCACATCTTCTTCCTCTGAGCTCTCCTCAGAGTACCCTAATATTTCTTCGTCCGATTGCTCAATTAAATCATCTAAGAAACTCGTTAGCCGCTTTATTTGTTTAGGCTTCCATTCAATCTAACCATCATCTTTTTAACTTCCTCTGACGTTTGGCATGAGGCTCCTCATCCAGCATAACTTTATCTCTATTGATATGAAATTCATCCTCGGAGTCGGCAATATCTTCGTATGTTGTGAAGGCAACTTTCCCTTTCGACTTATCAAAATCATGTGTGGTACTTCTGGCACTCTGCCCAGATGCCTTTCTCTTTTTGCCAGCCATTGTTGTAAATTGACTTGTATCGTTGCGCAAATTGCGTGAAGTCTTCTTCGTCTTCTGGTTGAAAGCAATCGATATCGAAAAATAATTTTCTCATTATCTTAGCGTCGCGCTAATCCCTGCCGCCGGAGATAAGAGGATCGTAGATACACGTGATTCCCCCTTCGCTTCTGAGCTTCTTACATTTTATGGTGGTCTCAATTTTTAGCATATCACCAACTAGATTGTAATTAAGAATTAAACTATCTTATGTTATTTTCATTATTGATAATAAATACGCTGCATTATATTTCCTCCGCAATATACACGATGCAGGATCGATCCATAGATATGCTCTCGATTTACGAATTTAGATCCAAAAATTTCCCTTTCCCCTTTTCCCTTTGCCACGCAAACTCCATGCAGAATCTGACATTTAAAACCCCATTCCATCTCCCAGACTATCAGGTCCAAAAGCATCCAATAGATCGCCTCCATGACCGCTCCCGCCCATCATCATCAATTCGTCGCCGCCCGCACCCATATCATCGATATTGAGATTTGAGTCGGCAGGCCCTAGACTTCCGTCTCCCATTACAGTATCTCCCATGACTTCATTCAAATCACCCAAACCATCATTATGTGGTAGTAATTGTTGTTGGATGACTGACTGAGCTTCGACCCTCCTGTATAACCTAATCACAGTTTCCGCGTGAAAAGTATCACTTTTATGAACTTTTGGCATGTTCTCTGCTTCCGTCTTTAAAGCCTCTTTTAAGGTCAATCGACGCTGGAGTGGTTGTGGTGAGTTACCATTGCTGCTCAAAAGGTCCATACCGAGGCCCGGATCAAAGCTTGCAGGGTCTGGAGCACAAATCAACGAAGTAGCGATGTCAAGTACCACACTTCCGTTGCCTGCTTCAGTTTGTGTCTTTACCTCGTCAATAATAGTATTCAACAGCCGTTTCGCACCAAGCATTTTCATGCCGGTAAGGATCTGTCGGTGTGTATAAGATGCTGGCATGATATGCATACCAGGATTGCGGCCCCACTGTAGGCCCCATTGAACGAGGATAGCAATCGTATGTTTTATACTAGCAGCCAATCCACCGCCAGATGTTGCCGTCCATAATTCCAACTCGGTGTGTTTACTAGCACCTCTTCGTTCCCAGCCTAGATTTGACTCCAGTACCTTTGAGACTGGTTCGATATCTTGGCGTTGGGGTTCCGCACGTTGCAGCCATCTGAGACTTTGCTCAAGGTTTTTGGCTACAATCTTGAGAATTGAGTTGAGCAGGTAAGACGCTTCCATATTGTTTGAAATAGATGGGGGATTTTTGATCAAGGCTGACAGGATCTGAAGAATATAAGTGGACTGTGAACGTGCCTCCCACAAATGAGACGACAGCCATGTGATCCCCGGAATCAGAGAAGGAAGTAGAAATGGTTCGACCATAAATTCCAAGCCATTTTTCAAGCTCTCTTCGGAAAGCGTTTCCGTGCTGAGAGCGAGAACAATATAGTGAAACAGCGTGGGCACCAAGAGGTAGAACTCTTGTGGGGGACAAGAAGACATCAATTCATCACCGAGACCACCACCCTCTGGCTCAAAATAGCCCTCTGATCCAGCCATCTAAATGGTTTTGATCTTGCTGTGACAATGGTTCCAAAGCTCGACTCAAATGGCCTTGAGCAAGTAGCTTTGCTACAAATGACTCACCCGGGTTTTTGATACCCAAATCGACAGTTGAAAGGTTGTAGCGATGTGTAAACGACACAACTAGGAGTAATATAGACCCGAACTCTTCATAAACGGGTTGGTATTCTCCTTGGTCTTCATCATAACGCCAGTTGTCAAGTAACTCGCAAATAGGTTGCAAGAAAGACGTTGGCTTATTAAATAGAAGCATGATATCCAAGGATGATGGATTACGCGCTAGTTGACTGCATAAGGTCTTCAGAGTCATTGTCTCTTTGTTGTTGCACATGTGTTTTATAACCTAATCTCGGTCAGTTATGGTTACAGAGAGCCAAGTTAAGACACATACCTCTGCAATTGCTTGACTGACTGCACCGGCATTTCCATCCATATTTTCCAGCTCAGAAATCAACCCCTCGGATCTTTCCGAGTCGGACAAACATTGCTGAACAAGATCCTGCTTAGAATACCTTCCGCCAGCGGGTAAACTTTGCATAGGTATGTCGCCGAGTAGCGTTTCAATGCTAGATTCTGGAATCAAGCCATGTAAACAACAAGCGAAACAGAAATCTTGTCTAACAGAATCTGAGAACATGTCGTTATTACTCGACTCTGCAAACAGTGTAGAAAGGGTGGGGAATGCATTAGTATCAACACGACTCAAAGCTTCGGTGATGCAGAATTCTGATGTTAGAGGTGGAAAGAAAGATTCTGCGATCGTTGAAACGAGCAATGGAATCTTATTAACCAAGAATGATCGCAGTATGGTTGTAGTTTGTTGCCCTTCGTTTCGGAAGGTTGCATTGGCCAAGACATCAAACGATGCAAGGATAAGATCGACCGTCGTCGATCGGACATCTCCCTTGGAATTATAAGCTAAGATACTAGAACATAGCAAGTTTGGCTTACCTGATATCTATTGTGTAAATAAGCAAAAATTGCGTTATCGTCAATGAGGGGTCTGCCAACAAGCTGCAATAGTCAACATAAATAATGATTTCTCCTCAAAACTATGACTACACTTACAAGAGCATTCAAATAGATATATAGACCAGCTCGAGAGTTGACCACTGGTAAATCAGCTACCACGATACTGTCAATGTTCATCCCAATTGTGGAATCTAAGATGTCGTTAATCTCGGCATTGGTAGCTCGCTCTTTCTTGTCGACCGGTAGAATTGTGATCAAAGTCTGTGTTCGGAAAACATCTAATCGCTGTGCATTCTGTGGGGAGCTCTGAATTAAGAGAGGAACAAACCCAGCCATAGCTTTTCCGAGGTCGATGCCTGTTCCTATTGATCAACGTAAGCATCTAGCCCATCGGGATTCAAACATGAACATAAAGCAGAACTACCTTTGGGGCACCGGCCCTTTTGTAGAACTTCGAGGATCTTCGAATTCCCGACCACGGCAACCATTAGAGTTCCCAACGCCATACCAACCATTCCAATCTCCTCAACATGCGCCCCCATGTCCAATATTTCGTGCGCGCCCTGTCCCATACCCAAAGAAACCATATTCATCCATTGAATACATACCACCAGTAAGTCGACAGCCTCTTGAACATTCTTAGGCCTTACGCCAGTAGCGACTGTCTTCGCAAGCCGGTACAACATCATCTCTTCGGCAGCATATGAATTCTTCCACCTCTTACTCCCTTCCTTCACTCTCCTAACCTTCTCCCTTCCATTATGGGTTTCGTTCTGGATGTGTGCATCCTGCCTATAACTCCAAAGCGAGGAATATTTTAGTAAACCTCGAAGAATCCCGGCGCAATCAACTAAGCCCTCTGCTAGTAATATCTGTATATAACGTAAAACTCGTGGATCAATAGTTATATCATTGTAGGTATCAGGTCGTAGAAAATATCTCGCATATATATGGAGAAGGTAATGGATTTCTCGAGGATAATATCCGAATGTAGTCTGTGAAAGGTTCGGGGTCAAGCCTTGAGGCAAGGCTGTTGTTCAACAACTTCTGCCAGGTCGCGATGGCAGCTTGTGCGGTCATGTTTCTTTTTCATAAGTTGTACAATTAAATCCTGATCAGTCAATTTCCATTACACCTGTCTCATACACAATTCAAGTATCTTGGTGTCGGCTTGAGATATTCAAAGGAAAAGAGGTTAAGAATAAAAGGATGATTGATTGTTTGATTGTCCACCGGTCAGTGAATCAATCTACTCCGTAGTTTGGAAGAACATACCTAGGTAGTTCTAGTTCTACTCTGTATGTAAAATCATGGATGGGTTGTGAATCGATTACCGATAACGCACATTAACCTTATTAGTGTGGGGCCAACTAACGAGCCATGCTCTCAGCCTTCTCAGAAAGATATTCAGCCTTGTCTTCCTTGGTTCTTGTGATTGATGCACTTAACGTTCACAGCCTGTCCAATTGCAAGTGATATGACGAAGGGATCATCAGATCAGACTTCCAAAGCGGCAGCTACGATTTTTGTTTTTTGGGGGAAGGGGCGGGGGGTTCTGATCCAAGTATCATTGATTGATACAAACCTTCCTTGGAACAACAGTGGACTTTGCAGCAATCTTGATCTTGATCTTGATTCCTCAAAAACTAGAACCACATGACTTTGTTATTAATAGTGGCATCATCCTATCATACAGAATAAGAAAGAAAAGCATGGACTCGCCCAACTAACACAATCCATGGATGTCACAAACCTCAAGTTCCTACCTCACCCGGGCAATCCTAGATATATTTATAACTCCTATTGCCAGCGCCATGCCATATGAATTCACTTCCAATGATCCTCCTATAAGAACAGACAGGGTCAAGGTCTCTAACATTCCCGCCCTGACTGGAAACCTTATTTGTCCTGTGACTCTCAATCATCTAAATCACTCTCCCTTTTGATTCGCGGCGAGTTGTACTGTGGTGTGCGTGAACGTGCCGGCGGTAACAAACCTTCTGGGGTCCTGGGGCCAATCACCCAATCCTGCATGGCCATCCAATTGCTCCACGCCTCATCTGCATGATGAAGTTCTACCTCCTGGACCCTGGGGGGAGGGATCATATAAGGCGTCGACTGTTCGGCAGCTGGCGAATCATCGTAATACTTTTTTACGTCGAGCCATTCCTTGCTCTTCGATGCGAAAAGATAGTTGCGTCGCTCCATCTCGTGGATGGTCCCTATTCCTTGCACCCAATCTGCCCCAAACCATGTCCCCAGAATACGATGATCATCATGGCCAGTGACAATCAATCGTTTTATGTACGGGAGTAAAGAGACCGGCTGCGGATAACCAGGGGGGTGATTCTGCTCTTGAAGACGATCAGTGAGGTTCACCCCCGACCATGAGGCTGAAGCTCGATTGACTGGATATGGCTGTCTTTGGTACGGAAGTTGGATGTTTATAAATGCTGCCACGGCTTGAACGTAAAAGTCATGTTGAGCTCTGTCGAGAAAATACTCATGGCACTGTATGTAATGGCGATACCAATTAACAGTATCAAACCCTGCTTCTGGTTCTTGGCCTTCGTTTTTCGTTTCCGCCAGGAGCATGACTGTAATTGGCGGGTCTTTGCTGATATTGCTGAGGGGGAGGTCGAAGATTCGGGTTTGATGGCCCGGCTTGGGAATGGTACGCCATTACTTTTCTGTTATGAAGACGGCATGCATCAGCAAAAACGTATGAAGAGAATCGAAGCAGGGCAACGAAGAGATGCATATACCAAAAGTCAAACAGGTAGAATATGAATCGATAGAAAATCCGTTGCATACAATTAACTCCGTTATCAATAGCACCAACGCGCAGATGAATGTCGCTGATTAGATGGATAGTTCAACAAGGTTCCCAACGGCAAGCACGTACAAAACAATCACTCGTCTGTATTATGATGTTTTTTTCCCATGTGAGGGAGTCGGTGATGCCGAATCAAAGGGGTTATCGTCCGTATCGAGAAGTTCATAGTATCTCAAAAAGACCGGTTCCGGCGGGTGCGTACAGTAGAGTACTTATACTTTTCATGACGAGCAGGAGAAGAGGAAACATCGACTCCGAGTACAATGCATGGTTGCATCTAGACGTAATTAGTGGAGGTATTAAAAAGATGAAAGCTGTTTGGTCAATTGTAATTGAAACTTGAAAATTATGTACTCGTAAAGTAGAAAAAGGAATATAAAATAAAATAAGATGAGAATAATAGTCCGCAGATGATATCAAGTAGATAGGATAAGACTAAAAAGAATACCTAGGTAGAAAAATAGATAATAGATAATAATAGATAATAGACAATAGAAAATAGATAATAAAGGGGGTTTACGAAATTAGAAATTAGAAATTAGAATCTTCTTCGTTAATTAATTACCTACCTGGGTATCTACGTAGTCTTGTAATATAGTATTAATATAATTATATTTAATCTTCTTATATTACTTTCTTAAATAACTTAGATATTAATAGTAGTAATAATAATAATAATAATATATAGAGTATTTAATATCTTAGAATTTAAAATCTAAAAGACTTTCTCTTTAAAATAACTTCATCGGCTTCTTTAATCTTAATATTTTAACTAGATTAGCTAATAAGAATATATTATATATATATATATATATAGTATTTATTTATTTATTTACTTATTTACTTATTTTATTAATATATTTATTAATATACTTATTAAAAACTATATTAATAAATTTCTTAATATTGATATTAAAATGTAATTAAAAATAAATGATTAATGATTAATTATTAATTTATCAATGATTCTATTCATATACTTACCTAGGTAATAAATTATTTTAAACTACTTACTATGGATAGAACTCCTCCATACCTACCTATACACCTCGGTATACTTGTCCCGTAACCATGACATAATCAACTAATCAACTAATCATCTAATCATCTAATCATCTAATCCACTAATCAATCAACGTATCAACCCTTTTCTTCATCTGTTGCCCCAACGATCGATCTGTTGCTCCTACCATAACCTTATGCTTGGAAGATCACAATACCCCTACTGTACTGTACTACTGCAGCTTGAAAGTATACCTAGGTAAGTCCTTATTTCCATCTCGCTTCCACTTTTATCTGAGACTTTTAACTTGGACTTCTGAACGAAATCTAAACATCACCATCCATCATCACCTATAGCTAAGCTTCATCCATTCATCCACTATCATTCACCACCACCTCTCATCTCATCTCATCTCACCGCACTGTACTGTACTGTATCGCACCGAACCGATCATTTTACATTACTTTCAATTACCTAGGTAATTACAAGAACCTTATTACCCTTCATCACCCTTCATCTTCTATATCTACCTTTGACCCCCTCCGTCGTACATCATACATCATGCATCATACATAGCACATAGCACACAGCACATAACACATAACACATCCATGGATCACACATCACACATCATACATCATACATCATTCATTATACACCCACCATACACTCTCATATCAGTTCATCTCATCCCAGCTCATCTATTGACCAATCCTTCTGACTAGGAACTTAGTATACATGCCTACTTACCTACGTACCTACAGACCTACAGACCTACTGACCTACTGGATGGAGTACAGCAAGAACTACTAAACACAGTACTCGCGTAATACAGATAACCTTTTCATACTCTCCCGGGTGGATACAACGAGGGGTCCTTGTCCTGTACTGTACGGAGTATAGCTTTGACATCAATTTTCAGGGACCATAATATAGATCTAAGTGGGCACTCCTTGAACAGTGCATATCATGGGACAGAATCCTACATTAACTTTTTAATTGGCCACCCGTCAAAGACAATCGAGGAAAGCTGCAGATCCGCATATCCTCCAGCCAGCCCGCATGAATGTTAACAAACAAGTCTCGAGATGGTTTCGCACTGGAGTCATTTCATCCCTTGCTCATCTATGCCGAATATAAGAGGCTATCCAGCTCGACCAGGATCACATTACAAAGGTGTTTTCAACCAAGATCACTCAACGAGCGCTTACTCTTACTGGGCAGTGAACACTCACTTGGTAGTCGTATTTGGACTTTTCAGCCGGCGCTAACACTACTGGATCTTTCCTTCAGGTCTTTTCATCTTCTTGGGCTCAAATTGAACCACTCTGACTCTACCGGAAAATCTTTTCCCACCTGATCTCATTCGTCAGGTTGTGTGCTCGAAGTTTCTTGCTATCTCTATATATTATTACCCAGTTAAGGATTTCTTCCGAAACTCATTGAAATCACTGCCGACCATCATTCCATTGTTGAATTACAGCTCGGAACACGGTATAGTATTTGAAGCATTTGCTCATATCGACCAATATTCTTGGAATGTGCCCAATACCATCACTACCTTTATCTGCATACACCCGTGGCAGTTAAGTCTACGTGACCAAATGATTAGTTGATCGGCATTGAGACGGCTTTTGATTTCGAAAAGAGTACGCGTGAAGTACATTTGATCATGCATTTGAATCTTATATGAGCGGTCAGTTGAGCACCTATATCATATCGCGCGGATACTAATTCGTCACGCGGCAACGAGGCTGGCATTTTTCGGCTGTGGATAGCTGAAATCTCTCAAGTGCTGTGGTTTGGTAGTGTTTGTGGCCTCCTCTATTCCCTGAGAGATGTTTATCATGGAAAGAGGCTGCACCTCTTGCGCAACGTCAATGGGCTCCACAATATTGTTCGCCGTTTATATCATGCGTTCTTAACTACTTGTATCATTTTTGGGGGGCGAGGGGGGGGAGGCGTCTATGAAAACATTACTCCAAGAAGTCAGTCACTATTCGGGCTCCACCCGAATTAGGGTTTGGCACATTGTATTTTCGGGCCGCCCGGGTCATGATGTATTAGTTCTTGGGTTTAGTTCTAGCTCTAGTTCTGGTTCCGGTTCTAGAACCAGCTCTCCCCGGATATAAGCATGTGCTGGCCCAAGAAACCCGGTTTTGAAATCATGAAAAATGATACTTTTTTTCCTCAAGTGCACGGGGATAGCTTCGTTATATTCCGCCTGTCCAACAGTGGTCCTTCATCAGAAACAATCCTTTATCCAACTTCCATTACACTTGAATTCCAAAAAAGGGAAGGCCAGGTGCTGCAAGTTTGGCATAGGAGCGAAGATCTATTCCCTTTTGAATAACTGCAGATTAATAGTCCGACCCGGGATCTGGGGCCGTTCGGCAGTAGCGTCGTATTCTGTAGATCGCAGATGCAGCAGTCCACCGATCGTCATCTGAACATTTTTGGGGAGATCTAAGGTTGACAAAAGGTAATCGTTAACGTTGTACTCGAGTCCTGCGTGAGAAGCCACGATTGGTTGGATCCTACTAGGTGCCTACCTAGGTAGGTATGTAGGTAAGATTATGTCATCATTGTTCCATAATTCCTTCCTACAGACTTCTGCAATACTGCGGATATGCATGCATCGCAAGAATTTACTCTCTCCAATCTTCCTGTGCCAGCATTCTATTTGTTTTCCTTCATTCTCTCAGCCTCCGCCTCCGCCTCCGCCTCCGCCTCATCCTCAGCCTCAGCCTTAAACATACGCGTCATTAAATCGGCAGCAATCCTTCTGGCTACCGCACATGTGTGGCCAGAAGGAGGGATTACTAGTATTTGTCCTACCAGAGTACAGCATCGCACGTCCTTCAGTATCAATCCGATCTATTCCAGTGTTCTGGTATTCAGTTACACTAGATTAAGTTGTAAGCCACAGTTTCCACGAGATCTGGGTGGCCGAGATCTGTACGCTCGTACAAATAATTGCTTTTTCCAATTTACTAGGTTATCAGTTTCATGATGAGTGTCTGAGGGTCGCACGTATCAGATCACATCACATCGATCTTCGGGGCTTCTCCCCACCCGCTTCCCATCGAATTCGATGGCCTCCGCCTCTGCCTCGGTCAGCGTGAAAGGGAACTTGATCCCGTGACCACTTTCGATGTGAAATAATGACTGAGATGCTCCACTTGAACCTTCCACGACGATGCTAAACATCAGCCTGGGAGCCAATGGACGGTAAGTAAAGTCATGGCAAGCTTGGGACATTCCGATGGCAGCGTGCATAGTTCCTTGATGCCATGGTTTTTGGATGCCCTTTTTTCCAACCCGATTGCCGTTTCTGTAGATCCGGACGGAAAGTATTCGGCGGTAGGCGACGTGCAAGTGCTAAACCATCACATATCGTGTCTATACCATGATTGAAACTTCCGCACGAGGCAGGTTACGACTTTTGCCCGCTTGTACAGACACGATATCCCGTCATTCAATCGCGGCGACTCCAATAATCCTTTTGAGACTCCCCTGTGAGGGATATTTTTCAGATGGCGCTGTCTTCATTGTCATTTTTCGATATGCAATCCAAATTGAGTCCAATATAACATCATTACTTCAACGTCTGGTTACATAGATATCGGCCCGTGGTTCACGATAATCCATCACTATGGCCCGCCACACATTTTCTGTTGGGAAATATGCCGTGTTAGGTTGGTCAAAGGAGACTGTGAATCTATTCATGACAATTTTCTCGCATTGTTCCATCGGCAAGAGGCGGAATCGCCGCATATCTCCTGCAGAATATTCGAATCTTGGATGTGTAGTCAGTGCCCATAAGATCGAGCAACTTGATGTCCATCTAGAGCTTTAGAGTATGAGATGCTCCGTCATCTCAACCAACAAATTCCATAAAAAGACGCAACGTCTTCTCCCCGATCCCGTTCATCTTCCCGTGGTGACTTGGCCCCTCTCCAGCGAGAAAGTATCCCCATGCTCCCCCTATTGTCTTCTCAGCGAGGCCTTGGCTCTCGTCTCTTGGTAATGACCTTGCAGCTAATCTATATCACATCCCAACCATCGTGTCGAATGGAAATCCATCCTTGGATTCTCGGGGACAACGCGGAGAGTCGCTGTAGATCACCTGAGTGGATTTGGGGTGGGCATTTAGTATTGGATGCAGGCGGACGCAGCATTCTGTATCGGCTTTGCTGGCCCTGGTCCTGTAATTGCGTGGTGATGCATTCGAAGGGCAATAATATCACCGCTCTTGGGGCTTCAGATGCTCGGAGTCGCGGCATCATATTCGATTGTGCGTCTTGTTTGTTGCTGCGAGTTTTGGGGTGCTCGTGGATGTAGTCTGATTAGTGCGTGATGTTTGGAAGGGGAGGGGGAGGGGGGGAGATACGGATGGCAAGGATATGGCTATATCTCGATCTTTTGATAGATTGTAATTCAGCGTAGATTGTAATTCAACATAGATTGTCAATTTATAATCCATTATTCTCGTTAAGGTTTGATGTAGCTTTGTATATTTACCTTATGATCACAATGTTGAAAAGGTATAATCTAGCTGGGAAATATATATAGTGTTTAAGAGAGGGGTGTAACATTTTGGCTATGTGCGGGAAGATGGATGGTGGGTAGGGGGTTGAGGGAGGGAGGAGATGGGGGCGGTGAATGATAGGAGGCGGGGCGATTCTTTTGGGGGGAGAGAATCTGTAGATTTGGAGAGGTGGAAGGATGTGGGTTGGGAAGTTTTGTGGGAGGGATTGGAAAGGTTGTTTGCGGGATGGGATGAGAGATGAGATGAGATGAGATGTGATAGGAGACATGGAGGAAAAGACAGAAGCACCAAATCCAGCAAGGCGAGCAAATTCATCATATCACGATATCAACAGAAGATGGAGGAAAGTCCAGAAGTGAGATCGCACCAATGAAGAAGTTCCCGGCCCAAATCACAGATAGAGGCCACAATCGCCACGGGAGGTTGAGACCCCCCGGCCCAACTGATCCGCGATCAAGGAACCTGAAGCTGAAGCGCAGCGACTTGTGAGATCTCAGAGGTCCGAGTGCATCCGGACAAGGCATGCACATAATACATGGCTTGACGCATAGTAAGATGGCATGCAACATAACCAGACAGGAGCAAGCGACGTCCGCACCTGCGACGGCTATGCAACCCAACGCAGACGGTGCAGGATACGACGCTGGCAATACGACGCAAGCAAACGCAAACGCAGCAAGCAAGCGGATCAAAGCTAGAGATGGAAGATAGAGGGGAGTTGGGAGCGGAGAGCAAGAATCCATTGTGTATGAGGGAAAGCGGGCCTAGGCGAAGACGGAAGATATCGATGACGTGGAAACCCTGACGCGAACTCGCTGCTTGGATTGCTGTTTCGCTTCATGATGAGTTGGGTAGAGGTCTCGGAGCTGGGATGCTGGCGGACGAATGGTGGGGATGAGAGCGGAAGATGGAGGGGAAACGGGGGGGGGGGGGGGACGCAGGGTTCAAAATGTCGGTGGGTGCGTTGAGAATTGAGGATTGAGAGGACGAATACATGATTAGGGGGATTGGTATCGGGATTAGATGAGATGAGAAGAGATGAGATGGTACGTCTATCCCTTTCTGACTTTTCGTCATATGTAAACGAGGGAAGCCCTGCCTATTTATTTATAGGCAGTGTAATTTGGGTTGAACGTATATCAAGATTCGAAATTGGATTCTGGGAGCAGATGATCAACGGCTAGATGTGATCCCATCTGCCGTGTGCAAAGAATGCGAAATCGAAGTCACGGTGTGGATCTTGGATCGAAGGTAGTTAAGTAGGGGCCGTTGAGTGTGGTGGGTATTTGTATGGTACATACTAAGATACTAAACGGGAAATGCCGAACCGAGAGGGATTCTGGTGGAAAGGGGGACTGGGCTGGGACTGGGGAAGCCCTGGGTTAGCTGGTGGTATCCTGTAATCACGGTGGGCGACCAGAGCCGAGAAAGGGGAATTGATGAAAGACGTGTTTAAATCCTTCACTTGCAAGGAATCAGGAAGAGAATTAAGATGAATGGTCACGTTGTGATGGCCCGGTAAGAGATCGGTGTGTATCATAATTCTTTGACAGGCATGATTAAGTCATTACAAATAAGATGCTGTTCCCAATACAAGTGGTACTATGCGGGATATAAAGACTGCGTTGACTCCCAACTCCTTTGCTCGACTTCGTGTACATATATGTGATATATATGTAGTGACATAACCCGCCACCATTTTAACGCCGCATTGGCGCCTATAGATACAAGAACGTGCCATCTTCTCTCCTCTCCGTCCTGCGTGAGTTGTATTTGTAGAGTCCAGCTACCGTCACCACGAAGAGCGTGGCAGGTGAGCCCTACCGGGTATCGCTACATGCATATCTTTCTCGACATCCTCAATCAACTCATCCTTAGAATCCCTCCTGTAATCAAACATCTCGTCGCTTCTTGGCGTCATGCCTCCATCTCTTATCTCCAGTCTCACATCGTGCCCCTTGAAATCATCGCCCCTTCGACTTCTGTCTCTCTCGCTTTGTCCATTCACAAAACTCGAAATACTCGTGTCGCTTCCCCGCACCTCTTCTATCGCATCTAAGTTTGATTGACCTTTTATTCTCATATCTCGCTCTCGGATGTCGCCCATTTCAATGTCGGGTTGTGAGATTGTTCGTGAGGTGCGCGAAGTGCGAGATGTGGCATTAGTGCTGGATTCTGAGAAGGGACCCTTGCCATTGGAGGAGATGACGTAGTGATCATTGCGGCTAGAGATGAGATTCGGTTTGGTGAACAGGCGTTTGAAGAATGGTTTTGTAGCGGGAATAGAGGCGCCAATCTGTGAACTTGTTAGAATTTCTACTCATACCACGAGGTGAGATGTATCCAAGCATATAACTTGAAGGCACAATGCAATATGAAAGGGAACAGGGCGCATACTATGCCTATGTAAAGTTCAATAGAACTACTTATCCACACATAATAAGTGTCCCATGTTATATCGGAAGAAACCAGATCTTTATAGGTGAAATAAGTTCTGATCGCTCCCGCAACGCAGACCAAAAATCCGGCGGCGAAAAGAAAAATGATGACCAGACGTTGACGCTGAGAAATTTGTAGTTTGAGCATTCTCGGGATGGGAAACAGAACGACGACACAATCAGTGAAAGTATTGAAACTTCCTGCCCATGTGACATGGACTGTTTGGTTGATGCATTCTGGCTGAGGCGCAAATGTTATGAGCCAGTAATGCGATACTGGTCTAAGGTCACTTAGTAAATCATATTTCCATTGGAGAAGAGGAGAATCAAGACTTGAGCAAACGAACCGGCATTGAAAGATCACAACGATGATGAATAACGTCCCTTGGACAGCAATCATAGCTGTAGCTGCAATAGTAATCGTCTTGAAGAGCTTCCCGTTTGACAAGATCCGATACAGCAATGCCATCATCGAGCATTTTGTAAGAGTTTGCGAGAATGTAAAGACAATCTGTGTAATCAAGACAAATTGCAAGCCAAACGTAACATGCGAGGTTGGAACATCCCATATATGTCGATTGAACTTGAAGGCTTCCTCGGCCAGAACTGCGAGAACCGCGAATGTTGTCGCCGGCAGCATAGCTGCGATAATGAGCCAGTCATCCAGTCCAAAACTCTTCGATATGTGAAGTCGAGTATAGAGTCGAATGAGTATTATGGTTAAAGCTACAGGAAATAGTATCAAATTGACGATTAGAACTCCCTTCCCACGCGTTTCAGGGTCGACATAGTTCGGCTTTGGCCAAGTGGCAAGGATCTCAAGAGATGGGAGCTGCATCTTGAAGTGCGGGCGACATGAGAAGAACGCATTGAAGTATATAAGTTCATGTATATGATCCCCTCACGCAAAACGGTCAGATAACAAACTAACAATGCTAGTTTGTAAATCTCATCTAGCGTCTAGAACTGCAACTCCTGAAAATATCAAGGAATGGATCCGTGTCTACCACATAGACCCCATAGGGTTCTCATATCCATAAATCTACTGGGGTCTTGGGGGACTATCGCAAAGACCTCATCATTAGCTGCTCAAAGGCTGCAAGCCACTCCATCTATCGCATAGAAACCCCATGTTGCGTCCCAAAGCCTCGGCTATCCATCATGCTCGATAACATTCGTGCGTATGATTCAATTTAGCCTGATGACTAACCCTCGATATCCCGATCAATTTCTATGACGAAGGGCCTCGAAAAGCATCGAAATGGTGATTGCTTTTGATCAAGATCAAGCATGAAACCTTAGGATGCTGAGGAAGTGGGTAATGTAAGATACAGTAGTTTTTGGTTTTGAAAAAGTAGTCGGAACGCTCAGACCAACTTCACTTTTTTTTTGGATTGGCAAACAGGTTAAAGTTTTGGAAACAAAAGACGTTCCCAATAAGGTTGCGTACGGCCATGACCTGCAATACTTCCGTGATCGAACGGCTAGGGGTAATGGAATTGGGGGATTCGCTTCAGAAGTTGGAACGAGTTACGAGATATCGAGATGAGTTTGGGATAATGGGATAGTGGGATGGTGGGATAGTGGGATATGGAGGCCTTGAGACGACGACTATCTTAAAACCACGTCCGTATGATATTACGAGTCATATTGTTACAACAACTTGTCGAAACTGATTCATCAATATTTTCCTTCGTACGGAGAGTTGCAGATCCACAGATCTACTAATCTTGAGAATGTGAAGTCTCTGGTCACTTGATCCCAGACGCGCCAGTCGTGAAATGAACAGGTCGGGAGTCGGTAACAGCGGATGGATTTTACCGTTGGATATGGGAAAAAGCAAGTAAGTACCGTAGCAACTAACTAATAAATGCAATGCACCCTCAAGGATTATGGATGCATAGGGCTTAAATATGAATCTAAAACAATCAGACCATTGTTAGTGCCAAGAAGGGAAATAAAAGGGGCTTTCGCAAGCTTTTCTACTCTTGGTTGCTCTTCCGGCCCTTTCCCCAGATTTTAATATGATAGCAAATGTGCAAATGTATTTATGTATCTAATATGTTCTTAGAACCAATATGCAGCAGCTTTTTCTGGGACATAATCTAGTAGCCCCGGTAATACGGCGATGGGACCCTTACAAACTCTACTGTACAATGGGGCTGCTAATTCCAAAAGAAGCGAGCGTAAACACAAGCATAGTGCACTTTCGTAGAAGTGTTTGGTAATCCACAAACGGGTTTTTGAATGGTGGGGGCAAAGGGGAAATAAAACAGTAATCACAGTAATCAAGTCTAGATTTCTACGTCACGGTAATCTCGACAAAGCATTGTTTAGGACGCCGAATCTCAGACTGGACTGTGAAAGCCACTTTTCCAGTCAAGTTAGATGTTCAGATATGTATTATGTCGATCCGTGCAATCCTGGAGGAACCGGTGGGCACCTGTCAAAAGAGCAGATTAGCAGGGGACATGTTCCATAGTTACATATTAGTACCGGTACTCAATTCCCGTCACTAAAATGATCCGACCCTGTAACCTACTGTACAGAGTATGCTGTAGAACCAAAACTCTGTTCACTGAGTTTTCTTCGCACTGAAACCTTGAATTCCTAACAAGAATGGGCTTTTCAAACAACATCTAACCTTTTTCAAACCCCCCTCGCTTCGTGTTCATGCCCGAAATCAAGTGCCGGCACGTTCTAATAGCACCTATGGTGTCCACTGTCACGGACTACTAGGTATATACTCAGCGCTCATGTTGGTTCATGTTGCAAGAAAGTGTAAAAACGGTGAATACCCATTGGCACGTGTAATATAAGGTTACGGCCTTCCAATTGGGAAACTAGTAGTTAGATACTCGTACTTACATATTACTTCCTTACTGATGTACTGCTCTCCCCGTAAGCAAATGTTCATGGACGGATCTATAAGGGGTGGCTACATCCGAATGGTCACATTCGTTTGCACATGCCGAAATCTGATCCTTGGGCATATCTAGAGTAGTACATAGCGAGGTTCGCGGCCTGATTAGTGGCACAATGGGAAGTCCAACGGTAATTTCTACTCGCCAGATTTACTAGTATATGACCCATATTTTAACATTTGCTTAGGGGGAGAGTACCACTACTCTGCTGTACCACGAGAGAAATACTCCGATTTTAGCGGTCGGAGTTTTGCAGTGTCTGGGGGGAATAAGATTCAAGGACAGTGAAAATCTCTAACCCTTCGTACCGTAATGAATCATTTTAAAGTATCATCAATGTAGATCAAGTTTGCGTTTAGAGCATTAGCTTGATTTCGAGTCTCCAAGAAACTTTGAATATACTCCCACATTAAATTCTCCGTATTCTCCGAAAACCTTGAAAGGACGACTGCGTACGTACAGTTCGATATGGTAGATCACCGATAGATTGACCGCAGTACTTACTTATGACCCCTTTAAAAACCGTTCGTTACTCCAAACCCGTTACTGTAGCTAGCTAGATAGGTAGGTATCTGCAATATCGCTCAGACCTCTCCAGCAACATTCGGAAGTTGCCTATTACATATTTGACTTTCGCGCCATCAAACACCAGACCTCTCGACTATGAAAACCCCCACTCATGACATCGGAGCCCTTCGTCTTGTTTCTTTGCCTTGCCACCGAACTCTGCAGTTGCAGAATGCAGTTTGCAAGAAACCGTATCACTCACTCATTTGTGACATCGTCCCAATCCGTCCATCCATATTCTTTTTTCCCCCGCGGAACGGTAACATGTCGGTCCGTGGTCCTTGAATCCTGATATCGGATGGGGTGCGTACCTGGCCATCAAGTTGCTTTTTCCATATCTAATCTAAGAGTTGACGATGACGATGACGTATTGTGTGCAGTCCCTGATCTGGTGGAGGGTGCTGCTTAGAACTGTATGTAGATTTTGTTGTTCTCCGCCATACCTCGGTATTGTTTCTCTGCATCTAGATGTTCAAGTCAATATAGATACCAAAAAAAATAAAATAAAAACATTCAGCTGAGCAGAAAACAAAGAGCTTTTGCTTTCGGAGATAAAGAGCCCTTACTTTGGATCTCGTCCAAGTTCGTATAGATGCAGAAATTAGATGAATAGCGTATATCGAGCCTGGCCCCGGTGGAGCTTTCTTGAAGGTCGGTGTGTGAGGAGGCGTTACAGCTAGCTTATCAGTCATCCATTCATCAATGGACCTTGGAGGTTGAGAATCTGAGATTCTTTCGAGTCAAATCGCAAATTGCGAGGACAAATGCGAAGAAAGAGTGTCGAGCGGTCCAGATCAATTTCCAGCGCTGGAACCTTCTGGACTCAACGTAAATGAATGTTGCAGAACGAAAGTTTATACCTCTGGTGTTTACTTTGGTGCTGTGGTTGCTATCAACGGTATGATTATATGTTATATGAAGTTAGTCAGTCAAGCAATAGGCTAGATTTTTGTGTAGATGCTGAGAAACCTCCCAGCTATCCATGACTCCAGAATTATACCAAGGAATACACATCATAATGAATCCCATTCCATCGACAGAGGAAGAGTTCATCATTGGATTGAATTACATAACCCCATCACCAATCTTCCAATATAATGCCCCTCACACCCATCTATACCAGCGACCTGAAACAAAACATCCTAATTAATCTAAAGTCTAGGGTTATACAAGTATGCTGTTTATACCAATTAAGAAAAGATGATAGCACCCTCAGATATAGGAGAGAGAGTGTTGGCGACGCGTGTACCGTTGATTATCTCATATGGAAGATGAGAACTGTTGAATACTTAGATTCTCATGGGGGAGTGGAGGAAACGGGGGACGGTGTGATTATTGAAACTACAATGCATATTCCATCTAGATTTTTGCATCTCAAGGACACGACAGAGTTCCAAGAATTGTTTGATGTTTCAATAATGAGTTTGATGTGGTGGAGTAGCGTGGATGTTGATCATGATTAAATGTTAATATATAAACATCCCAAAACTCTCTGATGCATGAGCTGAAAACATCATGAGAAGACAAAAGAACGAATCAATTCAACGCCCCGGCCTACGTCACAGTTTGAAGGTTGTACAATCTAGGGACACCGAGTAGAAGTACAGGCATTCAGCAGTTCATGGGCGTGCATGTAAGCCTTACAGTTGTGTTGGTCAGATACAAGTGTGGATAGAGTTCGTAAGAGATTTTGTATCGGTATTTCGAATTTGTTTTGAAAGATTTGGTGGAGTATCTGCGGTGATGATTTCGTGTTTTGTTGTTACCCCTTCATTCACTGCTCAGACGAGGACACGGGGTTGAAATTATCTAGATTTTAGCGGGAAGTGGCATGGTACTGGTACTCTTGCTTGTGGCTGACTAACGGTACTACTTTCACATCATGGAAGTGGGGAGTCTCTACTTTGACACTCAACGCTCGCTGCTTCCTCTAAGATGAGCAGAGCCTTGCCACTTGAAAGAAAGTCAGTAAAAGTGTAAAAGTAGACGGCTTTCATAGTTAGTACCGGCAAATTGCCCTTCTATGGAGCTGGTCCCCAGGACACGCGATTTTCCAGATCAGGATATTCGTGCTCATCATGCTCCATATATGGCATTTGCAAAACTCCCTCGTGATCCGTATACGTATCCTTCTCATCTTCCATAACATCAAACATAACGTCGTCGTTATTATTCAATCCGGTTATCAACCACCATGCCATCAGAAACTTGACGCGCCAGACCTTCCACTCATTGATGAGCTTCACCTCATCCCATTCATCCTCCGCCGAGTCCTCCGGCATGCGCTGTACGCGATGATAGACTAGACAAGTAGTTTTGTCTTCGGCGCTTCGGGGATCTAGGACTACGAATTCGTTCCAGGCGATTGAGCCCCGGTAGTCGGGGAACTTGTGACGGCCGACGACATTTTCTACCATGAACTTCTGTAGCGTTTCAGCGGTCGCGTCTTTGAAGCCAGTCGGGGATGAGGAGTCTGGAAGAGGAAGTGTGAGTTCTGGTCCATGGACACCTTCAGATGGAGTCTTTTGCAGGATCCATGGACTTTCAGGTGCGTTTTTGGCACTTGTAGATTGTTTTTGGAAAGCAGTGATTGTCTAGGACAAGGAGATATTAGTGTGCATCCAAAACCTAGCAAGACCGCTTAAAATACCTCGCTTGGGATATCAGCAGTGCAAAAAACTAGAAAGGCAGACATTATTCTTCTGGATTGGAGTAAAATAGATCTTAAGTAGCTGTTGATTGTGCGAACTACAATGGTAGGTTCAAGCTACAGAAGAGGATTCAAAAGACGAGTTTTGCGAAATGAAATGTTCAATTTCGTATGTTCAAAGTTGTTTCTTAATACTATATCTGAAATGAGAGAAACAATCAAGGATTTTGTTTGGAATTTCAGATTGGCAAAGGATTGATGGACGAAGGTAAAAAGCGTCAGAGGCTGTGCTTACGTAATATTACAGGATTCACTCTGACTGAGATGATGCCACTGTTTACGACAATACTTTTATTGCTCTTCGTATTGCTGAGATGTAAGATTGGTCTCTTGAAGCTTCTCCTTCTCGCGTTCACCCAACTGAAAGTTATGTTGCAAATGATGAGGGACAACTTGAAGTCTCGATACACTTGTATGATATTACAACTGGGGGGTATAAATTACCGGAATAGATGCAACTATTAAATCTTATCCCAGGAGAAGAGGAGCTCCAAGGCAGATCAAAGTTATGATGCAATTATATAACATAAAGAAGCACCTAACTACTATGTATGCAGATGTAGATGGCGCCTAGATTTTAGAACGACTTATATGTAGTTGGGAGGCACAGCAAAGGACGTGTTGATATTATTGTTGGAGAGCAAATGGATAAATGCTCAATATTCATCCCCATCTCTCGCAGGAGTTAGTCTCATGATGCTAATTGCCCTACCGTTTGTAGACAGAAACTTCGATTCTCCAAATGTAACACTTTTGAACCATCCGAGATATACACCCTTACCCAGGTAAAATTTCATTCTGTGTAACAAACTATTGTTCAAATAAAAAAGATATATTTGGAAATACATTGGATGGACGGTTTGATTGGTCAAAAATGCGCGTGTTGATTCTTTCTCCCGTAGCTCTATGAAGTTGAATGAGCTCTCTATGGCTCTTGCCCTACAATAAATCTCCCATAGGACTACGTCTCTATTCAATACAATAGCTTTATCATCTGTTCTCTCGCAACTTTCTTGGGGCACTCAGCAATTCATCATCTCTTTCCATAATCTTCCAATCCAAGTCATGGCAAACAAACAAGATCACCTGTGCTGTTGCAGGTCTCTCTATCCTCGGACTTCAGACTAGATATTTTCCATTCATGGGTGTCGATGAAGCCTTACTCCTCCTTTAGCAGGGGTTTCTATGTAATGGATAATATTCCAATCATACAAACGTTCTACCATGTCGAATTTCTGGGCGAGATTTTTGAAGTGTTTCAATTGCCTTTAGACATGCGACCGACATTTAGTGTTGAATCAGTCGCTTGGTAGCAGATGTTGTTTCTCTGCCGATTGCGTATGATTCTTCTGATGCTCCAGAGTTCATATTTGTAATAGAACACCTAAAAGTAGAAATACTGGTGATAAGTTTTAAGTGATACTCCGAAGTGACCCGGTTTGCTATATTCTTTCCCGATCATTTTGATGGAATTCCTAGGATCACATAGCTTATGCAGTGTTCATCCAATATTATCAACTAGGAGCGAGAATTCTGTTCGGTCGATCAGGAGAGCTCTTGTGTTTGTTTCAATGCAAGTCCATCTGAACTCAGAGTTCATAGAAGGGAATTGCCATGGGACTGCAAGAAACAGTATGATCTTCATTCTCCTCTGTTATTTATAAATTCCGGCATGCTCTCTTTCTCTCTGCTGTCTTAGAGCCCCTCTTTCCCCCGCGGGCAAAAAATGTATTGTAAAGAACCAAATAAAAGTAGCACAAAATAAAAGGTTCTTTGCAAAGTCTGTCCGCAACACAAACTCCAACTCCTCAAAACGAATGCAAGGCATAACTATCTAAACATCAATCAAGGAAGCCATCGTCAATCTCTCACTCACACATTGTACCACCTATACGTTCAATCCAACCTAGAAGCCGGGGAAATTCACGGCATATGTATCTGTGCCATATTTGAGTTGTTGCCAGAGGATTGAATTTCCACTCTTTTGAGATGTTCTTCGAAACATAAAGTGGATTGGATCATCAGCATTTGCATCTTTTTTACAGACAGTGTCAGCTGCATTTCCGTCCATCAATGCCGTGCAGTATTTTCTGGCAAAGCTTGTTAGTTGGTGATGAATACACAGGGACTTAATGTCTTACCCAGCGTTAAAATACTTCTTCTTGAACCATTCATCTGTCTGGGTTTTGTAGTGACTGAGTTGCCCGCTCTGTAGACCGGAGGTTAGTGAGTATCTAAAAAGGAAAGTGTTCGCGGAACAGCCAGTCATCAAAAGCATTCAAATAGGCAAGGAAGGTCGATAAAATAAAATAAGACATGAATAAGTCTTTCTTTGAGTTTCTTGATAGAGAATAAATATCTGAGAACTAGATTTTCTTACATATCTAGATCCTTCCCCTGGTGGGTTTGTTAGTTTTGTTAATTCAAGCGAATGGAAAGGGTACTTACTCGTGTTATGGCCTGCATTGACAGGGGCAATAAGTGTTCCTTTACCACCCTGTTTAGAAGATGCATTGGTAGTATCCTCTGGACTTCTCCAAGTCGGCTGATTCAGTGCTGATAAGTCAATCTTTTTTGGCGCTTTTGGTGTACTTCCAACCAATAAAGCTCCACTTGTGAAAGGTTTCGCAGCTGCACCGCTCAATTTTCTTTGCTCGGTGCTAGATCCTTCCCCGCCGTATTGCCTAGCTACAGTTAGGAATCTCTATATCACTTAAAAGAAAAGTTGCTGGAAAGTTTACATTAATGCAGGGGATTTAAAGCAGAGAATTGCAGCACATTGGGCCTCGCATACTTCTTCCACACCAGCACAGTCAATGTTGAAAATATATGGGTCGGCTTGCGTTCCCGTCCCAGCGTCGGTTCCGACCCGTTTCTCTAGTTCAGATGACGCACCAACTGGTTCTGGATTTGCTACTGGGGCAGCGAAGACAGAGAACATATGGAAGGATAGTAGAGCCACCAAGGTGAAAAAGTTTGTGAGTTGCATGTTTGAAGCAAGCTAAATATATATGAAATGATAAAACTAAGAGAAAACCCTGATAGAACAAGCAGGAATAGGGTACGTAAAATCAAATACAAATGAGATAGAATGAATGTATATTGTAGTGATGGATTTCATACTTTCAAAGCATTGAACCTTTATATATCAAAGACACGGCAAGGGAGATACTTTGGACAACGAGATACTTTCATCAAATGTTCCCACAGGAACGCTTACCCTCACGTTCTCAGTCATATGAAATTGCTGATATATGACAGGAAATAGTACATAGTCTTTTCCAAGTGCACAAATCATTCGATACTACGAAATATTGACACCCCGGATGATCCTTCGTCAACTTACATCTAAGCTTCATCGTATCAAGAGACGCTCGACAAGGACTCACCAAGACTTCTTGCTTAGAGCAAATCTTATTTTAGTCTGACGAAAATTACAGACACTCCTCAGCAGTGGCTCATCGTATCAATGAGCCCGGGAGATTATCAGCCCTATCTTTACCGTAATTTATAGCGTTTCGATCTTTAATGTACACAGTCTATGAATCCGCAGGCTACATAATTCTCTGACATAAGAAATGGTTAATTTTGCACGTACAATTATGGGAGGAAGTACGAGGGGGGCGAAGCCATCAACCCTAGTTGTTACCGATATCCTTGGCGTAATAGCATGCGGAGTCACAGATGTAGGAGGTGAGCTGTGATTATGTTCTAGCGAGTCCAGTTCGGGTGATCACATGATTGGTCAAATTGAGAGCTATTTACTGCAGTGTGATAAAGGTCTATCTGCGGGAACTCGGGGTTTATAACCAATTTAGATTCTCAAGTGCGCCATTTGTATACTTGACTAGAGACAGGACAGGCTTTTGCTTTACCATGAATATCAAAGACTTGCTAAACAAAGTTAGATCGGTGTGGAGGGCAAAACTGCAAGCTACTGTGTGGAAACGGTAGGGAAGATTCAACTCATGGTCAGTAAATGTTACTTAACCTTCACCTTGGCCGTGAGCCTGGGTGATGGCCAAAAAAACCTTTGTAGCAAGATAGATGACAATGAGGCTTTCTATTGCATGCATCTAGGTAGTGGTAGCACTTGCCATCTAGTATCACAACGACAAGCAGCATTTTTCCTGTATATACATGACACCAGAGTTGCGAATCTTTTGACCACCTAACGTGCACCAATGACGGCAACGTAGAAACTACAGCTACGAGAGTACAGTCCATAACATCATTGGCTTTAGATACTCATGAAGTAGAACTTTCTTCTCCAGATACGTTAGCTACACATTAGTGCGCGATACGCCCTACAGATACTCGCTATATTGGTCCTTCCATAACTTTACAACACTAGAATACTCTCTGCATTGAATTGCCTTGACTTTTTGCTGTTGGGACTCCCAGTTTGAGAATTTAGCTAGAAGAATATGTCCGGGGATATGTTATATCAGGTATTATATGTATCTATGCTCTTGACCCGTGTCAGTCAAAACTAAGACTTTGAGTCGTGGCCTCCACAACTACACACAAGACTCTCAGAAAACTGTTCCAGAGCTCTTGTTACGCTCTGGCCAAATCTTTCTTATGGATAAACCTTTGGTTTTCATTCCATTTTTGGTACTTTTCAAACTTTCGTGACATAGTCAATTGTATACTTATTCGTAATGATTATGAGGATATCCAAATCAATTTTACCTTTTATATTCTATCTTTTTCTCCTCCCGCTCAGCTGTGTTAATTTTTCGGCTTGTTCCTTCTCTCGCACTCTTCATACGTGCCTCGATTTGACTAAGCGCGGTCTCGCACCGTGTTTCCAGATGGTGTAAGATCGAAATAGGATCAAGGAAGCTTATTATCTGATGCACAGAAGCTGTATTATCAGACGTTTGAACAAGACGTGAACGCAATTCCTACTCAAATCCGCAGGGCCAAGAAGAAAAACAATCTAGTCATCGTAAATGTCCATCTAAAGACTGTGAAACTGAAGCTTGGAATATTTCAGGCATGAAGAAACAATCATCGATCTATTCCTTGCTGTCCGAACAAAAACATTTATGACTAGTTTGAGCCAAGCCCAAGAACAAGAAAAATTGCATATAACCTTACATGTGCATCTTTCAAGCGTATCGGAGTGTAGTTCTGGAAAGGTGGCCGTTCAACATAATGATTTCATAGCCCCAAAGCGAAGGATATACAGTACCCACCTACTGGCCTATCATACATTTTATACCCAAAATTCAACGCCCTTGGTATCCAGTAATAAACCGAAACTAACCCATCCAACTAAAACCAATCATTCATCGTCACTGCTATCCATAATAAACCCTGCTCTAACCCTCGGTCTTCTGGGATTCGCAACTGGGACAATGTTCTCTTCGTCCTCGTCATCTATCTCCATCGCACCTCTTGTAGCCAAGGGTAAGTTATCGTCGTCATCAATTAGCACCTTTCGTCTCTTTGGCTGCGCCGATCTATGTGGACTTGAGATCGGGGTATCTGTCTTCTCGTTTTCTTCCTCCTCTGAGTCGGTATCATCGCCGATACCCCCAACTTCCACATCACTATCCAGTGAAATAGCACTACTAGCCCTCTTTTTACTCCCCGTCATCACTACATCCTCGTCACTAGCTGCATCCCCCTCTACATCCAATGCACCGGCCATCCTTTTCTTTGAATTTTCCTTCTGCTGACCGACTCCTAGCAACTCTTTCATAATATTAATTTTATTCTGCTGTCTCAACCTCTCTTCCGCCTCGAAGAAAATTCGATCTTTCTCCTCATCTTCCTCGTCACTATCATGAACATAGAGTTCACTCTTAATCTTGCGGTTCTTCTCCAACTCTCTCGCTCTCCTAGCAGCCGCGCGTACCTCTATTTGTTCATCTGTTAGTCCACGGCTTTCGCGTTCTTCACTGCCCTCATTTCTGCGTCTTCTGCGACTTTTCTTTAGTGCTTTTAATGCATCGGATTTCTTCATAGCTGTAGGCCCACCAGGCTCGAATAGTAGCTCTTCATCATCGTCAATTCCATCATCTGATTCATCATCAAATGCCGCACGCTTTCTATTCATACCAGCAGATACTCTCCTGATTTGATCAATTGCTCCTTTACCATCATCGAAGGTTGGTGGAGCAAATTCAAATTTCTTAATCAGATCGAGGGCTTCCTTAATCTGATCTGCAGATTTCGCCGAAGGGACAATCCAGGAAGTGTCGGGATCATCAGATGCTCCGATGCTTGTGAGTCCGGCAAGCTTCATCAACAGACGCAGATAACCGTTTTTGAAGATGGCGGTTTTTCGGGCATCGTTATCTGGTTTGAGGACTGTATTGATATTAGCGAGGTGAAGCAAGAGATATTCTGTGATACGTACTAATAGTAGGAGCCTTTGGAGGCTCGACTTCTGCAGTAGGAATTTCTTCTTCTTCTGCAAATGGATCTTTCTCTACGGATTGCAAAGCCAAATTCGCCGCCTCCCAGCTTCTTCTTTCGCTTTCCGCGGATGATAATTGTGACTTAACCCATTCAATGTGATCAGCCTCATTTCTGTCAAGCAAAGCTCCAACAGCGACGCCGATTTGTTCTTCCCACTCTAACCCGCCCTTGACTTCTAATTCCGCTGCAGCTTTAGGTTTGGAAGATATTGTCTGCTTGTCGTAGCCATATTCTAAGAAATGTGCAGTACTGTTACTTTTTGAAAATAGCATCTCTACCACAAGTTCTGGGCGTTCTTGGATCTTCCTCGTACATTTTTTCAAAAGTTGCTTTACCATTTCGTCCCATTCTTTGTAGGAAGGAGACTGAGGATCTATTCCTCCAGGCCCTTTAATCATCTTGTAAAATAGATGAATGATATCCACTCGGAACAACATGACGCTCATATCCTGTTTAAAAGCCACTCTATAAAAGAATCTATGGGCTCTTTTTAATTGCGCAGGCTTGAGATCATGATAGAACTTGGTGAATGATACAAACGTATCAATACATCCTTGTGACAGGAATTTAGCAGCAAACACTTTGTAATCGAACTTCCGCTCTGAGGATTCCTTCTGTGCTCGTGCCTCATCTTCCCCATCAGACTCATCGATTATATCGTCATCACCTTGATCCTCTCCTGCATCTCTCGCAGCCTTCTTCTTTCTTCGCGTGCGTCGCCGAGATCTTACTTGCATGTCTACATTCTGCTTTGAATACTGTTCCAGAATACGCATGTAATTATGCGTAAGCTCAGTGCAAGAATCCAGGTAACCAAATCCTTGGTCCTTGTAAGTCCGAGTAATCATAGCTACTCGCTCGTGGGTTGTGTTTTCGTAAAATATACGTGCGAGAATATTTTCCGCAATTTCTTGATCATCTTCTAGAGGTGAATCTGCCATTTCTTGAACGGTGAGAAGAATTTGAGTGAAGCATTTCATGGCAGCACTTAGATCATACCAATTCTTGTTCTCAAAATTGAAATCCATCGCTCTGTTGAGCGTGATAAACATTTCTTGATTGAGTACACTCGCAACTAGAGCGAAACTATCCACGTCTTCTGGTCCTTTGGTCTTGGAAGGTTTTTTGTTTTTCCTCCTAACTCTTTCTGCCTCAAGAAACCATGATATTAGATAGAAGAATTGACGTTGATGATATTCAAGGACTCTTTCAGCTTCTCTATCAATGGCTTTCCGAATATGTGTAAAAAGTGGATTGAACCCGGAGTCGAGGAATTCTTCAACAAACGCTCGTAAATGTTTGTTTGCTGATGCGTTGAGTGGAACTGGATTATCAAATGCCAGCGGTCCACTTTCTCCTTTGGCTGCTCTCCTAGGTGGCTTGAACTTTTTAGTGCTATCCATCTTATCCAGTCCTCCTCTACCAGTCCTCAAAGCAGCCTGGCCAGAAATCGTAGTCATTTTCGCATCATCTCGTTGCATCCAAGCCATTGTTCCAAACCTATTATGTCTCGTGGGAGCATTCGTTTGATAACTTCGAAGCATGGCTTGTTCCTTCTTTCGTAATCTGACCAGCTCATCTGTCTTGCTATTATCCATTGCCTCTTCGCTAAAGAACAACTTTTCAACATCAACTCCTTTAATCAAATGGAATATGACATCCATGACCACAATATCCTGAGTGTTGAAATCTTCTCCCATTGTGGACGATAATGTTAAAAGAAGGTGAAATATATCTTGGTAGTCGAAAGCATCGATTGTTGCCGACCTCGAGATTTCGGCTTCATCGCCTTCATAGTGACCATTCGGTGGAGGTGCAATCATAGCAATATTCCGTAGGAAGTATAAGAGCAATTTAATAATACCTTCATCTCGGGTGCTCCGATCTCCAATATCCTCTGCCATTGCCGGTAGCGCACATCTAACCGCAGTATGTAATATCCTTGCTCCATCAAACCCAAGAATAGACCTCTTGTATCCCACTTGCGCAATCTGCAAATATGGTATATGTCTGTGGTGATTGACAGTCATCTCCTTATTCTTCTCCAATGGCCAGGTTAATGGCACCAACAATTCCAGACATGCCAACGCTATTTTTGATTTCAGTCGATCTTCCGTAGCATTCTCGGGCCATGCTGCGAGAATTTGTAAAAGGTCTCCTCCTACTAAATTGGATTCTGCCAGACATCGTGCGACATCCAATCGATTTGCCTTCTCGTCGTAGAGCTTCAACCATCTCTTCAAATCTCGTAGACATGCCAATGCATCATCTCCCAATATATATCTTCCATCTTCATCTGCTCCGCTCCCTCCCAACTAGATGAATGAATTAATGCTAAAACCTTTTTTCAGAGAATAACAATACAATAACTCACAGCTGTGACCAAACTATTCACATAAGCTCTAACTTCTGGATCCACAACATCTCTTTTACCACCTGCAAACTCCATCTTGTATTGAGTGGTAAAACAGTAGTTGTGTTGTCATGAATGATATGAATCTTCGTATTTGCGAATCTTAATCATAAGATTCATATCATGACATTATAAGTTATCAAAACCTACTAGATACCTACCTAGTCCTTACCTCTCTGGACCAATATGGATTGGTTGATAAAATGATAATTAAATTGATAAATTGATAAAATCGCTTTACACGCTCTTGCTGGAATTCGCGATCGCGACGCGTACCCCTGTCAAATTATCATGTGATGAGCGGAACACTACCGGGCCGAGTCAATTCAACCCCTCGGTACAAATTAGTTAGTTCCCCAAGAAGTTCTGGTGGTTCCGAGGTTCTAACCTTAAATCCTGGGGAAGCAAGTGAGCCGACGTTAACCTTTATAACCTCTACAGCATTGACAACCTTTACAACCGTTCACCATTTTCAAAACTTCAAACTGCATTCATTTTGTTAATGCAATACAAATACAATACAATCCGAAAACCTGCTGTTTATTTACTTTGTCAAAGTTGTTCCCCAATACGATACTTAAGATGATATCTCCAATTGTTAGAAGAGGACTTGTGCACAGCTCAAGAAATGCGAGGTTATTCAGTTCTAGTCGTATTCTCTCGGCGCAAGAAGTCAAAAGGCTCGGTGTCATTGGAGCTGGACAAATGGTAAATTAACCTTCACTATCTTCCTTGATGATTAGCTGCTGATGATATATAGGGCTTAGGAATAGCATTAGTTGCAGCACAAAAAGCTGGTGTGCCAGTTACTCTTGTCGATACAAATAAAGTCTCCCTTGAAAAAAGTCTGGCATTTGCTGGTATGCACTACATCCAACTTTTCCTTCGCCCTATTTCAGACCTCGCTATTCATTATAATTCTCAGTGCACCTCACTAACTATTACTTTACTGCAGATAACCTCCTTGCCAAGGATGTTAACAAACAACGCATAACTCAAGAACAATCCGATAACATTCGCTCCCTCCTCACGCCCACAACGAAGATGGACGATCTTTCATCCGCAGATTTCGTCATTGAAGCTGTCCCAGAAATTCCCGCCCTAAAATTCTCCATATTCAGTTCTCTCGCCCAGATATGTCCTCCCCACGCCATCCTTGCCACTAACACCTCCTCTATATCCATAACCCGAATTGCCGCATCTACCACCAAAGATCCCAAGGATACCAGCGCTTCCTCCCGCGTAGTTTCAACACATTTCATGAATCCAGTGCCTATCCAAAAGGGTGTGGAGATCATTACTGGATTACAAACGAGTCAAAGCACCTTGGATGCGGCGATTGAGTTCTGCAAACGAATGGGCAAAATTCCATCGACTTCAGCCGATTCGCCGGGCTTTTTGGCAAATCGAATTCTGATGCCTTACATCAATGAAGCTATAATATGCTTAGAGACTGGCGTTGGGAAAAGAGATGATATCGATGCAATAATGAAGAATGGAACAAATGTACCTATGGGGCCATTACAATTGGCCGACTTCATTGGTATTGATACATGCCTAGCAATTATGAAGGTCTTGCACGAGGAGACAGGAGACAGTAAGTATAGACCTAGTGTATTACTAGGAAAAATGGTAGATGCCGGATGGTTGGGCAAGAAGAGTGGAAAGGGGTTCGTATTTCCCTTCGTCTTTGTCGCGTGAACAGATATACTGACATTCTGGTCATAGTTTTTATGACTATTAAACAAGAAATAATGTTACTTCATGGATCAATGTATTATCACGCGGGTCTTCATATCAGAGCTGAATGAGTATTTGGACCTATCTAATCATCCCACCTAGAGCTTACTGAAAAGTCATGCTCAAATCGAACAAGGCCGTTAAAAGTGGTTGAAACGAAGTCAATTTTGTGAACCCTCGGCTGTATGAAAAATTTGCCATGCGATCGCTCTCAGTGCCACGATCTGCTATTTATTCTACTTCACGCCAGGCGACTTGTAGTATTCAGTCTCTGTGGGAAGAAGAGATCGAGACGAGATACCGTATCAATGAACGCATCACACTTCTTTCCTGTGTGCATGACCACAATATTATACAACTTTTCGCCCAGAATGTTCGAGAGAAGACTAAACCCATTGGTGCGAGCTGCAAACTCACCAATGGCGTAGACCTCCCAGAGGAATGGCAGAGCGCCCTCCACCGTAACTGTATTTTCCCAAGTAGTAACCATTCCTTGTAAGATGGCTTCTCCGTCTTGGGTATTACGCCAATCTGTGGTTTTTATATCCATACCAATGACTCGAATCATATGTCTTCGAAATTGACTTGCTTGGTAGAAAGGTGTGCCCCATACACAGGCTTCACACTGACAATAAAACCCGTATCTCTCATTCAGGAAGTGCTGGCGGCAAAGAACCTCTGCATCTAAAGCACAGTACGAAATGGTGATCTCTTCACCTCTCTTAACATCTGTGACGAGACGAACTTCAACGACAGATGTCGGCTCGAGAGAACGATTTTGGTTGAGTCTCCAGGTTGCGTTAGGTATGCAGGAGTGGTTGATGATCGAAATGTCAATGGTCAAAAAAACTTCTCCACCCTCATGCGCACTAGTTTCAAGACAATTCGACATGTAGATGGAATGGATTTTTTCCTCAAAACTTGCGTTTATATCGGCCTGGTGAGAAAGCTCCAATAGATCAAACTCTACTGGATCCCCTGCTCTCTGCATTACATTCCATTTCGACTTGACAGATTCCTTGGTGACTTCAGCCATCGATCCAAATCTCATTTGCGGCTCCTCTGAGATAACAAGGTGACCAGCTTTAAGATCCTTCTCTGCAAATAAACCTCTTCCAATCTTTCCAGGCGCCTCGTCGAGGACTTCGCACTCGAAAAAGGTATTGATTACTGCCATCGTCTGGACTTTCGATCGATCTTCGAATGTGGAGTGAAGTACCTGGATCTACAGAAATAAAATCTACACAGAATAATGACTTACAATGGGAAAAAATCCATCTCATTGAATGTGGATCCGGCGACCATCAGTCAGAGAAGGTGGTGCTTCTTGCTCGAGGTTGTTGGAAGACCTCTTTGAATTGGCCTGTGAACAAAGCTGATGGACAATTATCTGGGTCATAAACATCTTTGCACAATCAACAATGATCGATATACTGACTCTCATGGATTATACAGATAGAAATTTATATCAGCTGGTGCCAGCCTGGATTCTTGTGTGATTTCTCAGGAGTGAAAATTACCCCCTCGGTTAAAATAGAGATGATGATTGCCTAGACAACACAGCTTAAGCCAGAGACAATTCAAACAATTCATACAGGATTGTCGATCCAATAATCTTCTCCATTTCTACTTCGACTCTACCAAGCTATTTGTCACCCAGCTCTCTTAACTTGTGAATTCTTATATTGCACAAACCTGGAAAGATATCATCGCCACGTCAAAGAGATTACTGGCCACCACCTAATAAATATATGCAAAGGGGTCTAAGATCTTCTTAACCGACGAACACATTGATTTTCGAAACGACCACTCCAATATTATGTTACCTGGAATCACCTTGAATCAAGGAGCTCTGCAAATCTGGCATCTGTCTCTTTTCTTGAAAAATCCAAAAATGAAGCGAGATCTTGGTTTTTGAAGTAGGGGTTATTTATTGATGTGGTAATCTTGCACCCAATTTTCACTTCGCTTATAACTTAATTCACTTGTTGATTTGACCGTAACGCAATCTATTCTGCCTGGTGCAATTTGTTATGACCGTTATAGCACAAGCTTGCTCGTATCAACATGCCTTCTTTGACCCACTGGGGTTAGATTACACCACTGGTAGCCCATCATACATATGGGAGAAGACACGTACGGGGATGTAGGGGGGGAAGGCGAACAAGGGATTACAAAGCCGCCTTTCGTGCACTCGACTGTAACAAAGTTTTTGAATGACATCGCACATCACAGCACAGCACAAACCCAAGGTTAAGAAGAACGAAGTAACTTCCACCCAATGATATTTTCATTAAGTCTACACATGATACTTCCTTTGGCTCTGCTCTCTCCCTCGACCACCTTCTTCGCAAAGCTTTCCCCGCCCAGTAACGATCCATCGTCCACACGTCCCCATGCATTTTCTCATGGCCCCCTTCCACCCATCCCAAAAATCAACCCATGCTCTCAAAACCTTCTTCCATTCCCCAAGGCTCCAGACTCAAACCCGTTATCAAGATTCAAAAAAATAACCCCAAACTCAACCCCCCCCAAGAACGAAAAAAACATAGACACAAGAAGTCAAAGGTCAAAAAATCCATATCCATATTCAAACCCCCCCAGCAAAAAAAGCCCCCCTCCCCCCAATCCAACAAAAAATGGTCAAATTATACACAAGATAAGAAGCAAAGTACCGAAAGAGAAGAAGAAAAAGTGCTGTTGATATCCGTAATCCGATTCCCAAACCCTCCTTTCTTTCCCCAGAGAAAAGATATGGCTATGAAACACGCTCCAAGAAATGAACAGAGAAAGCAGGATATAAAAAACAATTCCGGATAGTATCTCCAAGAAAATCCAAAAGGTCAAAAGGCTCGCGCGCTTGAATGCCGGAAAGTAGCAAGGGGGGTGAAGATGTCGGATTCCCGTCCGTGCGGTGGTCGAAATGTGATGTGTAAGTATAAATGAAGTATGTATCGAAAAATATATATAAATATATGTCTGTATGCGTATATGAATGATTCACACGTACATAGCGAGAAAACAATGAAGGGGTTGAGTCTTGGAATGAGAATGGAGCGCTCGAGAATTGGGCGAGAGGTTTGGAAAGTGAGATGGCTGAGGTGAGCGTGTGTTTTGTTGGAGGCGTCCCTTTTCTTATGCAAAGGGAAGTTTGAGTTCTGTGCTCTGCTCTTTTGTCAAGTTGCAATAGCGTTAAACGCATGAGAAACTTTGAAAGGAGTTTCTGAAAACATCTCGAGAGGATATTTTCAAGAATGCATGTGAGAAGGGGCATATGCTGGGATTGTGAAGCTTCTTTTGCGGGTATCTTTTCCTTCAAATTCATTGGGTCGAAGATATGAAGAACCATCGCTGTTGTTTCTCTGAGATTGTTGCTCAGGCTGTGACTGGCTCTGAGCATGCTGTTGCTCTTGACTTTGCGAGTTGAATTCTCGCTCACCTTGAGGAGCCCTTGATGCGTTGTATGCATTCGAGAAATCTTGTGGGGGCACCATTGGCGCACTTAATTGTGGATGATTTGAATCGCTTGGTGTTCGGGGAAGTGAGAACTCCATTGGTGCTGTTAGAGGTGCGCTGGGAAAACCGGCTGAGTATGCGGGTGCAAAGGGGCGGGAAGTGGGAGGTAGATGTGATGAGCCCTGTTGTGGTAGAGATCGGTACTGGTTACGGAGGTCAAGACCTTGGGGAAATGAAGCACTCGTAGATGCTCGCAGGCGCGACATTGCAGCTGGCGAAGAAGATTGCTGCTGCTGCTGCTGTTGTTGCTGTTGCTGTTGCAAAGAGGACGGTGGATGCGATGGCGAGTAATTCATGTGTTGGGGTGAATTCTGAATGCTAGGATCTTCCCAAAATAGTTAGTGTTTGACATCTATTGAGCTACAAGAATGTGACGAACTTGGGTATGAGTTTGACTCAAATTGGTGCGCATTGACCGCGGTGGTCTGCTCCGGCTGGTACATTGATTGTTGTCTTCCAGTAGATTGAGGGCTCGGCTGTCCAGTTTGGTAGTTGGCATAATCTAAAGAATCTCCTTTCCAGGACATGCTAGATCTTAATGGCGACTGTAGTGATTCTGATCGCGATCTTGACATTGTCTCTCGAAGCTGCAATGGTTGCAATGGTCGACCATTGTGATGTCGTGGCTGTGAAACTGCCTGGTAGCCCCCTTGTCGATCAAAGGGATTCGAGCTTCGTGGTCCTGAGCTCATAGGGCTTGAAAGATGGCTGGAGAAATATCGATCAGACGAAGTAACAGACAATGGCGATAGAACATCGGGTGTGCCAATTGAACTTCCTGGAGTAAATCCAACATGTCCATACGCAGGACTCATACCCGCTGGGGACATGTGGTCATCATTTTCATGTCTGCGCATAGTATCTACCATCAAAGGTCGTATCATATGATCCGCATAATTTGGCACGAAATCTACAGGCGATTGCATTGGAGTTCCGATGCCATGTACAGCTCCGTAAGGAGAATGAAGGGCCTGTACATTGTCGAAGTCGTCTGGTACAGCCCTCATTTTCATCATTCGCTCCCGGTCATCTGCAGTAAGTCTCTTGATCTTTGCGCGTCTGCTTCTGTTAGCTCCTATTCTGCATTAGAACTGGGCTGCGTTTCACATACCGGTTTTGAAACCACACCTGCACTTGTCGTGGGCTGAGGCCTGGAATTTCTCGTGACAATCGCTCACGGTGAGCAGCATCTGGATGCGCTTGCTTTGCAAATTCACTCATAAGGAACCGAGTCTGTTGGTGAGTAAGACTAGACATTTATTAGCTTTGATGTAAAATGCACAATATGAATGGCGAGGCGAACATACCGAAATCTTTTCATCTTCCTACGCTCCGCTCTTCGTTCCGCTGCGGTCTGTGGCGTTGAAGAACCTCCATCTTCGCCATCTAGCATATCATCATCATCGTCAACATCATCATCGTCTTCTTCCTTAGGATCTAGAAGAGCTCCTTCGTCTTCATTTGCGTGCGCTCCAGCCCCTTGCTGTGGTAGTGGCGCGCTAGATGCAGATGATAATGGATTCGATGCTATTGAGGCAAGTGAAAGTGGTGCTGATTCTGTGGAAACCATTGATTCATCCCGGGTTCTATTCGCAGCGGGTTGACCACAATCTCCCGGGGCTGAGTCTGGTCTTTCTATAGTTGGGGTTGACGGAGCTTCTGGTCTTATCGGGCCAAGTGTGTGTCGGTGCTCTAACGGTGGTCTGGTAATGGGTTGCGGTTGACCGTTGTTGGTGTTTGAGCTCGCAGAATGCTCATAATTTTGATGGGCTATGCCATTCTCTCCAGGGAGTTGGTACGAAGAATACTGTTCTCGCCAGTCCTGCTGCGGTGGCAAAGCTTCAAAGTTCGCCATACGTGGAGATGCGAAGTTAGCAGACCCAAGTTTACTAGAGGACCAAGTGTTCCGTCCTGTATCGAATTGCCGTGTAACAAGCATTGAGAGTATCTGTTTGGTGACCGCGGAAGATGGTCTGGAAGCTGATTTGGGGGTTCTTCAAGAGCCCTTGGTTCGAGAAAGGGGTATCTAGGTCGTCTTATTTCGAGGTGATAGATAGCCGTGAAATGAACGAGTGTAAGGGCCGCTATAGATAATGGCTGATCACTGACCAGAAAAGAACATAAGGCCTATCGAAGGCAAATGATTGTGAAGTCTAGTATGAAGTCTAATCCTGCTTGGTGAATGACAAATTCTTGAACAGCTAATATGGTATAAGGCTTGTTCCTATAGCTATTGATATGAATAAATTAATCCGAAGGGTCTTGATCAAGATCTGCTAAATAAGGTTGATTGATGTATGGACCAGTCCCGTGGATATAAATCAAAAGGGTCTTAATGTTCTGGGCAAGCCGAATGCATATACCTTCCAGAAGATTTTGCTACTTGAAGAGTTGGTAATCAACAACTCTATCGTGGAGAAAAGAAGATGAAGCGACGACTGGTTCAAGGATAAGTTGGTCTCAATGAACGGATGTGGCGAGTGTCCTGCGTCGTCCAAATGAAATATAAATTGCTTCTTGTTTTAATGACGTGCCAGGTCCGTAATTGAAGTAACGGGAGTGAAGTTGAAGGGGGGTCGTTGTCTTTCTTTCCACGTTCGATCGACAAGCGTCGGGTGATATATTCCAAGATTGAAGGCCTTTGATATATAAGTTCCTTGATTATGATCACCACAGCAAGGGCACTGGACCCGAGAAGCGCCCTATCACCCCTGTTTCTCTCGAATCACAGGAAGTCCCTGTCGTTGTAGCAAAATGCCGCTGAAGGAAATTATACCGATAACAAGAGTCTAGGCGGAGCGGAGTAGTGTCAAAATACCCACCTCAACTTGATACAGGGCTTGCACGGTTGCGTCTAGGATTTTGCTTGGGAGAGCCGGACTTGGGACGAGGTTTAGGGAGAGTTGCACAAGCTAAAGTGGATGAAGAAGGCACATTGGAGGGTGATGTTTTTAATGCACGAGGACATTCAAGGTCAGCCACAGACAGGTAGACCAAAAAATGACAATAACAAAAGGTGAAGCGATTCAATGAAATGATATTGTGTATGGAGCCCCTATGGCTCTTGAGAGGATTGACAAATGGAAATGAAGCTGCAGCAAAATGCTGGATAGCACTCTATCGAGAACTGTGCAGAACGTTGGATAAGATGAATGTGCGACTGGGGTGTTGGGATGTGGTGCCGGCGCAATCATCCGATACTCAGATGAAGCATTCGAATGGGCCAACAGGAACAGGTTAAAATAACAGCAGGGCTCCGCAGCAATGGTGAGTTGTATCGATCTCAACTAAGCCTGATGTAGGAGACCTTGAGAGAACAATGGACATGACAGGGGAGAAGCGGAGAGATCGAGGGCTGGGTCTCTTTTACGCGGATCATTGGTCTTCATTTTGCATGAAAGAGATGGTTGAGTCTGTGGGTCAACTTGCAACCGTTGTCGCTAATACAGTATATACCACCCAATGACGAAGATCTATGAAGACATGGGGGGCCTCAGATTGGTTATGCGAGTTGTGACCTGACAACGTGACAACCCTACTGCTTATGAAAATTAACGCAGCGGAAGAGGGTAAAACAAAAGTCAAATTCAAAACGGAAAATGCCTAGGTCCTGTATAATGCGTATTTCGCAAAAGAGTACATAATTATGAGAGCATAGCCGCAAAGCCTAAGTTGTTTTAACCTCCGTACGGCGTACTACTGTATGCTAGCTGGGTAGTTGACAAGAGCGGGATGCTGTAAGAGGATGGGATGGATGAATCATTGAGGGTTGTTCTCGGTACTTCTGAGATCATCGTCAAACCTTGAATTGTTATGCATATCTTCCCATGAGAGGGCTGAGTAAAAATCTGCTGCAACTTCCATAGATAGTCTAGTCAGGTGAAGGTTGTTTTGACATGTGTGCACTGTCTTTGTAGGAAAGTTCCGGATGCGAGGGATGATGTTGTATGGCTATTGTGTAAGGCTATTATGTTATGTGAACTAATCGTGTACTCTGTACTGTATGAACAATGCATTCATTGTTCATTGTTCATTTCATAAATCTGACGAACCAGGTAGGGCCTGCCGTTGAGTTTTGACAATATAGTGATGCAAAAATTGGAGCATAACCCCAGTATTAAGATGAAGCTGGGTAACGTGGGTGGGTTCCTAAGAAACCTACTCAAGAACCTAAAGAAGCGAATCAACCTAAAAAGTAGCGGAACTTTTAAATTCTAAATGTTAATTAGCATAACAGTATGTACTATTTGCTTAGGTTAATCGTAGAACGTAGAAACCGGAGGCTAGAAAGGCTAGAAGGTTAGGAGGCTAGAAGATTAGCGACCAGAAGACTAGAAGACTAGAAGACTAGAAGGCTAGAAGGCTAGAAGACTAGAAGACTAGAAGACTAGAAGGCTAGAAATCCATCAAAGCTATTCGAATTTTCGATTAATTGGCGGGTACGCGGGTAAGGTTATACAAATTGACCAGGTTTAGGTTCTTTTTGGTAAGGATTGGGTAGGTCTGATTGAGCAAGACATAAAGAAAAGAGAGTTTCAAGATGGCTGGGGTTGGATTATATATTCCATGCTATATCGGCCACTATTAATTTTGAAAAGGTCGTCTAGAATTCAGATACGAAGGTACTCGAGATCTATGCTTGTAAACATTATCAAATAGTTCCAATTGAAAGCCTGCATCTCCCGATTCTCCCCTCCTTTTTCGAATGACGGTGGATGAGAGAACGCAAGAATACCTAGGTAGATTTTTAATTAACAACCTTCGTTAATCTCAACAATCACAACAAGGTTGAATCTAGAAGCAATCGTTTGACATATTCTATTATTATTCTAGAAACACTTGGTCTTTTCTTTATCAAGGGACTTGCAAGTACAACCTCGCAACTTGAGAGAGTACTAGGCACTTTTCTCAATGGTGAGTTATGGAACCTGCTCCACTATTACCAGTTTGAGGAAATTCGGATTCTTGAGAGTCGAAAGAACCGCGGAAGCAGAGACCTGGTACTCGTACATTAGGAGGTTATAGAGAGTAAGAAGCTTGGGAATGAGATTAGAGATCATCTCGAGCTTCCATTATTACTCGAATAGGAAAGGTACCGATTAGATTTTATGAGTTGAGACATCCCCCAAGCAACTTTCATCAGATTAGATCCCCCTTCACGCACGCACGAAAAGCATCAAATCACCCACATCTTCACCACATCTTCACCACATGATCCATCACAAAACCACTGGTATGGATTCAATTCATGGGCTCATCACAGCTTTTCCAACGAGCATCTCTTTCAACTTGGCCGGTCTCACCCACCTAGGTAGCTGGAAAAAACTGGGTTCATCAGCTGCATTTATTTACCTTCACATAACGCGGCCCATCAATCTAGCCCTTGAGCAAGTTCCGAGGATATCTCGAGAACGGAAAACGGAATTTCGTGATATGCACAAATGTGCGTCCTTTGTTTTTATTTCCCGATCCTGCGTCTTACTGCCACTAGTAACCGCAGGAAGTGGGTGATGCGATAGTGTACTGTTAGCAACAAGATAAACATCCCAAGGGCCCCTTTCAAGCATTCTTTCGCACCCATACTTTCGTGTCTATTTCTTACGGGTACCGTCCCTACGGTCCGGTAACTTCTAATGAAGCATGTTCCCGTCAAGGGGTGAGTTGCGTGTTACGTTGGGTACATAAGGTTACAGAAATACTTTGGTAAATAAAAATACCGCGTGTTTCGATGACTACTATCACGGTGACTAAACACCTCTGAAGGTTCACAGTCTTGAGAGCATGCTAGAGAAAAAAAGACAAAACATGAGTGATCCCTCTGTCAGACATACCATATCCACAAGGAACCTCGCTTTCACCTGCCTGCACGTCTTTATTTAGTGGGCAGCTATTTTGTCACGGTAATAGCGCGTATTAATCCGCCCGTACTCCGTAGATATTTCAAAGATCTAGTACCGGGATACTTCTATTGAGAGCCTATCATCGGAGTACCAAGACTTTGTTCAAACTAGATAGTTCTTGTCTGCGTAATGCATAATGTGAAGATGATAAGCTAAAACCTTCAATTGTTCATCTCTTCATCAATTGTTTTACAGTAATGTGTCGATTAGTGTTCTACTTTTAGCAATGATACATCGGTACGTACCCCGGATCACGGTAATTCTGGCATAGTCAATCTCTGCCCGTGAAAGGCATGAATCATACCTATAAGGCTGACACGGAATATAAAACAGAAGCTGTTGGAGAATTCAAATCTCTGTTGAGTTGAGCCTTGATCATTAACGATGGCGCGTCAGGAAACAACGCCAAGATCTTATAGACTCGACTCGACTCGTAAGCTGACCAAGTGAAGATATCATACATAATCTTCAGGAATCAAATCTCTTGCAAATAAGCTTTTTATCATTTGTGGGGGATAGAATTAACTTGGATTGTTGTACTCCGTACTGTAGCATGAGACGAGAGAATGAAGGGGCGTCTGTGGGTAGCCGCACTCGGAATTCTTAAAAAACTCCATGGGCAGCTAGAAACTTATGGTAGATCGTACCGAAGTGCAGGCGGGATCTCGAGAATGTTGTGGTTTGTGATCAGGCTGAGGATGTACAGAGTACAGTATATGATGGTAGCAGAGGTAGTCTTTTGTAATTCTTTGCGTTACGCATTTTGCCTTGTCCTGCTACAGGTCTTGACTAGCGAGTAGATTAAGATGCTCCGGGCCTGAATGGGGTATTTAATATGTCCATTGATTGGATGAAGCTACCGGCGAACAGCTACGATTGCCTATTTTGTGTAAATTCGCAGCGTGTCAGTGTTGCAGGCGCGCGGTGTAAGGAAGTCGAGATTGGGCTACAGGGAGTATGGATACAGAGAGGAAAAGCTCCGACTGTACGGCACCTTTAGGCTTTGGCAATGTCACGGTCAGTGGTAGCACAAAAATTGTGTTGTACAGTTGTGGCTGGAGGCTGGAGGCTCCACGAAGAATCAGGATCAGTAACGTCCCTTGGCTGCAGCAATGAATACGTATCATACAAAAATGCGGTCAACACAACAAAATTGGGGGCCAAGGGGCAGGGGCAACGGCATAAGGCTCACGACTCACGAGAGATTCAAAGGGATAATGGGTAATGGGTAATGGGTAGCGGGTAATGGATAATGGATAATGAAGACAGATTAACTTTTACGCCCTTACGATTCCTGAAAAGGAGACGGGGGAGATTTGATACAAAGATCGAAGTAAGATTTGGGGGAAGGGATTATCTTCTTTAGCTACCAGGTATCTGTCGCAATGAAATTTAAGTTTCTAGGGGCCCTAACTACAGTAGTAAATACAGTACCTAGTAGAAGGAAGAATTATGGATCTATCCCGTATTTAGATCATTTTGAGGCAGAAAACTAGACATCATAATTGGTGGAGTAAATGCAGGTACAACCGCCGACAAGGCCTAACAGATATATGTCTAACCGGAATCAAACATAATAAAGGGGAGGGAAAAAGGTGTGAAGAAAAAGGATGAAACAAACTTCGAATCTGATCCACTCACTTAATCCATATTCTAGCCATTCGATCACTTATAAAACAATTCGCTTTGAACTTTCTTTCTTTAAGGCTACAATCAAATCAATGCGAGAGCCGTTAAGGTTACATCCCACGCGGAACAGCGAGTGGAGTTATGAGCGGCGGCTATGTTCAAAAATGTGCGAGTGCGAGTGCGAGAAGCCGGATACGATTTGACGTAGAAAAGAAACTTCATCTCCGTGCTAAACAAAAAAGCAGAAACGCCGGTAACGGTAAGATAGCCCGCAATATCACATGGCGGTGTCAGATGTTCAAAAGAGCTAGAGCTAGAGCTAGAGCTCGAGCTTCGTGGGAGCCGTAAGAAATATGAAGCAGTGGAGTGAACAAATGCCGATGGAAGACGTTCACAGTGTTTGAATTACTGATAATCAACTGTACCTTGTCTTCTTTGTCTTCCTAGATAATGCCTTCAACGTTTGTAGCACCTTCTAGTCCCATCGAGGACATATCTACCATCCAACGTTGTACAGAGTACAATGTACATGGACTTCAGCTGAGCTTTGCTAGGTACAGATATCAAGCTCAATGTTCCGGCCGGCCTCCCTGGATGCCATACCCACCCATACCGTACTGAAATCGCCCCCAAATCTCAATCGTACTTTAAATTTCTTTCCGAGCACGGTCTGTGATGTCGAAGCGGCGGATCAACTCTTGAGCAAGTAATTGAGTTTGGCAGGTGGTCTGCTAATGACTACTCAATGCCCACTTGTTGCTCTTCCCCATGTCATTATCCCCCATTATTGTCAAGTTTTAGATGTTTTGTAATCATCACGAATCCTCTTGCCCCAATCAAGCTCTCGGCTCCGTTCCGAACATTACCAAGTTCCGATGGAGGCGTCTAAGACTAAGAAAAATTCCTCCAAGTTCCCTGGATCATCTAATTTTTCTCAATAACACCTCGGAGACCCGGAAACGTAATTTCGCAATAGACCAGGGCCGAAAGAGCTACAATACAACCACGTTGCCATAATCGCTTATAGTAGAACCTTTTCCTTGGAATTACCGAGGAATAACTCACTACGGGGTCCAAATCCAGGAACAAATGAGGAAGCATCGGAAACACAACGGCACAAAAATAGGCCTGTCATTTCATCTGGGTCCTCTCCTCCTATGTACAGTAGTATTCGACTACTACTGTAAGCTGTTTAGCTGTCCAGATGGCGCTTGTGCCTCAGATTTAAAATATTCTCCGATACATTTACCCACTGAATAGTCCTTCGAATTGCTCAACAGGTATCAGAGACTTTCGAAATTCTATACGTGATGAATCATGAGCACCACTTTTATTTCCTCAAACAATGCCCAGAAATAAACACCCGCAAAAGGATGTTGTGAACCAAACATCAGCACACGAATGCTTGCAAGAAGAAAAACAAACCAAGAGCGAAAGAAGGAATAAAAGCATTGTCACATCGCGTTGTACGTGGTCGTGGGCCCATCACGATGCGCCTCTACTCCGGATTTGTGAGACTTTGGCTAGGTTAGATGGTCGTCATACTTCAGAATGGGATTTCATGTTATAATGTTTTTTGTTTGTTGTGAACACTTCAGACAATTTCAGACTGCTGACGAGCTTGCCTCATTATCCGCCAGTTTATCCGAGAGATTGAGGGGTGCAGAGATCCCAACCACATCACGTCCAACACCCATGCCCATGCATGTGCTCATCTTAAGGTGATGGGGGGTCATAATGAAATCCCTGTCCAAGGCCTCTCTGTGTCGATCAGCACGGGCGCCACAAAGGAGTACCACGCTGGATTCTCTCATGTTCTGAAGTTTCGACAATGATGAGTGGACGGATTCTGCCTCTCAACATTATGTTAGCTGCCATGCAGTGTTCTCCCGTAGGAAGACCGCATCCTCATAGGACGGCGACCATTCATATCATTATCTTCACACAGCTCAACCTGCAGCTCTCCACGAGAACCAGCACGAAAAGATATCTCCCGTGTTTTCCCATCTATAGCATATACCACCATCTCACCGCATATGTGCGTAGACCAAGACGCAAGGTGGCTGTGTCCCCGGATTTGCAAATACTCAAAATATACCCTGGGTGCGGGTAGTGAACTTTCCGGTAGTAGGTACTATATACTTTCTGGTTCTACATTCAGTACTTAGACTTCACAACTCTGTATGAAGGGAAACCGGCAGTTGTCGGCGATTAATATATTATATGAAATGTAACTTATGCATGATAAGGTTTATCATTTATATTACAATTTATCTCCAACGCTGCAAAACCATATGTACCTGGTTATAGCCCCATTCCATATTTCTGGTTATCACGGGAGTATCTTCATCAAAAAGGTTATCGTAGACCACATCGAGAGTAAGCTTGAGCATCAAAAATGCGGATTACTAGCTTTGCAAGCTGCTACCATCAAACTTTTAAGTTTGTTGGGATTGCCTCATTTTCTGAACAACATAGCTCGGGATGATACTTTCCCCGGGATTATCGGGTATTTTCATCTCATGGACAAGAATGGGCGGAAGGAACAAAAATAAACTCTCACCCAGGCCAGGTACATACAGTACAATTCAGCCGGATTCTTTTTAAGCAACAAGATCCACTGTTTAGTGAACATCTCGCCGGCTCGATAAACAAGCCTCATCCTTTTGCATGTTACTATTTTCTGACGGAGCGGGAGGCATGAATTGGTTACCAGCCGTATGTTACGAGTCGAAGTGCCCGTGTATGTTTTGGGGCGAAAGGGCCTGGCATAGAGTATCCTTGGAGCCGGGAGAGTTTCAGTCTCGCCTCGCGCCCCTTAGCTACAGCGTCGTGTGTCACCCAACTGTGTCAACATTCAGCAATACAGGTGCAACCAGGCAACAGGTAAGCTGGAGTCAACATATGGTTCAGCATGGAGATTTTCAAGGATGATCAGGCCTGCCGTGGTGATGAATCTATTGTCAAGAATCGGGAAGACGCTCATGCCGCAATGTAAAGTCTGTTCGTCTTTGAGGTGCCACTGCACTTTGCCCTACAAATATCAAAAGCAGATAGCAATGCGTCTCCGATTTTTCTATTGGCTGAGATACCAATAGTATTGCAGTTCTATACGTGGGAGTAAACATTAACATTCTTCGCTAACACATGGATGATGAACTTACTATTTGCGGAATATCCTTCTGTCCGGTTCGTATATTGCACGAAGGACAAAATCGTCTTTCCTTCCTCGCAAGCCTTGTCATATACGTGGATAATATAGTAACAGTATCTAGTTACACTCATGAATAGCTAAGTCTTAGTATGCATTGTGCACAAATACAGACTAGCGGTTCGAAAATGCATCGCAGCTGAACCGTTGAACATCGAACCGGAACAGAAGAGCTAGGCTGAGAGTAAACTTTAGCGCTTAGCGCGGCCGTTATTGACAAGCTCACAGCAGACCATATCGTAACATCGAAGGCCAATATCCTCACCTCTTCACTACCACCCAACTTCATTCGGAAAGGAGGCGTACGTTATACAACTATTTCATAGTCTCGTGCGTACCACAGTTAGAGAGAATCGCCTGGATACATCATGTTTTCCAGAAGACGACTTCGTGTTATTGTGGAGGTTGTAGATGCTAAACTGAATAGAGCATACGAGTTCGATTAGATTATCTAGCCAGTGTGTAGGCGACAATACGCAGAAAAACTGGACAGTGGTCCGAATTCCTTGCTCATGTCGGCATTCAAGCTCAAGCTCTGGCTCAACTTCATGGTGAATTTTTCTACGGCGGAAGGTAATGACCGTTATACCGGTGGGAATGAGATAGTAAGAAGTCAAGTATGAACTGATATGGCGGTATTGTTTGCCAAAGCAACTGTGTAAAGAGGAGTTGATTAGGTTGGGATGGATCAATTGAAAAGTAAGGCACTGTATGTGTTGGGGAAAACAGGTGGAGAGCGAGAGGAAATTGCTGGAGACGGGACTTCAGGATTAACTCCTTGACTCGGATAAGGATTTGATTTCAGAGAAGGGGGCTGCCAAACTATAATAGGGAGAAAGATAAAAACTTCATTTATAACTCGTATACATCATTGTAGTAAACTGCCTCATCGAGTACACTAAATTGCATCATGAAAACCAAGTACCCAGCCAACAAGCAAACGATACTGGGAATAGTAAATACCCATCGTGCATGTAATCTTGTCTCCTCCCATCCCTCAACCATAAACCAGCTCTCAAATGTATACGTACCTTAACCTAGATACCTCGTTGAAAACCTTAACAGTCCTAAATCCAATCTCCTTCACCTCATCCTACTTATCTCACAGTACCGAGTCTATACCGCCAATCCTAGAGACTGCCTTCCCTGATAGACATGGTAGTGTGTTATCTTGTCTTGGTTCGTTTGTTTGGTACTCTTTCTTATCTAGACTTGCATGAAGACACGTACTTACCAAGACATACGATGGGGAAAACGAAGCTGTTTCGTTCTTGGGTAAGAGGAAAGCGAATCCTGTAGTAAATGAGTGATCTGCTATGCGATGATTCTTATTACGATAGCATTGAGAATCGAAACTGGACTAGAGATATCTTAGAGTAAAGTTGCTTGCACATATGAGAAGTGTCGAGCATTAATCTAAGAGTATCCCTCCGTACCAGGCTGCAGACATATAAATTAAAGGTTGGTATCAAGTATAAAGCTCAGGAATGTATATTTGCAGTATAAATATAAAACTTTCTCGGCATCCATATAAGTGGCTTCTATCATCGTTAAGTGACAATGTTTATTGACTCCACGCATACTTGAAAGAACGTTGAAAATCAAATTAAACCCTTAACCACGAGAATACACAGAGTACAAGCAGATGCCTACCCAATTATCCACTCGGGCTTAATATCAAGCAACCACCGTAGTATCCTCAGTAATCGTTACAAATCTCTCCGTTATTCGACTCCAGCTTCTACATGAGAATCAGATAGTCGCGTCCTTGTCTTCCAAACATGTCCTCTTAACGGTCATCCCGAACCAGAACCATCACTTATGATCAACAAACTAGAAGTGAAGCATTATGTACACCCCCTTACCGAAGAACGTAACTAAGTCATGATTTCACTGTCATGGTGATACAACTCGCAGCGTAACCGAGCTCGAAAGGAGAATGTTCAGCCTCGCAAATCACTGTCCAGATCCTCAACCCCAATCACTACTGCAGGGTCACAAGACGGCAAAGACGAGATTATTTTAGAGGCTTGGTATCATTCTTTTGTTTATTCATTATTATAAGGTGTCCCCTCCGTAATAGTCACATACAATACAATTCCGCAGATATCGTTCATGAATCATCTCATCTCCCCTTCGTCCATTCATCATCCGCCATTGATTATCACAGGTACTAAATTTCATTCCATGTATTATCATTCGACGCCATCAAATTCAGTTTCCTCTTCAGGAAGCTCATCATCTTCCTCCAACCCCTCGAGCCTCTCTCCATCCTGATCATCTCCAACTACCTTTCCCTCCTCGATGGCTAAGATCTCTGCTCCACCTTCTGGCAATCCTCTCTCTTCTCTTAATTGCCTTATCTTTGAGTTAGTCATCTCAAAGACGTATTGACCTAAATGTTCTACCCCCTCCATCACCGCTTCACCCTGCACCGACTCTAAACCCTCCTCATCCGCCAGTATCCTCTGACTTGGCCACATTTCTCCAGTACTTAGCATCAACTTATCTGGTCTCGAGAGCAGGATATCAAAAGCCTGTTTTAGTTCAAAACAAGATTCAAATACCTCTCGTCGTCCCAAAATATAGAGGCCAAGACGAGCGCGAGATAGTGCAACCGTGAGACGTCTGATATCACGAAGGTAGCCGACGCGCGATGTACGAGTGAGAGAAAGAATGACATCTGAAATTATATTAGCGTTTCGTTCATACAGGAGTCATCCCAAGGAACTTACAGTCATTTTGCTCTCCCTGGTACTTATCGACTGTTGTGACAATTTTTGGAAGACCAAATAGAGGATTCTTGGCACATCGATGGGATAGGACGTCTTTGATTAATGCACGCTGACCAGCATATGTAGACAATATGCTGATCTTCGAAGCTGGATATCCGAGCAATCGCATATACTGGTAGATGGCTACTGCATATTCTGCTTCTCCTAAATTCTGAATAAAATGAGGAGTTGGCTCCATTTCACCCTTACCTTTGTAATCAAGCACTTGAATGAATTGATAATCATATTTGAAACCCGCATTCGCGGTTTGATATTCAGATGTGGTTGATACGATTGGCAAATTTCCAAGGTTTTGATAACGCCAGGAGTAGAGAGATGCAATAGACGGACGAGCACGACCCTGTTGATCGAGGTTGATAGTGGGGACACCCAGGCGAACTAGGCGAGAAAAGAGCGATTGTTCAAGATTTGCGTAATGACGGAACGCAAGATTTTGAATAACAGGAGAATTCTGAAAGTGATCACCGCATAAAACTACACGCTGAAGTGGTGTTCCGCCACTCTTTGGCTTCTGCAACGCCATGGGTATGAAGTTCTCAATTTCAGTGATCTGAGCTGCCTCCTCCATAACAACATTGTCGTAGTGAAAGCCAAGTGATGATATTTCGCGTCTTCTCATGGCTGCATGTGTAGAGGTCATCGCAATGATTCTAGCCTCGTTGGTAAGAAGATAGTTCGCCTTATCTCGATCGCGTCGCAATATTTCGAATGGTCGGACATCTTCAAGCTCCGCAAATATCCTAGTAATGTGGTGATAGCAACCCGTGGCTACATCAATGACAGCATCTTTATCAGAACCAGGAGGGAAAAGGGGCTGAGGAGCGTTCGAAAAGTAGTAGTGAAAGGGGAAGGCGGAGATAATAGACTCTGATGTTGACTCTGGGTCTTTCATAACTTCCTGAAATCTCGTCCACGCCGGCTCAACGTAAACTGAATTGAAGTACCCAGCAGTCTCTGCTGAGCTTCCATGGGCACCTGGAGCGCCAAAATTGGCGGCAAGACGATCAACCTCTCTTAGGTAACCATCCCTATTTTCAAGGAAAGACTCGACACGTCCATGCTTACTAAAATTCGTTTCAGTGTCTAATTCCTCCTCACCATGGCCCAGCCGTAAAAGGTGGCGCTCATCAATATCAAGAGCAACAATTTTCTGAAATAATTGATTGAGAGCTTGGTTGCTATGTGCAATAAGAAGAGTGCGCTGGTTGGGGAAATTGTGGTATAGGTTGTTGATTATTTGGGTTGCAACATCCGTTTTGCCTGTTCCTGGAGGACCGACAATAACAGTAAGACCAGGCTGCGTGCCAGAGATGATTGCTTCAATCTGAGCAGGGGTGAAACGGACTTGGTTCAGCTTAGGAGCATCCATGGGATACGGTCCTGTACTTGGCGGTTTGTATGAAGAGACCTGTATAGCTTGTGGTTCCTCCTTTGGCGCAGGCTCCGCTTCCCTGCGTCTCTTCTTGGTTGGTCTGGCTGGTGGTTCAGCAACTTTCGCCACAGTTTGTAAAACATAAGGTGGTCCAAAACTGCTTGTAACATCATCGTTTGGTTCAACAGTCCTACCGGGCAAGCTCTCGACAAGATGTTGCCAGTCAAGAAATGTATCTCTATAGTCGACCTTTTTAAGTTGATTTGACAATCTAGTGTAAGTGGCCCCCGCAGGATCACCATAGCCTAAAAAGACCTCATGAAGCCATGGGGCTAATGGTACGTCAGATAAAGTTAGACTTCTGATCGATTCGAGAATGGGTTTGAAATTGTTTTCACGTCCTCTTCTGCGAACAATGACGTTCATAGTCTCGTAAACATCAGGTTTCCCTTTATCGGCACGATCTTTGTCCTCTTTGTACATAGCTGCGTCAAGTTTCAGTTGGATTCTTCGCGATCCTGCGCGAGCGTTACCGTTGACTTGACCATTGTAATTCATCAATGAGCGACCCCGATCGTCTTGGACTTGAACGACTTCGGCAGCTCGGAGATAATTCAAACCTAGCTTTTGCGCCTCCGAAGGGGTTGCTCCACCGTTCGTAATGATTGCAGACTCATCTATCGCTTTCACAGATAGTAAGAAGATCACATCATCGGGTCGTAACGAATCCCACTCTCGGCGAATGTTTTCAGCCACGCGGCTGACATCAATCGTGACTTCGGCTCGGACAACAGCAGGCTTGTCATCTCCTACAAGTGGAGGTACCACTTCAAGAATACTACAGACTGGTTAGTAAAAATCGCAGTGGGGAATTGAGGTTGGATTTACGAAGGTTTTGTTATCGGCAGTGCCATCCTGGAAAACCCTTCAAAACTTGTCTGGCCTGTCCTGCCAGCTACTGGTCGCAAACGCTTGATTGTGTCCTCAACATCTCGTCTGATCTCATAAAATGATTCGCATCGATGTAAGATAAAAGACCGCCAAAGAAAGTCTCCCACGGTCAAATATTGCAAATTCAGCTTCGGAATAGCCAAAGGTTGTGACCCATCAAATCCATCATTTCTTAACAGGGTTCTCTCAAAAAGAGAACTTTCTGTCGGAAGAATGCTCAAGTCACGGGCTGTCTCTTGGAATGTCTTGCGCTTTTCATGCGTCGATAGAAGAATCTCCATGAGAAATTTACGATCCACGGTAACCTTCGTAGATGGGGGATAAGACGTCCGTAAGTCGAGGAGATCGCAGAGCTCTGTCATCTCAGCATCTGTAAGGGATTCTAAATGACCCTCAAGCTCCACTCGCTTATCGATGGATGAATAATTGGACAAAGCAAGAATAGTAAGCTTTTCCTTGAAGTGCTTGAGTGCAGTCCTCTGCAGGGACGCTAGTGTGGCACAATGGCGTTCATATGCTTCCGTGCGGCTATGCTGAGCACCTGTGTGGTCATTGATTGCAAAGTATGTATAATGCTTGAAAAGCGCGTATAGATCCCGTAAAAGCCCATTTTCTTCATCATTAAAGGCTGGGGATAGTCTGATGGTTGGGAGAACGTGCAAATCTTGTAAGAGTGTGTTCACATATCTCCTCGTTGGCAATTGACTCTGAAGATCTGATAAAAATTCTATAAACCTTTCACAGTATTGTACATTTTCTGATTCAGACGTTAGCGCAGGGAAAACAACGTGATAAGAAGGATTTGTACATACCGGCTTTTATCTTCTCCTCATAAAGCTGATTGAAGAAGTCCAGAATCAAAGTTAGAAGCCATGAGCGCTCAAATCGAAGTCGAGCTTTTGTAGGTTCGTCAGAGGCATCATATCGTTTTGCTGCCGCCCGCCAAGCTTTCTTTAGTTGTACAGTGTGATCAAGTATCTTCTCCCTTTTCTTCTCGCTCGAAATGTTATGCCAGAGGGATATTGATACTAGAGGGGCGCATTCTTTCCGAACTATGCCGTTGTCTAAAGACTGGAATGCGCTTATTATGAATGACAAGAGGTGTGTTCGAATCGTTGTCGAAAGGGTAGTGTCTAATGTCATAGACAAGATTCGTCGAAAAATGGTCGAGAAATCAGTTGTATTGTCCGCAAAGATATCTGAGCTCGTCAGTATAAAGCAGTCAACCTTCCCTTAACAGCACTTACCCCAAGTTGGCAGATGTTCTCTAGTCCTTACATTTACAATAAGAACTATGAGAAGTATATGAAAATTAGAAGCGTCTTCGGAATAACCTGGCCAAAGATAACTAGTATTGTTGTTAGTAATACATCTATAGCTCAAGACTCTTGATGTATGTACTTCTCAAGGATATGTAGGTTCTCCAGTATCAAAAGAGATCTGAATGGGAAATCCTCCTGCTCTAAAACATCCCATATTTCTTTCTTGATAACGTCCGGCTTGACCTTCACCTTTGTCGACTTCTTCGAAGGCTTCAACCAATGTTTTCCGGCAAGTTGCGCAAATGGGCTTTCATTCTGTGATTCCTCCACGGACGGCACTCTCAAACTTTCTTCAACAACCTTTCCCTGGCCTCTTCCTTTCGTCCTCGGAGCCATTGATGTTACTCGTGGTATTGACTGGCAATTTGTATTGCGCGCGTCGGTCGCGTGTAAACATCTTATCGTACAGATAATTTTTGGAAGCTTGGTGTAATATGCTTGATGACTAAGCAGAATTTTGACGCTGAATCTAGATTGACGTCGTAATAAGTTTCAACTGCAGCGACAATTAACTCTACCACCAACATTTTCACCACATAAATATTCGATTGCGCCGGTACTCAAGACTGTCGAGTCGAAATTTACATTTCGGTATGGCCGTCACCATGGAGACTCACGGTTTACCAATGGTGGACGCTTTCGCGCAATTATTGTTAGAAATGCTTCAGCAGGCTGAATTGGTCAAACAATCACATACGATAGAGTCGCCTTTGAGTAAGACGGATCTTTCGAATACCTACGAGCGAATCGATCAATTATTCAGTGAACCGGCGTCCATAGAGGCCAAAAAGCGCAGCCAGTATGCGATCATCGAAACTGCTGTTCGAGATACCTTCAACAATTTACTGGTAAGCTTTGCACCAGTACGAACGTTAGACACACTCTGACGAATCTTAGGCTTCAATTTCTATTGAAACTCCTTCTTCTTCCCGATTATGGAACCTCCTCGATATTATCTCTATCATGTCCGACGATGAACAATGCGAGCCTGCCCTTCTGTTTTGGCTGGTTGAAGAGTTACTGGATAGTCAAACGATTGCTGGGTGCCGGAGGATATTTGATTACCTTGAGTCACGACGTGAAAGGATTACCGCGAAGCATTTCAACCAAAAGAACCTGGTTATTTTGAGAAGCTGCAACGAGCTTCTGCGGCGACTTTCCAGGGCTGAAGATACCGCATTCTGTGGTCGCGTTTTTATCTTCATGTTTCAGAGCTTTCCCCTAGGCGACAAGAGTTCTGTAAATCTACGTGGCGAATTTCATGTCGAAAATGTCACATCTTTTGACGCCCTACCGCCCAATACAGTGGATACTGAGAAAATGGAAGTGGATTCAGACAGCAATGCGAAAACAACACCTCCAGTTACAAAGCAAACCACAAATGGCAAAGCGACCGCGGCGAGAGGCTCGGAGGACAACAATGGTTTCGGAAAGGATGCGGCATCATCAAAACGTGAACCGTCGATGAAACCTGATGAGTTGTACCCGATCTTCTGGTCGTTACAGCAGAGCTTTAGTCAGCCGAAGAGATTGTTTAATGCCGAAAACTTTGCTGAATTCAAAAAGGGCCTAGAAGTTACAATAGCTACATTCAAGTCGGTCCAGCATGAAACAACAGGGCGCCCAGCAGCAAGAGCAGCAGAGGATAATAAGAGAGGTACAAAGAGAAAGCGCAGTCAAGGAGACGATGACCTAGCCAACTCTTTTAACCCCAAATATCTCACAAGCAGGGACTTGTTCGAGTTGGAGGTATGTAATATCTCATCACTCATCAGTGGATGATAATCTAACTTGAAAATTTTAGATCAGTGATTTGTCGTTTAGACGGCATATACTTGTCCAAATCTTAATAATAATGGATTTTCTTCTTTCATTGAGCGCTAAAGCAAAAGAAAAACTTTCAAAAGCTTTACCAGAGAACCTTAATAGATCAGTGACTTATGCAGATCAAACACTTAATGAGGAGGATGTAAGTGTCTCTGTCTCCCCGAGATATGTCTTTTTGTGAATAGCCGCTGAGAATTTATAGACGAAGTGGTCATTAGACATGAAAAAGTCGATTGCCGATTATCTAAAGAAAGGTGCAGATGGTGCATTCTTTTATCGTATGGTTGAAACTGTCCTTTCGAGGGATAAGAATTGGGTCCGTTGGAAGGTTGAAAATTGTCCTTCTATCGCCAGACCAGCCGTCTCACCTCAGGATTACGTTGCCGCGAAAGCATCAGCGCGCAAAGCGACAACTAACAAACGATTACGCCCAAATCCTTTGGGATCCTTGGACCTCAAGTTCCTTGCGGAAAATGACTTACAAAGTGGTTTGGAAAGACTGAAAAATCCAGAACGGTATCAAATACCCTCTATCAAGAGCTTCAGAAATAAAATTGATTTGGATGACATGGATATCGATATGGCTCGGGATGAAGAATCAAAAAATGTTGCTGTAGAAGCGAAGGCGAGCAAATGTTGGCGGGCTCTACGAATCGCTAGTGCCAGTAAACTTGCTGCTTTCGATAAAATCGAGAAATCCGATAGCATCGATGAAATATTCAAAGATGATATCAAACCCGAAGATCTCATCGCCCCTGGCGATGAGGATGCGCTGGAGAGTGGAGACCCAAAAGCTGGCGAGGGGGATGATGGGGTTAAAGAACCGGCCCCGACAAAATGAGGATGTAGATATGGAGCAAGAGAAGAAAGAAGAGCAACCGAGTGTCCCAACAGATCTAGTTCCAGCTATTGAAGTGGATAGTAGAGGATAGAAGTGACAAGGAGCATCCAAGGCCGGTGATTAGCGCAGGTGGGTGAAATGAGATGAGATCAAATGATCATCTCCAGAAATATGATGTCATGAAACAAGCTTCAGTTGAAAACTGTATTTGTATTGTATAATACTATTAGGCCCATTTGATACCTCGCGAAGATATACCATATGCCATAGCAGAGCTTAGCATAGCAATGCTAGGGACACTATCAATGATAGAAGAGATAAGATAGTTTATTTTTATCGTGCAAGGCTAAAATTTGTGAGTGAAGTAGTAGTGGCGCTCAAGGTATGTAACTACCTAGGTATAGAGATGATTAGAGGTGTGCTTTGCAGTGTAAACCTAAAAATGGAAGGTTTAGCGAGGTGAAAGGGCTTTTTTTATCATTACTTTTGGTACGACGAATACTAAATGTTTAATTAAAAATCAATATCCCAGAACTTCCTGTCTGTAATATTGTGAACGTTTTTGAGATATGTAGCAAGGGTCAGGAAATCGTACCGCAATGAAGATGTGTCCTTTTCCTCTCACCTGGTTTCCTCTCACCTGGAGACGGCAGTATGGTCGTATTTGATGAAAACTATGCAGATGTCTCCGTCGGAAATATTTACAGGGAAGCGAAAATAAAAGGGGTGGATTCGGAACAGGAATGACAGGCGGAGTTGAGATTCGACCCGAGGGGATCGCTTCCCGTCTCTGGAATGATTGAGATGGCGAGGCATTGATAGTCCTTGCGGTACTGAGCCATGGTTGCATGCATGATCTTTTGCTCTCCTTGACAGGAGCACTCTGGGGGCTGAAGGGATACTCGCCAATCAATCGCGTGAGGGAGAATACAAAAAGCTCGCTTAGCTATGGAGACTCGGTAGAATTTCTGTTAGCCGGTTTTGGTGGAAGATAACGAGAAAGAGTATAATTACTGCAAGACTTACATGGATAGAATCTCTCATCAGTCAATTGGTAGTCCTCGCTCGAATCTTTCTTTTTGACAATAGAATCGTGTGAGGATGATACTTCACTGTCACGCACTTCGTACCATGCAAATGAAATTTTCATGTAAGACTTAATTACCTTGGAATTCTGGGTGTAGTCGAGTAATACGGAATCTATTCAGAAATTAGGAGAGTCTCAAGTAATTACTTGAGTACTACTTTTCTGGTAAGATGCTATATATTCGTAGAATCCTCCCTAAATCTTATTATAGCGTATATTTTATGTATATAGTGGTAGAAGCTTTAAAGCGTCTACATTGAAAGATTTTTAGAATACTACATTAGCTTCAAAATAGCTTCAAATACTATATTAGCTTCAAAATAGCCTTAAATACTATAGTATACCATTCTCAATCCCATTTCAACTCTTCAACTTCACTTCGATTCTTTAACTTCACTTCAACACCATCAATATCATCAATACTATTAATACTATCAGCGATTTTTCATTTGAGCATCGACTCCACAAAAGGTTCCTGGCGGAAGAATGTGACCCGAGGGAAGAGCCAATATTATCAATACTATCAATAGTAAGTTATTCCATTCGTTGAAGAATTGCTTTTTTTCTACTTCGCTTTCACTCCCCTATTTTCGAAAATGCTCTTGCTTCTCTTCCCCCCCCTCCCATCAATAACATATTAATTACTTTAGATTTTAAATAGCTTCAATATTACCAATAACAATAATAACAATAATGATAATACTATAGATTTGTAATATACTCGAATATACCCAAATAAAGCAATACGCTTAAATAAGCCGAAATCTTGTAGTATGCTTTAATAAACTTAGCTTAATAGATTAAAATCAACAGACTAAACTTAAAATAGAGATGTAAACTATTAATGTTAACTTCTGTTTCCTATACCATATGCCTAGAGATCTATGGATTCCTCCTAAATGTTGTATGTCAAAAAACCATTTTGAATATGGAATTATGCCATAAACCGGATATGGCATATGGCCATATTTCTGGTACTCTAGGGTAATTGAACGGCTATCTCATCGATATGATTTTGATGAGATATACATTTATTAGCCTGAGCTACGAGCGCCGCACTATTCAGCAACGGAGTTTCGGATTATTGTGTTTCAGGCAACGAATCCTTTACTATATCTTGAACGGTGAAATGGGAAGGGAGACTGAGTAGGGATTCACATGAGCATTTATGACCACTTGCTTACTCGATTTCAACTTTTAACATCTTTTCGTCAAAAAATTCAGGGCGAATAATATTTGACAGATATTGAAAATACCATCATCTCTTCCATTCTAAGAATCCGGCATTTGTTCCTCAACCATACTCACTTTCCTCCATTCAAAGACATAAATACACAAATAATGATGCTCTATCACCGGGACCCCTTCAAAATCATGGTGCGGCAGATAAAAATCGAGCAAAGACATGCAAGCTGTGAGATTTGGACAAAGGTAATTTTCGAGAGCCCTGCAGAATATTGAAAGCCAGCCGCCATCGAAAGTTCAGTACTGTACAGCCGTCGATAGAGCTCCAAATTGTAAGATCGTACCTCTCAACATCAATATCCTCTTACTATCCATCCCACACCACAAGTACCACCTCGATTCCACCCAAAGCTACCAATGGCTCCGCACCAATACCTTTGCATCATGTTTTTCTAGATATATCCAAGCCGGGGGGAGCTGGAGAAGTTTAAGATTGGCGTAGTGCCCAATGTGCTCCTAACCCGCAACGTTGCTATGTGGGAATACCCTATGTAAGAAATGCACACCCCTGAAAGCGGCATACTACATACAGACCTCTTTTCCAGAACCCATGCTCTGCTATGCATCATTCTACCTAACCGGTACTGGGCAGAAAACCACACCAAGTTGCCTCCAGATTCCTTCTCCGAATTCAAATTCGTCAGTGAAAGGCTGGATCTTCGCTCTGGAGACTGCGCCTGCCTCGATTGGCCTATTTGAGATTTCTCTCGGTTCTTTTCTCTCCTCTCGGGAATGTCTCGCTTCATCTTCTTGTCCCTCGGAAAAATGCTATCGCATATTTCGACGTCGGTAAAGAGCTAGTGTTCTCTGCACCGGTATTAGATTGCTTGATGTCTGTGGACTACTCACAGGATGCTTGGATTGAACTTGACCATTGGAAGGCGAACGCCGTGGATAAAATAGCGGGTAACCCAGAGAGATGAGTTTTATGGCTTGGGCTGCATCGTCTCGATCCAATCCGAGGATATGAGACTAGTGCTCGGGACAACAGCTGTCGGACTTGTGGTTGGGATCCACGATTGGTGCTGATTATTTGGGCAGTTCGCGCACCGTCGAGGAGATGGGATGCTGTACTATAATCCGAGGAGGGATATTGATATGCATATTTACGTCTTGCTATCTCATGCTATACTACTCCATGCAGTACGTAGTGAATACATGCGGACGCAATACCACACGCAGCAAGCGAAGCCAAGCCCCATCCAATCCGTCATCTGTAGACAATTGCAAACCGCCGGTCTCCGAATCCACTTACCCGTCTACCATTTGATCACCAAACGATTCTCCTCCAGGAGCATTCTGCCACAAACTGCCATGCATGGCGTTCTTGGTCGATTCATCGTTCCGTCATTGTTGAAATAGCTTCCTGATCTCCTCCATATCCTCCTTCCCGTTGACTACAGCCCACCAATTTCTCACGTTGCCGTCTTCGTTTGGAGAGGTCGAGCTTGGAATACGATTGGAGTGATCGTTGTCACGGATTATGACGAGGTATTGGGGCGGGTCTGGCGTGTCTGGCGTGTCTGGCGTATGTGAGGGGAAATCACCATAGCCACTCAAGAGGGAGCGAGAAGGACTCAGTTTCCAGGCCCTGCATGCAAGGTTTCTGCGTGGGGGGTGTCTAGGGTGGGGATTCGGGGATGCAGACGAGCACGGGACTGAGGATGTGGGTGGTGCTGACGATGAGCGGGGAGGAGATTGGGAGGGTATTGGAAGAGGCGAATAGGCTTCGTGGTCAAAAAATAGGAGGTGGATTGTGGGTTTGGGCTTAGGTTTGAGATAGGGTTGCTTGGTTGAGAAGTTCTTGGAACTAGGGGCCTTGGAATGGATCTCATGGGGGCTAGTTTAAGAGATGGTGATGCGGGCGGGGATGGATAGAAGTTTGATGATGGAGGAGGCGTTAATGTACTGTAATCGGAATATTGATCACTGGCGAGGCCGTCCTTAAGACGATTAGGGCTTTGAGCCATAAGAGGACTAACAATTTGGGTCGAGGGGGTAGGTGCATCTGGAGCAAATATTGCAGGTGGAGGTGAGAATGAAGAAGATGAAGGAGAGTTAAGAAGAGAGTTTATACATATCCTCTTTGTTGCTGGCTCAAGCTCGGTCATTGATGAAACCGGTGATTTGAAATTTATGGCTAGTGCCGATGTAGGCGTGGAGATCAGGGACGAAGGACGCTTTCGTGTTAGAACCCCAGGGCTTTGATGGGATGATGCAAATTTGTTTGGGCTGTACAGCTGTTTGAAGCTCATGATGGAATTCGACTTGTTCAAATCCAGCCCGTGGTTGAGATTAACGAGTGTATTTACAGCCGCGTGTTCAAGGTTGCTGAGGGATGAAGATGCGGCCTTTGGGTTTGAATCGAACGTGGAAAGTTGCGATGAAGTCATCATGCGGGAATGACTCTGGTGATAACCTGCCCTTCTTATTGGAAGTTTTGGTAGTATGCGGCTAGCCCTGAATGATGCCATATCTGCTGTCTCCATATTCTGCTCCAACTCGAAATTCCGGTCAACTTTTTCAACCCCCTCATGCTTGACGGGCGAGTTAAGTGGAGAATCTTGTACAGGGACAAAAACATCCGGACTAATAGTGCGACACTTTGCGTTAAAATCTTCCAGGACGACAGGGCGATTTGGACGATTGTTGGTAGGAAGTGATGATGAATAATGATACTGACGAGCATTTGAATCATCTATATGCACCGGGGAGTTTTCCTTTTTCTCATTTATGTCTTTGGATTGATCTTCGCCTTCGGAAGATAGAGTCAAATCTATGACTGGGGCTTTATTTCCTTCTGGAATATGTGCGAGCCTTGGAGTCATAGACAGAGGCCCCATGACATATGAAAGACTCATTTTATTGAAATTCTTTCTCATGGTCTGTCTCTGCCGATGCTTTCCGCTCCCTGAAAATTGGGTCCTCTTGCTTTCTGGCTGTGATTTTCTGATCCGGGATACGAGGGGCAGCAATAGGAATATTGGAGGAACGAGGAGTGACTGCACAAAATCTTCTAGCGGCGGCCCCTCGTCGTTCTTGTTCCTCATCCAAATTGTCACTCGAAATTTTGATGCTGCCTTGATTGTAAAGAACCTGGTCCTGGAATATTAGATCTTGAGATCGTTCCATGGACTTGTGGTGATGTTGGTTGGGTTAGAGCACCAGATCTTGAGACCGGAATGGCACCCCGTGATGGCGGTACAGTACGTGAAAACTTAGCTTTAGGAATAATAGGTGGTTTTTGACTGGCGGGGATAAGTATTTGGCCATCGGTATTAGGTACGGCTTTATAACTAATCATGGTTATGTTCGTTGGTTAAAGATATTCGTTCGGTATGTTATGTGTTGTTTGAATTCGAAGGGAATTAAATGGGACGGGGACTGTGAGGAGAATAAAAGTTATATAATAAAGCCATGATACATCTATATGAATCATAAGGGAGGCGGTGCATTGGACGTGAATGTATTTTGATCGTAGTAGAACCATCGTTCTTGATTGTATTTACGATGGAGGAAAAAGATTCCGGGGAAAAAGGTTATTGTCGCTGTCGTTGTCGAGTCATCAATTGAGCCGCTCATATATGTTTCACATGTGAATCATCATAGGGAAAAGTTGGGATGAAAGTGTGCGCGTTGAGTCATATAAGTCTTTTGTGAGTTCTTTTGTGAATCTAGCAGTATTTAATCCAGAGAAATGTTTGACGGAGATACGTAGGAGAACTCCAAAATGGAGGAACAAATTCCGAATATTTCCCTTTAGTCATCATTTCTGTGTTATTGACCTCTAGTTTTTGATTCTTTTCACTGGTTTCTATGAGGGGCGGGTGATTGCAATTTGACAATAGACTGTGAATTCTACTTGCATATCAATTTCTCGCTAATTACCAGAAAGATCATGAGTCATGATTAATACTCGTCACAGTGCTCGTAACACTGTGACGAGTAGTTGGATATTTAATACTGGATTCATCTCGTCCAGAAAGACGATTTGTTCATTGACAAGCAACAACAAGTTTCTCAAGCGTATTTTGATGCTCTACGATGATTATATAACTTTAACCGATTTCTGTATTGAAGCTCACTTGTTTGTGCCGGGTGAAATCTAAAGTCAACGCTGATAGGTTTATCAACTGTCCTCAGAATTGCTATATATGTTATTCACTGGCGATGAAAATCGCAACTTTCATCCGTATCTGAAGCTTCATTCTCTTTATTCTGCTGCTAATAGCCCGACTGCCATGCACCTAGGTAGGAGGCAGCATAAAACATGGTCGACTCACACATCGTTCCAACTAGGAATTTGATGTAAGATCTTACAATAAATTGTTCTCTGATATATCACCACGCTAACCACTGATGTGCCCTCATCTAAATTCATGTTCACTTTTATGCCCTCTTAGTCATTCCGAACCTTTCGAAATTGTGAAAAGGGCTGGCTGACTTGCCGAGATCTTTGACCCATGATGGGGGAGACTATTATCCTTTCTCTACGGTACAGTTTTGCGTACCTCAAGATTTTCAAGCTCCAGTTGCTCTGTTCCAGTACCCGTGTCGAAGCTTTTGGGCTGCTGGCGGCATGATGCCAGTAGTAGTGCCAAATAATAATACCAAAAAACAATACCGGTACATTCCTTGGATTGACTGTGCCAACCCTTGATGTTTGAGGCATCCATATCAACACCTTCACCAGGCGCTGATCTCTTTAAAGATAGAATTTGGTTCCTGATGGCGACCAAGGTGATTTTACTTGAGAAGTTCCACTGCCATCCTGAACTATGCTCGTAGGCCATGAGTATGTGGTATAAATTTCAAACTGGTGTGATTCAATTCTTGTTTTACCAGAAGCCCTGGAATTTCTCAAGATTTCAAGCTGGTAATAATCGAACAGCCACATAGTACGAAATACTGTAGACGTAATAAATGCATATATCTAAACATTAACTGCATGATAAGATTTTACCTCAGTCTTTTTGATTATCTTCCTGAACCATGTTAAGCACAATATGGCATCAAGCTTATATTTGATGGAATGGAGGGGTGTGGAGGGGGTAATTCTTCAGAAGCTGGCTTTTGACATTGAGAATTTGCTCTTTGAACTGCCTTTCGATGTACCCTCAAGTTAGCTATTAGAAATGATAATAATTTAAACATAAAAGCACACAAATATTCGTACCTCTACTTAACAACATTGAATATAATCTTTGATTGCAGTCCAAATAGCTAACTTCATCGAATAGTATGATTTCAGAGTGCCAATAATAACTGCGCTGGCATCGATGGTGGTTTCTTTATCCTGGATTATAAGATGCTTGGACAATCATCATGGGCTGTCTGATATTAGTAGGTGGAGCGGCAGCTGAGGGTTGGTCCTCGTGGGTAAACACACCAGCGTTAATGCTCTCCATTCTCAGTGCAGGTAGTCGTTCGCGTTGTCCCGTTTTGTCTTCCTGGCTGAGATCTGTTTGGTATATAAGACTTGAATTTGGAAAAAAAAAAGGATAATGGTGACGTTTGAGGAAGTCTTTGTGAATTTAAAGCAACTGATGAGTTACCAGTCAGTATTGACAGGCTGTGTGAGAAAAGCCTGAAGTGGTACGTTTGGAAAAATCTTTACTGACCTCGTTATGATAGAGATATAGTGTGAAAAAATAATCCTCAAACACTCGAGAGGAGGTATCCGATGTTTGTAAAGCTTTGCCCGCTACGTAACATAGCTAAGTCTTCGATCGCACATAGCCTTGCTATACGGAGCACATCACATCACACATCTTGCTTTGATTGATGACACAAGAAAGATTTTCGAATTCATCCATAGAAAGAATAATTCAATATAGCCAGGTTTGAATACTAGAAAATCTCTATCCAGTCGCATCTGTCTGTCTAGGGACGGAGAGGACATGTTGTTGAAGCGTCGAAACTTAACAGTACCCAGAAAGTGTTTAGAGCACATAGGCCACGAACATCAAGACTAAATGTCACCAGGGAATTGCAAGCAACTTTGCAAGAAGAGCAATCATTGTCTTGTCTCATCCAACCAAGCATGTATCTACCGATCGATGCTCATCGAACCATATGACACATGCTGCACATGCTGCACATGCTCACCTTTTCATTGAATCACAAATGAGAAAGGCTGAACTGGATCTGGATCTGGATCTGAAGCTAATAATCGAGTCAATATAACAAGTCCCTCGAAAAGCCGAATATGATATTATACACTCAACCATGGATTCTTATTATACTGGACTCATAAATTTACCCAAATCCAGGCATAATAATGGGAATAAAGTAAATAATATATGAGAATATACAAGTAATTACCGAGTCGTTGGATGATTTACCTGTTCGGCGTCGTCAATGAGTTCCAGGTTAACCCGTCTTAGTAACATTGTATTACGTCATACAGCAATTTACGGCAAAACATAATAAAATGTGGAATTTAGAATTTAGAGTTTTATATTCGATAGAAGGCTATTAAATTAGATTTAAAAATTATACCTAGGCACCTAGGTAGCTCTCGTTATATATTATTTGATTATTAATCATTAGAATATAATTATAAAAAGAAATACTAGATATCGATAGTAATTAAATAAATAAATAAATAAATAAATAAGTAAGTAAATAAATAAATAAATAAATAAATAAATAAATAAATAAATAAATAAATAAATAAATAAATAAATAAATAGAAATAATAAATCCTTTTTGCTCAGATCTAAGAGTTCAAATTCGAGATAAGCAATCTTATCGATATCACCGACATTTAACCGCTGGCAACTGGAAATAATACATGTAATAAAGTCCACGGGTAGATTATCATTTGATCTCTTAATAATTAATTATTAATACAAGTACCAAGTATTAATGCAATGACTTCAAATAGTTCGAAAGTAAAACCTTAAATTCTAAAAATCACGAGTTCCCTCAAATTGATACAAATACAATCTTTATTATTTTTTAGATAATCTGATCATTCTATTGGATGATCGCGAAGTAAAATGGAAATGCCAATATATTGATTAATATTTGAATGCTATACCTAACTTCAAAATCTATTTTTAGACTGATTTCCTTAGGATTCATTGGGATCATCGTTGCCGGCCTCGGTATATTGCCCAGCGCAATCATGACATATTCTTTGCAACTCTCCTCCCATCCCAAACCTACATATCATCGTAGGAAGAATCATGAGTTCTGGCTCTGAGAATCGAGGTCTTGACCTTGAGAAGGAGTTGACATGCTCTGTAAGTCAAGAATCATTGCTCCCAGAGCTCAAGGCTATCCGCCGCAAATGTTATAGGACTGCGCTTCTATCCGCAGCCGCACCTTGAAGGATGGTGAACCAATTCTGACTGTATCTAGATTTGCACAGAAGTCTTATATCAACCGTTGACCTTGCTGGATTGCTTACATACGTTCTGCGGCTCGTGTCTGAAGGAATGGTTTTCATTCCAAGTCGTCTCCGTACACAATGCACAAACGCCGCTTCCACCGGGTGCTACACCATATACATGCCCATCATGCCGCGCACCCGTTCGAGATACGAAACACAGTTCTACTATAGCGACTTTACTGGATATGTTTTTGGCGCGGAGTCCAGAGAAGGGTAGAACGGCTGATGAGAAGGAGGAAGTCGCTGCGAAATATACTGTCGGGGATGAGGTATTACCGAAATGGGAGCAGAGAGAGAGAAGCTCCAGAGAGAGAAGGTTGGAAGATGAGGATAGAAGATTACTAGAGGAAGTAAGAGACATGAGCTTGAGAGAAGTGGGTGTAGAGAGTTCGGAGGCGAGGAGGGAAAGAAGGAGACGAGAGCGAGATGGAGATAGGTCGCATGGTTCGAGACATCATTCAAGTCGTGAGAATAGTAGGGACAATAGAAATACAGATGATGCGGATAGACGGCGGCGAAGAGAAGAGCACCATGAAAGGAGACGAACCAGACAAGGAAACGCTGCGTTGAGGCCAGAACCAGAACAAAGCGACTCTGAAGGCCGACGAAGGGAACGCAGTGAGAATGAATCGATGAGGAGACGCGAGGAAACAAGCCGGTCAGCCGCGCGACAGATTGAGCATCAATCATCATTACGGTCACTCATCAGTTCTTCTGATATTGACTCTAGGGAAATGGAAGAAGAAATTCTTCGACAGATTAGGGAGGAAGGTCTACTGGATGGGATTGACCTTGAAAATATTGATGTCAGCCAAGAAGATCAGATTAGTGAGAGAATAGCGGAAGCTTTCCGGCGCCGACAGGCAGAGAGATTGAGGCCTGAACCGTCTAGGAGGATTGAGAGTGATGCAGTAGACAGACGAAGAAGATCCCCCCGCGTATCACCGACAGATTCTGGAAGAGAAACGTCTAGTGATGATGCCCCCAGAACCACAAAGACGACGCAGAAATCACGCATCAAGGTCAGGTAGTATGAGTAATGAACAAAGCAGGCCACCGCCATCTATAAGCGCAGTGCATGTGAATCACCTAGAGGTTGGTCCAAGTGCTGGTGGGCGGAGAAGAGTCAGAAGACAGAGAACTTTAAGCGCGCCACGAAGCTCAACAGCTCCTGTTCCCGTGATTGCATCCGAAGAAAGACCTGCCGCTCGGTCCCAGACCGACTTGAGCACTGTACCTCGGACCTCTTCCATACAAGCACATCAACCTATGAGGCCACATGCGCGGAGGAGCACTGATTCAAATGTGCAACGACTGAGCGAATCGTCAATAATTAGAGAGCAGCAGCTACAGATAGGCCCCAACACAAGATCATCAAACACTATCGCCCCCGCATCTACCTCCACTTCTACACCAAGAACATCGAGCAACAGCCTGGGAGAAAGATCTCAGTCGGAAGATATTCCTCTTGCACCAGTTCCACTGAGAAACTCGTGTTCAAGCTCCAGCAGATATATTCGTAGCCTCTGCCGTTCCTGCAGCCGTTCCATACATGGATGAGTCGCTCGTACCAGCGCCCCTCTCACCGCATACTCCTACTCATCTGGCACTCGATAAAGCGGCTGCTTTATCAAGTGGCAGCAGACCAACCTCCTCTCATTCTGTGGGGTCTAGGCCACGTACTCAGCTTTATCCCGAGCCATCAATACCATGTAGGAGATGCCAGAAAACTCATATCGAATATGAGCTGCATTATAATTGTGCAACTTGCTCACGTGGAAACTATAATATTTGTCTCTCATGCTATCGTGCCGGCGCAGGGTGTCTGCACTGGTTCGGGTTTGGCTACTCAGCGTGGGCAAGCTGGGAAAATCAAATGCAAGCAGGGAAGTTGCCACAAGGGGCAGAAAGGCCTCACATGCTAACGGCAAATCGTTACTTGGCACCGAAGATGTCGGCTGGAGGAGCTGATGGTCGTAAAACCCTCACCGCTGAGGACCCTCAGAAACGACTTCAGAGTGGAGCGTTCTGTGCAAGTTGCTTAGCTTGGACAAATGAATGCTACTGGCGTTGTGATTTTTGCAATCATGGTGATTGGGGATTTTGTAACTCATGTGTCAATCAAGGAAGATCATGTACACATTCTCTTTTACCATTGACTTACAAACCACCGGAATCATACTCACCCCGCTATCTCCAATGTATGATCAGCAGCTTCCACAATCAGCAACTATCCTGAAAGGCCCCGGTGTTATCGACGTGGGTAACTTTAAACCTCTCTCCTTCTCTACCAACTGCGATATTTGTCGCTATCCTATTCAACCCTCTTCTACTCGATATCATTGCTATTCTTGCACCAGTGCCGTCCCAGACACAAAACCTGGTGACTACGATATATGTACAACCTGTTACCCCAAACTCGTCGCATCTCGCAGAATTAGCGTTGAGAACGGTCATAACGGCTGGCGACGCTGTTTGCAAGGTCACCGTATGGTTATCGTCGGATTCGAGGATGACCGCGGCGGCCAACGTAGAGTGATAGTCCAAGACCTTGTTGGCGGACATAGTCTCGAAATTGAGCCCATACTCTACCCTTCAGCCGACCACACAATTCCCGAATTACAAAAATGGAGTTGGGGGCAAAGCAATGATACTTTTGTCCGACTTGTCACTACAGATCCCTCAAAAACTGCACCAACCTCAGTCCCAGGTTTGACAATCGAGAGATCGTTTCCACCTGATGGAGGAATTGGAATGTCGAGTTTAGCGATTTGGAGCTGGTGGCCTGCAGAGGGGGCGAGTGACGAATTGATGTTCCCGAAGGGGGCGGAGGTCAGGGAGTGTAAGGATGTTAATGGAGATTGGTTTTGGGGGTGTTATATGGGCAGCAAGGGATTATTTCCCGCTCCATATGTGAGGGTTTTAGACGAGGGTACAGGTGCTGGGAACTAGTCGAGACTGAGATTTGGGAGGCGTTCTGTTGTATTTTTCTTTCTTTGTGGTGGTATATATGCGTCTTGATGGGAACTTGGTTAAAGGGGAGATTGGAAGGCGTGATGATGGTCAATAATATATACATAATCTATGAGACATGTTGACGATTTCATGATGGATGAGAAAGGCAAATGCCTAGTATATATTCATATCAATCTGATGATTTGTATTAATCCGAAATTCGCAAAGGAAGTTGTGAGTGACAAAATAATTACTGTCTTGAAGGTTCTGTTTTGACAAGCAGGGGGGGTTCCAATTGACCCACGCATTTCTCATCATCAACGGTGATCCACCCCCGATGTGACTAATTACGAAGTACCCAACCCAATATATATACAACGACGAAATTGTATTCCACCAGAGCTTCGTCAGGGATTCATGTTCATAGCTCATCGGTTGGTTCATAAGTTAGTCCATTACCTTTTGCTCACTCCTTGGTGTCACATTGTGATATAAATCACGTTTTTCTGTCAGAAATCGTTCATCACCTCGTGCCCAGCTGGGTATGATACATACCACACTACACAGTCCTCCTTTCTCATGAACTTTGGGCTTGAGCTTGTAAGATATATCGAGACTAGGGGTTGTATATAATTGAAAATAGGTCGTTGCCACCGAGAAGATGGGAGACAACACAGAGGAATTCCATAAGTCTTCCTGTGACAGTGCCGAGAATTCGAATGAGACCAGTACAACCACCACAGCACTTGTTTACCCTTTTCTGATAAACAAGGTTCAATTCTACATTCACCCGCAAGAAACTATTAGCAAAACGTTGATTCCAAGTCTCTACGAACATCTACCATACAGTAACCCCATTTTCAGTCGAATGCTCGCTCCTCACAACACTCCCTCTCGACGATGTCTCTTCGCCGCTACGTTTCCTCCATTCGCACAAGTTCCTAGTCTATATACAGTTGTATTCTCTGATAGATCCCGCAAAACTGAATCTCAGATCTGGGTTTTCAATCCCTTGATTACGCCATTCTATTCGCAACCTCTCTCACAAGACCATACTTCCCTCCTAGCTTCTCATCTCAAAAGCCTCCTCGTATTTCTCAAGGCAACTGTCATTCCAGATGCCCCGGGACATCCATTTGACCCAATTCTTAGATTCGCTTGTCTTCATGAAGTTATCACAAACTGTTTAACGGCTCTCCTTTCCTCGCCATCTTCACTCATCCCCTACCATACTCGCTGGAACCTTTACCTGATTCCTACAATACCCTCTCTCATTTCGGGTCCTTTAAGCAAGTCTATAGATGACGAGAAAATCGAGATCAAAAAATCTTCCGTGATCACTTCTGAATATGATGACAATCAGAAGGGTCAAGTTAACTCCAATATACCATCCGGTATCGAGCAATCATCCTTACCCAATGACCTCCCACAATCCTTCACCATCTCCCGTATCCTCCAGAACACATCGACCTCGTAGTTTCTACCTCTTCCATTCCGAGAGAGCCCAGCACTCTCCTTGCACAGCCATCGCTCTGTCTCCTCACGCCCTCGAGCGAAATGGTGGCTTGGGCTTTCATTGGTATCGATGGGACACGTGAGTTTGATCTACTTCTATATCCCAAGCCTCCGATCTCACCTCTCCATTCCCTTTTCCGACTCCTGCAAAGATACTAACCCTCCCAGTCGCAACCCTCTACGTTGTGCCTTCGCACCGTGGCCAAGGGCTCGCCACTCATATCGCGCGCGAACTGATACTCCGTCTTGGACGCAAAGAGTACGGCGATTTGGGGTTCTTGGGGGAGAGTGGGTGGGTTCATTCGGATGTGAAAGAAGGGAATAGGGGGAGTGAGGGAGTTATGAGGGGTCTGGGGGGGGAGAAGAGTTGGGTGAGTAGTTATCTTTGGGTTGACTGTGGGGAGTTTGATGATGGATGGATGGATGGATGAGAGGTAGAATAGACAGAGGAGATATCAGGTATCTTAGTGCAAAGCTCATCGGTCGTAAGGAACTCATGATATCCGCCACAACAAAGTCGCTTAATGAGATTCTATTAGATCGATACTTTTCACCTCCAGAAGCAGTATAAGTACATGGGGAAACATGTGGTCTTAATGATTGCATTGGTCTTCTGGGTCTATTTGTGCATTAGATGGCCAGAGTTCCAAACCTCTCCACAGATACAAGATCCCTTGCGCCGAAGAATAACTTAAAATGATTCATAGCGCAGATCTCTTCTGGACAGATCATCGAAATGTTGAAATACTCGAAAAAGAGGAACCCCCTTCCCCCCTCTCCCCCCAATAACTCAACCTAGACCATATAGAAGCAAATTCAAAGGTCATCCAACCCTCAAATACATGCGCAAATGTCTAGAAAGTTTGATTTTCCGAATCCTCTTGGACTCCTCTCATCCTATATTTACCACAAAATTCACTTGACCTGAAGAGACAAACAACTCTCCACTCCAAATCACCAGTAGAAATGGAATTCCCGTGAATCTATCCCCCCATTCTTTCCCATCAGCACAACCCACATGATCGAGACAAACCCCGCTAGACACACACCCAAAAACACCTCCATCTATCCCCGTTGAAACCCCCCCTCTCCCCGACTCACCTCAAAACACACGCCTGACGCGAACCCCGGCGTCGAACCCCCAACAAGCCCAAAACCACCAGATCAACCCCCACCGTCCAAACGACAAAAGCCATGATGGCCCCTCTCACCCAGCCTCGGAATTCACTTCACAGAAGACAACTCTTCCTTAAACTACCTGTGTGCCTCTAAACCCAGAGAGAGAGAAAAAAAAGCATTCTATATAGTCTTGAATATCAACCAACGGTATATATGCAATCTCCCAGATGAAAAATCCCCCTTCCCATGTCAATCCAAAGCGTCTCTTTCCCTTCTGACCTCGGAAACAGGACGATCCTCCCGTCCCGGCATTCATCCCACTAAACTTCCGAGTCTTAACAGCATACAAAGACATCGATGCACATGCCGCATACCGCAGAGCTAGCAGGAAGCGAACCCAATCTCCAAACATCGAATCAGCTCATACTACCCAAGCAAACAGACCCAGACCCGATCTTGCAAAGCGAGCGAGAGCGAGCGAGAGCGAACCAAGCCACCTCGGCGGTCCACCTCGCGATTCAACATCGACCCCATCAACACGATCTCCAGCAAAGAGCTACAGGAAACAAGCCCCAGTAGCCGCGTGCCCAAAATGAATCGCAGCAATAGCGGTGCTCTCGAACATCCATCTATCCACAAGACTCCGCCCAATTGCGAATAGTCCCTAATGACCAACACTCATTCAAGATTCCTAGATTCAGCGAATAAGCAAACGAGTAAGCAAAACGAGCAAAACGAGCACAACATCGCACACCCCACAAACAAACAGACCAACGACGGCCCAGTCCCCAACATCAAGATTCAAAGCTCCTTCCACCGAGAGTAGCCATCCTCCCCTCTATCCTCCCCATCCCCATCCCAATCCCAGCATCACACACACCCGGTCAACGTGGCCTCCCCCCCAGAACCGATGTTTTTCTTTCCTTCCCCCCCCCCCTAGCGATGCAATATATAGCATAGCACGACTTCACAACCAACCAGGCTAGAAGATGGAATGGACGGTTGGGTTTCCCGTGCTTCAACCCCGTCATTATTTGTAAACCACGCAATGAACTACATTGGTGCCGATATGAATGATGGCGCGAATATCCCGAGACGTCCGCTTGGAACGAGAACGTAGTTTGCAGTGACATGCCACCTGTAAACACTATCCAAAGCAAAAGATACACTCAAACATCGTCGGATGTGAGACATAACGCAGCGTCTTCGAAGAAATCCATTTCGATTGAGCAAGCAGGTATTCTAATGATATACAAACAGATTACGCCGACTAATATTGATGACCCATGACCCAGTGTTCTCAGACGCCAATCACCATATACTTCCGTAGAGGTATAATTCCATCCGTATTTTCCCTGCCATTCGGGTATTCATGATGCACCCCTCGCTAAGATAACACATAGGTCTAAGAACTTGTACAGCGGAACCGAAAATTTCAACTCGTTGCTTTATGACGTTCGACTTCATTGTCCCTCCCTCGTAATTTCGCCCATCTTATTATCTCCAGCACATCTCTCCCTCTCTAATTTCATTGGCATTATCATAACCAATTCAGGACAATAATCAAAAATCTTCCTTCTTTGAGTCGGGTCTTTCCAAACATTATCCGGGAGTACTTCTCCACCGTCTCGTACATGAAATCCCATGGGCTTATCATGGTATCGATCTTCAACGGAAAAATGATCTTCTTTCTCACCACTCGCAACTCGTGCCCCTGGTAACAATGTGATGCGTTTTCCATACCACTCATCTTCGGGGGCTGTATCATTGTATCGAGATTGAAACCCGAGGATCTTCTTCACCGCCGAGATTCTTCGGAATGAAAGCCCACCATTTCCTGCGAAGCGATCGTTCTCAACCCTGGATTCGAGCATGTTAGCATTTGACTCAGATGATCTTGTATTCCTGGGATGCGATAGCGCTTACCTAGGAGCACCAGCCCAATCATAATCTAACCAGTCATTCAAGCTCTCCTGCGAATTTCCACACATAATGCTATCCGACTCATATTTGAGCAACCATTCAACGCCGGGCAAAAACTCATCATAGAAGCGCATGTCCGTAAGCAGTCTGAATACATCCTCCTTACTATCAACCTTCCACGGCTTCGGAAGAACCACCAAATCCAACTTTCCATTAGCCTGATGGTATTGCGTAGCAAAGCTTGCGAGATACCGTTGCGACACTCTTGTTTGTGCCTATGAACATGAAGCGCCAATCCGGTGGCACAACTGATATCATATGTAGAATCTGAGGGACCAGGTGAGGAATCGGTCTGCCTTCGATGAGGAGCGCAACTTTCGAGGCGTTGAACTGCTCGCGTGGGTCATGGTTGGGATACCAATCGACTTTGATGGCGGGGATTTTCTCAACCGCGGAGGATAATCTGTCTTTGATATGCTCTTCGACCGCCGGTCGATATTGCGGGACCAGGTGGGCTATCCACCATCTAATAGTGCCATTGTTAGAATTTGCTCTCTTGGATTTCAAGGTTGGTTGGTTTGTATTTTGGGAGGGGGCGGGGCGGACGTGGTTGGACGTCATTACTTACGTGACTATCAAGTGATACCAACAATAGAATTCTAGTCTTGTTTATCACCCACAACCCATTGCCCCTAACAGAATCGGACCCCGAATGCGAAGACGACATTCTTTCCCACGCACGGCGTGATAAGAAGGAGGAGAAAGGTATAGGTCTAGCAGGATGTGCAGCAGAGGTGAATGTATGAAGGATCAATCAATTCGTTTATCTGGATAGTTACACGAGGAACATGAAGCACCATCGATCCCCAAAAGAGGAAAAAATTATAGATAAAAAGAAAGGAAAGGAAAGAAAGAAAGTATGAATGGTGAGTGAGTTAGAAGAAGGAAATTAATTTGGTCTGCGACCTTACATGGATGTACATGATGACTGACGCCTCAAGATCTGAACACGGTAGGTGAATATGTAGAAGATGGAGATCTGAGGGGGAGATATGGATGGATGGATGGATGGATGGATGGATGTGAGTGATGTAAGTGAGTGTGTGAGGTGTGTGAGAAGTGAGGAGTGAGGAGTGTAATTGCGTGTGTAATGGTGCGTAATTGTCTATAACGTGTGTGATCCATGGATGCTTTTCGTTCTTCGTTCCAAGCCAAGAGAATTAAAACGTGCGTTGGGGCATTTAATATCAAGGCGTGAAGACTAGAATGCCCCAACATATCTCTATCCATGGATCTTATTGTTCACACCAACAACAACACCAACAACAACACCAAACCTAGACAAAACTGACTTGAGCCTTACGTATACTACATTTCTTATTCCTTACCGACTAACGCGTACAGTACAGTACAGTATTGTGGGTGTTTAGATAAGGTCCAGCCTCAATAATAATCCCTGCGTACATCTTTAATGGAGACAGAGAGAGTGAGAGAGAGAACTTTCTTTTGCAGTACGGTCATGCCGACATCTGATGTTTGGAAGAAGATCGAACTATTTTCAATCAACTGTTCATTTAAACTTTGGAAGGCATACGACCCATCATCCATATGTTATAGAATAGCTGTTATACCTACCAGCGTTTGAAAGATACTAGGCATATCCTTTCTAATTGTTGATCTCGGACATGTATGTGTAAGGGGAGAAAAGTATTGTGTCGGTTTTGGACGTTTCCTGTGAAATGTGTGGTTTGGGGGGGCAAAAGTAAGACATGATGGCTGTTTTGAGGAATGAAGGGAGTCGAGACTCCCTCTATCTAGCTCCTGCTTCCAAGTTCCCGCCACCAGGAAACATTCGGAGAGTGATGCTGTATGGTCAGAGGAGAAGCAAAGTGGCAAGTCCGTTGATCGTAATATCTCAAAGTTCTTGACAAAAGGATGGAATTGGAAATGAGATCTCCAAGGTAACCTAATTAAAAATAATTGATCTATCTAAGCATCCGTAACTCCGTACCATATACAATCAAGAACCCTATGTAAACAAAATAGCCGAACTCCTATCGTTATTTAACATGCTATGCCATATTACCATCCACGCCTCCGTTCTCAAAGGTTGGAAACTCTTTGCCATGATGTGATACAGAACATAATTTGTACTCCGGACACCAATCAAGTAACTTATCCATCTGATCTTCCTTCCATTTGTGTACGCGATGTAGTCCCAATGGGTGTGGATAATCAATGGATTCCACACTGAATGTACGAGTAACTTCTTCAGTGGGCAGATTAATTGCATCATCACCTTCTGGTCGATGCCAAAGTTTTCTTCGTCATTTTGTAACTTTCGTAACCTGAAATATACTTTTAGTGTGATTTTGGTGTAGTGAATGATCAAAGTGGACTTACTTTTCTTGGAACCATCGATCTTCTGCCATTTCTTCCTCTGGTTCTTCCTCCTTTCTCTTCTCATCCCTCTTCTGGCTATTCTTCCCCTTTTCCTTCCCATTACCTGTCTTGTCATTCTGCTTGCTTTCTTTCTCCTTATTATAGTTCTTCTGGCCCTCTGTCGCTAGCTTCTTCATCTCATCTTCCTTCTTCTTTTTCGCATCATCTACCTTCTTCTTCTGTTCTTCCTCCAGTTTTCTTCGCTTTATCTTCCGCCTCTTTCTTCTTCCTTTCCTCCTCCTCTTTTTCTTCTTCTCTGCCTCCTCCTCTTTCTTTCTTGCATCCTCAACCTTTTTCTTATCGTCCTCCTTCTTTTTGACCTCTGCAGCAAAATCCCAATTATCTAGAACCCTTAACATACTGCTCCTTTTTCTCAAACTCAAACCTCCTCTATGCCCCTTATCCTTGACTGGTGTTCCAATCAAATCATAAGCGAAGAAGTTATCAACACTCGTTGCTGCGTTAGAACACAACATGCTATCACTATTGAAAAGTAGAATGTGCTCTGCCGGTGCAAGATTTCCACAGCCATGTGTCTGTCATGAATTTGTTTCTAGCTTTCAGGTCGGTGAAGAGGACGGATTGTGGGAGATTCCGTATTTGAACGAGACCTTGTGTGAGATATCGAGAGAGTGCCGCAGAAGTGGAAAATCGGCCAACTTCTTCGATGGAAGTATAGATGAGGATTGGCCATGTTGGACCGAGGACGCTGCCAAAGTGAAGAACGAGAGGAATCACTTCAGGACGGTAGCTATCTTCGATTATCACCGCCACTTTGTTGAAGATAGTTCCATTGAAGTAATCCCCAAATTCATCCGTTAAAGGCTTGGTCTCAAGCGTCACATTTGCCTTTTCTCCCAAAAACAGACTGGTAAGGGGCGATGCTAGACCGGAAGAATTTAGAGTTTTGGTGCGGTTGGAATAGATATCAATGACAGTGTGGTTAGGGTAGGAGAGCTTGACTGTCCAGATGATTATGAGAAGAAGGATAGCACCAAGTCCGATGTTGCGAGCTCGACGTTGCTGGACATCGACAGCCATGGCCTACCCTGCCGTCTCTTTTTTTTAAGGTTTGAAGTAAATTACTCAAGATTCCAAGGAATGTATCCCACAGAAGATTGTTAAGGTTCACCGAAGCATTGAGCTAGAAAACCTATGCCCGCTAGAACAAGATTTGACCAAGTAGTGGAAGTTCGAATGAAAGACGTTAACAGAAAGCCTTTACTGCACTCGCAAGAAAGGGCTTGGCTATGAGAGAGAGCATATTGGAAAATGGTTAATGAGGTCTCACATGTTTTCGGCAAGATAAGAAAATATGTACAAAGTCGCCGCCACAGAAACCATTGGCTTGTTGCTCTTCTCTCTGATTCTCGATCAACATTCTCAATGATCATGAAAAAAGTGATAACCAAAGCCACATTTCATGCTTTGGAAAGGGGGTATTGATATGTACTTTTTCGTATCGCGACCTCAATAATTCAAGTCTTTGAGAAGATAGTGAACTGTCACAATATTCTTTTTTCGAAGAATCTAAGTTTGATACCGCCTTACGATGCGCATTTGATAAGACATGGTGGAAATTGAGGCGAACTTAGAATATCCGAAAACTTCAGCCCGCAAGCAGAATTGTGGCATTCAAAATCAGTCCAGTTTCGGAATTCCAAATGCCTCGGAGGCATCAAACGTGCTTGCTTGCTTACCCCTGCGGTGGGAAATTTCCCCTCACTAACATCCCACGTCAAATCATCTCAGCACCATCTAATATCAGGATTGGACCGAGCTGAATTTTCCAGATTAGATAATAATAAGCCATATAGAAACGCAACACGCAAACACAGTCAGCCTTTTGTCAGAAGGTTAGGACTTGAATAAAGACACCACCACTGTGAGATACCAGTTCTACGAAAGATATTTTTGTATATTGAGGATGGAATACAATCCATATAATAGAGTGTTGCCGCTTACTATTTTAAGGATGACCTACTCACTCACTTACTGTAATAACCTTGGAGTACATACTGTAGGTATGATCGTATGAGTAAGATTGTAAAATAGACATGAATCGAAATGAGGAATTAGAAGTTGAAATCAAAACGTATACTTGTACAATTCAATTGTTTCATCAAAGGATATGGAACGATGAACTGAATCCAATCACGGACGAATCCTGCAATTGATGAAGTTAAAGTTATAATCCTGTTGGTAGTTCTGTACAGTAATAATGAAAGATGTCTGAATATCAAAAGATGCTCAAACGTTTCACTAGTTCTAATGATAATTTAGTCCTCGAGTAGTAATCTACCTGTGTAACAGTATAATGTTGAATAAATCATGTACATATCATACTTTCCTAGCAAACAGCTAATACAGTAGCCATTTTATATGAACTAGTCCCACTAGTCCAACCAGTCGATTAGTCCTCCTGTGCTGTAGTTGTAACCTACTCTACCGAATGATCGGTTAACTGCTTAAATAGATTATTAATCTATTAATCTATTAATTCATCAACTTTATCGTTTGACCTTAACTTTATCAATAATCCATCGACGTTTTACAAACTCACACACACAGACCATCCGATCTTTGATGAATTAATCAATCTAGAGTAGCCCTGGAGATACTAATCACTCCACGCAATCACTCCACGCACAATCCTCCACACATCAATATCAATATCGATATTAATATCTATCTACGGAGTATTTCTCCTTTACCTTCTACCTACTTATGCCTAGGTCTACGAGTAGCACTGATACACGAAACAATACCTAGGTTAGACCCCCTTTCTACTTCGGTTTTTGTTTCTGCTTTTGTTTCTTTACATCTCATCAGCCTTTCGTTCCTTTTTAACCTTTGCACTACACTACACTACACTACAATACAATACAATATTTCCAGTCCCTACCGGTAGTTAAATTCTTGGCCGCATTATCTTGATAATGAATTTCTTATGCCTCTTATCTTAATTCATACTTTTTCTTTTTCGTTTTCCTTTTCTCAATCTCGCATTTGTCTAATCTAGTATTTGGAAACTTTACAGCTAGTTAGCTATTAATCACTATATTGTCAATTGCACAATTCTCGCTTCTCGAAGTCGCTGCCATTTGATTGAATCCACGGATTTCGTTGGCTTGGCCCATTGCGGCAAAATTAATCAACAATCGCAATCATGTCGTCGCAAAATGGTGGGATGACTATTGAGGATATATGGGATACGACACGATCCACTGTGTTGGCCGTATGGTCCAAAAGCACACGACGGATGCGAGTTATTGGTGGTGTGGTTTTATTTTTGTAAGTCCCGCTCATATGATAACTCAATAATACATAAAATACTAATATGATCTCTTCAACTCAGCATTCTATCCACTTTACTTTTCAGGCCGTCAATGCCACAATCATCATCTCTTCCCTCAATCCCTAAAGTGACTCTTGACTATGGCACTCCACCCCCTTCACAATTCAACGCTTCCAAGGTAGCACTTCTTATCGAAAACCGCGTTAATCCTATCCTTGCCCCTCTGATGCTACATTTCATGTCTGTGGTTCCTCCTGACTGGCGTTTCCGCTTCATGGGCAGTGTCGAATCCGTGGCGCTCATGAATTCAAGCCGGGCCATTCGTCAACACGTTGACTCTGGAAAACTCGACCTAACATATATCCCCGCCAACATGACCACGGGCTCCCAAGAAGAAATCAGCAGATTCTTGACGAACCTATGGCTTTACGAAACCGTGCTACAACCTGCAGAATGGCTACTTGTCTTTCAAACGGACAGCATGCTCTGTGCAAACAGTAGGCAAAGCCTGAACAACTGGCTGGAATACGACTGGGTAGGGGCACCATGGAACCCTCATGGGAGATTTGGAGGAAACGGAGGATTGAGTTTGCGACGCGTGAGCGCCATCATCGACGTCCTCCGCAACCAAGTACGAGAGGATAATTCACAGCCAGAAGATGTGTGGCTCACAGACCGACTGGGGCATCGTCCTGGGGCCAAACTTGCAAATGGCACGGCTTCGCTTACATTTTCGGGGAAATGCACACGGGCCAGGCCGAACACGTTGCTGCCGAGAAGAATAAGGGCAAGGGGAAAGACAAGACGAAGGCGGGGGTTGATCAAGGGGGTTGATGACTGGAGAGATGGATTTTACGAGCGATGGTTATCACACTGGTGGAGCGGAGTAACGCTTCATTCTGGGATCTGGGGAACCCCCGAGAAGAGAAAGCATATCTGGGATTATTGTCCCGAAGTCAAAGATGACGTTTGCAATGGATGCCGCGAAGTACGTCCCAGGGGATTGCACTCGACTTGGAAACGATGGGATAATGGCCAGGAGGGCGTCGAGGGAGCAGACGACCATGTGGAGATTATCGATGGCGTCGAATATCCCATGTTGCGGCAAATTTGTCCGTGGTAGCCTGGAGGTAGGTATAGTCAACATCATTTTCACATTTACTTCATCACTTTCCCGGTGTTTTTCAGGCAAGGCGTGAGTTGGGATCGGGCGGTAATACATCATTAAAATATTCTTTATTCGGGAAGGACGGCAGCAAACATGGGATGGATGTAGGTAGATTTGGCCATCTCTGTGCAGGGACATCTAGTTCTACGAATTATGCGTATACCTACTGGGAATGAAAACAGCGTTGATATTATCCATTTGCTCCATTACACTCCACGCTCTGATCTTGCAATCCGGACATCCCTACAGGACAAAGATCTGTTCAGTGTTATCCTCCAACTTCAACCCAGCTTATCTTTGAAACCTCACCCTTGTGTTCGTTTGCCCTTGCATACATTGTACGCAGTACATTGCACATACATGAATGGTAAACCCCATTTCTCACCCCTCACTTACCCCTCCCTTACATATCGTATCATGTTATATCGTGTTATATCGTATCAAATCAAAAATCATAACATATTAGATTCAAACCCAGTCTCAGCCTACAAGTTCCAAGCTCGCGTGGCGCGACCAAGTCAAGCCAGTGAACAAGGATGTCGGATGCTCATTGCTCACCCTGGAGTACTAGTCTGAACGAAGGATCGGATCATCGAGAGGATGGGTGGCTGGTTTGATGGGAGTATGGGGAATGCGACATGAGGTTGGGATTATTTACAGAGTATTTGATTAGAGTACAGGACGGGAGGTTGTTGGGGCTTGGGCTTGGCTTTGTAATGTTGATTGATGGTGGTCAATCGTTTTCGAGCGTTATGGTTGCGTGTATTGATTAGTGCAAGTATAAGGGTTTGAGGGAGAGGGCTTGGAGTGGGGTTTTGAAGAGGGGGCTAGAAAAATGGTTTAAGGTTTAATGATTATTCTTGGTATTTGCTATTGGGATCGAGAGAGGATTGGAGGAAGAGAGGAAGATATTCTATAATACACAAAATATAGAATGGAACCCAGACAACTGTGAATAAACTTTCTTTGCCCTTCTAGATCATTCCCCTTTACATACACCCCTTCGCGAGCCGAGTTTCACATGTAGAAGAGTTTCCAATCAGCTTTTACCGCCCATCGATATCTTCTCATATCGAACAGACAGACAATGACACAACACAGTATCGGGGCCCAGCTATAGTAAGTACCTCAAGCTCACCCACTACTCAGCTCTGTCTGGCCAGACGAGGTATTTCCATCATGTCCCGCGATTGTAGATATAGAGCACAACTAGAATATGTATGCCAGTTTCAAAAGACTCACATATTAAAACAATGCAGCCACCTTGAGATAAATCAACAGCGTTTTATATGCAAATATCCCTTTTGTTCCCGGGAAACTCCACTTTAAGCGGCCCCGCTCCAAGCTACGAGGTACTCGGCATACACATGTTTCAGACTTGGCTTGAGGCTCGAAGAATCTTTGAAGAAGCTCCACATGCTAGAATAACGAGATCAGTAGAGATTGTGCCATGTGATTTGGGCTCCGCATCATACCCGCGCGTGCTCGTAGATCATCGAAGTTGGCTCTCATGACACAATATGCAATGTCCAGCTAGTCATTGCAACGGCGAAATATCACGTGTTTTTTATTACGGCTTCGGACGTGAGGGCTCATCAGAGAGGACGACGTCTTAGTCTCGTCGCATTTCTCAACGAATGACCGGACATGTTTTCACGGCAGCTATGCCGGCCCCAAGCGCAGTTGCCGAGAAGAAAGGTTGCGTTCGAGGATTCGGACATGATGTCTGAGCCGCTGAAAGATTATTCGTGGACAGGGCAGTGAGAGAGCCAATGACAGTTTTGAGTGATAGTATTGAAATTCTACTCGCAACTTTAGTAGTTTCCCTTATAATCACGACGTTTGAAGGGGTCCGGTCCTCTTCGAGCGAAGTGTTTACCGGAAGTGTGAGAATTTTCTGTCGGGGGATGAGAAGAAAACGAAAAACCATTCCTGAGCTGATCATTCTGAATGTATTTCTGTGATGAGGCACAGCACAGCACATCAATATCGATTTTCTAGCATTCTTCAGTGCACCAACAGTTAGCTCTACATGCAGGTCTTCCAACGGAACCGCATTTGGTCCGGCGGCTAATTGATCGAATTGCGCCATGGCGGATTGGGTCTCGGCGCTTGTCGACTACTTCATACTAAGGTTGAGGATGAAATGAATTGCCATTGGCATATCTTCACAATTGTCAATTTGCATGATTTACGTTGGCTGAACTTTGAATCTGATTTGGTGGTTGGGAGCCTGACGCGGAAATTTTGTGCGTGTCTCTGAGCATGTAGTAAAGAGTGCCAATTAATGTAGCAGTACCCTTGACCATACCAACATCATATCTACCACCTAATTCAAAATTGGAAATAAACATTCTTCGAACAATGAGTTAGGAAATAGATATCCTAGTCATACTGCTACATATATGGCTTGAGATCCGAGGCACAAATTAATGAGACCTCCCTTCATCTGAACCGCAAATTTTAGAAAAGCTTCGACTGAAGATGTTCTTTTGCTTGGTTTCTCTCTGTTGTAGCAGCAGTTAAAAGAGTTGCTTCTCGTTGTTATTCTTTTATTCGAGGGAAAATTATTGCCAGGTACCATCTTGTTCCGGTGTTATCTCATCGGCTTTCTCTATATTCTCTTGTCTGTATTTGTTGCCGATGGCTCCATCACAGCTATGCGAGGTTATCAAACAGCACTCCTTTTTTCAACATACAACATGCTGGTTCTTCTTAGACAGGTCTGACGTCATGGAGAAACTCGTCTCCGGAAAATCATTTGATATTGCTGTACGGATGGTGAAGTCACTCTGTAGTAAACTGAAGATATAATGGAATGAAATATGGCAGTTTTCCTTGCCATTACTACGAATGGCCAGAACATTCTGCCCAACATTACTATTTCCTGTAAGCAACCAACTCACATTATCACTGCAGCAAGCCAATAAAAAAACTGCAGGTAAATTCTCGCCATGATTTCTGCCAACTCGCCATACTGCGACTAGTTGAAGCTTCAAAAGAAAACACACGAAATATCAAAGATACTTCATTACACCCCAGAAGAGGCCTATGATACACCATAATATTAACAAGGATGCATCTCACAAAAAGGAAAGATCTTGCCAATGATACAAATTGGGTATTAGGAAATTTCCCCGTGGCTGTCATCGCAGGCAGGCCATTCGTCCCTCATATCAGCCTCACAAGCCTCGATCCAGGTCAAACAACACCCAAGCTTTGCACTTTGATCCTGAACTCGAGGTCCTCGGATTAATCCTCGACATGGCATTGCCGCGCTCCGCGAGCTACACATCTCAGTGCCACAATCGACACGACTTTGGAGCTGAAGCCAGCTCTACCAACAGGTCATTTCACCCCATCTTCAGAAACCACATCACCCTACGCTGGATGCGCACAATGTATCCTCTAAAACATACAAAGAAACGATCTTACGCAAAAAACATACTCGCCAGCACCAACACAGTAAAGAAATGCCACGAAAATTGAGCCCGAGAGATAGTTCGAATATCAGAAAAATGATGCGCTTCGCCATTCCCACATAAGAGATCGGATAAATCGCCATGCCCCTTCTCGCCCAAGCTAAATCATCGGACGCCACTGAACCACACCTATCACCCATGCAGCTCGTAATGTGATTGATCACCATACTTCCGTACTGATGATGAGATATGACATAAGTTTTACCTCAGACCCATCTCGCCACGTTCAAACTCAACATAGAGTTGATTCCCAGAACTACCAGGTAATACCAGCTGAACAAGACACATCAGTCCAAGGCAAAAACCGGAGGGGCGGAAGAAACTGATAAAGGGCATGCAAGAGCAACTTCGATGCCATAATCCCCAAGTATTGCGCCACTATAAGCCATGTTCCCAGCCATCATCACTAAGGGATCAGCTGCGGGCACGGGAGGTTCCTGTTTGGAAGGCATAAGCAAGGAAATTTGGAGGGAGGAAATTCAGCGGCTGATTAATCGTAAGATTTTATGATTTGAGTGTTCAAGCCGAGGCGAGAACGATGTGAAGCAAACAGCTGATTATGCTGGTGGACAATTTTGTGCTTCGAAACCATTGCAAATATTAGGAAAAATAAAGTTTTGAAGCACAATGCACAATGCAACGCAATCTCCCGGGAAACTCAACTTGTTAAGTGGTATATTGGTAGCTAATGCTATCTTGGTATCTTTCGCGCAGCCCCCTATCCTAAATCCAACCTAACAAACAACCAAATGACCCAAAAATCAATTGGGAACCCCCCGACCCCCGCCTCCCGCTATTAATGATAATGAAACACAATACACCACAATAAAATAAAATATGGTCAAGAGATAGCATTCAGTGATCCGGCAAATCTATCTAATTGAACAGGTACCGGTGACGAGGGGGGAATGGAGTAGATGCACAGACTTGCGGATCGCCTGTAAAATTCCCAATAAGTGAATCTCGGCATATTTCATATGAATACCTCGCTTGATAATGCTTCGCGATGCAACATTTCACAGAATAATAGAGTTGTGGCCATCTAATTATTCAGATGAATAAGGACCGACCGATCGTAATGGATTATCTGATTCCAAAATGTAAAGATGGTGGGAATCATTCGTTGTGAAATCATAACAATATATATGAGATGGAGTAAATGCCGACCGTGTCGTGTAATTGGCCCCTTCATCTACTTTCTGGGCTGACTCTTGTGTTTGATCATCACCACCGAGTATCTGATAAAAAAGGCTTGTTAGAAAAGGGTTTTGGCAAGATAGAAAAATGGACTAAAAGCAATCCGAGCATGTATTTTGAGAGGACTTTCAATGTTCAACCCAATTTTAGGTGAAGGAGCAATGAAAGAAATGGGTTTGAAAGTATCATGTGATCTCGTAAGCTCACGCTTGATTACGAATCCCAGTTCGATTTGGACATCGGAGAACGGCATTTAGGGAATGGGCTTTTAAAAATAGCTCAGGAGGAAAGGAAGGAAATGAATGAATGCATGGGAACCGGGTGTCGGATGCTTTGCGCAACAAAAGAGAGTAGTAGAACCTTGGAACTTGGCGTTTTGGTAGACTGGGAAAATAGAGAGAGAGAGAAGTAGAATGTGGAAAAGGATCACTTACGCAATAATTCCAGCAATTGCGATAAAAACACCAATTACTGATTTGTCTCCAACAGCTCGTCCAGAAGTCATCCATCCAAGAGCAACAATTGAACATGTCTTGACATGTCCAACAACAGTACTCGAGACAGGACCAGTTTGAGCAATGATGAAAAATTGGGACATGTTGATAATGCAGGCAAATAAGCCAGACTAGGAACGACGAGATTAGCTGACATTGCATGACAATATACGAAGTATGAGTATGCCAAATTGCATATACGAGTTTCAACACCAAAACGAGATTTTTGAAATAACGTACCATGAAGATTAGAACCCATCGGTTTACCGGTACCTCGCCCCAAACAGGGAAGGTGTCTACGAATGGGATTACGTAGAGTAACATGAAAGCTGCCAATGGTGCTTGGCTAAACAACAACTGCATGCTGTTGACTTGCAACTTCTTGTGATAACTGGCAATCCAGACTGTATAGAGAGAACTGGCGAAGATTCCGGTGAATGCAAAAATGACTCCCAAGGTACTGGTCGTTTTGATATTGGCATCGGCAGCGGGGAGCGAATCGTAATAGGAGACCATTCCCACTCCAAGACAAGCTGGGATCAGAGCATATATCGCATTTCTAGGTAGTGTTGCTCGGTACAAAACGAAGTTCATAAGTGCGACAGTTGGCGTGAGTAGAATTCGAGCTACCTGATAGAATGTAACTGTAGAAAATGCAAGAGAGAGATTTGGTAAAATGACATTCAATGCCATAGAAATAGCGAGGGGGAAAATGTCCTTGACTGCAATTCTTTTGGGTGTGAACATCGCAAATCGTGGTCGCGATAACGTGTAGAGCGTCAGCCATGTTACCGTGAAATGAAACGCGGCAAATGTGAGTTGTGCGAGTTTTAAGGAAGGATCTGAAAAGATTGCCTTGTTGGTGAAGACCTGAAGATATTATTAAATGCGTAATGAGGAATTCCAAGATATCCAAGAACTTACAATACCGATTGTCGCCAATGTATTTACCACCATCCAAATTACTGCGGATCTAACGGAGCTTTCTGGTGCTTTTGGCTTCTCTTCTGGTGGTGGAGCAAGTAACTCTGCTCTCTCAATATCGCCTTCAATATCTTCCAGTTCCTCCGGTGTTCTTAATTTGTATTCTTCATCGTGTGAGCCCATCAAGGCACGCTTTTCGGTTTTATCATCGAATCTATCGACTTCTGACGAAGCAGAACTAACGGAAGCCGATAGATCTATTGACCTCTCCGCCATGATGTATGAACTGTGAGATGTTGAGATATGTGTAGAGAGTTGGTTGGGTTGGGTTGGGTTGGTTCCAATTGTGTTGAATTGGATTGGATTGGATTGGATTGGATTGGATTGGAGTAGAATGGAATTAGAATGGATTAAGGAGAGTCGTTAGTTGGTAGGCAAGAAGGCAAGAAGGTAAGGTTATGGGATATTCAGAAAGTATTAAGATTTATGATGAAATGCATTCCACAAGGAAGTCAGAGAATATGCATACTACCGTATCCGAAATAGATAATTTGATATATTTGATATATTTGATAGTCCAAGGTTGCAAGCAGTCCGATTGAAGGAACCAGTTAGAGGAAAGAACTCATCAGCATTACTGCGTACAGTATTATTGGAATCACCGGGGGGGGAGGGGGGTGTTTAGCACGGTACGCACTGTTAACCGCAAACATGGACGAGTGGAGGATGGTGGGCAAGAGAGAATCCTAAAACATACTCCGTACATGTACATAGTAATCACATCGTACATACTGTACCACAGTCCATACGAATACATACAGGGGTTATTCTAGAGCGAACTGAGAGTAGTTCGTCTGATGAAGGTTGTTAACTTGTTATAAGATTGGACTAGAAAAATATGAGTTCTATCTTACCTAGCTAGTGTTAGATCTTCCAAGGTTCTCTATGATGTTGAGTCTACCTAGGTAAGTCTTCCAAGTTAGAAGAGAAAGTTTAAAAAGGGGCATCTATAAAAGTCCACGGTACGTTCACAGCATGAAGGGCTAATTATATCTTAAAAACAACGGACGCGTTTTTCCCAATCGTCAGACCACGTAATCGATGTGAATTCTGTTTGAACTTCTGTAACGCTCGAAAGCTTAATTTCCCGATGTGGTACACCCTACTGATATTATACTCATAAGGGAGTCAGTCATTCTTCGGTTTCTTCATCTCCTAGCCAGATCCTTTCAGGATTTTTACTCGAAGAGCTCGGAGCCTCGGACATAACCTTACGAGTAAAGAGTTTATAAGTTTCCCTTTAGGACTAGGTATAACGTTATCGATCTACATTATACAGTGTAAATTGGCCTAGGCAATGAAGAAGAGGAAGAAGGAGAAGAAGAAGCGAAGAAACATCTAATTTCAAATATGTATGCAGGAAACCTAAAGTGTGATAGATCATGTAATACGTATCTTCCTTCTTCCTTTTGATAATGATTTAGATCTTGAATCATACGCTTTGGAGATCGTGATTGGAGCCCCTGAATCTTGGGATAATCTACTGTCCCAAGTTTTAGCCCTGACAGATTGTAACGGGGCAAATCCCCCTTGCTAATTAAGGATTCGTAATTAATTTTAGTAAGTTAATATCTCCATAATATAACTCTTGGAATATTATCTAACATTGCAGTAATATATGTATGCGTGAATGGCCCCGGGGATGATAGATAACGTAGTTTTGACCATTAGATATTTCATGTATACTGTGTGTATTCGTCTTATATATAGGAGATGTACCAACCATATGATTACATGTGATTCGGAGAGTACAAAGTTAAACAAATAGATAGATAGATAGGGGTGTCTAGATACATACAGCGTACGTATGATACATACATACATACATACATACATACAGTTCCAACTAACATAAAATGAATGATTAGAATTACAATGACAACTACAACTAAAACTACACCTACAGAGTACAATCACAGTACTCCGTACTCCAGCACCGATATACTTCTAACATCTAATTCTACTTCCCCAACGTCCAGAAGTTCCCCGCTGTGATACTTTTCTTTTGGTCTCCAGTTTCCACCTGGTATTTTCGTATACAGCATCCACTTTATCAGCGAAGACCCGACCAGTTCCTCAGCATTACTAGGATGGATATCTCATAATCCATGCACAAATTAGTTCTAACACCACTCAATCCACGTTCACCAAGAAAACCGGACATGGGCTGACTAAATACGTTTCCATTTTCCATTTCCATTCATATAACAAATCAGATTGCAATCCATGGCAATGAAGGAGGGTAATCCAGAAAAGAACGTCCAATTCGGCCGCTCACACCGTTCTCATCTCTCCCTGCAGATGCCACCATTCACCACTACTCTCACTCGCATGTTCTCGTTATTTAAAGCATAGATAGTCTTGTTTAGGATCGGATCTTCTCTGACCTTCCACATAAAACTACTGTCGCACTCTTGCTTTTTGAAAGTTAATAATATTCGGATCTCCCTGCGTCTGGTTCAAGCATTCCTTGGCTTTTCTTACTGCCGCCTCATAATAAAACTCCTTGATATCCTCCTCTGCGCATTCTTCCGACTGGCGAATATCTTGTCTGTACTTTCGGACCTTCATTCTTTCTCAATCGGCCACCATTTTCAAGCATCAACTTTATACCCAATCGAACTTTCGACCTTGTGCAGATTGACCTTCGAATACAATGGCTTCAAACGGTACAAGTAAAGGCCCTCCAAGTAATGTCCCTCTGCCAACAAGCCAAGCACCTTTACTGATTCGTCTCCATTACAGCTCCTTCTTCTGCCAATGGAGAGCAAAACAAGTTCTTCGAGGATTTCGGCGTTTGGAAGGAGGCTCCTATACTTACAGGAAGCACCAAGTTCACGCCATTGCCAGATGTCAAGAATATAATGATTACGGGAGGGGCTGGATTCATGTAAGGACGAGATTTCTTTGTGCGGCCCAAGAGGAAATTCTGACCTTTATTACCTAGTGCTTGTTGGCTGGTACGACATTTGACCTTGACCTACCCCGATGCATACAATATCGTGTCTTTTGACAAATTGGACTATTGTGCTTCCTTGAACAATACCCGAGCTTTGAACGACAAGCGCAATTTCTCCTTCTACCATGGTGACATCACAAACCCATCAGAAGTTGTCGACTGCCTCGAACGACACAACATTGACACAATCTTTCATTTTGCGGCACAATCTCACGTTGATTTGAGCTTTGGAAATTCGTATGCTTTTACCCATACAAACGTTTATGGTACTCACGTTCTTCTGGAGAGTGCCAAGAAGGTTGGGATCAAGAAGTTCATCCATATTTCCACCGATGAAGTCTACGGAGAGGTCAAGGATGATGATGATGACCTCTTGGAAACCAGCATTTTGGCACCTACAAATCCTTATGCGGCAAGCAAGGCGGCAGCAGAGATGTTGGTACATTCTTACCAGAAGAGTTTCAAGCTCCCCGTGATTATTGTACGCAGTAACAATGTTTACGGTCCACATCAATACCCAGAGAGTGAGTGAAGTTCTTGCATCAGTTTCGGTGCACATAGCTAACAAAATCAAATAGAAATCATTCCCAAATTCAGCTGCTTGCTCCAACGCGGACAGCCTGTTGTTTTACATGGGGATGGAACTCCCACCAGAAGATATCTTTTCGCCGGTGATGCGGCCGATGCTTTCGATACCATTCTTCACAAAGGCACAATGGGACAGATCTACAATGTCGGCTCATACGATGAGATTTCCAATTTAACATTGTGTTCAAAACTACTCACATACTTGAACATTCCCCACAGCACACAGGCCGAGCTTCATAAGTGGGTCAAGCATACCCAAGACCGACCTTTCAATGACCATCGATATGCAGTCGATGGCACCAAGCTCAGACAATTGGGCTGGGATCAAAAGACCAGCTTCGAGGATGGAATGGCTATCACTGTTGACTGGTACAAGAGGTTCGGTGAAGAATGGTGGGGCGATATCACCAAGGTCCTTACTCCATTCCCCACTGTCACTGGATCCGAAGTGGTTGGTGATGATCATGCTGTCGAAGAACTCAAGGAGGACATAGTGGTGGATGCTGATGATAATACGGTTCTTGGCAAGAAGAGGAAGTTGAATGGTGTTTCAAGTGGATTAGAACAGACGGTCGAAGTTTAGATTACGCACGTTTGGCTTGGTCTTGGACTTATCTGCACTGCACTGCACTCATTGCATTTCAGCTTCATGTTTGGTGGCGTAGAAAAGGACTGGGGATTGATTGATTGGCTGGCTGGTGGGTTGGTTATCGGAACACTGTCTTAAAGCGCGCGTTTTTTATATTCCCCAAGGATAGATATAGTTGACTGGAAGTGCATGAGTAGATGATGTGGATGTTTATGTACTGAGTTATTTATGGATATCCGACTTGGGTTTACGGTTGGATTTAAGGAATATATTTGATGAAAACAAGAAGGACCATATTAGAAGTGCAATCTCTCTTGGTCCTCGGGCCGTCCTTGACCATCCATATACTTGATCTAAGATGCAAGTTTTTCGGGCCTATATGAACTGTGGTGATTGATTCTAATTCCGATGAATATACAGTACAAAAGTGCTGGCGTAATTATGCAGGACGGGATACTCAAATGGAGGGGCGGCTGCTGGGTAACGGAAGGCAGTAAGATGGGATGGGTTTCAAATAGATGGGTTAGTTATATTAGTCGCTAGGGCTAGAACTTGCGAGTGGGGATATATATGACGCTGTAAGGCGGAGAACAGATGTTTTAGAGGACTCCCTCACGAATCTTTCTGGCATCATATATGGAGTGTATGATATAATGGTTTGATATTCTACTTTGTGGAAATGGATATGGAAATGGAAATGGACGTTGGTGAAGAAAGTTAGTCAAGTCATTGGATACTCGTTCATAATCTAACATTGATTATCCCATCCCGTGCCGAGAACAGGTTGAATGAAGGGCAGAAAGAAACTACTTGACTCTTTGGATACTCTTTCGTGATATAGCATTCATCTTCTCGAGGAAAGAACCAATATTGAATTCTCCCTCCCAATGGTTGATTGATTAGATATCGTTCCAAATCTAAAGATGCATACATATATGGTGGCATGTTCATATATATGCAAACGGACACGATATGTACAGAGTACAGCATACAACCCAGCCACGCATCCACTCATTCACCGCTTTTAGGGCCACATCCGTGGATCTGTTGCTGCCGGGCTCTTCCAATGCCGCGCAATAGGCGTATGGTAATATATTTTCGGCTCCTAACGTATGTCCTCTGTACATTCATTGTGTGCCCTCTGTACATACTCCAGAGTCTATGTATGTATACTTTTCATGCACAATTTGCTGGCGGATCAAGGCATGAGATGTGAATGGTTGGTCTCCCGGCTCAAACCTTACTAGCATCAGCGATGGCGTAGGAAAAAAAGAACCATTTAGGTTTGGAAGAATGTATGTACGTACGTATGTATGTACGCACTACTGCTAGTACTGTAAGTACAGTACAAGTACAGAACGAATTGTACCAAAATGATACTGTGTACATGAAGTGGAAGAGGTACCTGCATTTAACCGGATATCCAGCACCAAGGACGTGGAGTTGACGGATGTGATGTGAGCCAATTAGATCATCTAGGTTGGGTCTTACGGAGCAACTGATGAATGGTAAAATGGAACGATCCGTTAAGGTTAGTTGGGATCATTTTGGGTTTTCGGGATGGGTTTAGTTGGAAAATGCGGTTTATGGCTTTTTATGGTTTGCTGGTGAACGTGTATTTGCACTTGTGCTTGTACACTCTTTTCTGAGGGTTTGATGTCTAAGGTTTGGTGTCCGATGTCTAATGTCTGATATCTCATATCTCGTATCTGCTGTCAAAACACAATGTTCCAGAACTATCTACGCTGCTAGTTTCTCAGGTTTGAAGAAACTAATTGATTTTATATAAATGTATGCGGTTGATTATTATGGTATCTGCTCCGAGAACTAAACTGGCTAAAGGAACTAAAAGAGACGGAAGAGGTCAGCGCTTTTGATATCGGGTCACAGTACGATCTTGCGCTTGTGCGATTTAGGGTAGGAGTGCGATAATTGTACTGATAATCTGGACGGTATTGGGAGACAACTCCTTGCCCTCGTTTCGCGCCTGGGTTAGTTGTGTGCCTTGATGACAATTTGAGAGCGGGGTTGCTTGGTTTGCTACGAGGTCCGTAGTACGAGGTCTACGAGTTTATAACTCTTCTTTTGGGGCATTCTTGTTTGGTATTCGCATTTGATTTTGCATCTTTTACGACCATTCGACGGGAGGCGGGGTGCTCTTCCGAATGGCGCATTCGAGGTCAACAAATGAATATTGATGATTGAACTGGAGGACATCAACGCTGAGATAAGACAAGACGACACAATACGATACGATACGAAAGGTGGTGGGAATGAACCATAGATTGGGGGGAGGAGATGTCAATGGGAGCTCTTTGTACCAATCCTAGGTTCATGGGGGAGCAGGAGGAGGACGAGGGTGGCAAAAGACGTGGCAATTTATCAGATGAGAATGATCCTAAGGGATTAAGCTATTCTAACAATGTCATCCCATTTATACCAGACGACAATGAAGAAGAAGCTATGGAGAATACTGCTCTTGCTGCGAGGGAAACTGTGGAGAGGGAAATTGAAGAACATAGGAGACGAGCTGCGTATACTAAATCGGTCTTTCATCATGCCCAGACAGATCGAGATACCCTGTGAGATACAAGTACTTTCTATAATTTCTACCTCTTCTTTGTAGCAATCTGCTGATACTTTCTCTCTCCTAGAAATTCCACCCGCTCCCTCTACGATTCCGACGTTGTATATATACAACAACATGGTCGAGTCTACGTGGGAGATTATTATATGCCGATTGACGAAGAGGAACTCGATCGTCTCCGCATCATCCATCAAATATATCTCCAAATATTCGACAATGAACTCACCACCGTCCCGCTGCATTCCCCAACACGCATTCTTGATATCGGAACAGGAACGGGGGATTGGGCTATGGGGATGGGGGATTTGTGGCCCTCGGCCGAAATAATCGGAACAGACATCGCCAAAATCCAGCCTACCGCCGTTCCCCTAAACGTCTTTTTCGAAATTGACGATGCGGAGGAAGAAGGGGGCTGGACATGGCCTCCAAATGAATTCGACCTGGTCCACTTGAGAAACATGGCCGGCGCATTCAGTGATTGGGATCATATCTACTCCGAAGCATATATACATCTGAAACCGGGTGGGTGGATTGAAATCATGGATTTCGACGATCATAAAGCCTTCCTCACCTTTTTTGACGAAGATAGCCCCATGCCGGCATTAGTCCATGATGTGGGAGAAGCGGCGCGGATCTCGGGGAGACCGCGGGGAGTTGCGCATCTGGAGCCGGAAAGGCTGCGGAAAAGAGGATTTGTGGATGTGGAGGTTAAGGAGGTTGGGATACCTATGGGTCCATGGCCGGATGATAAGACGCAGAGGACCATAGGTAAATTATGGTTGGTGTCGATGTTGACTTCGTTGGAAGCGTATACGCTGCGCTTGTTAACTCAGGCGCTTGGCTGGGAGGAAGAGGAGGTGAGGAGGAAGTGTATGGTTTGTGGTGAGGATTTGAGGAGGGTTAGTATGGATGTTGAGAGGGCGAGGGGGTTGAAAACTATGGCGAGGGTTTTGGTGGGGAGGAAACCTGGAGGTGAGGAGGATGTTGGAGATGGAGAGAGTGTGGTGACGGAAATTCAAACTATCAATGGCGACGGGAATATAACAATGAGCAGCGAATAATTCCACTCAAATCGATATACTATCCTTCTACTGCTTTGGTGGGCAGTCGAGGACGACGAATTTTGCTTTTCTGTATAAAGCTTGGAGGTACCTATTTTCAGTCATGGATACATTCTCATTTTGGCGTTGGTTTGTTATCATTTTCTCCAGGCAAGCGAGACAGCAAGCAAAGCAAGCGCGGCACTCTGACGTAAAAAGTACATTTCGCTTCGTACATTAAAAATGAATTGCGATATCCAGACACATTATCAGAGGGAAATTTGGGATGAAGAGAGCCGCTTTATGAAGCGAGAAAGAGAGGAAGTCGATGAAGGGGCTAGCGAGTTAATACACTGTAGCGAGCACTGGATAATTTTGATAATTACGGGATTGAGCATCTAGTACTGCAATACATACCCGTCTTAACATGCTCATGAATCCTTCAATCAAATTCATCAAATTTAAATATGACCTATGAATCATTCTTTCAACCTCGGCACCAGTTTCCCTTCAAGGTGCATTCTTCTCATTCGCTTAGCCCAAGCTGAGTATCCCTCGTGGAAAATACATGGTGATAAAAGTTTGGCGAGCTTTGGGTGAATTGCTGGATTCATGGGCTGCATCTTACTAGCTCATTGACGTCCATCAGTGGCTGTCTGCCTACTTGAAAGGCACGCCTTGAGTGTCGAGTCATATATTTATCGTTTCGGGCATGAAGACTAAGACAGAGATGAGTGGTAAATGTAAATGCAACAAATGTAAATGAGGCGACTTTGGTGATTCACTGACACCTCCAGGCCAAGGAAAGTACCTAAGTATATAAAGCAAGTCTCCCGGCTTCTTTTTCTTCTTATTTGTTCCGTGGACATATTTTCGAGAATTTGAGATTCGAGATTTTTTTTTGGATTTTTTTTTACCTCGCTGTGGGTTCTCTTTGCCAGTGAGGATTTCATTTGGTCGTTTGGTCATTGGATAATTAAAAGGGGTTTTGGAAGGGAAGACGATTAGGCATACGCCAGAGGATAAACAGCCGCGGGTCGCTGCCTTGGATTCTGCGCAGCGCAACGCAAGGCAACGCGTATATACGACGTGTGTTTATACGAATTTACGATCAACATCAATACCTATATGATTAATAATCGTTCACTTCAAAATTACTCAATCATACGTTTTTGTAACACCTTCTTTCTTGGATATATACCGACCTCTTTTAATATTAGTATCAAACATATCACCGCATATACTAAGATCTTCCGAAGAAAAAGAAGGGAAATATGTGTATTGAAACGCGTTACAGGTATCTTGGCTGTGCTCATGTGGTGCCTATTTCCCGCTCGAGCTTGAATGCTGTTGGTGGTGGTGGTGGCAAGACGGAGGAGATTATTTTTTGTAAGAGAAATTTGAATCGGGCGAGAGGTGGAGATCGTTATATGGAGGCAGGGGGAAGATATGGGGGTTTGCAGAGAGAGGGATGGAGGTGGTGGCAAAGGTGTGGGAACAAGAAGGGGAAGGTTAAGTATTGGAGGGGTGTTTGTGGGGTTTGTTGTGAGAATAATGAAGGGAAAGGGGGTGGGAGAAGGGGTAGAGGAAGTATGGGGGTCGCGAGGAAAGATGGTGGGAGGAATAGTGGGAAATCTGGAATATGATATGAGGCTGGGTGGTTGGTGGGTAAATTATTTGAATGGGAATTGCAGGACGGAATGGAAGGAGAGAATTAGAGACTGGGAGAAGTTTCGGATGGTGGCTATGTATAGACAAGAAAGGGAGTTGTGGGAAAAACTAGCCACTAGGACTTCAAGAGAAATGGGTGGGAAAGGATTTGGATCAACAGTGGTGTTATTTTAGCTCCATGGGATGGGAGTTGAATCAAGAGTGAGAGGGTGTGGATTTAGTGGGAAATTATGAGATGGGATAGCTTAGATGACTCTTGTAAAGAGAGAACTCGGAAGCTTTCTGTTTATTACTCTTTAGTCTTTTTATTCCATTGTTTTCTTGTTTTTTCAAATAGTAGATACTGGTACCCAACAGCGACGAATTTATAGCAAACCATTAAAATATTGCAGCCAGTGTACCCTCATGCTTTCACACTATGTGTCTCAAATTGTCAATTATTTTATTCGCTTCTGGGGCTCTTTTGGAGAGTTCATCACAAATCGAGCCTTTACTCAATAGAAAGGCACCGAAGGAGTTCATAGCCAACTGTTTGATCAAGGCACGACTATTCTTTCGAAAGTCTTTCCAGGCTTAAATGCAATACCAGGTTTACTTTGGCACCTCTAGGAGACATCGATGCATCCGTAGAGGGAATTTGGGAGAGTCCTCTATAAAGAATCGAAGGATGAAGGACGAATATTTGCAATTTGAAACAGTTTAAAGCGACGAATTCCAAGCAGACTGGATGAATATCTTCGACATTCTCCCTAATCTTCACGCAACTATAAAAGTAAGCAGTGAAAATAAATACAACAATTGAGCTTAAGGAACGATCGAAATGAATGTAAATGAGTTTTGAGAAGAAAGTTCGAATGCCAACTCTGACTATGTAAATTTCATAACTATCGGGAAAGGCGCGGTACGGATGGCTGATCACGAAAGAAAGGAACATTAACAGGTCAAGTGATATGGAAAATGTAATTATCAGAATCTTTAGCTCGAGTAGATAACCTACGTCGCTGGTTATGAGCCGTAGAAGGATAGTTGAAATATCAAGAATATGGATAAAATGTTTGATACGCGAATAGTACTATTGAGTTTCGTAATGGGATGAATGAAGAAAAGAGAGAAATTGGGGCATCGAGTAGAAGATGTTTAGGCGGCTTCCACTAGATTGCCTTTTCCCTTCCCATAAGAACCATCGACTTATCTCGTGGACAGAAAGGTAACAACGAGTTCTGAGCCTTCCAAATAGGGCGGAAAATTGAAATTGCACTGGCTTTGATCCTGTATCTGCGCTTCTCCTTAGACGAAACTCTTCGTTCCAATACTTGAACAATTGTAACAGAAATCCAGGAATGATTACATGTTCAATTGCATTTAGAATTCTTGCAAAGTTTGAAGAAACATGCAAAAAAAAGCCTGTATACACGGCCATATTTTCAACTAAGTTTTTGAAAATACATAATCACTTCAGCAGCTCACTGATTTTGTTTGGAAACGAAATTGCCTATGTTCATCTGTAGTGATGGACTTCAGTCCTCTCTAGAGGGAACTATAACTGATATTCTCAAAATATTTGTCGCTAAAGATATCATGTCTGTCCAAGATATGCTCCTCTAGGCAAAGTAGATTGTTGAAATAACCGGTACATGCGTAATTTCGTAGGTTTTGGGCGGCATGCTTAGTATCTCAAGGATGTAAAGGTTTCTGGATTGATGTTCATTCTGGCTTCAAGGCATATAACCTCACAGGATATAAACCCCTAGGAAACCCCTTCGCCAATTCTGTTTTCAATACTTTCAGGCCAGATCTCTCGAAAAGTTCACGGAACTTTTCATCAGTCCTAAGATTTCGTGTAAGCTTGATCCTCTAGTGGCCTTTGATGTTTAAGTACCTCGTGACACTGCTATCAACTTCATCAAACATATCGTTACCAGCATGTGTGCTCATATTTTCCTTGACTATGATCCAACCATCTCCACTCAATATCTTTCTACATTTTTGAAAATACTCCACCAATTGAAGATCTGTTAAATGACCTAGGCACCACTGGTTCCATATCAAATCGTATTTGGTTTCCGAATTCGGTGACCAAGCCTCAAGGCCAACAGTATATATCTGTCCAACACCAGGGTGATCCAATAATGCAGAAGAGAACTTCATCACTGGTTCTACAATATCTACTGTGTTGGCAATACTAAGAAGTAATGCCTTGGTAATTCGGCCGATGCTGAAATCAGTGTTAGCTGATAAAGCTTCCAAGTTTTATGGACAACCAAGTATTCTAACCCAGAAAAATAGACCCTACTCGGAAAGCTCTGTGTATGATATAATGTCACTGGACTTCATACATGCCAACCATGCCGAGATAACCGGCATGACTGCTGATACTAAACTTTTAGTCTTCCACTTTCACCGTTAATCAACAAAGAGCACCAACGGCCATCTCAAGTAGAGCAAAATGCCACACCATCTATGCAACCAAAGCCTCACCCAAGAAAGAAACCCTCGTATCTTAACTCACCCCGCACCACAGTCTACGGCCCTCTCCAACTTCTTCCCCTTAACTCCCAATTTTCCTAGAAAATTCTTCGATCCTTGTATATCCACTCGACTGATATAGGGAAAGCCTCCTAACATTCCATCATCACTTGCTTCTATGCTTTCCCAACTACAGCTCGTGTCAGCGCTGTTCACCTTTTATATTTAATGCATGGTCTGGAGGAGTAGGGAATACGCACTAATTAATAGCATCCGCGTGATTAATCTGTGAATCTGCTGTTTGGGTTGCCATTTTTGTGGACGCTTTTCCGTGTCAAACGGGAGTGTCGAGAGGTGTTATTTCAAATGAAAGGCTATCGATTTTTTAGAGGTTATGAAGAGAGAGAATTTATTTATGGAGGGAAAGAAGGCTTTTGAGTTGGGATATTGAGGGGATTGTTGTTTGTTCGAGAAACCTTTCAGGTTGAGATTGAGTGAACGATGGTGTACATTTAGTTGAGCCTTGCCGCTTACTGATTAGCTTAAGTAGGATTTATACAGCTATAGAGCTTCAGGGGTGCGTATTTAGCACCCGATGGCTAACTTGATATGATGGTGGGTTTTCATCTGCTTAGCTAGGTTGTAAGTCTACGTAGTACAAATTTTCTAAGGAGGTTAGATCTTTGGGAGAATGGTATTTTTCTTGAGTTGAGTTGGAATTATTTGGTGAGATTAGCCATGAAGGCTACTCGGGGCAATATAGACAGTTCAGCTTACCGGCCACGCTGAAGGATCACACTTGGAAGTTCAGAGGTTCAGAAAAGTTCAATTATATGAATAGGATTTTTTTTAAAATGTTGTTATTTTGCTCATCTACACAATACTTATTATCTCTTAGTTATGAGTACTAACCTGAATCCCTGAATAGTCATATATCTACAATGAAATTAGTTTTTCTAGCATACCTCATTCCATGCTTCTGCCCGTTACGCCCCTATGTGCAAGTGCCAAAACCCTTTTGACATCCAGTACCACAATAGTCAGTAGTACTTCCACAGTATCCATTTTGACTGCAGCAATTTCCAAAACTGCTTCCCTGACAAGTTTCCTTGGTGGTACCCGCGCACGATCCATCGTCACTGACCTTCAGACTTGAGGTAGCAGCAGCGGTGGATGTAGTGCTTGTGGATGTAGATTTCGCGGTTGAGATGCTAGATGCTGAACACGTTCCTGCAATAGGTTGGCAGCCGGTACCGCAGTAATCGGTGGTGCTTCCACAATCTAATTTGGGTTATGTTAATAAATGGGGATATATCATAGTAAGGGAACATGTTGTGGATTTCTTACATCCATTCTGTGAGCAGCAATTTCCATAGCTGGAACCAACGCAAGTTACATCCGCATTGCAAGAACCGTCATCGGAGATTTGTTGACTTGGCGTAGGAACAGGGGCACTAGCATTGCCACTTCTGTACCAGTTTGCAGGTGGATCACCGAGACATTCGCCAACAGTAACAGACTTGAATCCGTGAGAATACATCGAGGAAAGGATATAGTCTGTAAGGTTATAGACGGTTTGATAATGGATATCATGTTCGATTTCCAAGAAGTTATCCGTCGCAGGTTTGGCGGTTGCAATGGCTTTATCCCAAATGTTCTTGGAGTTCTGAATGAGAGTTGTAGCATCATTCAAATATCCCTCAGTGTCCAAGTCAAAATAGGTCACATGATATCCCAAGTCTGCCATAAGATTACCACATGTGGCGTTGCACTCTGAATAAGGCGGTCTCATATATGTTGGGAAGTATCCGAGAATGTTCCTGAAAGCCATTTCATTGTACACCATCTGGTTTTTGAAAGTTGTTGGTCGAGAGAAGTTAAATTTTGGTGGCCCCAAGTGTGAGATGCTATTTGATGCCCTTCGGCCACCATACGTTTGATAACAGTAGAATACTGTTGGGTGGTATCGATTGCACCTTTTCCAAGGTTATTACCGGTGATCATGAAGGTAGCTTTAGCTCCATAAGCGGCAAGTTTGTCAAGGAGGTCATTGGTATAGAGATAAGGTCCATCATCGAAGGTAAACGCAATATCTTTTGAGGTAAATAAGTTAGTATTTCCTTGTCATGTTGGGAAGATAAGTGCAAAAAAACATACCTCCGGCTACTTGACAATCATAGATACCAGCTCCTCCGTATGGCACCGAGCCAATATGTGGGCGAGCAATATTCGCCGTCGAATCGCCGGCTGGAGCTTGGAGTGTATCACAGAGAGCTCCGTATTGGAACTGGCAATCTGGAGCTGCACAGTAATCTTTTCCGGTGCCGCAGTACCTAGTCCCATTAGCTGAGATCTTTCGAGCTGATGGGAAGTTACTCACCCTTCTGGAGAACAACAGGCATTTACACAGCTTCCAATGCCAGGACCGCAAGTATTTGGATCGCCGGCCCTCGGGCGCACTTCAGGTGTTCTTTCTTCCACATGCACAGGGGAAGCTATTGGAGCTGGTATAGCATCGTGACTCTTGATTTTCTGAAGGAACTCTCTGCCACCCATCAACTTCGGCATAGAAGGTCCTGAATGTGCACTAGACAAAGAGACCAAAGCCAAGGTTGCGAGAAGTGTTACAGACTTCATCTTGAAATTGTCGAACAAGTCTGATGTGCAATTGCTTGAACAAATTATAAGTTTATCGTAAAAGTATATATGAGAAAGTAATAGAGACAAGAGTAGAATTCAAATCTAGCTGATATTCTGTCAGAACCAGTCGTGAATGAAGGACTTATTGCACAAAGTATTGTAGCGACTGTGAGGGTTGTAAGAACGATGAGGAAGTGAAGGATGGTCTACAGTTGGACGAAGACTTCGTATTAAATCCCAAGAACGGAGACAAACTGACTTGGTATGCAGCGACATCGAAAAAGGAAGAAGGAACATAGGCTTCTGGGGTCAAAACTCTAGAAAAGCAAGTAGGAGTATGGGTATAGCATGCAACCTACTAATGATGCACAACAAGGATGCAGGATCTGTGCAGCCATTCCATCACTGATGAGAGCCATGGGGCCATGCTTCGTTTCTGTATAGTTCATACACCATAAGTGCAGGTCAAGAACTGATTATACTGTTTAGAGAATGTATTGATGCAGGTCACAATGAGGAGGAGAGTGGAAGGGCAGAAAGTGGGGTAGAAAGATCTTTGAGAGGTCCTAGAACCAGGCCTGACGGCAGAAAAGCATGGATATGATTCTCGGATATAATTGAGATCAAAAGTCTGTTTGAACCGTGACTCGCTTCTTTCCTCATAGCTGCTGGTACGAATCGGAAAATTTCGAATGAAGGGGTCTTCAGACATTGTATCAATCATGACTGCCATGCAGAGGAATTGATTTTGTGACAGCTTAATACGCGGCTTTTGATCACAACCCCCCTTTCAGACCAACATCCCTCCTCACTGATTAATGTTATACGGGAGAATCCTCATCCTCGAATCTCGATTGAAGGCTTGAAGCAGTGCAATGATAAGAACTGAAGTGGAGATTGGAATTTGAGCCTTTAAGAAAAACATATCGTCTCAAGACTCAAAGGCCAAGGCGCCTCCCGGGTAAAAAAAATAGTAAGCTTAACCTTGGCGTCATGCACGACCTTTTTCGCCCCTTCACCAACCGGCAGCTGCACAGTTCAGAATGCGTTTCCTTCGCCACGCGGGGATGAGTGCGATCACCAGTTCAAGACCTGTCGTGGAGGACTCCAATCGAAAGTGTTATGTAGCCGTATGTAATGGTGACCAATGAAGAAACATGGAAGCTTCTTACTGAATCAAATCATTGTTCTCTGAAGTTTGAAGCATGATCAAACCCCCAGATTGATATGTTGCGGATGAATTCAGCCGTCGTAGTTTTCGATTCTTCCGATATCTATTATTAGTGTCTCGTTTCCTCCCGAGATCGTCAAATTTCATGCAGTGCGACTGACTAGAGCTGAGTTTCAGACGAGTCTCACCGCCGTATAATGACTACAAGATCCGAGATTCCGATTGCAACACGATATCATGTGGTTTATTTCTCGACGCGTAAGAACATAAAGATCGTGTAACTTGATATGTAGTGTATCGTACTGTATTATTGACGTTGTAAGAAACATGGGAAGTCAAAATTCACGCCTCGCTGCTGTTAGTCAAGCATTACAACCAGGCGACAATGCTGTGTCTCGGATATTAGCTTTAGTATCCAACGATAGAGTTGCAACGGATGAGCTATATTTCAGTACAAAATCTAAACCAAGTACTGCCAGAGTAATGATAAATTCATACATCGATCGAAACATGTCTTTGGAAACATCGGTACCATCCAGAGCTTTGAAAAGGTCGCAGGTGGGGACCAAACACTTTTTGGGAGAATTCATCTCTTCCCAAAATCACATCTAGTGCGTGAGACCTAGTTTCTCATTTTCCTTCACGTAGTTGTAATATCTTCCTTTCGTATTATCTCTCCAGCTCTTTCCCCATTTCACCACTGCGAAGAAGGTCAGGACTTGGGCAAGACCGGCAAAAGCAGCCACAATGAAAGCATTTTGATAACCCATATCTGTAACCCAAGGTGTGATACCATAGCCTATCGCAAAGCTCATTGTATTTCGGATAATAATCACAGTAACTATGAAGTTTGTTAATTCGGACTGTACAAATGCTACTGGAAGAATAAAATAAAGGACATACCCATGGCTTCGCCGCTCAAATCTTTATAAGAGTCGATGCAATACGAGACTGAGAGTTGTATACCAATACAGTTTGAGCTGGCGATCAGGAACATTGCGAATATGAGGCCAAACCAATGCACATGATGGGCTGCCCCAACACCCCAGAGGAGCAAAGAGCCGGGAATGAGAATTGTAGACAATAGGAACAGCCAAAGTCGATGCTCCGCTTCCAAGACCCCTTTATTGCGACGGGCAAGCCACAACACAACTCTATCTCCAACAACTCCGGAATAGAAGGAGGCGCAAGCTACTCCGAGTATGGGGGAAACATATGATAGGCCAACCATGGAAGACGAGAAGTTGTAGGGCGGGGCACTCAGGATCAAGGAGGCAGTCCCATTGAGGACATTGAACCAGATCAAGTTGCTACCATATGAGAATCCAGCGTAAGTAACCGATGGGAGAGAAATGAAAATAAGAGGGCGGATCATCATACGGAAGAGTCGAAAGTCTCTTTTCTTGTCCTTCAGTGCCAGTTTTTTGGAGATATGTCTTTGGTTTGTAGTGGACAGTTCCAAGCTCAGTGGTATGAGTCACTGTATCAGGAACGTTGATGGATGTGCCTTTCTCAGGATCGAGTGATTTTGTGGGTGGTGCGTCTTTTTGTTGAGCCATATTTTCTTTAGGTGTATTTGCTCCCGGTGTATTATCTTGTGAGGTTACCATTTCCAAAGGTGCCCTGTCATAGTTTGTCTCCTCCATGAAGAAAAAGCAGAAGACAAACCCGATTGCCAAAAATATGGCACACCAATACATAACCCAGCTCCACCCTTGTCCATCATTGATAAAGCCTGCCTGCAATATTGTAAACATAGATGTCAAATTATCACTCAATTTCCCATAACTCACAAGTACTGGGGCCAAAAAGTTACTTCCGGCCAGCATAAAAGCATATAATCCCATATAAGAACCTCTTTCATGAGTAAAGTAGATATCTGTAATTGATATCTCACATAGTGATTCGATAGGAGCGCCGACAGCTCCCTGTAAAATCTTGCTTCCAATCCATGCCGAATTTGATGTTGCATGAGGCACCCATAACATGGTACTGCCTATGTTAGCGTAGACTTATACAATGACTAGGATATTTACTGACCCAAGAGTTGCTAACATGGAGAATAGATAGGCTGGTCTTTTACCGTATTGCAGTGCTAATGGCTGGGCAATTAAGCATCCCCACTAGAGCCGAAGGACTGTATTAGCGACTGACTTCTCAAGTATCAATATATTATTGCCAACGGGCTATGATCCAGTAGAAGTAATCCTATGCTAGAGGGCTAAGGAAGAGAGCGCTTGATCCATGCCAACGGTAATGGGGTAATTGCCTCAGAATTTTCAACGCCAGAGAGCTTCCACTGCGATATAGGATTGCTGGGAATACATGATGTTGAATGTACAAGAAGAACAATAATGTGTATCTCACCCCGAAGAACAGAAACATGTAGCCCGTGCCGGCATTTAACTGATCAATTGTCAAGCCAGTGTCCTTACTTATGGGCTCCAATACACTGTAAACTGCAGCGGATGATATTCCAATCATCAAAGTATACACTGACATGCATGTGGTCGATAGCATTTTTCGCCTGGGGGACCAATTTAGTGGATCGTCTGGATCGCTAGATGGTGATGGAATGAGGACGACATCATGTAGCCGAGATGCAGATGCATGTTGCCCTCGCATTACACCTTCGAGATCGACCAAGTGAATGGTTCCTGGAATCAGTCGTGTGTCCAGATGACCATGGTGATTCTCGGCGTCCTCCATCATTGAACAAAGAACCAAAAACAACCACGGAAGATCTACTTGAGACAATTATGGAGAGAAGTTTGTGAGGGTTTAGCCACAGTAGACGGTAGTGTTTGATGTTAGAGTAGGTAGCAATTGCAGCAGCGGGTGCTTTGCTTTTAAAAGAGATGGCATGTGGTAAAAGTGCACAAATAACTTATCACAAAGTACAAAGTATATCACGGCCGGTAATCAAATTGATATGAGGTAATGCAATGATATTTGAAGCTCTCCACTTAGCAGCCCGAAAGAGTAAGTATATGCAACGATAGCAACCAGCGCTGAGCTCTCATTCGACAATTTGTGTAACTTTATCACAGTAGCACTGGCTACCCCGCGAATGATTATCATAAATACCCCAGTACATATCAAACAGTGAGAGCTTTATCAGTGAAATCATGATAACGACGGGAATTGTTTGTCGTTGATGCTTCTTCGTTGATAGTGAAGCGCTTCTTATGCATAAGGTTACCTAGGTAAGGTTATGATATTTACTTCCCGAACAGTTCCGCGCAATCAGCCCCACCCCCACGCCGCTTGTTACCTACGGAGTACTTGCCCATTCTTTCAAGGCTAGGAAATAGGAAAACCGAGACTACAAATTGATGAAGGGCGGCTCACAGCTCTCAATTATCGATTCTTTGGAGGGCAGGATGAAAGCATATCTGAACTTTTGCACCATGCTCCAAGTGAGGTAGTGGGATGAGATTATTAGGCACCGGCTTAAAGGTATCGGACGGGAGCCCTCTGAATATCCAACAAATATGCCACTTCAAAGTATTTTACCAAGCTTTGTCGAAAATGGCATTTGCATACCAGCTGTCTCAATTGATGGATAATGATGTTCAAGAGCATGTCCCCCTTTCAGTGTCCGGAGCGACAGGAAGGTTGTAGCTAAGTCTCAATGGGTGCTCGCGTCGACGAGCAAGCGCTTGCCCTGATTCCTTTTCATATCCTTATGCTACGAATAAGAGCACTCCATAGGTCTTGAGTGGATCAGATGACCTTCGAACTCAATAGCATTCTTGACAATATTGGGGAGCCTATCGCATACCGAACCATCTTGAAAGCATTCCAGGCACTTGCCCGTGACATTCGATAAATATATAATATTGCCACCATGCATTGTTAAATATTTGAAGAGAGCTGCAAGCGCACTCTCTTCTTAAACCTTAGCTCTTCTGCATTTGCAGACTTGCTTTCTGGAATCCCTTCAGCTGCTCCCTTGATTGCTTAATTAGTCGGTTTTTACTCGATCAATGATGGTGTTTGCTATTGCATCATCGAAATTGCCCTGGATAGCCATTATCTGTGCTGTCTTCTTTTGTTGGTCTATATGGTTTCGAGACATACCATCTAGGGTAACCTTCAGTGTAAGTCAGTAGTCTCCCATTTCAACGAAGAGCTTTCTAAGAAGGGTTTAGGAGTACATAGTTCGCCCAGATATCTGTAACAACGATAGACAAAACCCATTTCCCGCAGACCAACAGACGGAAAATGTGACTACACAGGCCGAGAATGTTACTACTCCGGCAGTTATCCAGCCCTCGAGCGAACGGCCACTCATTTTATACGCTTTTTCAGAGTCTCCTGAAGCGCGAATCAATATCCAGTACTTCATAGATCATGGTCTCCATGATGCAGCTGATTTCATATTTATTCTGAATGGCGAAACAGATATCCACAAGGTCATTCCTCACAAGGGCAATATTAACCACGTCCACCGGCCGAACGACTGTTTTGATCTAGGCTCATATGCCGAAATCCTAACCAAAGCCGACCTTTATAAGAAATACCGCAGATTTATCATGTTAAATGCCAGCCTCCGTGGTCCTTTCCTCCCCTCCTGGTCCCAATCCTGTTGGTCCTCCCTCTATCTTTCGCGAATAACAGCCACCACAAAACTCATTGGAATGACCGCAAACTGCGAGCCAGAATTCCACATACAATCTATGATCTGGGCTACCGATTTAGTCGGCATCAAAACATTGCTTTTTCCACCCAAAGACGTGCTTGCGAAATTGCCACCTCGACCGATGTATGCAATCAAAGGCGCATTCAATAAATCCGAAATACACCCCCCAGGTATCAACAGCTGTTTCCGCAGCTTCAACGCTGCGATTAACGCGGAGATTGGCGTTACGTCATTGATGCGTACGGCCGGATATGGTGTCGAAGCTATCATGAGTGCTTTTCATGGAGTAGATACAGGAGACAAGGAAGTCTCAAAAAGCGAGGAAGGTGATCACCATCAACATAAACATGGCTCTGGAGATCATTCAACTGAGATGGAAGATCCAACTCAGTCCTCTGAGTTGACAAGCGAATATGAGAGATTTTGTAAATCAACGGGGACGGGTGACGTTTTGTATGATGGGGGTTATTTTGGGATCAATGTACATCCATTTGAGACGATTTTTATGAAGACTAATAGGAATATTGGACCTGTGGCTTTGGACCATCTGACGAGTTGGATGAAGGGAAGTGGGTTTAGTAGTTATGATTGTAAAGTGTGAGTCGTGGGGTGTTGGAATAGGGGTGTTAGCAGTGGAGGTTCCATTCTACGACTTATTAGAAGTCGCAGTGAATTAGTGGGGAGGGAGAACACGAGTTTTGGGTGGTGGGTGTTAAGGCGCACCTGGGCATTTGTAAGTTTTTTGGAGGATGGAACGCCTCGCAACAGCCCAAGGAAAGATCGCATACATGAGGGTATCAAAAGTCGAATTATGTATGTATAGAGAGTGTAACAAACAGAACTAAAGGTTGAATCTTGTTCTTTGCTTCTCCATTCCGGCCTTCCATTGCCACTGAACAGCATCATCACCTTCACTCCCTGCTCGGCCAATACCCTTATCAACCCTTCTCAACTTCAACGTAAATCTTGGCCCCAACTCCTGTAACCCAGCCCTAATACCCTCTACGCCTTCCACAACTTTCCCATCCGGGCCAACTACACTCTTTTCTGTTTCTCGCTTCTCCCTAAACACATATCGATGTCTTCGCACGAATATATAATCACGCTGATTATGTAATGTTACCACTTGTCTTCCCTGTAGCTCTGGCTGTGGTGGAAATAGCGTTAAGAATAGTCTTGCAGTCAACAATCCCAAAGGTGTGCGGAAGTTATTCAAAATTAGTTCTGGGTAGTGGTTCGTTGGATTCCCATGACCGGGAAGTTTCTTCCCTTCAACCCAATTCTTGATTGAGAAATGGCATGTAGGTCCAGATGGTAAATGTACTATTGTCAGACCTGTGGGCACCTTGGCATCTTCTTTGAGCATTACAACTGACGTATATTCGCGATTTGTAGCAAATTTGCAGATTTCTCGTAGGGAATATTTGTGTCCATAGCGATGGGCCGAGCGAGGGACGTAATTGCTGTTTGGAAAGAGAGTACACAACAAATGGGCTTCTGCGTGCAGCGTAGAATTCAATGATGTTGTAAGGAGAATCTTTGGAGATGGCGGAGGCTCGTCTGTGAAGAGTGTAGGAAATTTGAGGGACAAAGAAGATGGTGTGAGGTCAAGATTTGTGCTAGCTGTCGAACGCGCATTGCTGACTGCTCGGGGTCGACTGTTGGGTTTTTCATCCTCATCGTCCGATTCCTTCTCCGAATCAGAATCTAACATACTATCGGCATCGTCATCCTTTTCCTCTGGTGCTTCATCTAAGGGTTCTTGCTCTGCTGCCTCTGCCTCTTCGATGCGTCTTCTCTTCAATTGCTCGACATCGACACTGATATTGAGGTCGTTTCCGTCACCCGAAACTTCGTCCCAGACACGCTTGTTATCAATTGTATGTGGAACGTTCTTTGCCAATCGCTGTCTTCTCAACTCCGGATCTCTATCTTCTTCTCTCTTTCGTTTGAAGCGTATATCTCTGCGCTCGCTATCGCGGGCTTTCTTCTGTTTAATATGAAGGTCTTGTCTCTTAAACTTGTTACCAGTCTTAAAAGGCAATGCTGCCTTCGAAGAGGTTGGGTGCACTCGTTTTGAACCCATTGTATATGATTTTCCCAATCTATTGATAAGAGGAAGTCTGGAAAAGGCAGAGAGGAAATCCAAAAATTATTTTAACATAGCGGAATGCGGCCGCATCTCCCGATACGAGCACGGACCTACAAGGCTGTCCCCCTTCCTCGCAAGGAGTCACAAAAAGAAATTCCCCACGACTTTTATTATACGCAAAGCTTGAAAAGTTCCCCAGACTTTCCTTGACTCATACCTATTATTGGATGAGTCCTCGGTGAATGCGATCCCTTTGCAGCCTTACAAGAAATATTGTTGTCCAAACAAAATCAAGTCCACGACTGACTCTTCGAACATTTACAGCTACTACACCCCACCATAAATATCAAATACCAAAACAGAAGAAGGACAACAGAATGTCTACTACTACCACCCTTAAGGGTCAGCCCCTTGATCGCCAGGTCCTCGATTCGATGTTGAGACGGCGCATGTTCTATACCCCTTCGTTCGAAATCTACAATGGAGTCGCTGGTCTTGTAAGGATTATTGGTCTTTCATATTGTATTCCCCAATTTGCAAGGCTGTTTGAATTTCTCGCGTTGGCTTATCCACGCACTACTTCATACGCCCTCAATTCACCAATCTACTCCGAGATTTTACCTTGTTGGGTATTGCTGACTTCCTTCGTAGTATGATTATGGTCCTCCCGGATGTGCTCTACAGGCAAACGTTATTGACCTATGGCGCAAACACTTCGTTTTGGAGGAAGACATGCTGGAGCTAGATTGCACAGCATTGACTCCAGCTGAAGTTCTCCAGACTAGTGGTCATGTGGATAAGTTTGCAGATTGGATGTGCAAGGACCCTAAGAACGGTGATATTCTACGAGCGGACCATTTCGTTGAAGACATCCTCGAGTCAAGATTGAGAGGTGACAAGGAGGCTAGAGGTGTCAAGGTTGAGGAAGAAGCTGAGGACCCATCCAAAAAGAAGAAGAAGAAGAAGACCAAGGGAATTGAAGCTGTGAAACTTGACGATGCAGTTGTTCGGGAATACGAGGAGATCTTGGCTAAGGTACGATCACTTCACGATATGATGAGAGTGGATGGATATTGACTTTCCAGATTGATAACTACAATGGCGAAGAGCTTGGTCAATTGATCAAAAAATACGGAATGAAGAACCCGGAGACTGGCATGGAACCTTCTCCACCAGTTGCCTTCAATCTCATGTTCCAGACTGCAATTGGCCCAAGCAGCAATACACCAGGTTATTTACGACCAGAAACTGCTCAAGGCCAATTCCTTAACTTCGCCAAGCTACTTGAGTACAATCAACAGCAGATGCCATTCGCTTCAGCTTCTATTGGCAAGTCCTACAGAAACGAAATCTCTCCCCGTGGTGGATTGTTGAGAGTTCGAGAATTCTTGATGGCCGAGATTGAGCATTTCGTCGACCCTGAAGGTGGCAAGAAACATGACCGTTTCAACGATGTCAAAGATGTAGAGCTTGTTTTGTTGAATCGTCATACTCAGTTAGCTGGCAAAACCGATGTTGAAAAGATGTCTATTGGCAAGGCCGTTGAAAATGGCACAGTTGATAATGAGACTCTTGGCTACTTTTTGGCACGCATTCAACTCTTCCTAGCCAAAATTGGTGTGGATCAATCTAAAGTCAGATTTAGACAGCACATGGCCAACGAGATGGCCCATTATGCTGCAGATTGCTGGGATGCTGAATTGCATACCAGCTCTGGTTGGGTCGAGTGTGTTGGCTGTGCCGACAGAAGCGCTTATGATCTCAGCGTACACGCAAAGAAGACTGGTGCACCATTAATGGTCCGTCAAAGATTAGATACCCCAATCAGTGTCCAGGAATGGCAGATTGATCTCGACAAGAAGAAGTTTGGTCCTAAATTTAAGAAGGATGGCAAGGCTGTCGAGGCTGCTATTGAAGCTCTGTCGCAAGAGGAGCGAGAGACTTTTGCAAAGGAACTCAAGGACAATGGAAAGATTGTTATTAAGACAGATGGAATTGCTGATGGTCAGGCGGAAGTTGGTGCTGATCTCATCAACATTGAGCTTCGAACGCGTGTTGAAAATACGAGAGAGTACACCCCAAATGTAATTGAACCTTCATTTGGAATTGGTCGAATCTTGTACGCCTTGATGGAGCACAACTATTGGACTCGTGGCAGTGATGGTGGTGATGAAGCACGTGGTGTAAGTGAAAGCTCATTCTCATATTCTTACAGTGACTGATCAGAAAACAGGTCCTCTCCTTTCCACCAATCGTTGCGCCCACGAAAGTACTGCTTGTTCCTCTCTCTTCTCACGAGAGCTTCAAACCCTTTCTAAAGCAGATCTCATACAAGCTTCGATCGATGGGTATCTCTAGCCGTATTGATGATTCTTCAGCATCTATCGGCAAACGTTACAGCCGAAACGATGAACTGGGTACCCCTCTTGGCATCACTGTTGACTTCCAAAGTGTCAATGACAGCACATTCACTTTGAGAGACCGAGATTCCACCAAACAGGTCCGTGCATCACAGGAAAAGATTCTGGCGGCTATTAAAGAGTTAGTTGATGGCACCAAGGTTTGGGCAGATATTGAGAAAGAACTCCCAATTTTCGAGGGCCAAGAGGCTGAGCTTCCTGTCCGTTAGATATAAAAGATTAGACTTGGCGAAAATTTGATCACATGTTTTAAGAAAGGAGTGTGGAGATGTCTGGTGAATATGTCTAGGTTCATCCTTGAGAGATTCGGAGACTATGATATCACATGTAGATCGTGATATCGCAACGCAGCGAATAACGATAACAATTAGCCTCTCTAACATTTTACCAAATCTCTGACCCCATCTTCTTGAGTGAGAAACCGCAAATGGCCAGCGATATGTTCAAATTAGCATCCTCCGTAGATACAGTAGTACGTAGTCTTTGATCCCGAGAGGTCAGTGCATATCTAGCAAGCTTCCACCACCGTTCCTTTTAGCTTCTAGAAGATCCATGACAATCTCGAAGCATACATGCCAAAGGGGGGAAGGGAAGGCAAGGCAAGGCAAGGCAAGGCAAGGCAAGGCAAGGCAAGGGGAACACGAAACGCTCCATCATGGCCATCATGTCACGTCACGAGAAAACGACCCTCTTCAGACTTTCTTTCGCGTTCTCCCTCCCCCCTTGCCGCATCCGCATCCGCATCCGCATCCTCGCCCACGTTCCCTCCTTCGCCTGCAGAGCCAAACTTCGACCGGCAGACCCCTGCCTGCCTGCCTGCTCTGCGAATACCCCCTCATCCGTGCGGGGAGGGGCTTGGTGTTACACGATCCGCTGTTTTGGAAACGTGGACTTGTTATGCGGTGTGGTGTTGTGTGGTGTGGTGTTGTGTGGTGTTGTGTGGTGTTGTGTGGTGGATTCTTGAAACGGGGGGAGGGGGGAGGGGGGAGGGAGAGCTGATTGTATTGTTTTGTGTTGTGTTGTGTTGTGTTGTATTTTATAGTATTTTATAGTACTTTATAGTACTTTATAGTATTTTATAGTATTTTATAGTATTTTGTAGTATTTTATAGTATTTTATAGTACTTGCTGATTTGCTGACTTGGGTACTGGGGTACGTACTTGGGTACTTGGGTACTTGGGTACTTGGGTACTTATCCAGGGACGCTTTTTCTTTAGTAGGGTGGTGGGTCTAGGGTGGGTGGTAGGGGATCGCTTGGGAGGGGAGGGGTCAGAGGGGTTGGCTTGGGGGAGGGGGGGGGATCAATGCGCGGGTTAGTTGGGCGGTCGGTCGGTCGGTTTGAGAGGGGGAAGCGTGGTTGTTGGATGGATGGGTGGGTGGGGGCGAGGATTGTGAACTTGTTTGGTGGGATTGGGGAGGAAGGGAGGGAGGAAGGGAGGAGAGTGGAATTGTTTTGCGTGTGGATGTTTGCTGGGCTGGGTGGCTGTTGGGTTCGTGTTGGGTTGTTTGGGGGTGGTTGCTGGTGAATGAATGAATGGATGGGGGGATGGCTGGGTGGTCTTTTTTGTTTACTGGGTGGGTGGGTAGGTAGGTAGGTTGATATATATGTACACCAAGCTCGGGGATAAAATAATGATGAGCACGCACGCATAGACGGCGCGATAGATGATAGCTTGATCCTATCCTATCCAAGACTTCCAATTGTAAGTTACCAGACTGCTCAGATCATGGATAGATTGGCCGTCGGTATCAGTGGTTGGATACGGGGTGGCCAGTGGCCATCGACCAATGAATTAGTCGCTGATTGTGATGCTATGGGCGGCTTATCTTGCGCTTCAAAGGTCCTGTGCCTTGGCCAAGGTACTAGGGGAGATTACTGCAGGTAGGGAATTGCTTCCACGCTTGCTTCTCGGAGCCACCAAGCCTTTGGTTGGATCGCTTCCTCCCCGAGTCAAGGTTCTTCCATTCTACATTCCTGATCAGGGACTTGGGGGTTGAGCTCCTCCTCATGGACTAACAGATAATATAAATGAAAGGAGCAGCTAGAGAGAGTACTGTAGACGCAATATCTTCCATATGATTAGACTTGTTTGGATAGATGCAGGTACGTCCACGGGTACTACTACTGACACCGTATGCAAGTATACCATCTGGACGATGATGGTTTTCTATACTCTTGGATATAATTAATATGTACTAGGTAGTTCTATAAGTAATACAAGTAGATATAGGATTGTTCTATAGCATTCAACATGGAGGAATCATCAGTAGGTACCTCGGTAGATTCAACCTCTTTCAAATGATACTAGAAATGATGAAAAGGAACGATAATACTTGTAGATGAACAGATGAATAGATGGATACTAATAAAGTAGATACTTTCAAAATACTCGAGTAGAGTGAGGTAGGTACTTACTAGGAGGGAGGTCCTTCTCGTCGCATTAGATTGAATGAATATTATAAATGAATGAAAATAAATGAAAAATAAATGAAAATAAATAACGATAAATCATAATAAATAACAATAAATTATAATAAATAACAATAAATAACAATAAATAATAATATTAATAATAGATAAATAAATATCCCTCTTCTCTTTGTTATCCTCTTATATTATAGCTTAGTCTAATATATAAATTTTAATTATAATTAATTAAATAATAAAGAAAACTTTCTTAGCCTTCTTCTAATGTAAATCGATATTATTTACGCTAGTTTACTTTTAAAAGAAGATATTAAAAAGATCTATCTATAGTATCTTCATTCGTAAAATTAATTAGTTGTTTATTATTTATTAATTATTATTATATAGTAAATATAATAAAAGGATTTAATTAATTTAATTATTTAAAAAAGATATATATATAGTAGGTCACCTTAAAGATATAGTATGGATGATCCTTAGCGTTTGTAATAAATACTCAATAAGTTCACTTGTCTATACATTTAATAAGTATATACTTTGTATTTATTTACTATCTATTAATTAATTAATTAATTAATTAATCAATCTAGTAGTTACCGTTTTGAACAAAAAGGACGCGCTACAACAAACTCGATTCTCAAACCAGCCAAGTCAATCTCAATCAATCAATCACTTTTTCAATTCATTCACTTACTCACTTACTCACTCACTCACTCACTTATTATTATTCAACGACTAACTAATAACTAACCTTACCTACTATTGCCTATTCTACCCGTGGACCTATTTACTATTTACTACCTACTTACTTACTACATACTTCATGCTTCATACTTCATACTTTATACTTCATACGATCAAATCAATTTTCTCTGTCTCACCACAAACTTCCCTTCTTGATGACAAGAATATAATACTACAATACTATACAATACTATACAATACTACCTAGGTATACAATACTACATTACTACATCACTACAACACTACAATATCACAAACTCACAAACCCATCTACCCATCTCCCCATCTACTCACCTAACACCCTCCAAAACGTTGATAAGCAAAGGACGCTGGACGCTGGACGTTGTGATATAAACTACGAAAACGCAAGACTTGGTCATTGTTGATCTTCTGGGTTGTGACCTCCTCCCTCAAACGATCTTAAAATTACCAACCACCAACCACCAACCATCAATCGCCTTCAAGAAAATAGTAGATCGGGTGGACTTTTTGACTCCCAGGCTCTTCTCATTATTAGGAAGGGGGAGACTTTACTTTTGTATGTCATTCACTCACTCTACTTGTCCTGGTCTGATTGATGGAATGACTACTGACCGATACCCTCATTCCCAAATTCCAGTCATTTTTTGTCATCTCTTTCAACGATACCCCGCGGCTTTCAGTCTCCAGCTGCTTGTTTCCTTTCAGATCCCACATACATACACACATACACACATACACACATTGTTCTCTAAAGTTGTAATTCTGCTTTTTTCATCAAGATGGCGTCACCAAATAATAACAAGTATGTGATAACCCTTTCTCTTGATTCTCGGTATGGTGCTGTATTGTATGGTACTGTACGGTCTTGTACATACATACCATAGCCGTACCCATCCATACCCATCTAGATACTCTCTGGTTGGAATATTCCAACCTGTCCAGGACCATCAGACTTTCAATCAGTAACAGACATCACTCACTCACTCACTCACCTACTCACTCACCTACTCACCCATCCTTTCGGGAACTTTATATGGCCCATTGTTGATCAACTATCCTATCTCCTCTTCATTCATTCACTCACTCACTTTCTTGATGTTCTTGGAGCCAAATCAAACTAATCAATATGATGATTTTTTAGCATTTACGCTCCAGGTCAATTCATGAACCCTGGACCAGCGCCTCGACCTCCTGCTGGCCCTCGATTGAATTATACACCTACAACCGCAAATCTGCCAGGAAATGTGTCTGCACCAAACATTTCTCAACTAAGCATTAATTCCCCTATTACGAGAACCACCACATCAACTTACTCTGGCTCAACCGTTTCCCTCCCACTGGCTCGACAACACACAAACATGGACGGTCAAGGAGGTGTCGCAGTGATCAAGGAAGGATGGGCCTCAGTTAAGGAGGGCAAGAATTTCATCAGTCCTTGGAAGAATAAGTGGCTCATCCTACGCAAAGAAGCTCTTGATTTCCATAAGACCGAAGGGGGTAAGGTGGCGTACCAGATTGTGCTCAAAGATGTCCTCGGAGTGTCGAGAGTCGAAGCTGCAGGCAATATTTTCGAGATTAGGAGAACCATGAACGGCGCATCAAACAATCCAGGAGATGATGACAGTGCGGGCAGAACGCTACAAATTAAGGTTCAAGACTGATGATGATTTGTATGAATGGATCGACTTCATCTATGCTCGCTGCCCAGGTATGGGTGGTGTCAGCAATCCTACAAACTTCAGTCATTCGGTTCACGTTGGGTTCGATCCTAACACGGGAGAGTTTGTCGGATTGCCAGCGGAGTGGTCAAAATTGTTGAACTCTTCGGCCATTACCAAGGAAGATTATGAGAGAAATCCCCAAGCTGTTTTTGAAGTGTTGGAATTTTACTCTGATATTACAAAGCGCCAGGAAAATCCTCAGCAATACTCAAGTTTGACCCCAACCCCACCAGCGGCATTGAATCAAAGCAAGCAACTGGGCTACATGCCCGGTAATTCAATTGCGCCACCAAGACCTCTGCAGCCTCAGCAGCAACAGCAGCAGCAGCAGCAACAGGCTCGTAACAACAGTTACGCTTCTTCCCAGACACAACAGCAGCAACCACCCCGAAGACCTACGCCACCAGAACAAAGTCAGCAGCAGAAGCAAATGCAGCAGATGGCATCCAACTATGTCACTCCAGATCAACGTGAAGAACAGAGACAGGCACAGTTGGAGGCGCAAAGACGTAGGGAACTCGAGATGGCGGAACAAAATCGACTTGATATGGAGGCCTACAAACGCCTCGATCCCCCAGACTCGTACACCCATGGCGAAGCAAGAGATTGGCGGTGGTGGTTACTCGAGCAGTCCTCAAGATCGATTCAATCCAACTCGAGCGGCACCTTCTGCTCCTCGTCCCCAGCAAGGCCAACAGACAGCCGCTCAGAGACCTGCTCAAAGACAGGCACCTTCCGCACCAACTGCAAGTGGCCCAACCAAACTACCCATCAACACTCAGCAGAGCTCTTCCTCGGCTAGAGATCAGAATGGATCCAGTGATTCTCGTTCAGATAGACAAGATCCTAGATACCCCAATGGCCAATCCAATGCTTCTCAGCAACAAAGACCGGCTCAGCAACAGCAGCAACCACCATCGAGATTGCCTGCGCCAGTCAACAATGTCAAACCACTTAACGTTGCCCCCAAACCAGCTGCAAATGGTATTCAACAGAATGATGCGGTCAAGGCTGCAGAAGCTGCTCTTACTGCTAAGCCAGCGGCCTCTGAACGTTCAAAGGATGTTCGAATGTCCACCATGTCTGAGAATGAAGTCATGGCCAAGTTGAAAGAAGCTGTATCCAAGGACGATCCAAACCTTTCCTACTCCAAGCAGAAGAAGATTGGTCAAGTGCTTCTGGTTCAGTCTATGTTGCAAAGGTGAAGGAAAATCCAGCATCCCCTGTTGCTCGTGAAGTTCTTCGCCAACAAGGCAGCAAAGCCCAAGTTGCCATTAAGCAAATGGATTTGGCCCACCAGCCGAGAAAGGAGCTGATCGTAAATGAGATCATGGTTATGAAGGATAGCAAACATCGAAACATTGTCAATTTCCTCGATGCGTTCTTGAGAAATAACTATACCGAACTCTGGGTCGTCATGGAGTACATGGAAGGAGGTGCCTTGACTGATGTTATTGATAACAACTCAAACATTACCGAGGACCAAATCTCGACTATTTGCCTCGAGGTTCGTTTCACAACTAACCCCCTGTTTTTCGTGTCTTAACTAATGGTGTATAGACCTGCCGCGGACTTGAGCATCTTCATGCACAGAGCATCATCCATCGTGATATCAAGAGTGACAACGTTTTGCTCGATGCGCGTGGTAACGTCAAGATCAGTAAGCTTCTTCCATATTGCTTCAAGATATTGGTACTAACTCATCCATAGCCGATTTCGGATTCTGCGCCAAGCTCACGGAATCTAAATCTAAGCGTGCTACTATGGTTGGTACTCCATATTGGATGGCTCCTGAAGTTGTCAAGCAAAAGGAGTATGGTCCAAAGGTTGATATTTGGTCTCTTGGTATCATGGCTATTGAGATGATTGAATCTGAGCCACCCTATCTCAACGAGGAACCTCTCAAGGCCTTGTATTTGATCGCTACCAATGGTACCCCACGCCTCAAGAAACCAGAGAAGCTCAGCAAGGAACTCAAGGCTTTCTTATCTGTGTGTCTTTGCGTTGATATTCGAAGCAGAGCATCCGCCGACGAACTCCTAATGCACGATTTCTTGAAGCATGGATGCGATACTGCTAGCTTGGCAAATCTACTACATTTCCGAAAGAACGCTAAATGAGCAACCAGCAAAGCTACGAGAGCAATGAAGGCACGTTCACGAAACGCGAGTAATTGGTGGCACTCTGAGCTCGTGTTTGGAAGCAGTTCAAGCGGTTTTAATTTTATTTTGCGACATCACGCAGGTTACATTATGGTTATATTGTGTGCTACCTATACCAATAGCATGAATCTCCGGAGTTTCTGGGAGTTTCTGTTTCTGTTTTCTTGGTTGACATACCACCTAAGATCTGGAATATCATGGATGCATGTCAACGGCATATCTAGAGGCATACAAAAAAGACAGTCTAAAAAGAAGCAGACCTCTGGTTCTGCTTTTCCCTAGTTAAACTTCTCAATACCTTTCCGATTTGTGGATCCCTATCCTTAGAATCTTTCGGGAGCCGGCCTCAGAACGGGGATATGCTTTGCGAGAAGATAGCCTGAAAGACAAATAATGGGCGTCAGGTAGATCATTCGAAGAGGAACTAATTAAAAATAAAAGAAAAATTTGTAAAAAAAAATCTTACTCTTGATTGTGATTTGTGGTAGGAAATATGTGATGTGATGTAATTGTATAGCTCGTTTAGAAATAGAAATTAATCAATCATAATGATAATGATAATGATAATGATGATGACGATGACGATGACGATGATATGATGGATGATATGCAAAACTCAAAACTCTAACTTATAAGAAATGTTCGACAGTCTGAGAAGAAATCTATTTCTATCTCATCATCCTGCATCAAACTCAATCTGAACCCTGGGAAGCTTCTAGAACTAGGTCTTTCCAGTCTAGCCTCGGCCAACCAAACAGATCTGGCCTTGTTTACTAGCGTAGCCTTGTGAGCTCAACAACCAAAGCTCATCACTGCTCAGCTCCTTTGCACAACTTGGAAGATTTCTTTTTCCCAAGCAAATCTACACCATGGCTCCCTTAATACCATCTGCAAAGTCTACTTTGTCATATCCTTTATATGCTTGTGATTTTGACCCGGTGGATTCTTCCAGACTGGTAGTTGGTGGTGGCGGAGGTGCTGGAAGGACAGGTGTGGGAAATAAGATTGTGAGTTTGAAGAAACATCTATTTCAGAGAGGCTTCTTACATGCGGAGCCCATGTTCTTTTGGTATACATGCAGATACTGATGGCGTGACCTTCTAGACGCTTTTGGACACATCTAATCCCAATGAACTGGTTGAAGTAGGGGAGATCGATCTCAGCAAAGAAGAAGATAATGTCACCAGTCTTGCAGTCAGTCAGCCTAGAGGGAAAATCACCTCGATCTTCGCTGGAGTGAATTCTAGTCCGGAGGATTTGGACAAAGGGAAGAACGCGCATTTTCCGGGTGGTTGGAATAGAGCCAGTGAAGAAAGGAAAGGGAAAGGCCAAAGAAACTGCTGTGACAACACACAAACTATCCGAGGCATCGAGAAGTTCACTCTTTACGAAAGTCGAAAAGGATCTATATCAAAGAGTGACCAGATTATCAAGGCCTTATCCTGGACAACTTCAATGGGGTGCGATCGCGACAGGACTCGCGAAGGACTCCGAAATAGTCCTTTTTCAAACGGCGCAAAAGGGACCTCCAGTTTCGAAGGGTGCTATACGGTTGGCCAAGGAGGCTGTTGATATGGACTTTGTCCAAACGGGAAAAGATGACTACCTCTTTGCATATGCCGATGACCATGATATTTATGTTAAGAAACTTGGCTCAATAGATGATGGGACAGAACCTGAGCGTGTATATGTTACACCAGCTTCCAGAAGCACGGAGAAAGTCACGCTGCCCTCTTTTCGATCGATAAGATGGTTAACGAAGGACTTCATTCTGATGCTTACGAATATCCATAGCCAGGGGGGAGTGGTATTGCAGATTCTTAGACTACCTCCAAGCGGCAAAGGACAGTGTAGGATTGCGCAATCGCATCGACTCCCCTCTAGTATAACGAAAGCTACTGGACTCGCGGTTTCCAACCTTACACCGCCAGTAACCCCTGATGCCGAGCAAAGCTACACTCAATTTGTTATTGCGGTTGCCGGTCATGATATCTCTATCTCCCTTTTCAAAGTCGACCTTCAACACGAGTTGGATAACTACTTGGTCACGCCTATCAAACCCTTTCGAACGTTCAAGAATGTCCACCCACTCCAAATCACAGGCATCACATTTTCGACCTTCACACCACCCGCCTATCCTGTCACGGCAAGCACTCCTCCGCAATCCCTCAAACTCGCAAGTGTAGGCGTTAGCAACACAGTCATCGTGCATACTCTTCCTCTTTTCCCCGTCCCTCTATCTGTACAAAAAGGTCAATCGCGCACACCTCGCTACGTTATTGCTCTGCCTTCAAGTAAAGCAATTTACTCTTTCGGAATCATCATTTCCATCTTCGCGGCACTGCTGATGGCCATCTTGGCGCAAAGTGTTATGGAGATCAGAGGCGTTGTGAAACCTCACTTGGGCGCTGCAAATTATTTGTCGGTGCCATTGCAGGAAGTGATTGGGAAACCCTTCACGTTCCCCTCTAATTACCTCGCACTCAATAAACACACCTCCAGAGTCCCCTCCACAAGCACCTCCTCCACTCCCGATTTCTTCGCGTCCCTGCGCTCTTCAGCCCCCAGCTCTCATTCACCTCCCCGTCACATCTATCTCCACCACGGGCCTCCCATCCCAGACATTGACACCCAAGAAACGTCACCCGAAATCACATCACCCGAACTGGCCTCGTCTATAAAAGCCTCTCTTCACGATGAGAAGATTCATCCAGAAGGAAAATCATGGGACGAATTGACAGCGCCGCAAAAAGAAAGCTGGAAGAAGAAATTGAAGGACGCAGGGCATTGGGTAGAGGAGATGGGAGAGACGATATTCAAGGGGGTCATTTTTGGAGAGTTGGGCGGGCTCGTGGGCGCGGCGGTTGTGGATGCTGCCCGATAGGCCGGCCTCTGCAGGGAACGTCGTGAAGAGGGAGGGTGCAGAGGATCGTGCAGAATTGGAAAGGAAGTAAGAGGAAAGCCGAGGAAAGGAGCGTGGGTGGTGGAGGATTTGTATATTAATTAGATTTTCTTCATACCAGTTGGCTATCCAGTGGAAGACGGGACGCTCCTGCGTATCTCTTCGCCACGTCGCTCTCCTGATTGCAGCGACGCGATGAGATATGGACGCCATCCAAGACGACAGACCACATACGACAGATGACAGATGACAAGCGAGCTGCAGGAGATATAACCCATGATGGCTACACATCTACATGCGTCTTCTTTTCCCTACCTCCCTCCCTACCTACCTACCTACCTACCTACCTAGGTACCTATTTATTTATCTATTTATCTATTTAATAATAACATATCATTCCATTCCATTCCATTCCATTCCATCACATATAATCACATATCACACAAAAGCACACAATATAATATATATAACATTAAATCACCCAACATCACTCACTTACTTACACGGCATTACCTCCCCCCCCAGCATCAACATCAACATCAACATCAACGTCAAACATCAACGTTAACATTCATCCCTCCATATTATCCCAAAATTGGAAATCCTCTCCTCTAGTCCTAAACCTCTGTCTCTTTCCTTTCTTTATAAGATTCTATTTAAGATTTATAGGTATTATAGGTATTGTTTGCTATTTGCTATTTGCTATTTGCTCTTTGCTATCGATAGGTTGATAGATTGATAGGTTGATAGATTGATAGATTGATAGATTGATAGATTGATAGATAGTAAATACATCAATTAGTTTTAGGGATTGGGAATAATAATAATAAATAATAACAATAATGTAGTGATAATGATAATAATAATGATAGTGATGATTGGAAAGTAATTTCTTAGCTTGCTCTCATTCTCTTTCTCTTTCTTCTTCTCCTTCTCTTCTTCTTTTGGATTGGATTGGATTGTATTGTATTGTATTGTATTGTATTGTATTGTATTGTATTGTATTGTATTGTATGTATTGTATTGTATTGTATTGTATTGTATTGTATTGTATTGTATTGTATTGTATTGTATTGTATTGTATTGTATTGTATTGTATTGTATTGTATTGTATTGTATTGTATTGTATTGTATTGTATTGTATTGTATTGTATTGTATTGTATTGTATTGCCCAGGTGTATTGTATTGTATTGTTTGATAATGAATCCGTTCATCCATTCATTAGAAAAAACAAGATAAAACATGAAACATATCAAATAACAAACAACTTTGGGTAACGGTAACTACTATCTAGCCCATGGTGAAAATCAGTAAAAGATATACGTATATGTATTACCAACTAGTATGGGGGGTGTTCATAAAAACATCGTTTCATTCCTCGTTATTCATTCACGCCAAAGAAAGGTTTCTTTCTTTCTTCTTCCATTTCACGCTTCCTTTCTCTCCTCTTTTCCTTCCTTCATCCCCCAACACTTCATTCCAAATCATGCATGCTATTTCCAGCTCCAGCTCAGTTCAGCTCAGCTAACAAATCAAATGAAATCATTTCAATACACCCAAACACCAAAAGACTCCACAAGCAACGACATATGTGCCTGCAAGCATGCAAGCAGCCTTATGCATTCCCTCATCCCATCTACTCTCGGTCCTACAAAATCTCTCTCAAAACCCTCTTCTGCTCCACCGACAAACTAGACGGAAACTTGACATTGTACTTAATAATAAAGTTGCCCCTCGTATCAGGTTTCTTACTCAATGGCATTCCCAAATCTGGATATGAATCTGAAGAGCCTGGTTGAGTGGGTCCAGCTTTGTCAAGTGGGATGTTCTTGCCATCGATAGTTGTAACGGTGCGTTTCCAGCCTGTGAGAGCTTCTTTGAGATCCAAGTCAACTGTCATAATGAGATCATCACCTTCTCTGGTCAAATAGGGATGTTTTTTCTGAAAATCATTAGCATATCTTCCAGCGTGGGAGGGGGGAATCACAAACATACCTCTTCAATGACAAAATGTAAATCTTGCTGACCACCTTCCTCCTGATCACCCACACCCTTAAACTTAATCTTGCTTCCCTTCTTCAATCCCGGCTTGATATCCATTTCCAAGATGCGATCGGTAGTTTGCCTCTTGCCCGTTTCCGGATCAAAAGTCTTCCTCTTAATCTTCATCTTCTTATGACAACCCTTAAAGAGCTCCTCCAAGCTCAAAGCAAGAGGCTTCTCCACCGTTGTAACTTCTGGCGTCTCCGCCCTATGTCTCGCCGGTTCTGCGCCTTGGAACTGAGATCGCGCAGTCCTTGATCGTCCCGCCCCAGGACCACCCGGACTAGATCGTGGCATTCCTCCTCCCATGCCGGCGAAGAAATCCTCCATCCCGTCGCCACTGCCACCACCTGATCCCTGGCCCCTCAAGAATTCACTAAAAATCGATTCCGGATTACTGAAACTAAAGCCTCCACCACCGGGTCCCCCCGCACTGCTGAAATCATAGTGGAAAGTTTTACTTCTGGGCATGCCGCCACCTGATGAACTGAATCCCTCGAATCCACCTGGCATGCCACCGGCGCCCGCAAATGGATTTCCTCCACTTGCGCCTGGTTCTGGTGGTGGAGGGCCGCCTCTCAACATGAAGTCTAGACCATACTGATCGTATGTTTTGCGTTTTTCGGGATCCGAAAGGATTTCATAGGCTTGGGAGACTTCCTTAAACTTTTCTGCCGAGTCAGGTTTGTCTTTGTTTTTATCGGGGTGGTGTTTGAGGGCCATGACACTATTGGGTATGTTAGTCATTGTTGAGCGCTACGGGAGCTACGGGAGCTATGGGAGCAGTGGTGGGGATGCCATGATATATATGAGAGTGAAGGAAGAAACGTATGTACATACCGATATGCCTTTTTGATTTCTTGTTGATTGGCAGAAGGCTTAATGCCTAACGCATCGTAAAGTTTTGTCTCTGCCACCATCTTTGCGATTCCTTTGAACGTATCTTTCTTGTCAAGAACTTTAGTTTGAAAGCAAAAGTCAGTTGAAAATTGTTCAAGTGTTAGACAAGGTATAACTCCAAGTCTCTCGGAAGGTAAATTTTGAACCTTTCTATCTATCAAAGAAGTCGGTCAGTTAGTCAGGTAGTCAGTCAGTCAGTCAGTTAGAAAGTGACATCCACTTGAGAGTGAATATATATCGTCAGTGACCAGGATTGCAAAACAATCCAAACAAACTAGGTTGTATTGTAGAAGACCCTCGAAGAGTCCAAGAATTTTAAATCAGGTCTTGTGCTGTGCTGTGCAGTGCTGTGCAGTGCTGTGCTGTGCTGGGTTTGTATGATATGACTGAAGTGGTTTGGTTTTCCGAGTAACCTTACCGGTTTTTGTTGATTTGATTTGATTTGATTTAATCAGATCTGATCTGATCTGATTGATTGAATGAATGATTGATTGATAGATGGAAGGAAAGGAGTTACAACCATACAAATTGAAATACGAGAATGATATAAGGAAAAATGATGAGTGAGGTTACATACCAAGTTATAATTAGATAGATTTGGATCTCGTGGTTGTAGCAAGTACAGAGTACAGGACGTAGTAATGAGAGAGAGTGTGTGATTGATTGTAAGTTTGTAATTATGATGACGGTTGGTGACTTATGAGTTGTGTTTTCGGTTCTTGTAATTCAATTCGCTGGCTGGTATAAGTGTGTGTGAGTGTGTGAGTGTGTGAGTGTGAGTGTGTGAATGTGTGAATGTGTGATTGAATAATAAGTGAGTAGATGAGTAGATGAGTAGATGAGTAGATGATAAGTATAAGTAAGTCAACAAGTGAGTGAGTAATAACAAGTCAGAGTATATATAGTATATAATATAATATATAGTAGTATAATAGTATAGTATATAGTATAAGTATATATATATAGTATTATAATTATGGCTTATGATTTCGGTTTATATATCGTAAGTTACAAAGAGAAGAGAATGCGATGAATACAACGATACCCGTGGACTATTATTATTAATTATTAATGTTAGGAAGTGTTAGGGGGACTAAGGATATATAATAATACAATAATAATGTTTCTTTGTTGACCTTGTCTAAAAGAGTAATTAAAAGAAAGGTAGATAGAAGATGATTAATTATATTATATATATATATATATATATAGATTTGATAAGTATCGCGTTTATAGAATAATATTATAATAGAGAATTACGAATAAAATTAACTAATAATTAGATATATAATATAGTTAATTGTATATATATATCTATCTCTATTTATATAAATGATTTAAATATATATAAGTATAATATAATAAGTATAAGTATAATATAAGTATAATATAAAGTATAATATAAGTATATATATATAGTAATAATAAAGTATAATATAATATAAGTATAAGTATAATACCCAATAGACAGAAACCTACTATCTATCTAATACCACCTCACCTTCCAATTTACCTAAACAGGAAAATCTTCACCAACACGTGGACAATAGAATAAAATAATAATAACACAATAAGCCCCTTCCTTCCATCCTTCCATCCTTCCATCAACATCTCCCACAATCTCTCTCCCCTCCACCCACAAAATCAAGAATCTTCCATGATTCCCACAATCCCTTTCAACACAGTAACACACCAATGTCCCATCCACCCAACCCCAACCTTTCATCCAGCCCACCCCACCCCACCTATCAGCCAACCAACCAACCTATTTCGACGGTACAGTACAGTACAGCATCATCACCCCAAACATGAAGCGGTGACGTTGTATGGTGGGGGGGGGGGGACGGGGTGGTGACATTACATGAACTTTTTTCGCTCGCGAACCCATGCAGTGAAAGCAGGGGTCCAGATACTGTACCTACTGTAAATATGAGCGCGGCTAACCATGAAGGAGCGTGGAAGCTTCTCGAAGCTTCCACGGTCACGCTCACGCTCACGCTCACGCTCCGCTCACACGCACGCCCGGCTGGTTTAGAGGAGGGAGGAGTCACAAACCATACCTACTGTAGGTAGTTCGGAAGGAATACCGACACAGTCCACGGGCGCCCAAGAAAGGAAATCGTGCCCATTTATGGATTTTTCAAATGGTCTCTCTACTGTGCAGAGGACAAGGACTCAGGTTGTATGTAGGGAGTGATTGCTATCTGTCGTAATTCTGCTGTATATTAGCTGCGAGTACTCTGGTGCTCCAGTAGTAGGAAGCGCATAATCGATTTGATCCCACGATCATCACCTAGGTGGCTCATATTGATTCCAAAATTGGGCTGGACTATTATCGATCCAATCCAGAGGTTAAAGGACAACCACTTGTAAGATTTCTAGATGCTGACGGGGCCTTATCCTTTTATCTTGATATTGGCTGGTACTGGAAAATGATACTTATACATATGTCACTAGAGAGAACTCTGATGTTGTACGCAAGTATCGAAATACGCCCAATCCCTTGTCAAACAATAGATGCACCAAGCAAACCCAGAGGGCTCATCCATTAAATCATCATAAAGTCGAAATTCCATTATTCTACAGAAATCTTTGAACTATGCTTGGTGATTCATTCCTCTCATTTCTCATGCTTCGTGCTTCGTGCTGCGGGGTATTGTCTTTCTCATCATGTAAAATATGAGAAGATGTCCTCTGAAATGACATCCTTCTATGCCAAAGAAAGAGTATAGAGTATCTGCTCATCAAGTATGCAAGAACGCCAAACTACATGCAAATCTCCGAAATCTACTCCACAAATCCAACGCGTTTTAACAGCGCCAGACTCTTTTTGATTGACCGGAATGTCCTGGTCTGCACGCTGAATATCGTCACTCTCACTATCCTCAATATCCATGTTATCCACTTCTTTTTTGACAGAGTTGCCAGCAAAATTTTGTAACATGCCGCTGCCGCTACGTTCTTGCATTTCTTGCGTCTTGCCATCGGTGAATGGATCAACGCCCATGATAACTTCATTACTTTGACCAAGGCGGTTTGGTGATGTTGCCGATACCGTCGTTGTAGAATCATGATCCGAGCCTTCTCTCTCTACTCCGTTACATTGGCCATCCTCAGAAGAATTTATGGAAGATGATCGCTCGGCACGCTTACGCTTTCCTGGTGATCTTGGAGAAAATTGTGATCCATCAGGGGTGCCAGTGGGAGGACTGGGTAACTCTTCGCCAAAAGCGATGTTGTCGTCACGAACGAAGCCCTTGTAGCGATTAGCGGGGTCATTTGGGGAAAGTGAAGAATTGACTGACCTGAAGTGGAAGGGGGGTTACACCCGGAACAGCCTCCATTGCTGAATCAGAAGCATAAACCAAAATTGCCGTCTCGTTCTCGGTTTTGACATCCTCAAGAACCTTCTCTGGGGTAGTTTTCTATTGACCTATTAATGATTCATCACAAATTTTGGGTCCAGGAATACTCACTTCAACAGAAATTTGGGAGGGAGACGAGGTGCTATAATGGATTCTCCACCACTGGCCATCACTAGGGAGACTACGTTCGTCGTCACAGAGGCCCATATCAATGAGATCTGGCTCTATGCGGGTGCAAATATATGTTGTTTCCTTGTTCAAGCTTACACCACGAAGGCTGTATCTGTGCAAGGTCCGAGAGGTTTTGGATTGATCCGTATACAACTTCGAAAGCTGTCTCCAAGCCTCTTTGGCTTTTTCTTTCTGATCTTGTAATCCTGACCATTGTTAGCTCGAATCCCATTGTTGTTTCATATGTTCTTACTCTTCAGCTTTTCGTTTACAACATCCATTAACTTCTTAAGCTTTTCGGACAAATCTGCGCTCTTTGGCCCGCCCATCGGAGTATCTGTAGCCTGATTGTCCCCATCCTCATCGCTGCGTGGGATCTCATTCTGATCATGATTGAGTGACATTTTGAGAACATCTTCAACTAGAAGTGTTTTGCCATTATGAAAGGTCCATGTCAATTGTCTCTCATTACGAGAAATGTCTGAAATTTGTAACTCCAAGTTCTGCTTTTCCGCACGCATGGTTAATGAGTCTTTGCCGGCAAATTCCAGATATCTGTCTGGATACCATACTAATGGGACCTCAACTCCCTTCTGGTCATTCAGCTTATCACCCTTAATTCTGAAAGCAACAACATCACCCAATGTGGGCTAAGTAAGGAGTCTTTCGCGAGAGTGAACGGATAACTGCCCCAGAGAGCCTCATCTTGAAGATCGTAAAGATTTTGAATAAGGGAATCTTTTGACGGAAGTGTAAGGTCAAAGATGGCAAATTTGGTGGGTTGCTCCTCTCTAGATCTGCGTCTAGGCCAAGAACTCCGGCAGAAAAGATGTGTTTGCACAAATCATTACCCTGCATCATTTTGTGGAACGACATGAAAAAATTCAGCCTCTACATCATCCCCTCCGTGCTGTTGCATGAACGGGAGTGTGGTGATAACATCGGCAGAACCATAGCTTCGCTCCGTTTTATCCCAAGAAAGCCATAACCTTTTGAAGCTCCTGACCAAATCTTCGATCCTCGGCTACAGTGTAGGGGTCTTCCTGAAGCGATGCGAGAGGCTTCTCTATCGGTCTACCATTCCACCAACCAGCCTCATATGGGTAGTATGTTTCAACATTTTCTCTTCTGAGAAAGATCTTCGCGAGCAAGAGGGATGTTGTAATAGATAGTGAGAAGAGCACCCAATCTATGTCCCTCCCCACTTGGCTTGAGGAAGGCTGGGACTTGATTGACAGTGTCTCGAATGCGATCGGTAGGTTTCTGGGTCAACATAGATCTCCTTAACAGTCGATATAGGAACCATAGCCCAGTTATCTCCATAGTCTGCTCTCGTAGCAGGGCCAAAGAAAGGCTTCTCGGAATCAATTACGCCGGATTGTTGAGGGGGTAAGCCAGCGTCTGCCATAGATGCCGCAAGTGCCTGCTGGAGTTCCGTGTCGTTGTTATCACCAAAGTTAGTAAAGGCAACGGTAGAATCTGCCAATTGGTATGTTAGAGCATGCAAACACTGGCAAAGAAAAAACATCTACCATTGTGAGTTGTGAGATCCACAACTTTGCTCAAAGGTGACTTGTTGTCACTTGTTCTCGATGGGGGTCTAGATGGCGCAGCACTTTCAAAGTGGGAGAAAGATGGGTTGAATTCATCGGCACCTTGGACTGAGAAGGCTAGAAAATAAAAACTGTTAGAAGACTTCAAGGATATACAAGTTGTAGAGCAGAAACACACATATACCTCGTTGCTCTCCAGCTCCTTCGCGATCCATACTGAATTGGGTGTCATCCCAAGTGTACTGCGCTGGTCAGTGACCAGACATAACCATTCGCCCATTTCATACTGACCCGGTTCTGATTTCTACCTGTCTCCAAATCATCATATAGTATTCATTGATTGCTTGTTGAACATTGTTGTTATTCCCCTTTCCAAGTTAGCTTTACACTCTTAGATTTGCTGTCTTTAATAAACCCACCTTCAATCTCTGAATCGCCTCTTGTCGATTCATCTGTCCCGTCGTATCCAGAAAAGACTGCACATCCTGCGGAGTTGGTTGCGCCGCCATACTTGCAAATGATACAAGGTTCAAGTTTCAACTTGAACCACTGAGTTGTGAAGCTGTCGCAATCTGGGGATTATCCAGTACCTATCCCTTGCAATTACCAAAGAGAATCCAAAGCAAGAAAAAGCAAGCAAAAGCAAGCAAGAAGATTGAATATCCTCAAGAATTTGACCAAATGAAAAGCATAAAGTTGCAAATAGGAACAACAAAAGTCTTGATAGATTCTGTTAAAGAAAGTTGATAGATTGAATTGGTTAATGTGAAATTTCCTGGGGGAGGATCGGGCAGCGGAGCTTCAATTATTAGTTCGATCTTTGATAATCCTAGCTAAAGTGAGGATATGGTCCGAGCGTTTTCACTTCACATGTTTGGGGAACTTGGAACCCCACCTTCTCTTCAAGGAAGTACGAGCGAGCATGAGATCAAGAAGTAGGTAGGGGTGAATGAGGAGGAGGAGGAGGAAAGGGACTAGAAGGAGGAAGAGGAGAAGGATGAGGACGGGGAGGAGTACAAGAAGAAAAGGAAGAAGAAGGAGAAGAAGGAGAAGAAGGAGAAGAAGGAGAAGAAGGAGAAGAAGGAGAAGAAGGAGAAGAAGGAGAAGAAGGAGAAGAAGGAGAAGAAGGAGAAGAAGGAGAAGTATCAGCAAAGAACTTCCGTTCAATATTTTCTATAAAGAATCCCTTATAGTTTAAGTACTCTTGGGATCATATATCCTGATGAATTTTATATGAACTGACATTTCCAAAGGATGTATCGAAAGACATGGAATATTCACGATATCTATCCTCCCCACAATGATCCCCAACTGAAGTCTGAAGTGAGGAATTCGTATCCAAAATGTACGGTATACATACATACATACATACACACACACACACACATATATATATATATATATACATATACACACATTGATATATATATATACTATTGAGCATATAGCCATAGCCTTGCTCTTCGAATTCATCTAACTTTACGTGACAGAAGGGCAATGCAATGCAACGCAACGCAATGCAAATACCCCTTTACTTCTAACGAGCAAAGGTACATGAATATCATCATTTTTTCTTAACTCATAGCTCAGCACAAGACAAAAAAGAAAGGAAACCGGCCATTGGGTCAAGGCATATATCAAGTATATGGAAAACAATCAAATCAGGTTCGTTAATCTAACCATGCACGATGCAATAATATCACTTCGTGTTCAAACGTCGGGAACCGTCATTATCAGATATTACAAGAAACTAAACGTCTGCAGGTTGGAGTATATACCGGTGGCACTTCTTGAATGACGGTCGGGGGATCTTGGGGATTCAAAGTTTAATATCAGATGTCAAGAATAAGGGTGTGGTATTTTGCTACCTGTGAAGACTTGTATCTAGTCTCACTGCTTAAGATCGACTAAAATCATTCGCGCGCTACTTCTATTGTAAGCATGGAATCAATATTCAATCTTTCCTCGAATCCAAAAACCTCAACCGCTCACCACATCTCCACGTCACATCATCAAATAACCAATATCACAGGAATGAAACCTTCAAGTAACAATCCTGAAAACGAGCTAGTACACGAATACTAGCCCTGGCCAACCAGGAAGCGGCTGTCTCGGCAAGGGAGGAATCGCATCAGATATATCCATGTGGCGCAATTCATCACTTCCCGCCGTTGCACACGCAGCATGAATCCCGGACACGCCACCGAAACAACTCGATGCTAGAATGCAAGTCGCAACTCCACCCATCCCCGCTATTCCCGTCTCGAAGATTGGAACAATGCCCTAAGTTCAAGGCCGGTATTTTACTATCGACCGAGCAAGTGATAGGGGACTTACTGGAAGTGGCTCATATGAACTCAACTCTCTCTGTATAGCCATACATTAAGAGTCCGATGATTAAGAAAACTCCACCGAAAGTATCGATTGGCAGTATCTGTTCTGGCTGGATTCGATCTTCCTTCTGCGAAATCATGAGCGGAATCCTCCGATCGGGTACGAAGTGACGGAGCAAGATTCCAAGAAAGAAGCCCACGCCAGTAAAACTTTAGTTACTCAGAGAAGCCTTGAAGATCAAGCAAGATGGATTTCACCGAGCCTTAAGAAAACATAAGGCGGGAAATTCCTCAGAGAAACCGTAAACGTCGTCTAACACCGTCAGACCGGCCGTCACAATCCAATAATCGGATACCATCTGATTGGGCCACACGCAATCGCTACACACAGAGGGGAGAGAAGAAGCGCTGGCGAGCGAGCAGAGCAGCATCTACACGGATGGACTGCAAGCCCCCCAGCCCTTCCTTTGCCGTGCTCTTTCCTGTATTCGCAATCTCATATTTCTCATCGCCCGTCTCCTTTCTCATCCTCGCCGCACCCCGCAATCATGTCGGGGCCGAGCGGCAGAGCTTACGGCGCCACATCAACGTGTTCAGCATCCTATCAAGAGCTACCCACGTCAAGTTTCTCCTCTGGATCAACGGCGCTATCCCAACACCCACAAGTGTTGCTTGCAATGGGAGGATTCAGAATTACATTCACCGACGCGTGTTTGAGTAACCACTAGCAAATGCAGCGAGAAAGCGACGAGTCTGACTACGATCTCATCATACATCTCTAAAAGATCCTTGAATGTACGCATTCAAAAATCCCATTGTACCTCGTTCTACCCCTGAGACGGATGGATCCAGTTGAGCTTTTCCCCCCATCAATTGACTCACAGATAGAGTAAGTACCTAGGGTAAGTGTTGATCCATCCCATTGTCCTCTATGAAGCAGGTTCCTAAAACACCATCCAAACATCCAGTCTTCTTTTGAGCACACGTAACATCGCGCCCCGGCAACTCTCACTTGAGCGTTCACCCTGGGCATCCCGAGGTCTTCATAGCTGGCCTGATGCTCACTTGAGAATCGGGTTTCTTCGGGAACTGCCGTCACTTTTTAGATGCTTATATTGGCTGACTTCGGATTGCCACATCGAAGTACTCAAAGTGCAAGTACAATAACAACATGCGTATGCTGATGTGATTGTTGGGTGATTTGGGGGACCTGCGTCAATGCTTAGGAGAGCGGCAGGGATTATATGAGCGGCCCGCCCGATCCCGGAAGTCATCATGTTATCTCAAGTGCAAGCTGTAGGAAGTAAGGGCTTGCTAACATCAGTCATTGCAAACTCATCTTTCAATGTTCTTATTCACAGCCCTCAAGTATTTACCCTATCTTGATATCTACTGCCAAAGCCCCCCACAAATTACGCCCTCCAAACTATGTAACACCCAATCCATATTCCCCGTAATCTAAAAGCCCTAAGATCCCCCAATGTAAAAAGCATCTCATACGCCTTGTGTGCATACCTGCATTGATCCTTGCGCCCATCCATGTAAACCGAGCGGACCATCGCTATGCTATGCAGTAAAATGAAATAAGACGATCCTCCATCTATCGAAAGTCTTGACCATAATGTAACTATGCAGACTAGCCAACATCGAGGGTGATATGGCGAGTAGGGGAACTTCGAGGACAAAGACCATGGATCTCATGAGAGACAGGCCTCGGAGTTCCGCGCCATTTACTCCTCCATTTCATCTTCGCCTTCTTCTTCCTCTTGTTCTTCGCCATCCTCTTCTTCTTCCTCGTCCCCATCCTCCATGCCAAAGTCTTCTCCCGAACTATCACTGGCTCCGAAGTCGTCCTCTTCATCACTCTCAGCCCAGAACGCATCATCGTTTACGGGTTTGGCAGGAGGGGCAACCTCAAGTGTTGTGGGCATTTCGAAATCGGCAGGGATATCCTTCTTCGAAGCAGCAACAGCCTCCTTGGCTTTCTCATTGTATTTTTCCCTATTGTCCCGATACAGCACTCCGGCATCGACGTTTGCAGGGGAATTGATCTCTGGGTCATCGAGTAGGAGAAGAATGGAACGCAAGACCGATTCGACTCCTTGCAATGGTGACCAACGCTCACTAGCAGATTCTCCAGATTGTTCATCTTCTCCAGGAGGATGCAAGATCGAGATGCACAATTTACCGTCTGGGTAAATATTTGGGTGCTGGATGGGTCGAAGGAACTTGAAGGTGGGAGGACTGAAGGGATAATTGTCGGTGAAAGTCATTTCGGCCTAAAGTCGAGAATCAGCAGTTGCAGAAACAGAGTATAACAAACAAAATCATACCTTCAAGTAAGCACCGTTGAAAGCACTTTCATTATTGATGACCAACAAGCCGATCTCCCATTTGAAAATGGCACCTTCGTCCAACTAGGCAATGACGTTAGCTTAGAGGGGGAAAGCCATGGTTCAAGAATTCCCTACCTCAATATTAACCCATTTCTCCTTGGCAAGTCCCTTGTACTCGGCCATCAAACGATTTTTCGCAGCAACTGCAGACATTTTGATGAAGTTTCTTTGCTGTTTACTCGTAAGTTGTAGTGGAAGATATTCAAGACGTAGATCTTTGTGAAAGTCTTCAGAGTCAAGGCGGATTAAGCCACTTGGGCAGTTCACAAATAGTATCGGGGTGATTGGTCGAGACCGATGAGTCGAAGTTGAAGGAGATTGAATGTTTGTGATTGTGAAGATGAGATGAGATGAGATGAGATGAGGTTCTTAAGAGTGGATGACCAACACCAACAAGGTGTGTCGGAGAGTAAGACTACTAGGTATGTGTGTCGATTTGTAAAGTCAGGAATTATGGATCGATCTGGGAATGAGTTGTTGTTGAAAGTACTCCGTAAGCTCGAAGGAAAGGGGACAAGAAACAAGAAACAAGACACAAGGGACACTGGGCAAGGGAAAGTGGCTTATGATATGAGAAAGTCGAAGAAGATCCGAGGGTTGTGCAGTTGGTGTTAGTTGGTTGTCTTTGCGTCTGTTAAGTAATTTTTGGTAAGAAGTTAAAGTAGTGAAGTAATAGTTCCAACCTGGAAGTTCATTCGATCACCACCCGTGGACCTTATTCCCTAGTTCAATGGCGATTTGTTGATACTACGGTACTTTTCGGGCATCGGCGGCGACTCTCACCTTCTCGCCTTTCCGGGTTGAAGAACAAGGATAATGGATTGTGCTGTACGTATGACAAGCATTATTTATTTCGTTTTCATTACTCGAGTGTTCAGTAGTGAACTTGAATTAATTAATTCCTCAATGCGGTTGTGAGCTTTTGTTGGTTGTACCGTAGACACCCGCCGGACTAAGATTAGCAGGTAATAATAATCAGTAATATGGATGTAAGTTGTACGGAGTATATAACTTATCTACCTACCTAGGTAGGTATATCCATCCATGTATCCCAAGTATCCCATATATCCCATATATCCCAAGTATCCCATGTATCCCATGTATCCCATGTATCCCATATGTCCCATATATCCCGTTCATACTGGTAGGTCATAGGTTAACAAGTACGGAGGGTGGTGGTGGTGGTGCCATATGCCATATGCCATATGCCATATGCCATATGCCATATGCCATGTCGCATATCCTCGAGTTATCATGCGCTGATCATCCAAAAATAGGTTAAACTCGAGTCTCATGACTTGGTGACCGCAATGCCGTACAGTATAAAACATCCAGCAGCCGCCATTGTTTGATGTTCCCACGAGAGCACAATAACAAATATTACATACGCGTAGGATCTATCTACTGTACTCGAGCACATACTCCTCCATCAAGTACCTACCGACTGTAGGTTGGTTGGATCATCATTGCGTTTTTAGCATTTCTTAGCATTTTTTAGCCTTTTTTTAGAATCTGAGCAAAAAGAGACGTAGTACGGTAGGGTTAGATCTTCATCGATTCTTCCAATACCTACTAGTACTCTGTACATGCAATAAAATAGATCGTCATATTTTGAGCGGAAACACCGGGGGTATACTCCATAGAGTAAAGTACAGTACTGTACTTAGTAACATCTACATACGTAGGTAGGTTCTACGATAAGCAATCAATCACAAGAACCCTTGGTGGCGCTAAGCGGAACTTTATGGAGTCTACAGTATCTACTGTATCTACTGTACAGTACCGTACAGTATTAGCACATGCCGAAAATGCGGGCACGATGTCATATGCATTGTAGAATGATAATTATCACTCATGAGCATGGATTCAAGATGGAAAACTTATCTACAGTACCTAGGTAGTTCTAGTCCATATACGGGGATGATGTTAAATTCCAAGGTTTCCCACACTGTCACTGTAAGCGAAGAAACCCCTTTATGTCTTGTTCTCATCCCACCTGCATGTTCAACTACCAAATCATATTTCCCTTTTTAGGATGGTGCAGTTTCTAAACCACGAAGAAGTTTAAACAGAAATTGACCAAATTAGTAGACGGATCAGGAGATCTCGATGGATTATCAGAAAAAGCTGTGCGACTGTTTGCATGATCAAAAAGCCTTGAATTGATGGAAGAAAGTGAAGCTATATATGTCTTCGAGGTATCATGGTACAAATTCTACCGATACACACACTATAACGCCGCCCCATTGGTATTATCACCAAACACCCAAGTATCATGCTCATAGCCCCCAAATAAAATAAAGCTTCCCCCAAATTCAGAGACTAAACTCTAGCGCAAATTAATCGAAAGTATCGAATGCTATCTGCCTGCTTGAGCCCTCTTCTTCTCGGCATTCTTTTGCGCCAACCTTGCCTTCGCAGCTGCAACTCTGTCAGGAGGCAGAGCACACTTTGACGGACTGGATCTTCGGCTTGAAGCAATGGTGATTGGATGGGGTGCCGCACGTTCATTATTCGATTTCAGTGGATCCATAGCCCGAGATCGAGGTACCGTTGCTTTGGGGGGACTAGAAGGAATGTTGAAGATTTTCGGTCTGGGACTGGCTAGGCATCTCTCATGACTAGTCCGTGTGCGCAGAAGAGGTAGGGATGGATCTTCAGTTTGCAAATCGATATCTGGTGAATCCAGCGAGAGGTCTGCAAAACGTTTGGCAAGAGGGGTGTAATCAACCTTTTTAGATTTCTGGAATGCAAATTGGTCCGTCTTTGCAAAATTAGTGATTTCGGACAAAGCTGCATGTGATGATCGTTTTGTATCTTCAAGGGGCGCCTCGAAATGTGTAGGTTTCGATGAGGCCACTGTTTTCGAAGGGCGCGCGATAGAATTGCTCAAAACTGGTATGTTACTTGCAAAGGTGTGCGTTTTTTCGGTCGGGTGGCTTCTGGTTCGGAACAAATTGAATCCCGACTCTGTTCCGTCTTCATATACAGATCCATGCACTGCTTCTCTCAATCTGGCTATCTCCTTCTCGTACCTGTCGACCATTGCATCATATTCGATTGACTTAGCGTCGAGAGCTTGTTGCAAATAAATTGCAGTTGAGTGTTCGCCCTTCAATGATGCAATCTCTTTCTTCAATTCAACTACTTGGTCATGTCGCTTTCTTAAAAGGTGCTCTGCATCGCGCCTTGAATTCTTTGCGGTCTTCTTGACATGGTCATAATCTTTTTGCAGAGCTTGAAAACGCTCATCTTTCTTATGGCGTTGTTCTTCAGCAAGCTTTAGACGCTTCTCCCAACTTTCTGTATGCTTCTCGAACCGCAAATCGGAATGAAGTAAATCTTGTGAAAGCTTACTATTTTCCCCTTGCAGTCTAGAGACGGTTCTGTCTGCGGTGGCCAATGCTTGTAGAGCTTGATCTAGTTCATTCTGGAGTGAGATTATATCTCTTGATTCGTTCTTTGTGTTTCTCGATTCGGTTTTGGGAACGGCTGCTGCAAGACTTCCGTCTCCTTCCATGGCTTTGCGAAATTCTTCCACCTGGACTCGATATTGAAAAGCCAAAGCAGTCTGGCGAGCGAGTTCCCTCATAAGCTCCGGAGACGTATCCCCGCTTACTTTTCCTTCCGCCGCAATCTTCGACATCAGCTCGGTAATATTATTTTCCATGGAAGCAACCTTGGCTTGCTCTTCTTTCAGTTTTTCTGCAAGATCAAGAGCTTCTGCATCTTTCTTCTTGGCATAAGACTTCGCGAGCTGCTTGTACTCTACAAGTTTCTTCATTTGAGTCTGTGCCTCATCATGATACTTCTGGAATTCGGATTTCCAGAACTTGCCGGACTGCGATCGGGGATCATTAATATCAACCGTAACGTCTGCATCACTGTCGAATTCTTTCGATAACTCTACACCCTTTGATCGTGATCTTCTCGATTCTTTCGTATCATTTGAACTCGCTATATCCTTTTCCTTAACTACAGCTGTATTTGGTAAGGTTGAAGAGATTGTAGAAAATTGGTTACGCTTCTTGAATGCGCTGTCTGATCCACGAGAATCTTCTAATGTTTTCAAAAGGGAAGTCTTTCTACTTGGCTGTGACAGCTCTTCTTTCTGGGATGTCCGTGGATTCAGAGCTTTCCCTGGTGTTGCTGCCCTTCCAACAATTTTTTGAGGCCTGTCCTTTCCCTCATTGTCATCAACATCTGATCCAAATGATACAGTCTTCCGTCGAGTTGCCGCAGTTCCAGGGGTCATCAGGATTCCAGGTGGCTTCGTTGGGGAGCCCGAAAGATACTGTGACGGTCGACTATCTCTACCAGTTCTTAGATCATCCTCCTTTTCAATTCCATAGAGAGTATCATCTTGAGGAAGGCCAGGGGTACCGAAAAAGGCACTTTTGAGTGCGCGAGCAGCAAAGACCGGGGCTGGAGTCTCTGGGGCGTCTATATCGGGGTCTGCACCTGTAGTATGATGTTTAGCATTGCAGTTGTAATCCAATTACTATACAACCCGGGACTAATGAGTTCAATCGTACCTGCAACGCGCTCGGCACCATCTGGCCGTCCTAACCACCAGTTGAGCATAATTAAAGTATCGAATTGAGAGGAATGAATGAAGAAGTAATTGCAATTCTCATCAAACAGTCCAGGAACTGGGAATGTTGGTCATCGAGATCGTTAAAGTCATTCGTAGAACATCTTTGGAAAGTACAATTTGATTACTCGTAATGCTTGAGCGTTTTTTGTTTACTTACAAGGGTCGGATCACCAGGATATCCAACGCGATTACCTACTCCATAGGTATGCTGGGCAACCGAGTCCCCGCGTTTTTAGCCTTCCAAGGTTGTACTGGAACTACAACAGTATACAAGTACAAGCAAATCGAAATTTACTGATCCTCGGAATTGCACAACATCTAATTGGACAATTGACAACCATCCATACAATCAATACTCAAGTAGAACTCCAAGGCTACTGAATACTTTAGTTCTGATACTCAATATTCATAGTCCTGTGGGAGATTCGATGGAATAAATCCCCTCGACATACGTTCTTTCGTTCAAATGCCGATCCCAACAATCATCACATCTTCAATCTCGCAATGAAAAGAAAAGAGCGAGATGCAAAGGCAAGAACGAATGGTGATGAAGGTCATACTATAAAGCGAACTCGGTCAAGTAATCGATTATCAGCAGAAATACGAAGCCAAGCCAAGGCTCTCGTCTCTCCAGATATCAAGAGCACATTAAAACAGAGTCAATCATCCTCCACGGTGGGAAAAGAGATCAACACTGATTCGGAAGATTCTGCCGAGGATAGTGAAATACGTTCCGTCCATGACAATGCTGCGCTACCGGAATCTCACTTCGAGGCTGATGAATCACCGGATGGTCTGACCCTGAGCCCAATCGAAGCTCAGAATCGGTCTACCCCCAAATCTGTACGGCATGGCAATAAACTCTTCTCAACGCCCATCAAGGTCAAGGGTATAACGGGAACGGATGAGACTCCACGCCTTCGGCGCAACATTGATCGATCGGCAAGAAGGAAGAGTACTAGAACACTTATCGAACGTACAGTACTTGGCAACACAAGTGATAATGATGACGATGAAGAAGACATTGCGAATCGCATTTATGACTCCGAGGAGGATGAAGGAGAAATACAGAATGGCGATGCCAACCAAGCATCCGAAATTATAGGTGAACCATCAACACCTTCGAGACGTGGACGAGGGCGGGCAAAGGGAATAAAGACTCGACATAGATCATTGACACCACCTCAGGATCTTGCTCCACATGAATTATACTTTTCTCAAAATCGACCTGGAAGGTCCAAAACTGCGAATTCTAATTTATCTTCTTTGGCATTACTTGACCATGAAGAGTATTTCAGTCTTGCCAGGACTTATAAAGACCAGCACGAAGATGATATGAATTTCCTGCAAGATGTCCATGCCAAATCTTTCAACCAATGGCAATTCGAACTCATTCAGGATTTTAACATTTGTCTTTATGGTTGGGGGTCAAAAAGATCGCTTCTCCTTAAATTTGCTGAGCATATCTATGATACAATGACCGATCATTCTCGAGAAAGAATAGTCATGGTAAATGGTTATGTACAAAACCTCACTATCCGAGATCTTCTGAATACAGTAGCCGGGTCCATCTCTGGTGTTGGCACGAAAATAGGTTCACAGCCCGCTGAAATGCTTGAAAACCTTACTATGCTGCTTGACGAAGACAAGTCTCAACATGTGACTCTCATTATCCATTCTCTTGATGGATTTGCTCTCCGTCGCCCTGCATCTCAAATGATCCTCTCGCGCTTGAGTTCTCATTCACAAGTACGTTTAATTGTGTCGGTAGACCACCCTTCTTTCCATTTACTATGGGATAGTTCTCTTCGTTCAGCTTTCAACTTCCTTTTCCATGATTGTACAACATTTTTACCCTACACAGTGGAGGTCGATGTTGTAGATGAAGTACATGATCTTCTCGGAAGGACTGGACGCAAAGTAGGGGGCAGAGGCGGTGTAAGCTTTGTGCTCAAGAGCTTGCCTGAAAATGCAAAAAATCTCTTTAGGGTTTTGGTCGGAGAACAGCTTGCAGCTATGGATGAGATTCCCGTGATTGAACATAACGGTGGGGATGATAAGGATGGTTCCAACGGGGCGGCGAGCAGAAAGAGCGAATCTGGTGTTGAATACAGAGTGCTTTACCAGAAAGCCGTGGAGGAGTTTATTTGCAGTAATGAGATGAATTTCAGAACGTTGCTGAAAGAGTGAGTGTCCCCAGTTGAAAATGCTGATAATTACGCCATGGCTAATATTTCCTAGGTTCCATGATCATCAAATGATAGAAAGTAGGAAGGATACCTTAGGAACAGAAATACTTTTTGTGCCTTTTAGAAAAGAAGAACTAGAGAATATTCTTGAGGATATTGTATCATAAGATCTTTGTAGCATTTAGATATCCTTTAGCAAGGCGTTGGGGTGCATATTGAGCATTTATAGGTGTAGCATAAGAGGCTCCTCAGCAATGAAACCGAATCAATACGTTCAATAATCTCATGATATTCTTGCACTTATCGTCGCTCTATTGGACGGTTGTGGTTAGCAATACATGTAACATACACCAGCTCCCGGTGAGCTGCTACTGTTAATATCAAAACCAAGAGTCAAACATTTCTCGTAGCCTTACTGGCAAGGCTGACCCCACTCACAATTAGTTCTAGTACCTACCTAGTATTTAAAAGTCTAAATTATTCTGGCCTGTACCCTCGAATTGTTCCTGATGTTACGTCAATTGCACAATAAATTTAAAAGATTATTCACGATGAATCGTGTGATTCCCAAAGATCCTTTGATATTTATCTTAGGTGCGACTGGTACAGGAAAATCACAGGTAAGTTTACCTACCCGCAAATGAGATTGAAGTCTAATCATTCTGCAGCTCGCGGTTGACCTAGCGACACGATTCAACGGCGAAATAATTAATGGCGATGCCATGCAAATGTACGAAGGCCTGCCTATCATTACAAACAAAATCACCACCGAGGAACAAAATGGTATACCTCATCATTTACTCGGGTTTATTCCTCTAGACGCGGAAACATGGACAGTGGGAACATTCAAGAAACAGGCCAGCCAGATAATTCAAGAGGTTAGGTCAAGGGGACGACTACCTATTGTAGTAGGGGGGACTCACTACTATACGCAATCTCTTCTGTTCGAAGATGAGCTCGTATCTTCTGGAAAAGCTTCTGGAGATGTAGATGATGATCACCAACTTACTATTGAAGAATTATCCAAACGATTCCCAATACTCAATGCACCCACGGAACAAATATTGGACCGATTAAGAGAGGTTGATCCACTTATGGCTGCGCGGTGGCATCCCAATGACCGCCGCAAGATTCAAACTTCACTTCAAATATTCTTGACAAGTGGAAAGAAAGCCTCTGATATTTACAAGGAACAGAAAGAGACCAGAGCAATAGCCCAGACAGTCTTGAACGGTAAATCGACCCTTCCAGCCACGTTCGAGATAGGCTCGCCATTACTATTCTGGGTACATTCGAGATCAGATATCCTTAAATTGAGGCTTGACACGCGAGTCGACAAGATGATTGATGTAGGCTTACTAGATGAAGTCAAGTCTATGGAGACAATTCGTCAACAGTATATCCGTACTGGCACTCATCTTGATCTCTCTCGTGGAATATGGGCCTCTATTGGTTGGAAAGAGTTTGAATCATATCTTCAATATCTCGAAGATGAGGGTGGAAACCCCACAAAGCGAGATGCCCTTCGTGACGATTCATTGGACAAAATGAAAGCAGCTACTCGGCAATATGCCAAGCGACAAATCCGATGGATCAGCTTGAAACTGATACCAAAACTTGTTCATGAGAATGCTATAGAAAAGTTATATCTCCTCGACGGAACAGACGTCTCATCATGGGCGGAGAATGTATCAGGTCCTGCTATTGATATTACAAAAGAATTTATCCTTGGTAATGATCTTCCCAAGCCCAGCAAAATGTCAGATTTAGCTGGCGAGTTTTTAAATCCCGAAAAATCTTTGCAGCACTCCCAGAGTAAAGCCCATTGGGTACCAAAGAAATGCGAAATATGCCATACTGTTGTCATGACTGAAGGTCAATGGCAAGTGCATTCGACAACCCGCGCGCACCGACGCATGGCAAAGAAGCTGCAGAGGGGTGGTGCAAACGGTAGGTCTCCTGAGTCCTTACAAAAGAGATAGCGCATCACCAACTACTACTTGATATGCATCTACCTTGTGCCCACAGGCATAAATGACGCGAGATCATCTACCCCCGCGCCATATCGCCAGGCTCAGAATCTCAAAAACTCGGTACCTTCAAGGTTGTGATGAATTCATGGTAACATGACCTTAATCAAAACTTGTGGCCAAGATCTGGCCAAGATCCAGCCCTACGAAAACCCACGAGAATGAAATGAGGAGTGACATGAAAATCTCACACAACGCTAGCAACTAGGTACTTTGTTGTACTTCATGTTGTACATCGGATCGGAAATTAGGAATTACTACAAACGTGGAATTTTACACGTTAGTTGCATCCACAGTAGTACTTTTCGTGGCCATTTGTACACGCTGGTACGAACTCACCTCGAGGGTTTCAAGCAATTTCAGCTATTGTTCGCCGACTCTTTGATTGCCATTCAATTACTTGAAAGCAGTCAATATTACAAATGCTAGGACATCATAGAGCAGGAAATCTTGCCGTCAACAAATAACCTTTTGATGAAAATGTCGCTGCTGGCTGCTGCCCAGGTGATGATTGTCCCACCTGCTTCCAGACATCCACTGTTCTTGGCCAGGTTCTCTTTGGACGATCAATAATTATCCTTAGGTGTTTTGATAATACGAACTTTTAAGTTCGAGATCGTTATTGGTCAATTACGACATGAATGAATGCGGGAAGATGAAGGAAAAATCTGGCTCAGTCACCTCGTACCATCAACCTAGTACATGGGACATATGTCAATTGTTTTACCCACATCGACATGGAATCTACCCATCAACAAAAGACCGTGCCAACCCAGCAACTCAATCCTTCGATAAGCCCTGTTACTACCACAGACTATTCTATACAGTACCAGGCACTTCGGTTGGCTTCCTGGGGCAAAAGAGCCGGGCCTAAAAAGTGTGCTAATCCTTTCCCACCAAAAGCTTAAATTCGAAAGGAAGATTGAAGCGAAACCAATATGGAACTACAGTAGCAACGATTTTTTACTCTCAAAAGAGTACTAACATCTATTACCTTCAATATTTATTAACATTTTCAAGACTTCGGCTATCATAAATCTTGAGATGTGTATCTATGGATTGAAGATGTCGTGAGACATCAGAAATAGCACTACGGAGTACCTTTTATCATATTGTTCATGCTACGGAGAAAAAAAGATGACTTGAACCTAGCCATCGATCGTATTTACTGAATTCTACCAACTCTACAGAGTAGTCACAGTTTCTAAAAGAAGTTACGAACATAATCGACGATTCGAAAGAAGAGCTTTCTTCACAGCTGCTAAGGGCGCTATTCGGTTAAAGCGAGGCTATTCGTAGATTGGAATCATTGCTGCATTGGATGCCTGAAGCTAAAGAATCCATGAGAACAGACCATATAGAGATCAAAGTTGCCACGGGGAAATCCTTTAACACCACAGTATCAAACATTCCCACAACTTCAATACTAATGATTGAGCTAGGAGATTACCTTTTCTCCTCCTTCCTCTTTTCTCCATGAGGGATTTATCTTTCAGCTCAGATATTATTTTCGCCGTCTAGGACAAGCCATCATCAAATGGACGGGCCAGTGGAGATGGAGTGCCCACTCTCCACTGCTCATCACGTCTCTAACAATTTGATGATAAAGAGATCAAATTTTGTATGAGCGATTTGATATAGTGCTTAGGTATATACATTTTTTGGAGTACCCATGCGTATCACATTGAAGAGATGTCACTGTCAGATTGGCGCACTGGACGCGCCAATCGATTTACAGAACTAGTCCATATTCAGCCTCTGGAATGCAAGTGAATTGGTGCAGTCGTATGATGGAAACGGCCTGCACCACCGTGCTACCATCATTAAACGCGAAATTCACCCACGGAATATATATCGCAATCAGGAAATTGTGATAATCTCCCACGTTTGCGCCACCGCTTCTGGCAGGTCACAATTACTTTTTTCAAATGGGGATAGAGTTGGTATTCATTGTTGACTTGACTATTTTTTTTGGAAGAAAAACTTTGCACTGCCCCATCTACCTGCAAGCGAGCAAGTCTGTTTGTTGCCATGTTGCTGAAAGTCATGGTACTTTTCAAGTTCTCTTAAATTCATCAGCTTTCCTTCACCATGCAAGTCACTCGAAGTCATTCAGTTTTTTGACACGTCGCCTCCTTTTCCATCTTAGCAATATTACTTTCACTCTACGCTTCCTGTTATCTTTCTCTACCACTTGGCGATTAGGTTGTACGGCTCCAAGCAGAGCTCGTGTGCTTTAGTGTTGAGCCCCTTTAATCACTTGTCTGCTAGCTTCGACTTTGGCATTAGCATATAACTACTCTCACAGGAACATATTCTGTGATACCTTCTCATCTATTACTATTCTTCAACTCTCCACACAACACTCCCACCATTACAGATATGGACGAAAAAGTCATGTATACCTCTGCCGAGGAGCGCGACGATGAAGTCTTCCACGTTGCGCCTAGACCTGAAACTCGAATCAGATTCGGCGCTCAAGATGAAGAGACAGGCGGGCAAACAAGCACACTTCCTAGAATGGCTCGGACAAATACAAACAGCTCACAAATATCAACTGCAAGCTCTAGGCGTCGCAGAGTATCCATTGACCCAGCAACTGCTCTGCCAATCACTTATCGCACAGTCTCATTTGCCATTGAAGAGACCAAAGAGAGACAAAGGGTTGAGGCAGATCGGGCAAAGAACGATGCGGCGGCTGAGCTTGGTGATCTGGAATGGCACACTTTGTCAACGGATGAAGTTATAAGTCAGTTGGAGACGTCACTTGCTCTAGGTCTCTCGAAGGAACAAATCGAAGTCAAGACCAAAGAGTTCGGAAAGAATATGCCTTCGAAGCCAGCGTCGGACTTGTTCTCAAGGGGTTAGTCTATTCAAATATATATTACGTTCAGATCAATCTCGATCATTGATTTGAAGTATCGCTAATGCTTTAATTTAGTCTTTGGGTATTTATTTGGCGGATTTGGATCCGTGTTGTTAATCGGTGGTATTCTGGTTACCATTACCTATGAACCACTCGGCGGCTCAAATCCAGCAGTGGCCAATCTAGCCCTTGCAATTGTCCTCTACGCCGTTTTCGTGATCCAAGCTCTATTCAATGCGTGGCAGGATTGGTCATCTTCTCGGACTATGGCGTCCATCTCAGGCATGCTTCCCGACGATTGCTTCGTCCTCCGTGATGGCAATCGCGTAGAACTCCCTGCATCCGAACTAGTTCCTGGTGATGTTCTCTATATAAAGTCTGGCAACAAGCTACCTGCAGATGTTCGATTCGTGGAGATTTCTTCCGATGCCAGGTTTGATCGCTCTATTTTGACAGGAGAATCGCAACCTATTCCTGGCTCAGTCGAGAACACGGATCTCAATTATTTGGAGACGCAGAACATTGGTATGCAGGGAACGCATTGTATTTCTGGAAGTGCTATAGGGGTAACAGTAAGCACGGGTGACAAGACAGTGTTTGGAAAGATTGCCACTCTGACAAATGCGCCGAAGACGGGAATGACTACTCTACAGAAAGAGATATTGAGGTTCATCATAATCATCTGCTCTATTATGGTGTTCTTCAACATAGTCGTCATCATTTGTTGGGGCGCATGGTTGCGACATTCTCATCCTGACTGGATTACCACTGCTGGATTGATTGTTGGTATGTGTACCCATTCTCTCACTTTTCTACTCCATCACCAGTGAACATAAATGAACTTTGGCTAATAGGTGTTCAGATATTGTGACTGTGGCAGTAGCCTTCATTCCCGAGGGCTTACCTATCGCACTTACCGCTTCGTTGACCATTACTGCGAATATTATGAAGAGTAACCAAGTTCTATGCAAGTCATTGAAGACTGTTGAAACCTTGGGGGCTGTATCAGTTATTTGCTCGGATAAAACTGGAACTTTGACAAAGGTAACATCAGTGCCACTCATCTTTGGTTATCTTCGGGCCTTCTTGGCTAATTCTTTACTTAGAATAAAATGTTCGCAACTGAGTGTTCAGTCGCCAAAACAACAATGACTCCCGACCAAGCTGTCGAATTACAAAAATCTAATGGCACTACCACAAATTCCGTGGCTCAATTACGTTCCCTAGCTGGTTTATGCAATGCAGGCGAATTCGATGCTGCCACGCTTCACCTACCTCTTGCGGAACGAAAGATCGCGGGAGATGCCACAGATCAGGCAGTTCTTCGGTTGTCAGAAACATTTGGAGAAGTTCGTCAATTGCACATGCTGTGGAAAAAGACCTTCGAGCTAGCATTCAATAGCAAGAACAAATTTATGATCAGAACTTTGGCACTATCGGAGCCTCAAGGTCTAGAACTTGCTGTATCACCTGAAGAATTAGCAGTGTGGAAGAGAGAAGACCTCCTTCTGACGATCAAAGGAGCTCCGGATATTCTTGTGGAACGTTGCACTAAATATGTTGGTGAAGATGGCCATGTCTACCCATTGGATGCGGATATGAAAACCTCCGTCGATGATATTAAGAACAGGTGGTCGAGTGAGGGTAAGCGGGTAATATTACTTGCCAGAAAAGTTCTCCACGGTCATCAAACCCAGCATAAACCTGAACACAATACTTTTGAGGCCGAAATTACGAGACAAGCTGGCAGCGATCTAATCTTGGTGGGACTTGTTGGTATTGTGGATCCTCCTCGAGATGAAATACCGGAGGTGGTACAGGTCCTCAGAAGAGCCGGTATCCGAATCTTCATGGTCACTGGCGACTTCAAACTCACCGCTCAAGCTATTGCCATCGAGTGTGGCATCATCAGTAGCCCGCTTGACATGATTCACGATATTTCTCGGCTCAACAGAAACGGAGTGGAGACCCCAAAAAGTATTTCTAGTGGTGTTATCTCTGAGAAAGATACAGATCATAAGCACTTATGTGCGAGATCAATCACTCTTAGTGGTCCTGAATTGATTACATTGAATGATAATCAATGGGATCAGCTTTGCCAGTATGAAGAGATTGTCTTTGCACGTACGACGCCTGAGCAAAAGCTCCGTATTGTCAAAGGTATCCTCTTAAACCGCTCCCTTTGTCACTGCTAAAATAACTAACAAACATATAGAGTTCCAAAAGCGTGAAAATATAGTAGGCATGACAGGCGATGGAGTCAACGATGCACCATCCCTGAAAGCCGCCGACATTGGTATCGCATTGGGTAGTGGCTCAGATATCGCCATCGAAGCCGCCGATATGGTCCTTCTGGATTCCTTTGGCGCCGTCGTCGAAGCCGTCAAGTACGGTCGTGTTGTTTTTGACAACCTCAAGAAAACTATCATTTACCTCCTTCCAGCAGGAACATTCTGCGAATTCCTTCCTATCCTTACTAATGTCATTCTCGGCCTTCCTCAAATTCTCAGCTCTTTCCTCATGATTATGATTTGCTGTCTCACGGATTGTGCTGGTGCCACAGTTCTTGCTTATGAGAAACCGGAAGCTGATGTACTTTTGAGAAAACCAAGAGATGTTAAGAAGGATAGGTTGGTTGATTGGAAATTGCTGTTTCATGCATATGTCTTTCTGGGTATGCAAGAGGCTATTGCATCGTTTGCAATGGCATATTGGTATTGTCAACGCAAAGGAGTCACGTTTTCGATTTTGTGGTTGGGGTATGGAAAGTATCCGCCTCATTTGAGTGATGAGTATGTGCAGGGTGTGCTGGCCGTGGCTAGCAGCATTTATTTTGTCACTTTGGTTATCATGCAATGGTTTAATTTAATGGTAAGAAAGTCTCTGTCGCCGCTGATTCCCAATCTCAACAACCTCTTCAATCCATACACTCTTTACTAATTAAGAAACCAGGCAACCCGTACCCGCCGCCTCTCCATCTTTCAACAACCTCCCGCCTTTAATAAAGCAACACAAAACCTCTGGCTCTTCCCCGCTATTGCTTTTGCTCTCGTTGTTATATTCATCTTCCTCTACATACCGGGTTTGGCTTCTGCAATTGTTAGTAGCCCAATCCCCGCGGAATATTTCTTCTTTCCTTTATGTTTTGGAATGTGGATTCTTTTCACGGATGAGGTCAGAAAGTTTTGTGTTCGGAAGTGGCCGGAAGGCTGGTTGGCGAGGTTAGCTTGGTAGATTGGGATGGATGGACGAGAATGGATGTATAGACATTTTGGTGTTAGAGGGCAGAGTTCGTACTGGGGGTGAGCGGTGCTGTGCTATACGGTTGGTGATCTTGCATTGAGACTGTAAAAATGGGAGGGTTTAATTTTGATTTCGATGGGTGGCATGCTTTCATACATATTACGAGCATCATGATACCAGGCTTTGTTTAGACGCATAGATGAACAACTGAAGCATTGTGATGCGGTTTGTATTTTGAACGACCAATACTCCAGTATTATTCTAGATAGGCGTTTTTATTTATTTTAATATACTTTCTGCCATGATTTTTCGAATGAGTTAGTTCGAAGTTGAACATGAGAAGGGTACCATTATTTCACACTCTTAAATCTTCGGAGGGAGGGTACCCTTTCATCGTTGTAGTGAAGAGAACAATCAATTACCAGTATGATAAGACAGGTAGTAGGTAGGTACCTAGAATGGAGTGTTCAAAGTCCTTCAGATCCGTTACTGGTGAACTCTCTGAATAGCATCATCAGTACACATACAGGTTTGTGAGACAAGAAGCCCATACAATCTGAAGTTTAATTGAACGTCGATATACTTATAGTTTTAGAGATATGGAAATGGTTTCATGAATTCGTATACTCGCTGTACCATGTACATCCATGGATGGTACATGTCTCTTACTTTGGAAGACGCGGTTTCACGTCTTGAAGCTTGAAATACGTCATCAATAGATATATCATCATGTACCTCCAGCTCCAGTATAACAATCCAAAAAGCCAAGAGCAATGGCTAGGTAGTATTTACATTGATGCTTCATCCATCAGTTGAGCTAGTTGAGCTGGCCCTGGAGTTACATAGGTAAGCTATGCTTCTTGCTTACATAATCGTCCTAAAGCCAAAGGCCACATCTTTATATCCAAACGCCAGTCCCAAAGTTTACTAGCGAATACACCCTCAATTAACTACAAGCTTTGAGATCTGGCCGAATTATTCCTGTCCGAACACATCACCAACGTAAACAATATTTTGCGACACTTTATTAAAGAGCACAGGTGTCGACGTGCCATTCTTTAACTCTTCTTCTTCTTCGTTTTCTTTTCCCACGTCTGTGAGGTTTTCAGTTATTAAATCGCCAAGATGAGTGGCCGTAAGTTATGTCTTTTATCCATCTTCACAGCTCCATTATCATAAGTGTCATGAGCTTTTGAACCTTGAAATTTCTTCGCACAATCAATTGCAGAACACTGACAATGTATCCATTCCAGTCAGGTTCCTCGATCTCATCAAACCCTTCTCGCCGTTCCTCCCTGAGGTTCAGCAACCCGAGACAAAGGTCCCATTCAACCAAAAGTTGATGTGGACGGGTTTGACACTCCTGATATTCTTGGTTATGAGCCAAATGCCATTGTATGGTATCGTGTCCTCAGATACCTCCGATCCTCTATACTGGTTGAGAATGATGTTGGCAAGTAATAGAGGTACTTTAATGGAATTGGGTATTACGCCAATTATCTCCTCTGGAATGGTTTTCCAGCTTCTTGCTGGCACACACTTGATTGATGTCAACCTCGACTTGAAGGCTGATCGCGAGTTGTATCAAACCGCGCAAAAGCTCTTCGCCATTATCTTGTCAATGGGTCAAGCTACTGTCTATGTTTTCACTGGATTGTACGGTCAGCCATCCGATCTTGGTGCTGGTGTTGTTTGCCTTCTTATCCTCCAATTGGTCGTTGCTGGCTTGATTGTCATTCTTCTTGATGAGCTCCTTCAAAAGGGATATGGTCTTGGAAGTGGTATCTCCCTCTTCATCGCTACCAACATCTGCGAGTCTATCATCTGGAAAGCATTCTCTCCCACCACCATTAACACTGGCCGTGGCCCAGAATTTGAGGGTGCCGTTATTGCGCTTGTCCATTTGCTCTTCACATGGCCAAACAAGCAACGTGCTCTCTACGAGGCTTTTTACAGACAAAATCTCCCTAACATCATGAATCTTTTGGCTACTCTCGTTGTCTTCGCGGCCGTCATCTACCTTCAAGGTTTCCGTGTTGAGATCCCAGTCAAGTCTTCCCGTCAACGTGGTGCTCGTGGATCTTACCCAGTCCGTCTCTTCTACACCTCCAACATGCCAATTATGCTTCAATCAGCCCTCTCTTCCAACGTTTTCCTCATCTCCCAAATGTTGTACTCCCGCTTTTCCGAGAACTTGCTTGTTCAGCTTTTCGGTGTTTGGGAGCCAAAGGAGGGTTCGGCACAACTTTTCGCTACCTCTGGTGTCGCATACTACATGTCTCCACCATTGAACTTCACCGATGCTCTTCTCGACCCACTTCATACCGCTGTCTACATTGTATATATGCTCACTGCATGTGCCATCTTCTCAAAGACCTGGATTGAGGTTTCCGGCTCCAGCCCAAGAGACGTCGCTAAGCAACTCAAGGATCAAGGACTCGTCATGGCTGGTCACAGAGAACAGAGCATGTACAAGGAGTTGAAGCGCATCATTCCAACTGCCGCCGCTTTCGGTGGTGCCTGCATCGGTGCTCTGTCCGTTGGTAGTGACTTGTTGGGAGCCCTTGGTTCCGGTACTGGTATTTTGTTGGCTGTCACGTAAGCATACTTATTCCCATCTAACACATCTAAATTCATGGCTAACACAATTATAGTATTATCTACGGATACTTTGAGATTGCCGCAAAGGAGGGAGATATGGCCGGCATGAAGGGCATGATCATGGGATAAGGGAATTCCTTATGGTATCTTTCAATCTTCTTGTATGCTTGACTACATAAAAGAAAAGCAAATGATTTTGAATTGGTGGATGGGGAATTGGGATGGGCTTTCAAAGATCAAACATGTGAGGATGGAAGACACAATATCATTTTATCTACAAACTCGCTATGATTTTTGCGTAATGTAACAATAGGCAGGGCTGGGTGTACTTTTTGGGACTTGCGTTGCATGAACAAATTTTGGAGGCAGGAAAGCATGAGCATTAGGTATAAAAAGCAAGCACGTATTGTACAATGTGAAAATGAAAATGTTCGATAAATATTATGTATGGGACTGGTGCACCTTGAGATGGTGGATGTTGGGCGAATATGCTTTATACCAATTCATTATATTGCGACTTTGTGTCGACGTCTTTCATCAATACTAGTGATAGCACCTAATTTCCTCAAGAATGTATTCAACAGTCACGACACATCGTATGCACTTGTGCGCTGAAAGTGTAGCTTATTCTCTCCAGGGGTTTCCGCAAGAGGCGAAGAACCTATGTGGGGAGGTTTGCTGTAGGGAGAGTAGATGGAGGAAGGGGAGAAGGAGATGATATATTTATGGTGATGTGGATATCGTGGTGTGTATGGAATGAAGGGTTGGGGGCTGAATTGGTGTTGCGATTGTGGGATTGGAGATGGAGGTTGGGAGGCGGGGGTGGGGGGGAGATATGGAGATGGGGGGGTTGTACCGGGGAGTTCTATATGCTGTCACACTGCTGTGGTTGGGGTGGGGAGATGTATGTGCAATGAGTTGTTGGTCGGGCTATCGTGATGGAGATGGAGATTTTGTTGTCTGTGGCTGTGGGGTTTCGTGTCCGTGTCTGTGTGGGGTGGATTTCTGGTTCTTGCTTGAGGTGAGGGACGATGGGCTGTTGGGTGTGGTGTTTGTTGTGTTTGTGGTCGGTGATCGGATGCTTGATTAGTTGGGGCCGTTTCTCTTGAGTGATGTGGGGTGTTCGTCTATGGGTCTTGTCCCCGAGCTGTTGGGTTAGTTTATCTTCTTATATTTTCCATGCGGGTTGTTCTTCAGAGGGAATTCTGGAGTGGTAAAGAGATTGGGGAGCTTGTGGTTGAAGAGGTCTTTCGATGGAATACTTTAAGAGTGGTGGCACTCCTTGATGAGAGACATGTTAGAGATGAATGCCATGGATGCACCGGTGTGTGTGCTTCTGGCGATTGGTCGGATGAGAGGAGAAATTTAAAGAATGGATGCATGCAGAGAGTGGACATGCAGTTATCTAAGACTGAAATTCCGAGGCTGGAGTTGCAGTTGCAGTTAAAAGATGGGAAATCTCCTCCGCCTTTTTGGGTCTGGAAAGTAAACCCTGTTGTTTGGTTGTTTGAAGCATGTATCTAAACATTCGGAGATAGTAGATGGGAGAATTGGATTGTTCAAGGTGTGGAAATTTGAGGCTCTTTTTAATGTTTAAGAAGGATTGCGACGATGCAGGCACTCAATCACAGAACATGGGGCGGGATGGCTCTCAAAAGATTTTGTCCTCCCCAAGTATTGGAGCATGATGAACTTTCATCGTCGAGAAGTCGATTGACTACCCTTACTTACTCGAAATCGGCTCAGATTATTATTGCAACCGGTTTGCAGCAATGTAAGCTCTGCATTGTACAAACTGAGCCGAGAATTCAGACGGGAGTTCTGGACATACACCGGCCGGCCTGGGAGTCATGCTCGTGCTCGTGCAACTCGGAGAGATCGATTCAAGTTAGTCATCTACTAAGCTTGAGTCACTCTTGACACGCCCAGTAAACTTACTAGGTTCTCAGGTTGACAATCCCCATTCAATGACTCCTAGGATGAATCGGGCTCAAAGAACGAGGATTTATTTTCCAGTTCAAGCTGTCGGTGCATGACATGTCAAAAGACATCGCAATTGATCGCCCAATCAATCCGACATCTTTGGTAAAGGCTCGCCTCCTATAAGTTCCATCTCGCATGGTTTTGGGGAGATCATACTACAGATGAGGGCGGGTGACACGGTCAAAGATGACCAGAGGCGTTTTTTGGTCACACACAAGTAGGTTGGTAGTTTTGAGTCAGAGCCGTTATCGCACATGGCTTCCTGCAATGCACGAAGAAGTAAATTTTCCGACAAATCAGATACGATACGTAACGGCTCTTTCCTCAGTCGATACAGGTATTGAAATCTGAAAATGAAAGGCGAGAAAATTTTCCAATCGTGTCCACTTTACAAATTGGAAATGCGGCAGTCATCTTCGACACCACCTCCCTTGATAGCAGTGTTCGGCCAGTGAGTGAATGGTTTGACATATCAGTAAGTTTTGGCTCAAATGACGACTGGTGGCGGTGTGGAGGAAGGGTGGAGCGAGAAATACGGCACAGAAACTGAAATGAAGGGGGTACGGTAGTCAGGAACCGAGAGTGTATGTAGCATTGTGGGTGGTGGCTACCTAGTAGGTAGGTAGGTCGATCCTTGGATCCGATACTCTATATAGATGGAATCTTGAGAAAGTCGATGATTGAAATGTTAGAAGTTGGAGAGTTGAAGATATATGTATTCATGTATCCATATATGTACATGATATATATAGATACATATCTATCTAGTACTATTGAAAGAAAGATCGTTTGTATTATACCTACCTAGGTACTACTTACTACTTTAGTAACGTTAACAAAAAGAAGATTTTTGTGGGGTAAGGTAAATAAATATTCTAGAATCAATACTGTCGAATAACAAGTGTCTTGACTCTTAAGAAATAGCTACTGCAAGGAGTAGGGGCCGTAAGAGAAGTAATTGCGGATACCCTTAGGTAGTGGTGGTTGGTTTCCTCGTGTTTAAGAATCAATCGGTGAATGTTGGGCATGTATGTGCCTACTGTATCTCTATAGAGGAGGCGGGAAGTTGAGAAGACGTTGGACTGTATGATACTACTATATGGATAGGATATACTTCTTCTACCTGATGTTGAATGCATGTGTTTTAATGAATCTAGAAGTTGAAGAAAGAATCAAATAGAGGGAGGTGTATGGATAGTAGGTATCTATGTGGTGAATAGTAAGTAGGCGTATATGTGGGTGATGCATGTGCTATTCTCGAGTAGTAGTTATATATATACATATATGGGGTTATAGGAATGTGTATGGGTAGTATATAGTAGGTATATATATATATATATATATATATATATACAGTAATAAATAGGTAAACATTGAATTAGTTGTAGGTGATCGATCTGTTATGTAGGTGTTAGGTAGTCGGTTCACGATCAACCCATGGATATCGATAAAATACTCGGTTAGTATATTAGATAGGTATAGGTAGCATCTAGTAGGTACTGTACTAGGTATGAATGATTGAAGTTTGTACTCAAGTAGTTTTCTATATATAACATCTCTCTTTTGATATTCATTCCTTTATTGGGTTGTAACTAACATCCATGGATTTCCAAGGTTACTTACCTTCAACTACGGAGTACTCATTTATGATCTATTTACCTAGGTACATACAGAGTAGATAATGGTACATCATCTGTATATCTTGGCCAAAATACACATACCCATACTTCCAGGTTATTTCGATAACGACAATAAGATACAGTAATACCGATATCACCGATCATACGGATGATGATATACCGATTATGATACTATAGCAACAAGAGATTGTTTTTGAAAGGAAAAGTCAAATTTTGATTCCATTATTTAATATTCAAAGAAGTTCCCTGTGATAGATACCTAGGAAGTTGGTAGGTACATTAATAGATTAATAGAGACATTTAGGTAACTATTAAAAGTTTCGAATAAGGGAATTCATAGTAGCGATTAATCCATTATTAAAACGAGGCTTAAAAGGGCAATTATAAAATCCTTCAACTCACTTTATATTCATTTATTTTGATGAATATAAAATGAAGCTTTATTTTCATCAAATTAATTTATTATGGCGAAAAGGGGGGTCGATTATAGAATCAACGGGTAGGGGTTTGAAGAACAATAAAATATATAAATATTAAAAAAGTGAAGATATTTAGAATTAATAATAGAATCAATTATTGAAATTATAATAGATATTAAAGTAATAATATAAATAATACTTATAATAGTAGTATAATATATAGATTTTAAAAGGTAAATATATTTAAAAAGCAAAGAATTATTATAATACATTTTAATAATAAATGAAAATTAACTTTTTACTCTTCCTTCTTTACTTTAATATTATAAAAATCCTAAAATTTTTGATTAGATTCTATAATCATTTTAATTTAATTCTTTATTTTCTAAAAACGAGAAGGAACCTTTTAATATATAACAAAATAGCTTTTTAATTTAATTACTATACAATTAATACTTTAAGCCTTATATATTTTATCTTTATGCATGAAAAAGAATATTTTTCTCTTCTCCTTTATATAAAAAAAAAAATTCTTTAAAATTATTATTATATTCAAGAGATATTAATAAATCTTTTAAAAACAATCCTAGTAATAGATTTAACTTTATACCCTTATATTGTTAATTTGGTAATACTACAAATATTCCTTTTTCTATAAAGAATTTTAATTTTTTTAGTATTGCTACCTTAAATTAAAAGAACAAATTCGAATTTTGGAATTTAATAATAAATGAAGATAAAAATGATTTTATTTTATTTTTTTCTTTAAGATTTATATTATTTAATAAAAATATTTAATTAAATTTTAATTAAATATTAATAAAACTTTGTTTATATAATATTAATTATACCTTACAATCTTAATTTATATAATCTATATAAATGTTTTTATTATTTTCTTAATTTACCCTTTCAATACACAATTCAAAATCTACCCCTTAATCAAATACCTCTTTAATACACTCTACTCTTAATACATATCATACAGATTTATTAAATTTTTTAAATAATAATATAAATTTAATTAATTCTTGGTTACAGGATAATATTAATACTATAAAAAATATATTTTATAAAAATTTTACTTTTTCATTATTTTAATAAAAAATTATTAAACAAAAAGCTATTAAACAAAAAAATTTTAATTAACAAATCAAAGAGCCCTTTAACTTTTTACAGAAATTTACTCCTTTTTAAAGGGGTATATTATATAATTTATATTATTATCTAATATTTATTTAATTAATTCTTTTTTAAAAGGCAAATTATATTTATAGGAAAAAGTATACAATATAGTAAACTATTTATAATGATTTAGCAAAAAATACAGAGTTAATAATTTACATTATTTTAGCCAAAAATGCTATACAAAATATAATAAAAAAACGAAAAAACGAATTAATTATAAAAAAGAGTAGAATAAAAGAAATATAACCTATTAATAATATTCAAATTATATTAAATTAATAAATAACTTTTATTAACATACAAGATTAATTAAATTTGATAATAGGGGGAAATATATTAAATTTAGAATCTGCCTGAATAAAATTTAATACTCATAAAAATAAAATTATGCTATATACTTGTAGATTTTATAATCAATATCTTAATAATAGAAAAAGGGGGGGAAAGAAATTTTTTACAAGATTAATATTTTTAATATCAGCTACTCCTACATTAATTAATCTACTAGAATGTAAGCGTTAATAATGTATACAGTAAAAAAAAAGCTTTTGGATTTTATATATTGATTTTAATATTTAAATATATTTACCTAATAAATTTATATAAGTATTTATTGAAATAAAAAAGAATAATTCGAATAATTTGAATATTATTATTTGGATGGATTCTATAAAATCTTAATTATCTCAGGTAGTAAAACTAGTTGAAAAAGTATTAAAGAACCAAAATAAATATCAAAGATTCCCTTCTATATAATATAACAATTTGTAGTATTTTTTTTTTAAATATATAAAATATATGCTATGGGTTGAAACATGTAATTTAATAATTTTTAATATTTCTTATTTATATTAAAGAGAAAGGTTATAAATGGAATTTAGATTATTTTTTTATATACGTATATAAATCAATTAATTCTTTTTAAAATAATGTATTTCGCATATTAATTGGTTAATTTGTTATTAAAATATTTTGATTTTGGATTTTCTATTTTTTTTGGATTTTTTAATATTTAAATATTTCGAAAATCTTGGCCGGATTTTTGAGGTTGGATGTTTATTTAAGGTTCAATTTTAAGGTTATAATTAATTAGTTTTGTATTAATAATTAATTTAATTATTTTAGGTTGAACAATATTATGAATTATTCTGATATTTAAATATAACCCAAAATAATTTTAAAAATACTTTTTGACGAAAATTTAATAGTATTATTATTAAGTATAAATAAATGTTATTTATATTAATTAAACTAATTTTATTAAAATTAAATGAATTATTAAATATTATATATAATACAATTTCTATTCTTTTAATACTTTAACATTATTATATATTATTATAAAGATACTCCTTTAGTAGGGGAGGAATACATTCAAAATGATTTTATATTAATATATGTATGTAATAGAAATTAAATATATTCTCTAAAAGTATAAAAATTAAATAAAACATTTCAATAGCAGATTAACCTATTTTGAATTACTTTAAATTAGTATTGAATCCCTAGTGATTTAATACTATTCTAAAGTATTATTCAATGATAATATAGATAATTGATATATAATAATTAAATTCAAATTATTGATTAAAAAGCTTTTAATTAAATAATTATATATATACTCCTATAATACTATATATACTATAATATATAGGATTTCTGTATATTTTGAGTTTCTTACTATAAGGATACTCTTAAAAAAGCTTTTAAAGCTTTAATTTAATTTGTAAAGTATATTATATTATTTAATCATATATAATAGCTTTATATAACCTTACTATACTAATAAATAATCCGTTAAAAGCGTTAATTACTTGATATTTAAATTTATACTTTCTTTTCATTTTGTTATAAAAAGATTGTTAATAGTAGATATTAAGATATACAATACCACGTAGAGTACCATTTATAAATGCATATACATCTCTTCCTTTAAATCTACTATTTATAGTTTTTTTGTAATGGTGTATAATAAATAAATTAAATCAATGAAAATTTCAAAAAAGAAAGTTTCTATATCAATAAATTAGAAATTAAATAACATCGTTAAAAACAATATATAGCCAAAATCTAAAATATCCAAATATGTATATTATATCTTTCCATCGATTTGTATACAAAAGTTGAAAGTATAATATACAAAAAGCTGTATAAAGGTATACTATTATACCATTCAGATATTAAATGAGATTAAGCTTTAAAAAAAGTATAATCCTTCGAATTTGATTTTTATTAAATCATATATATTCTATGCAAGTAATATTATTAAAATTTTCGAAATGGAATTTGAATTAAGAGTAGGGTATAAAAAAGGGTATTATTCGAAATACTTCACTCTTTATAATGTGGATTTTATCCTCCGGAAGAGTCTTAAATCATTGAATAACAGTATATTAAATTTACTATTAACGATAATATTATTAATAATATAATATTATACTAATGAATTGATACTAACGTACTTAATTTATAATATATACTTTAAAAGTAAAATACCACTCTATATTATTATATAATCATATATATTTATATTTATAGCTTTTATTAATAAATACTAAAGCTATTAGTAAAACTAGCCTATTTATTTAAATGGATTTAATTGATATATTATACTATTTATATCCTCACTAATTCAAAAAATATTAAAATTAGTTAAATACCTTTTAATAGGATCTTTATATTTATTGACCATACCTATTATATAAACTATGAAAATGAAAATGAAAAGTGGCTAAATGTCTCTAATACATCCATACATTCCATTAGTCCATTAGTCCATTAGTCCATTAGTCCATTAGTCCATTAGTCCATTATTAGTCCTATTATCTACCTACCTACCAACCGACCGACCTAACTACCTGTCTAGGCATATCTACTCCGTATAACCAACCTTACCTACCTAGGTATTCTATGATGAATGGTACCTTTTTCAACATATTCAAGCATCACTCTCGAGTCTCAACAGGGGACTCCCCCCCCAAAAGAGTCACTTGCTTGATGATGCACGCCAATGGTTGGTTACCGGAAGACGGAATTCTAGCAAATACAGTAGTAAAGCGGACTTGCGGGACAATATCAGGTTGGTGGGGCAATTTATCAAGTATTGTTCAGAGTACTCTTACTGTATGTAATAGGTACCTAGTAACCTTACCATCTACCATCTACCATCTACCATCTACCATCTATAATCCTTCCCAATTCTTATCACTTTTTATCACTCTTTATCATTTCTTCCTACCTAATTCAAGGTTTCTTTCTTCCCGTGCAAATAAACTCATCCTCAAGTGTTTTATACAAGAAGTGGTAATAATCTCGCAATACTAGTAATAATAAGAATAATAATAACAACAACAACAACAATAACAACTACTACTACTACAATAATAATAAATAATTATTAAGTAAGTTTTTCTTCCCCTTATCATAAAGCTAACACTTTACCTCTTACCTGCCTGCCTTCCTATATACCTTCTTATTAGTCTCTAATTATCTACTTCCTTATCCTATCTTTCCTTTCTCATTCCCTCATTCTCGCGCTCCTCTTCTCTATTACATACGTCTTTCTCGCCAACCACCTTGGAAAGATAACTTTTCAACTCCCAGAGTCATTTTATTCAGTCTTGTATTGTATTGTATTGTATATCGTTCAAACTGGTAGTGACTATCCGGGTTCTTGTTCTTGTTTTTATTTATTCTTATTCTTATTCTTATCCTTCTTCTTCTTCTCCTTCTTCTTCTTTCTTCTCTCTCTTCTTCTGCTTCTCCTTCCTTTCTATTATATAGGTAGCTTTTCAAGCTCTCCAGTTTAATTTAGCTGAAAAATTCATCATTTTTTTACCCTCTGAGGTCATCGTTTAAAAGTGCGAAATAATCATTAAAAAGTCTATTCGTCAACTAGTTCACTTCAATGATACCTTAAACCCGTCACCCGTCACCCTCGAATTCTCTCAATCATCAATCGACATTCATTCGACGGTTCGCTTCAAGAGCAATCATGTTGGGTCAGTGCAGTGGGCCGGTATGGCAAATCGATGACTTTACAAACTGCATTCAGAGAGAGTACGTGGATCAAGTGGACGAGCCATTGGGAAACATAAGCTGACCGCACAAAGTTACCTCAAAGTGCTTCTCCCGTCAATAGTCGTCGGCCTCTCATTCATCAGTTTAATAACATCTGCGGTTCGTCGGAAAGTCAAGTTAAAACAAAAACACAAGTATCATCAGCTTCGAGATGGATCGATCGATCATACGGCAATCAATGGCAATGGATTCAGTCATCACAATGGAGAGTCAATTGGGAATGAGAACGCCCACACCGCTAGTGACGATGACGACGAGCTTTTGACCATGAATGGCGGTGGCAGATTGGTATTGACAAAAACAACGACTCACGGATCAGTGGCGGCCATAGATAGTCCGAGAGGGCAAAATACCTTGACCATCCTGGAACTTCTCGCGATAACGGCAGAGATTGGTATCCATACCGCTGTTTTTGTGCTCGGTGCGTATGGTTCCAAGGGTTTTATGGCTGCAACTGCGGGAATCGTCACCTGGACCTATATTTTGATCCTTGCAAGTTTGAGATTTTTCCTCTCCAATACGTCTTGGAGGGTTCCAAGGGTTTGGAATCACACAGCTGCTCTGTACACTACCCAATGGCTGTTCTCACTCATCATCTTCCGCTCCGCGATCATTCATCCACGCTCCAAGGTCAGCCAGGCACTGGTCATCGCGGACTTCGTTCTCTCTTCCCTTCTGTTTGGACTCGCAATTACGACACGCAAGGGTAATAAGGCTGTGGTTTTGGAGTGGGAGGGAGAGATTCAACCTTCAAAAGAACCATTGGCCAGTTTGTTCTCTATTGCTACTTTCTCTTGGGTAGATAGCATTGTTTGGCATGGCTACATGAAAACCTTTGAAATTGCAGATGTCTGGAACCTCATGCCAAGAGACAAGGCTGCAGTCGTCTTGGCGGATTATAGACGGCTTAAAAAGACAACAGCTTTGACATGGCACTTGATGCGCTACTTCAAAGGCATCCTTACCGTACAGTGCGCTTATGCCGTCTTTTCTGGAATTTTCAATTTCGCCCCTACATTGTTGTTGAAAGCTATCCTTGAATACATAGAAGATCCAGATTCGGCGCCTCGCAATGTAATCTGGCTATACGTCATTCTTCTGGCCTTTACAGATATTCTTCGCTCACTGGCAGATCAACAAGCCCTCTGGATTGGCCGCAAGATCTGTATACGATTAAGAGCAATCATCATTGGTGAAATCTACGCGAAAGCCTTAAGAAGAAAGGCTGCGTCAGGGAGTGACTCGGTGCTTGGGGCGAAGAAAGGTCCTAAGAATGTAGGAAAGCGTAGCTGGTGGCGACGGGTGCTTGGAAAGAAGAAGGATGAACAAAGTGCCAATGGCGAGCAGACTCCTCCAGCCGCAGCTGAGATAGAAAAGAAGACAGATGAGCAAGCTAATGTTGGTACCATCATAAATCTCATGTCTGTTGATTCCTTCAAAGTCAGCGAGGTCACTGCATATCTTCACTTTCTCTTTGCCGCTGCTCCAACCCAATTAATTGTAGCTGTCTACCTCCTTTACCGTATTCTTGGAAAGAGTAGTATTCCAGGTCTCGTCGTCATGGCCATCCTTCTTCCTGTGAATATCGGATTCGCTCGTGGATTCGGAGCTGCCCAGAAGAAAATCATGGCAGCCACTGACAAAAGAATTCATACCACTAATGAAGTGCTGGAAAACATCCGCATCATCAAATACTTCGCCTGGGAAAAGCGATTTACTGATGTTGTCAATGATAAGCGAGCTGATGAATTGAAAGCGTTGCGTCTCAAGTACATCATCTGGGCTTTCGCCGTTGCGGTATGGAACACCGTTCCCGTAGTCATTACTTTCTTCTCATTTCTCTATTATACCGTGGGGGAAAAGAAACCATTATATCCCTCCGTCGCCTTCACGGCCATCTCGCTTTTCAGCATCCTTCGTGTTCCTCTAGATCAATTGGGTGACATGATAGCTCATGTTCAGGAGAGTCAAGTATCAATCGAACGTGTCGAAGAATTCTTGAATGAAGACGAGACCGAAAAGTACGATCAACTCTCACACGACAACTTGGATGAGGATGGCAACCAAATGATTGGATTCAAGGATGCTACTCTGTCCTGGGGGAGCAAGGACACGCCGACTGACGACACCTCAGCTGCATTCCGGATGATGGATTTGAATGTTAAGTTTGAAATTGGTCATTTGAATATCATTGCTGGCCCCACGGGATCTGGAAAGACTTCTCTCTTGATGGCTCTTCTTGGCGAGATGGCACTTGTCAAAGGAAAGGTATTTCTACCTGGCGCTTTCAGTCGTGAAGATGCCCGACCTGATCCCGAAACTGGTCTCACCGAGACCGTTGCCTATTGCGCTCAGCAACCTTGGTTAGTAAATGCCAATATCAAGGAAAATATCCTATTTGCCGCTCCAATGGACGAGAAAAGGTACAAAGATGTTATTGTCGCTTGCGCTTTGGAACGTGATTTAGATATTCTAGATGATGGCGATGAGACACTAGTAGGCGAAAAGGGCATCAGTCTCTCTGGTGGTCAAAAGCAGCGTATCTCTCTTGCCAGAGCTCTTTATTCAAACTCTAAACATGTCCTACTCGATGATTGTTTGAGCGCGGTGGATTCACACACTGCCAAGTGGATTTTCGACAATTGCATTCGAGGACCACTGATGCTTCATCGTACATGCATTCTAGTTACACATAATTTGTCTCTTTGTGTTCCACATTCTCGATATGTTGTTTGTCTCGAAAATGGTAAGATCACGGAGCAAGGATCCGCTGACAAGGTCATGGCTTCAGGAAGTTTGGGGGAGGAAATTAGTAAATCACGCCCTGCTTCTGCTCCTCATTCACGAATTCCATCTCGAGTTCCTTCTAGTGTTGGCGATGAGAGTAATGGGACTCTCATTGAAGACCAGCCCGCAAATGGTAAGGTGGATGGTACAAGTGGAAAGCCAAAGGCGAAGAAATCCAAGGAAAAGAAAGATGCTATGGCTGAAACAATGGCAGAGGGCGGTGTTAAGTTGAAGGTTATCGTGTTATATCTTAGAGCCATGGGTCCCTGGTGGTTCTGGATACTTGCTGTCATGGTGTTTGGTGTCCAACAAATCGGAGCTCTTGGAGCCAACATATGGATCAAGCAATGGGCAAATCAGTAAGTTTCCCATGTCGTTTGTTCAACCATTGTTTTATGCTAACGAATGGACACTGCAGATATGATTCTGAAGCTGCGCGTGCCACAATACACGTATCAGCACACAGCTACATTGGCAATACCCTGTCGATGATTCAAGTCGCAAGCTCAAAGCTATCCCAAATTCAACCTTATTTCAACCCGAACAAGTCCTCAATTGTCGCCAAAGTTGCTCCGGAGGTTGACGTTGGGTATTATCTCGGCGTTTACGCTATGATTGGTATCGCATGCATGTTAATTGCCCTTTTCAGAGATTTCTGGCTCTTTTTCGGCTCTCTCACTGCAAGCTGGAGAATTCACAAGGATTTGATGAACGCTGTTACCCGAGCAAAATTCAAGTTCTTTGACTCGACTCCATTAGGTCAACTCATGAATCGATTCAGTAAGGACTTGGAAGCTGTGGATCAAGAAGTCGCGCCCGTCGCGATAGGAGTCATGTCATGCGCTTTGGAAATCACTGTTACTGTCGCTTTGATCACTGCTATCACTCCCGGCTTCTTAATTGCAGGTGTCTTCATCTGTGCCTTGTATTTCTTTGTTGGAAAATTCTACCTCCGATCGTCGAGAGATTTGAAGAGAATCGAATCAGTCCAACGAAGTCCACTGTTCCAGCAATTCGGAGAGACCCTGAACGGTATTACTACCATTCGAGCTTATGGTGATGAGAAACGATTTGTTCGAGACAACATGTTGCGAATAAATACCCACAGTCGACCGTTTATTTATTTGTGGGCTGCAAATCGATGGCTAGCTTTCAGAATTGACTTGGTCGGTGACCTTGTTGCATTCTTCGCGGGAGCATTTATTGTCAGTAGTATCGGAACGATTGATGCTGGTTCTGCTGGTCTTTCTCTAAGTTACGCAATCAGTTTTACGGAGAATGTTCTTTGGTTAGTGCGACTATACGCTATGAATGAACAAAACATGAACTCTGTAGAACGAATCAAGGAATATTTGGATGTCGAGCAAGAGGCAGCACCTTACATTGAAGAAACAGAGCCTGCCAAGAACTGGCCAAGTCAAGGATCGGTGGAATTCATTAATTACACTACCAGGTATAGGGAAGACTTGGATCCCGTGTTACGAAATGTCAGCTTCAAGATACGACCTTTGGAGAAGGTTGGTATTGTTGGACGAACGGGTGCAGGAAAGAGTTCTCTTGCTCTTGCACTATTCCGTGGTCTGGAAGCCGAAGAAGGAAAGATTTTGATCGATGATGTGGATGTTGGTCTCATTGGTCTTCGTGATCTGCGTGAAAGGATCACTATCGTACCACAAGATCCGACCCTGTTCACCGGCACCATTCGAAGCAATTTGGATCCTTTCAACCTCTTTACAGATGAAGATATCTTCACAGCATTAAGAAGAGTTCATTTGATAGGACCAGCAGGCACATCAACCACTCCTTCCACACCTGGTACCTCGCGACCACCATCGATTGAAGAACCAGGTTCTCCAACCGCTAATAAAAATATCTTCCTCAACCTCAATTCCACTGTTACCGAATCCGGAAACAACCTCTCGCAAGGTCAACGACAGCTTCTATGCCTCGCTCGCGCTATGCTCAAACAGCCAAAGGTACTCATGATGGATGAAGCTACCGCGTCTATTGATTACACTACCGATTCTAAGATTCAAGAAACGATTCGGGAACTTAAAAGTACGATTATCACGATTGCGCATCGTTTACAGACGATTGTAGATTATGACAAGGTTTTGGTATTAGATAAGGGAGAGGTCGTGGAATATGCTCATCCGTACGAGTTGTTAAGGAAAGAGGGTAAAGATGCGATTTTCAGGGGTATGTGTGAGACCAGTGGAGATTTGGACGGGTTAATGGAGGCCGCGAAGAAAGCTTGGGAGGAGGTGAGATTGATAGATGATGAGTAGAGTGTGGGAGGAGGATACCTTGAATTATGCTTAATTTCCCTTTGTCAAGCATGAGTTTCTTATTTGTAGATGTGCGTTTTGGATTGGTCATATGCATATGGGTGGTAGTTTGTCCGTGCCAACAGGTAGATATCAAGCTTTGATTGAGCTTGTGAGTACATAAAAAAGAGATGAATGAATCAAACTATTAATAAATGCTCCGTGTTGGGAAAACGTGATGTTAGCCAGTGTAAGTTACTAGCTCTGTCAACACCAATGTTAGTGAGAGTCTCCTGAAGTTAGTCCACTGATGGCTTATCTGACGTCAAAATTCTAAGTCCAGTAAAAGGAGCTCGGGATTTCAACCTCACCCCCGACACCAATCTTGGGTTCTGTCCCTTTCCCCATCCCCAACTGAACCATCTAGTCAATCCCCCAGTGGTGACCCGCCTCACGCATACCCACCATCGCTGCATCCCTTCTCTCCTGGCAACACGGGACCGGTAATACACTTACCGCGCATCCCGCGCCTTCAACACTGGGTTTTGAGGGGCGGGGCGTGGGGGGATCAGATGTGCTGGGGCTGTTGGGCCTGGTGGGTGGTCGATCGGTGTGCTTGGATGGAGTTTTGGTATCTGTGTCCTGTGACGCGTTGGTTTGGGTGGGTGTTGTGATGGGGGAGTGGGTGGGTGGAGGTGGATGGGGGAATGCGTGGATGCGTGGATGACGGGAGTCGGTATCTTTGCGGTTTTATGTACTAAGCGAGGGCGGATCTGGGGGCGTGGTCATGCTTATCACATGGGATAGGCGGCTTTGAGATACAGGTGCGGGACTAGAGGGGGCTTTGGTGTAGGTTGACGTGTTGTGTGGATTGGGAAGAGCTTGGTGGATGGGCAGCTTAAGGTGAAGGTGAAGGTGAAGGTGAAGGCGAAGTGGGGGTGGAAGGTTGTACTATGAGAGAGGGATCCGGGGCGCTCTGGGGGAATGAGCCGGGCATGGTTCTTGATGGGAAGTTTGGCTGTATAGGAAGTATTTGGTGGCTCGTTCCACATTGGGTGCGAGGGATTCTCGGTGTGAGTGAGGGCTGTTGTGAGATTTTGGGTGGTTTGGGAATCGTGGATTCGTGGATAGATCTGATGGATGAGATGAGCGCAATGTACGAGAGAAGCGCAATGGATGAAATGTCCTGAATAGAAGATTGCAAAACAACCTCAACCTCAATGCTCCTCAGACTCATCATCGAACAGGAGTCTGATTTAACTTTGGAACTATGGCGATCAACCTCCGGGCGATCGATCACAGCATAGCATTGCAACGGGGTGTGCTGAAGCTGAAGGTTTGGGCGAACGAGAAGAAAAAGTGTGGCAAGATTTCAGTCTTGAGGAGTTTTCACACTCATTTTCTTCAGCTTGTGAGATTGGTCTCGTGCCGATAATCCCTTCTAATCAATAACCTCCTGCAGCTGGTTACTCGAGTACCCGTGGACATCCGAAGTCTAAGCGAGGCTCCCTGAACCCACGAATCTTGACGTGCAGAACATTTGTCTCATCGATATATACCGGCGAAGTTCCAAGGATGAGAGTCGTGCACTTTACAAATGAAGGTCGCAGGCAGAGCTTTTTGTGTAGTTCAATGGTTTAGCCCGTTTTGTCCTACTCTTCAATTTCGTATTGTCCAAGAACCCTATTGATGTGTGAATATATTTGTACATAACTCGCTTTTCTGCAACAAAGCCTGCCCGGCTAGCTCAATCGGTAGAGCGTGTGACTCTTATCATTGCGAGATGTAATAGTTCATCACAAGGTTGCGGGTTCGACCCCCGCGTTGGGCTCAATTCCCTACAAAACGTGTTATTTTTTGCTTATTTTTCGTTCCCCCGTTGTTGTTTTATATCTTGGTGGCGTTGTGGTTTGTTGAAGTGTTGGTTGTTTGGGAGGGAGAGGAGAATGAAGAATTCTTTTTTTTTCCTCTTTTGGTGGGACGTGATTGGTTTTGATTGGTTGATTCGTGGGGTGGAGTTGGTCAGGTCACCGCTTTGGTTCTGCCGATATCAAACTTTGGAAGTTATCTTTTCCTTCGACAACCAAACATTAATTACCTAGGTAGTACTCTGTATGTTTTTCTGATACGAAAGTAACAAGTGTTCTTCGAAATATGAAATGAATGTTTTGGACTTAGTCAGCACTCATAATCTTTTCCATTCAGTCAAACTTTTATCCATTCATCGCCCACTTCGTTCAATATTAATCATACTCTCTAGATCGATCTCTCTCTGACTCCTCCCTCATCCACAAACCTCACATGAACGCCACCAACTATCTCCTCCATGCACTCAGATCACTGCCTCCTCTTGAAACTCATCAGGTTATTGCTCCTCGAGCAATACCAACAAATCCTTCTTTCCCTCCTATCTCTCCATACGACTTCCACCTCCGTCAATCGATATGGGCCCTCGAACTTGGAAAACTACCTACTCAGTATGGATGGATGATATGATCCAAGGTTACCGGCCCGGGCCACTTACCGGCTGACGTATTATACTTGTGACAAGAGCCGATTCGGAATTCAGTTGTCGCATCATACTGTAAGGGTGACTGCAATCATTGACATTCGTCAATAAATTTATGGATATATTGATATATCGATATCTATCTACATGTCTTTATCCTTGTCGTCGGATCGGACCGGAATCACCACGAGCAATTATCGATATGTACTCCAGAGTAGTTTGAGAAAATCAGTTGGAGATATGATAGTATAACCCTTCCCCTCCCCCCCCGAAAGCATCCCCAAAGATGGTTCGCGGTGTAATGTAAGTCACAGCTACATTATCCATGTGAACAAAACGTATTTGATACAGCTCTTTCCCTGTTATCTTCTGCATGGTTGTCTTCTCCATTTTGCTATCTTATTCTTCTTCCATTCAAACTTTGCTCTTCTCTGTTACCAGCCTTTCATTCTACAATCTTCAATTTGGAATTTCCTAGTTGTTCCTGTTATGTGTCATTGGATTTACAATTATTCTCTCTGATCAATGGCCGGCCACCAATTGTTACGATGAAGCTTAGCCTTGGGCGAATTAAACGGCCAGGTTGAAAAGAGAAGCAGTGAGTGGTTATGTTGTTAGCAGCTTAGGAAAGATATCATCCCTCTACATCATTCACGGGGTATATGAATACCACCTGCAGGGTTAGTAACCATATGAAGCGCGCTCAATACCTTTGCATCTTATGTTTTTTGGTTTATGCTCCAGTTGCTTAGAGATACGCCGTGATATGATAAGCTGGGCTTTTCAATATTTGTTAAGACTCAAAGTTGATAAGCAACAACGTTGCTTGACTACCCAAGTTCAAATTTTTTACTGTGGAGGTTTAGATTTCAAAAACAGTCCGCTATCTTGCGAAAACTTGTCTATCTTTGTGAGACTTAAAATTGTTTCATGTTAAAGAATTGTAAAATACGTGGATTGTTTTCGATAGCAGAATGTCCATAGTTTTAACATATCATATCTCTTTTGGAGAGTTCCAGGAATTTTATCAACACAAAACATTCAAGCTTCATGCTTCATGCTATCACCGCAAAAGTTTTTGCATGTTTGTCGAATTGGTTGTCTGTCCACTTTGAATGAAGTCTTGAGCATGAGCGTCGAGCAGATGCATCGTTCTCTAACCTCAACTGAAAGTCATATAGACCTTTTAGCTGTCAATACTCTGCCATCATAATCATCAAGCAATCACATCAACTTTCAGACCATGTAATCATTTAACACTCAATTCAAAGATAACTATCCAAATCATCAAAACGAATTTCTTATATTTTGTTAGTATCCGAGCATTCATGCTGATTGCACAAGTGCTTTTGGCCCCTGGATTGAAATTTGCATTGATCAGAACCGGACTGGCTGTAGCTCTATTTTCCAGCCTCTGCAAGAATGTATTATGCTTGCACCATAACAAGTGACATTGCGTCTCTCATCTAGCTGGTATTGATTCCTCACTCAGGCAAAGATATTATCCCAGAATCTTAGCACCGGCATCCTCCAACAATACGGTGAAATAATACTCTCGGTAGTTTTGTTTGCTATTTGAGCTCAGATTCGCCCGGTGGCAATGTTACTCCCAACGATGCAACTAGTTATGCTTTCAAAACATGGTGGCTACTGCCACTGGACAGCTAATGCGCGCTTGGCATTTTAATCCTCGCTGCTTGTGGCTACTTGGGGGATAACAGCTGATTGTAATTTGTGATAGATTCGTCGCGTCAGCTGCCACCGAAACGCCTGCGGTTGCATCAATCTGAACGATGATTAAATTGGCAATGGATCTTGGTAGAGGAGTTGATGAGGAGAGGTCAGCTTGTGAAATGAGTGAAGGTGGTGAGAGGACAAGGAATATGAAATGATGATCTATACTCAAAAAGAGAGTAGGTCAATCCTACATTGAGCATACTCAGGGAATTACACCAGTTGTACGAAATGAATCAATACATTACACTGCGTTCCAGCATGAAAAATAGCAAATAAATTCACGAAAACAAACATCACTGTCAAAATCCTGCAGTATTCTCGTACTCGCGCCTTCAGAAAGCGATGGCGTTGCCCGTCTAAGAATCTTTTCTGGCTAAAGTCGGTCAAAGACGGTGCTCAATATTTTCAAATTTGACAATATCATAATCTTAGCTATCGTACTGACCATTTTGAAAGCGGCTATCATTCTACGATACTGCTATATTGCTAAAGCTGCAAACACCACGAATGATAGATTTCATATGCCAATACTCGTATTAATGTCGTAAACTATTACTATGAGTTGACAAGTAGAGTAGAAAGATCACCTGGTGGATGTACGACAGCAATCGAAGAACATGCGCATGTTACAAATCAATACATAGGACCTCTAGTGAGGTGTCAACCTTCAAGGATTGTATGAAGCAAGATGAGAGTTCCATTGCATCATCAAGTACAACCAGAAAATGAATTCGGAAGAAAAATTGCAAGGCGAAAGAATATGTAGGGAGGTCGGTTCCCGTACTGCTACCCCCTGTTGTATTACATTGATGGCGGATAGATCCGTAGCTCCATCGTGACTAACGAACTTCCAGTAAGAACGCTTATAATAAGCCACATAATTTGTAATGCGCGGTGTTACATTGACAATGAGGGGTAGTAGACTTCAAGGTTGTCACAAACACAGGTCGAAGATAATCAGCCTGTACAAGAGAGGGGTATACTCAAAGCGATGCGTGCCCCAACCGGAGCCCAACAAGTGTTACATTTTACAAGGGTAGCAATAAGGCGAACTGTGAGTTTGTGTAATAGCTGAAGGTAGCTGAATAATCTTGTGCACCAAGATATTTAAAACGCAGTAGCAGCTTGGCAGGGCAAGTAGCCTAGCATGCAGGTGCTCGCAGCACAGAGAAGGACATAATGTTTCATGGATGAGCGGGTATGGCGCAAACTTACCTGAAAGCATTTAGTATCAACCCGCGTCAGAACTCTGTGACCGCAGCAATGTTGATGGCGTGTAATTTGATAAAATGGCGCACTGCGGAGAGTTTTGTTGCACAAGTCCAAGAGCTGTACTTCTTTTGACTAAAAAAATAGCGAAAGGGGTAAGTTGCATTGCTTGCTGTTGGATTGAGGACTCAGTTTAACTGCAGAGTTCTTAATCTGCTACTTACCTATGTATCCATGGCTAGCTGTAATGGATGTTGCATACATAACCTGAGTCAAGATCTACTCAATAGTGCAGCACTGCTAATTATCGCTTGGTACCATGTTGAAGCGGAATATCACAGTTTTTCAGCCCATTGTCTTACCTATGTATGGCTATATAAACTCAAGAACGACCACTCTTCACTCTCCACTCTCCAAAGTTAAACTCAAACTCTTTCCGAATCAACTCAAATTTCCAACTCTTTTGAAACCTCCACTGCCAGGTAAGGTCTTTCCTTCTTGACTTGACATTTTGACTCATATTCGAGACCCAGGTTATCAAATTTCGAACCTCTCGACCAATCTCAAACCAGTCGTCGTCAACTACCTACAAGTAAGCTGTGATGTGTTGACCAACGTTAACGAACACTCTAACATTCTTAATAGGCAAAATGAGTACCATCACAGTAATCAACAACTCCACCGCGGATGTTTACGTCAGTGTCACTTACGATGGCGAAGACTTTCAAAAGGGAGGCAGTGAGGCCTGGACCACCCTTAAAGCCAATGGAGGAAAGGATACCTGGAATTACAGGGTTAGCAATCAAATAGCCAGAGTCGCAAGAAGCCAGAATGCTGGTACACCGGTCGAGTCTTACCTCGTTGTACCAGGCAAGACTGTGTATATCTATTAATCGTCGGTTACTGGTGGCAGCTCTTCGCCTTTCCGAAGGTTGAAAAGCCCAGTAGTGCCACGCCAACGATTCACTGGAATGCTTCGTCAGAATTGATTAGCTATATCACAGATTGCACACAATATAGCAGATCACCCTACACATTTGTTCGCACCCAAGCGTGTCACGCGTGATTGATCAATATATTTCTCATCTGTGCCGGCAGTAAAACCCATAAATTTCCCCTGTCCTGCTACCATGACTGTGGGATGGCGTCATGATCACTCGAGACGGTCGTCGCCGTTGCAGCGACACGGATAATTGATACGTCCACTGCGCACCCTCTTGATGGCGTCCATCAATTCATAGACCCCTTTCCCCCCAGGCCCCTTCCCGCCCCCACGTCACCAGTAACAGCTCCCCCCACGTCTTGCGCGAAGGAAATAGGCGCTTGCAATTGGCGAACAACACGTGCATCCCTAGGCCCCTCGATTCCACATCGTGTCGACCATATGCATCACCGCCCACCCACCTTCACAAACATCCAGCTCTCTCGGTCCGAGCAGCGGCGGTGGAAAGCTCCCCGCCGTATGTATCTTTGGATGAGGGCTAGGGGAGAGTGGTGTAGACATTACACGCCCCGTCAGCCTCCCACCACCCTACCAAATAGAATGCAAAGCCAAGGATCAAGATCAAGATCAAGATCAAGATCGGCCGGCCCGCTCAAGGTCAAGGTCAAGGTCAAGGTCAATGTCCACAACGCTAAGCGAGAAGCTCCGCATCCCTCCCTCCCCGAGCATTCCGCACGCTCCAGCTGAGCGGGCCGGGCCTTCATCACCGGCGTGTCGATGGTGATCTTACGTTCGGATGCATAGGGGCGCCATCTTTCGCGGTGGTGCGGCGCGGTGGAGTGGGGGCGGGGCGGGGGGGCAGAGATGTCGGGTATGGGTTGTCGATCTGCCGTCTGCAACATGCAGCCTGCAGCCTGCAATACTCGAGTACTGGCCGATCTGCAATCTGCAGTTGTTGATCTCTTCTGTTCAGGACTAAGCTTGTCCACGACCGGTTGATTCTTGGGTCTGGTTTGTTGCTTTGTAGGGGTGGGTGTGGGTATAGCTAGCTAGCTGTCTATAAGTCACAATTAGTCTCCCCCCTTTCTCCCTTCTGCTTTAGTGAGACAATAATTACAAATTGCAAGCCCGCACCGGACATTTTCTGCATTTGCCCTCGTGGGCTTCGTATTTTTGTTGTTTGCATGCTGCTTGGTTTTTATATCTGTATATATATATATATGTGTGTGTGTGTGTGTGTGTGTGGCGACAGATCACTCCGGGAATGTTATGTCACCTACTCGAGTATATGAATATGAATATGAATATGAATATGAATATGAATATGAATATGAATATGAATATGAATATGAATATGAATATGAATATTAATATGAATGTATAAATCCTCAACATCAACATCAACATCCCTCCCTCCGCTCCCTCCATCTCATCCGTAGAAAATCCATCCATCCATCCCACCACTCTCACTTTCGTGAAACGCCAGCCGAGGAGATTCGCACCTTGTCTCGAGAGTGGAGTCGAGAGTGGAGGTAGGGGGTGGGGATGGATGATTCCGGGGAGGGGAGGGCGGCGCGGGGGTTAACTTATTTTAATTGAGGTTGGGGTGGATTGGATTGGATTGGAGGGTGAGGGGGGTGGACATCAAGGATGGTGGGGGTGGGTTATCAGGTGGGAGGGTGCGGGTGTGTCTGTATGTATGTATGTAGAAAGAAGTAGGTAGACCACTCACTCACTAATTGGAACACGAGATGAATGAGAGACAGGATGAAGGAATTTTTGAGAAGAGGAAAGCGAAAAAGTAGCGAAAAAGTAGCGAAAAAGTAGCGAAAAAGAAAAGAAAAGAAAAGATCGAGGCAATTAAAGGTATATATTCTCAACTCTCATCCTCCATTCTTTCTCTTATACACATAATCTAAGGTTCTCTCGATACGTATACAAATGATTAGATCTCCCCAGGCCTCACCCTCCCATCCATCTACATCTATGCAGCCCATCTCTTCTCCTCCACTCGTCTAATTTTGCTGCCCCCATTTCCCGATCGTTCTTTTCCAAATCAAATGTCCCATCCAAGTCGTTAAAATTCCCAACTCCATGCTATTTCAATGCAATCCCAATAGACGATGCATCAATCCATTCGTGCCTCGGTTTCCCCTCATGTTTCATTAAACGAAAGAAAGAAAGATTCCCCAGGGAGACGAGGATGGAGAAAGACGATGACACAGAAAACGCCGTTCAATGCATCTTTGTACAGTATGTGTATGCTGTTATGCTTCAAAATTCCAATGTCAATGCCGTGCAATCAATGCCGGCCGAAACTCAAAATTGCTCCGCTCACCCCAGAGAACCATCTACATGGCGTAGTATAGCCCCGCGCCAAGTGCAGCCATACCATAGGCCAACGGTGGAGGAGTTTGCATAGCGCCCGCATTCTTGGACTTGGATCCCGAGCTCAAAGTGACCGTTCCACTAATATCACCACCCGTAACACCAGAGCTTGCAGTCGCTGCATTAGAAACGAATGTAGCATCTGGGACTGCTGTGGTGCCTGTCGTGATTTCAACCACATTGGTGGATGTTGTGTTGAAATTTGTTTGGGCGAGGGAGATTTGGTTGTTGGCGAGATCGTAGACGATGTAGGCCGAGCGGATGAAGGTATCTCCGAGGACAGAGGTACTGTCGCCTGCGGGAGCAATGCCGAAGAGGCAGGCTGCGGTGCCGTCGGTGAAGGTTAATTGACGGCCGTCGGTGCTAGTCACGGGGATCACAAGTTCGTCCATTGTGACCTGGATGGTAGGAGAGGTGAAAGTGAAGTTTAGCGCGCTGGTGTTGGAGGCGAGGGAACATGGGACATAGGCTGCGCCTTCGCTGGAATCGTATTGAGCATCGACCATCTGATAAATAGCCTCGGCCATGGCGTCAGGGAGGTACGTGAGGGAACTTCCGGAGTCGAGGAGAACTGCAAGCGCTTGATTTTTGGCGATGACAGTGTCTCCCAACTTAATTTCTGTCAAGGTAATGAGAAATTCGGCAAAATACCCAGATTCTTTTTGGATTGGAAGTGTTTCCAATTGACCATGATAATGGGCAGTATCCACACCACCGAATAAGATACTTCCAGTGCTGGCATCCAAATCGTTGAGCCATAGGGAGTAAGCATTGGAATTAATGAGGCCGTCCGTAACCATTTTGCGCTGGTAAGTTATCGTATGCTGACTGTCCTGCCCTTCCCACTTGAACCTCATTAATCTTGTAACCAATTCCTAGAATACCTTCAGCCGAAGAACTGGTATATCCAATACCAAATTGTAATTTGTCTAATGTCGTTCCACCGATGGTAAATGTATCGGTAACATAGTCTCCCGAAGCTCCAGATCCATCGACATAAGAAATATTAAAATCGCTCGAAACAAAGGCATATGTTGATGATGAGTTTGCAGAATATGTCCCAGCAGCCTTACATGGACTTCCTCTACTACTACATAATGTTGAGCTAGGAGTGTTCACCCATAAGTCACTGCTTCCTGTATCGATATGTAGCCGTAACTTCTGTGCTGGTGTACCTAACGTTCCATTGGCGAAGTATAAGGTTTCCTAAATTCGATTAATATAAAGCTAAACGAGAACCTCGAGTAACATCACCAACCTCATTATCTAAAGTAGCTGCGACTGTTTTTTCGATCTTCTCCTTAACTTCCTTAACTTATCTCTTGCCAAAGGATTTTCCACCTGTTTCCGTACGACATCAAGTCCAACTACTTTTGCTGGCCCATCTGTACGTTGTTGCAATTGAATTGCATCCGTACAAGTTGATAATAATCCCACCGCAGCGGCAATGAATGTTGTCGTCCTCATGATTAACAGTTGAAAGTTATAGTGATTAAAAGAATCTCCTCCTCCTATGTGATATGAAATTGATATATATCTATATATATACTATAGATATAGATATAGTATCTATTGCTTAAGTCGACCCAGATGACGCGGACAGTAGACGCTAATTCGTTTAGCTCCAACCCAGGGACCAATATTTGTTATATCCCAGAAATTCCTGTGTAATAATAGATATATTCTCAAATCTATCCGAGATTTAAAAAGATAGATTTTTGGTGGATGGTAAGATAAATTTTGAAGCAGTATGTTCGAAAACGAAGATTCGGGAGAAGATGTAATAAATGGTTTTGTATAATTAGTTCTAGTTTTGAAGCACCAACAAGCACCAAGCACCAAAAGAATCTGCGACAGATGACGAAACTCTTAATTGTGGCTGAAGGGTACGGGTGCATCAAAAGAATAGTTTATATAAATTTTGTGGAGTATTATTTCTTAGTATTTGGAAGATCTTCAAGCTCTTTTTCTCCTGTAAGGCTGTGCAGTGTGAAGCGGCAAAGTCTGCTCTTGTCCTGCATCAAACGGTGACGTTTTGATTATAGGAAACTCAGCATTTATAATAATGTCAATGTAAAAGGAGTCGGAAGGGAATGAAAGGGAAGGGAAGGGAAGGGAAAGGAAAGGAAGTGTATAAGATGACAACTTTAGTCGAATAGTTTTGATGTCATTAAATATGTAGAATGAATGTAATATTCAATATCAAGGACCAAATAGTTATGTAAAGGATGAAGGATGGCTTGATAGAGCAGAGCAGAGCAGAGCAGAGTAAAGGAGGAGAGGAGAGGAGGAGAGAAGAGAGGAGAGGAGAAGAGAAGAGAGGAGAGTAGAACTGAGAATAGTAGATAGATATATGAAGACTGTATAGAAGGAGTAGTAGGAGGAGCATGTGCATATACGGAAGGGTAGTAGTAGATGCATGTATATATAGATAGGTATGAGTGTATATAAATATATACAGTATGTATACTCGAGTATATGTTATATGTGTAGGTATATATGTACTTGAATAGATACTTACCACTTACCACTTACCATCTACCATCTACCACCTAGTTAAGAAGTTTTTGAACAAACCTCATATAACATCCAATAACATCCAATAACATCCAACACCGACTGAATGAAGACAGTCAAGACACAATTGAGAGCAATCATATCAAATCGAGGGATTCACACCTCTCTCGTATATCTTGGCGGTTTGGTGGTGAGTAGATGCTAGGATTATTGAATCATCTAGCATTATTCAAGGTACAGGGTCCGCAGAATGACGCGGCCTATGCTGCGAATCCAAGCGGGTAAGGATGGAAATCGGAAATCTAAATAAAAATGGAGACAGTAATTGTGTGGTAAAAGTGGTAAAAGTGGTAATAATATGATAATTATGATGATTATGATAATTTTATTATTGAGTGGCTTCGCGACTCTTAGATACTCGTAAATACCCGTATAGAGAAGAGGAGGAAGAAACTAAGCGAAAGGGAAAGGAAAGGGAAGGGAAGGGAAGGAGTAGAGTAAGAGTATGAGTAAGAGTAAGTAAGAGTAATGGAATGAATAATGGAAAGAATAAGAGGAACCTTGGAATCTTCCATCATAGAAAAGAATCCAAAAAAGGAGAGCAAAACGTTATTACAGTATAGAATACAGAGTACAGTATTTTATTCTCTCTGCACTGCACGAACTGTATTAACCAATAAAACTAACAAAACTATTAAAACCAACAATATCCAATTAAACCAATACTAACCAATGAATCGCATTAAAAAGATTCCCTTCACTTGAAATCCTGCGCCTCGAATCCTCTTTCTCGATAGATACTGTAGATGCTGTATGTAGCATTCCAAGTTGTAGATAGATAGATGGCCAGTTCAATCAATCTATCAATCTATCAATCTATCAATCAATCAATCAATCCCCCTTAAAAGGAGGAGGCGAGGTATCCAAAATCCATGAATAGACCAACGGATTGTAAAGAGTCTCTCCCTCTCTCTCCTCCAATACCCTTAAACAAATATCTATTTTTAAACTATGGCAATAAAACAAAGCTTTATATGTCTTCTCATGCTCCCTCTGCCTCCACCCCCCCCTTCCTCCTTTTCTCAACTCTCAGACCGGGAGCCCCAAAAATCATAGCATCAAGCATTGAGGATGGGATGTTTGCAACTAGAGCAAAGCGTATCTGCTTGAAACACCATCGCGCACCCTCTTCCCAGTCAAAGTAAACAGCATATGATACAGAGCATGAAGAGAAATGGTTTGGACTTGGCCTTGGAAGAGACGCGAATAGTTTTTGATGCCAAGCCATGCATGTTTATGATCTTGCCCCTCGTCCATTCACTAGGGAACTGATTGTTTGATCACGATTGAGCGCTAAGAAGACTGAAAAGGGAATAGGGGATAGGGAATAGAGGATGCATACTCCGTACATACTACATAGCCTTTTGATTTGATATTGTTTCTGTTTGTTGGTGTTGGTGCTGTGTTGTGTTGTGCTGTGCTGTGCTGTGCTGTGCTGTGCTGTGCTGTGCTGACAGTGCCATCGCCATCGCCTTCGATGGATCCAAACCTCAACATAACAAAAGCGTAATGCGAGAACCAACCAGTCATGCACAGATCCGAGTAAAGCGATGGATGACATAATACGTAGCACATGTACGGAGGACTCGTCATGTCACCACGGTATTCGTAAGCAAACAGTGGTGACGACGATATCGTACTGTAATGGGAAATGCAGACCACAATGGATGGAGAATTCGTATTTCTGTGTACGCCCCAATTTCCCAGAAATTAAAGCATCGGGTTTAGCTTGGGAAAAGGGTGCCGAAAGCCGTCAAGTGTGAGGTTACGGAGTATATACTGGAACTATACACTGCACAGTAAGATCTTACAATTTACAAATATGCTGAATTAGGTTCACCGGTAGGTGTGGTAGTCGGCGCTAACTCTAAAGAGCCGAGCCGTCCACTCCAGGGCTGTCTTATTTTCTTCCCTTTTCTTTTTTCTTCTTCCAAAAAACCCCTTTTGATCTTTTGCTTGGTCTTGGAATGTTCCTCCGTACTGTACTTATCTGCAGTATGATCCACCTATCTAATCATCAATCCAACCTTCCAGTCACGGGACGTACGGGACTCACAGGTACAGTACTCCGTATGATGAAGAACGCTTAGCAAGCAAGAGATCTAGGGTTACCTGCCAAGACAACCACAAGATCTTCCCTTGATGCCGGTAACCGACTAATACAAATATGAAGTCGACCTACTAGGTATCCAAACTCCAACAATGCAAACAGGAATTGTGAACCAAACACCCCTTGGCCAATTGGCAACGATCTGGGGCTTGGGACATCCCATCAACTTCACCTGCCTTTCCCATACTCCAAACGTTTGATCCATTTGGAATATGAAGGGCTGCGTCTAAGCGGTGATCGGTAGGCTTCAGCTGTGACATTTCAATCTTGCAGTGGGTTTCAAATTTAACCTGGGTACTCGGATAGATTATCACCATCAATGATATGATATTGTATGGTTGATCTTGAGCATGGAGTGATTATTGTACTGGACCAATGATATGGAGAATGGAAAGCTTGGTTGATATGTGGACCGGTAACCTATCACCTATCAGCAATCATCTAAATATAGGATTTGACATATATACTATGTATATCACGGCGCCTAATTTGCATCAGCATCCTCGATTGCAACGCCGTCGTGCTAACGAGTTGTTTTCATTGTGGCGGTGTTGTAGCATATTGCTTCTGGCCCTATACCCCTGGGTGGGTTTACAAGTAGCTCAATGAGGACAGGAGACGGCGCATAATCAAAGCGGAAGTCCAATCCATTGGTATCTTGCAGCGCCAATCCCACGAATGATTTCTACGAGTGTGAGAAATTCAACATCCCCAGCTGCTGCCTGTTTTGTTGACCTGGATGCATGTGACAGAGTCTCGTTTTGACTTTTTGAGTCTCTGTATGGAGGTGGGATGTTGAGGATTTGCGTACGTCATTTCATCCTCTCGTCTCATATATACGGAGCGCGCAAAGTACAGAGACACTGAGACGGACTATTCGGAAGGGTACACCAGAGGTATTGGGGAGAGAATGTTCGATTGAACATTATGGGTTGAAGCATACTTCTTCGTGACCGGGTTGTAAGGAAAACCCCTGGACCTTGTTATATCACTTCCAAGAATGCCCAGCTCATCCTCAAAACCTCATGAGTAGTGCCCAAGAAGTGATGGAATACCGGCGGCATTGTATCCCTTTTCAAAGCCATTACTGATTTAGAATACTGTCAATGTATTCAAATGTCATGAATCGCGAATAATTATGGGCGATCTCGCGTGCGCTCTATCTGGCACATACATAGTGCCCCTCAAAACTGAGATGAAGGAGGAGGAGCGGGTTAGGCACAATCAAAAGCCATCCTGCCGTGTATGAAATGCCACTAATTCAAACATTTTCATCACAGGTAAGGCTGATCAATAGCGGCGCAGTAGCCATGCCTTGCATCAATTGCTTGCATGTAAGACTACATGTAGCCTTACAGCAGACACAGCAGACAGCAGACAGCAGACAGCAGACAGCAGACAGCAGACAGCAGTACTGAGGTACTTTAAGCACCTATCATTGCTAAGATAAAAAATCCATCTAAAATCCATCTAAAATGCACCCTGTAAACTCTTTCTTTCCGCTCCCTCTTCCCGCCCCATAGTCCTCACCCTATCGTCCCACCATCGCATTTCCTACACCACCCAACCCCCGCCCCACGCATCTCCTCTTTTGACCACCAACACAATCAAAGCCATCCAATAGAACGACCCTAATATGAAAAATCTGCACCAACATCTCAAAAATCCTCGTTGGGCGGGAATTCCAAAGGAAGAACAAGAAGTGAGATGAAAGAGAGATAGAGAGAGAGAGAGAGAGAGAGAGAGAGATAAATAGAGATCAGATGAAAAACAATCCAAGAACCCACCATCCAATCCAATGATCAAGAAAGAAAAAATTTCATCCACGAGTATCATATCATATCATATCGTCACAAAAGCAACAGCAAAAGCAACAGCAACAGCAACAGCAGGCACCACCGCTCATAACACGACGTCCAGGAATCCAACAGCAAACCCTCCAACCCTCCAACCCCCACCAGAGGAACCCATGCCGTGCCCGGAACCTCGAAGATCCAAGCATGCCCAGGCGCGCCTGCCAATTGCTATGCAGAGAGATGCGTGAGTCCGGGCTGACGAAGGATCGAAGGAGCAGGTGCCGTGATTGGGACGCGGATGATGATGATGATGATGGATGGGGTTGTGCTGGACCGAGCATTGGGACGGTCCGCGCATATCTTCGCGTTGCGATGTGCCGATTTCTCCCAACGCGTCACGCGCGATGCGTCCGCTTTGTGGAGCATTGAATGCAGACCTACTTGCTCTTTTGTATACTTGTATCTCGGCCACTGAGGTGTTAGTCACAATTCCTACCCGGGTGTTCAACGTTGTATGCATAATGACAGATGCATGGAGTGATGAAGAAGAGACGCTATCCTTGCCATGTTCTCAATGGACGTTCTCCTAATTGATTTATATCTTTGCTCGGGTATCTACATACAATCCCCAACGCCCCTCCTGTCTTTCCCCTCTCTCCACATTAAGATCAAGCGCCTAGATCATAATAAACACACATTCCCGTTCTAAAATTATAAACAAATGCATTTCTCGTAATGTCTTTATTTTGAAGAGCCAAATCGCTCATCATATCATGGATTTCACCGATGTAGCGGCGTTCAGCTGTTGGGACTGAGTGGGTGAGTTTGCGCCAAGACTCGGGGTCGGAGAGTTTGGTCTCGCGAATTAGGTCCATTACCTAGGGAGAGAAGGTATTAGTTGATCGATGACAGATGAGAAGATTATAGGAGAGGGATTGGGACAGGAGGCAAAATATATGTAGTGACTCACATGATCTGTTGTTTCGATGGCGGCGATGGGGCCGTCTAAGAATGACTGAACGACTGAGATGGAGACGTCAGTATGAATACTTCGAGAGCCACATATCACCAGAGATACTAATTATATAACTCACGAGTTGCCGCTCTACCTTGAGCTTGCTCTACGATGTTTCTTCTGTTTGACTTCTTGCTCTTCGTACCCGCGACTAAAACCCGAACCTCTTGTTCGTGGTCACTCGGCCCAGTATCCGGTTGACTTTGTTGACGGGATAGCCTAAAAAACGTATTAACACTGGTATCCTAGCAATCTGGATTCAATGACACATGCTTCGCTCGGTTATAGGTCCCTTCTCTCTGGTCTCTTTCGCGCATCTCACCCCGAAGCCATGAAACCAACTGCGTAGAAGGAATATCGGCATCGGGGATATCCTTCCGACCAGTAGTCTTACATCTTACCACGGAATCTTGCTTTATAATAATTATCCAATAATAACTATCGCCTCGGTATTTGGAAAGCAGATCTTCAGGAGACCTTGAATCTCTTGCTAGCTCTGCACCTATATCATGCGACCATAAGTTTGAGACAAGTTCAACTCCAGTTGATCTGAGTATCGCTGCATCATGACTCGCAACAAGTACATCGCACTGATCGATCAATTAGCTGTCACCCACAAGACCTCTGAACACCATTCGTCTTAATATGAAGGGATTAAATGGCACTTACTCTCTTTGTGTTCCATATACCCTGTACCTCCTCGTCACTTTTCTTCAAGAAGCTCTTGGAATTGGATTTTGGAAGTCGGGCCATTTTTTCCCATGCTAGATTGAAACCCACAGCATGGCGTTCCTCATTAATGTTCTTGTGATGTCGATTTTCTCTAATCAAAGAATCATACCGCCCTCCTGCTGCAAATACATCTCGAACTTTTCTATCATACAAACAAGAGAAAAGAACTCCGCCTTTGTAGAACTGTTCTTTTAGACTACCTAAGGGATTGACATATATCTTTCTCTGAACCTCAAACCGTTTTGTATACCTGTACTCGTAAGTTAGCGATGCCCAGCCTTTACAACCTGAAGAATCCATGTACATACTCGATCACATCACGCAGATGGGCGATAGAAGAAGAAGCCTTTTCAAACATTTCTGTGCCTTCGAAGATTACCTTGAGTTTTTGAAAAGCTTTAGTAGGTGTATCTCTAAAATCAAAACGCTGGAGATCCTCAACGCTAGTGGCGGATACCTAGCTTATGGTTAGCAAGTAACCCTGATTGAAAGTTAATGCCCAGGAGACTCAAAAATAATGGGACATAAAAGTGGGAATTGTAACAAAAAAGACAATGAACAGCATGATTTTCTGCAGTCGAGGCTGATACGTACCCCAACTAATGGTGATCGAAGTTCTGCTCTTATCTTCTGCCACGTCCATTGTTGTACATTGAGCTTACTGAGTGTATCGGCAGCAGCCTGTCTTACACCAGGCTCGATGCGACAGAAATCGAATATTAGACCAAGTAAATCCGCATGATTTATGTGGAAGCACATCTGTGACGAAGGTAAGGATGGGAAGCTGGAGACGATCTCATCTAGAACCTTGATAACCTCAGCTTCCTTTAGCGCTAGATCTAGACTATCTGAAGTTACAACATCAAAATCCACTTCACTGAACGTTTGTGGGGCCGCTCCGTCGTGTTTGTCACGAAATACGGTACCAAAGGCGAATGATCTTTCAATCGGCGGCTGATGTTTCGCAATGGCGCGAGCATTTGGCACAGTAAGATCATAAGGTAGTTGGAGAAGAGTGCCACTTTTGTCCAATAATTGGACAGCATTGACACCATAATGATCTGAAGATGGGAACAAAATACTTCGAGGTGTTTCCACGGCTCCATGATTTCGGAAAATAGAAATCAACTTTTGCTTCACGAGGCCTTGCAGCAACAGGTCGTGACCACTTGGATTTGGAACTCCCATGTCCCATGCATAATCTTTTGCTTGTTTTGTTGGTCGAGAAAAGAGGGCACTCATCATCTTTTGGTGATATGGTGATTTCGAATCGGACAGACCAGCTAAAGTTTGGCGAATCGTTTCGCTCTCCATCTGGACCGGCAATTTTCGGCTTTGAAGTAGCTCAGAGCTTGAGGGGCGTTCCTTTGGATTGTGATTAAGGAGAGACAAGATTATATCTGCTTGAACAGCTTTTCCGACCTTGTCGAAACTTGGTGGAAGCACGGGCTCCTTCTTTCTTAACCCATCAATGACTTGTGCCTAAGCAGGTAGTTAGCACCAGATCTGCACGCTATGAGAGCTTCCTCGCCTTGTCTATCTGGCCCCAGAAACGAAAGGAATTGATCCATCCCATGCAAGTTACCAGTAATGAAAATAAATGAACAATGTACTTACTCTCTCCATCCCGACGAGAGGGGGATAGCACATCTCGAAAAATATCACGCCCAGTGAGTACATATCGACCTTGCCGGTGTATGGTCCCCCGGAGACTGCTGATCGGATTTCTGGTGCAATGTATGAGAAAGTCCCAATACTTCTTGTTAGATCCCCACTGTTTTGCATCACAGATGATGAAACTTTATCCAGTGCAGAATATTGACCCCTTGTAGCCAAGCCGAGGTCGCCTATCTTGACATTCGAGGCACCATCAATAAAAATATTCTCTGGCTTTAAATCACGGTGAACAAAATTCAAGCTGTGAATATGAGCAAGACCTTCAAGTATTTGACGAAAGAGGCGCCATATTTCCTCATTATCTTTATAGAGTCCTCGCCGAATAAGATCGCGAAGTGTTCGCTTCTCACAATATTCCATAGATATGTATAAGATCGTTTTGAAAGGGCGCGGGGGTCGTGGACTAGATCTACTTCCTCTATGTGCCAGAGCAAGACGATCGTGACCTCGATTTCGAGCATGACCGTTAGGTTCCGCAGACTCTTCGTCATCTTCGTCTTCATCTTCATCATCATCATCCTCATCATCATCATCATCATCGCTGTCTGTTGCTTCGTCATAACCAAATTCGATCTGGTAACCGCTTGTAGACATAAAATCAAGACCACCTGTACTCGTCCCGAATTCAATATGACTTTCCGAGCGTCCCGGAGAATTATTGCTCATCGATTCCTCAGTGGCTGCATCTGTTGTAGTATTGTCGTCATCCGTCTCAGAAAAATCAGGAACCTCTTCTGTCCATGTGCTAAAATAGCCTGTGAAACTGTCAGCATGATTGATCCGCCAATTCGATCAAAACTAGAGTGGAGTTTTGTAATATTCCCAGCGGGTCTCCTCCCCTCCTTTCAAAAGTTTGGAAAATTCAACATGATATTCATTAAATTCCCAACTTTGCTTCAAAGCCTGCATACCGGCAATGATGAAACAAAAATATGAAAAGCAGTACTTACGAACTACAGAAGGATGGTTGAGTTGAGAAAGTAGGCGAGCCTCTTTTAATACATCATCTAGCTGAGCAGATGATTTCTGGGTAATTTTTTTAATGGCATATATCTGTCCATCGAGTTTCTGCCTTGCTTTCACGACCTCTCCAAAACCACCTTTTCCCAAGCGACCTTCTTCAACAAAATCATGCGCATACCTTGAAAAAGGCCCGGTAAGACTCATAGAATCATGTCTAGGTCTACGTGATGTTATGGGTGCTAACGATGAGGTAGATCCGAGTCTTGAAAATACAGCAGATGAATCTTCGTCCATTATCGGAGCATCAGTTACAAGAAATTTGCAGGAGCCTATCAGCCTTCAATCAGTACACAGAAAACAAGTTCTACGCAAGTAAAACCGAAGTGAACAAGAGTACTCACTAAGCGCAAAAGCTCTAGGGCGTTTCTTCGGATCTGGATTGAATAGCTTGAGCATAAAATCATGCAGAGCGTCAGACAAATCCAACGAGTCTAGCATGGCTTTTGGAGACGAGTATTTTCGAGCGACATTCAACCCAAAAGCCATTTGAAGGAAAACAATACCAAATTCCCAGATATCTGTTTTAGCAGTGCATGGGCCATCATCCGAATTTGCAATTTCTGGGGGAAACCAATACACAGACTTTGCCATAGCGGAGCTATTCGTCTTTCTTTTTGTGATCTTGCTACTGAGAATGTGCAGCTTTCGCTGATATCCAGCATCAGCAAGTTTTGGCCTGATGACTCCATCTGGTTCCCGGAAAAGAAGTATATTTCCACTATGTATATCCTAAAACGAAAAATGTGAGTATTCCGGTGAGTATTATGGACAGGAAGACTCATTCGCTTACCTCGTGGATTATTCCATTTTCTTCGTGGAGAAACCTCAAAGCATCAAGTAGCTCTATCGTCCATGAACGAACTTTGTTGACATTCATGTTCTCAACGATATCCAAGAATTCCTCCAAGGAACCTTTCTCAGCATACTCGCTCAATGTGCTGACAGTCCAGGAAGAATCATTTCTGTGGCACCAAAAAAGTCAACATCCGCTTAGATGCAAGCCTCTAAAAACTCAGGGTAATAAATAGTGGGAATTACTCTTCTTTTTCTACCTTGAAATCAAGGAGATTAAGAATATTGTCATGCCTAATGCTTCTGAGCTTTTCTAACTCACCCTCCATCGCTTGTAGTCGTCCCTTGACACTACGATCACTCAAGTTCGTATCAAGAATCGTCTGCTTCAATACCAACAAAGGGGCTTGTGAGCTGATTGCTGGTCTTACGGTATAGCCACGAGATACAGGGCCTTGACGCATGAATGATTTACCCGTAACTGCCTGAAATAAATAGGGTTACCCTCAGCATCAAGGACCGAGACTTGGCGATCTAGCACCTCGTGATCTTGAGTCATCTTTTCAATCACGGAATTGGAGGCAGCGATTGATGGGGGAGGTTGGTTCTTTCGCTTCGTCTCTTTCGCCTTGGCTCGCTGTCTCTTCAGTTCATCTTGTACCAACGAGCCAAGCATCCTCTCTTCTTCTTGAGACTCCAGCCTGTCATACGCTTAGAATTGCTCAAGACTAAATGGACTCTGCGGGGACGCGAGCGACCAAACAACTCAAAAAAGAAAAAGGGGGATGTAGATGTACTAACAACTTTTTTCTCTCCTGCTCTAAGCGCTGATTTTCCATCATCTGTGCAGCAGCAGCTTCATGGGCTGCTCGCTCTTCTTGCAGTGTGGGTAGTTCTCGTCCTGCAGCTTTTGCTTCGGCAGCTTGTTCTAATACTTCCTGACAAGCAGTCACAATTTCCATAATCATAGCTTGCTCTTCTTTTATGAGTTCTTTAGGTAAAGTCTCAATGATCTTCTGAAGCTTGAATTTTGTCGGATCTCGAAGACCATTGATATTCTTCAAGGTCAACAATGGAGCCGACTTGGGATATGTAAGGGTCAGGGTAACTCCTAACGTCACCGAGATATCCTCGTCAAAAGTTTTGATCGATATCTCGAATGATGGCTCTGATTTCTGTACAAAATTAGATTTCCTTCAAGTATATCAGAAAAACAAGATTTGACCTGCCTTCCATGCTGATTGATGTGTTTTGATATGACGAAAGTCTTCACCGTATATCGAGGCGAGAGCAATAAGTTCATCATCTTGAATCTCTTGATAAGGGGACTTTGCTGAGTCTATTGTAGGCTCATTACTCTTCAACGCAGGAAAGGTGTTCAACTGCTGTTTCTCCTCTGCTTTCTTTCCCCATGCACTACTTCCTGGAGGCATGATGGAACTGAGCTATGGCGTTTGTTAATTACTGATGTAGTAACCTTATCAATTTATACACTTCAATACTCGAGTACAAGATATCTGTATTCGTTATGAAGTTTCAAAGCAAGGAATGCGTGCAGCCGAGGCCACAGCTTAGCCTAGAAGGACATTATCATCTATTTTCAAGTTTAGATTATGTATAAAATTTATGAGTTGTTCAATGTCACACTTTCCCTTTCTCGCCGTCGAAGGTTCGACCCTTTGACCCTTTGAATCATTCAACACAAGGCTGAACCATCAGCCTATCAGATATCAATAGGATCCTTGTGCGTCCGCAAAGGAGCGCTAGTCTACTTATAGCCTAACCTCCGTCGTCCGATCTTTGTATCGCATAAGGCGTTAAAACTTTTGGTGAGTCAATTCCTTATCGGTTGATAGGCTTTCCAGTAGTTCTATATAAGGTACTAAGTAGGTAATCGATCTTCTCAGAATAATAAAGTGAGCTACTATCACTCTAGCAGGATAAGCCATTCGTGTTCCATTTTCTAACAATGGCTCTCAACGCATGGATGAAGCTTCCAGGAGCTCGATTAATGAGACCAACGGCTTCCTATCACCCCGCAATTCGTAGCATCCGATGCTATTCTGCGCCTCCCGAGAGCACGATACCGGCGGCAAAATTGAAGTACATTCCCACGAGTGGCACGTATCCCAAAGGATTCCTCGTCTCTGGAACTCATGTAGGAGTTAAATCAACCAACAAATCTACGCCAGATCTTGCTTTTCTTGCTTCGGAGACACCATGTGCGGCTGCAGCAGTGTTCACAAAGAACAAGTTTCAGGCGGCTCCAGTTACTGTTAGCAGGAAGATGCTACAAAGAAGGAATAATACTGGAATTCGCTCGATTATTATCAATTCAGGATGTGCCAATGCCGTGACTGGAAAGGGAGGAATGGAAGATGCTGAGAAGATGGGGGCTGAAGCTGATCGATGCTTTGGTACACCAAGTGATGGAAAAGGTGGCAGCTCAATAGTTATGAGCACTGGTGTCATTGGTCAAAGGTTCGATGTCCTCCTTCTACTTCATGCCAAATTCAGGCCTTGACTGAACCCCTCTTTGTAGATTACCGATTCAGAAAATACTACTCAAAATACCTACTGCCTTTGACGGTTTAGGAAGCTCCCACGATCATTGGCTGGCAACGGCAACCGCAATTTGTACCACCGATACATTTCCAAAGCTCTTATCTCGAACGTTCTCCTTACCCTCTTCTCCAGACGTTGAATACAGGATGGCGGGTATGACAAAGGGTGCGGGAATGATTCACCCGAACATGGCGACTTTATTAGGAATGATTACAACCGACGCACCCATTGCACCAGCATTACTGCCTTCTTTACTTACCAATGCCGTCAACAGGTCGTTCAACAGTATCTCTATCGATGGCGATACTTCTACAAATGATACAGTAGCTGTTCTCGCAAATGGAGCAGCTGGAGGTAAAGAGGTCACTTCTGCATCGTCGGAAGATCATGCTGCATTCCAAAAGGTTTTGACCGATTTCGCTACTGATCTTGCCAAGCTTGTCGTTCGGGATGGCGAAGGTGCAACTAAATTTGTTACTATCCGCGTAACAGAGGCCCCGTCAGAGATTGGAGCACGTAAAATTGCTAGCACGATTGCAAGATCTCCACTTTGTAAAGACCGCATTGTATGGTAAAGATGCAAATTGGGGTAGAATCCTATGTGCTGCCGGCTATTCCCAAATCTCAGAGCCAGGCGAGCCGATCAATGAGGTTCCTGATATCAACCCCGAGAAGACCAGTGTCTCATTCATTCCTTCAGATGGCTCACCGGAACTTAAGCTTTTAGTGAACGGAGAGCCAGAATCAGTGGACGAAACTCGTGCTGCAGAGATTTTGGAACACGAGGACTTGGAGATTGTAATAAGACTTGGTGGTGGAAAAGAAGAGGCAGTGTACTGGACTTGTGATTTCAGGTGTGTCCTTTCACACCCAAATTTATTAGACAGGAACTAACTTCATATAGTCATGAATATGTCACGATCAACGGAGATTATAGAACATGAGTAACAAAAATAGCGGGCTCAGCAAAAGGAGAAACTCAAATACAAATATTGAATCGTTCCAGGGAAAGATGTTTCGGTCGTATATAAGAGAATTGAAGGAGCATGAATAGCAGTAAGAGCTCAGTCTGAAAATATATAGCGAAATAATGTAAATACCCAAGCGTGTAGCATGATTAAAAGCATAGCAAAAGGGGCTCACTCAATTTGTTCCTTATCTTTGAATACCTAGGTACTTGAAACAGCTGCACTGTACTTCTCGTGCCATTTCAACCAAGCCCAGAGATAACCACATATCAATGGTATAGACTGGCTAAGACTCACTCAATCCTGATTGAAATTCATGCAAGTTTACTCAGGATGTAGATACACGTGCAATGCCAATTTCATTCTCTCTCGTCCACGTATATACAAACGAATCATTATTTCCTCACGCTGTCCTCTCAACAGTCTCCGGAGTCCAGGCAGTAATCTTTGGCTTGACTCTGAGAGGATTATCAGCTCATGCCTACTTTAGTAATAATATGCAATAAATAAGCACTCACGTAGAATACGTCTTGAAAGCACCACGGCTCATGGTGAAATTTGGTCTGTGGTCCGGCAACTCCCAAGGACGTACTTTGGTCTGCAAGAGAGGATCTTCGGTCGGTGGCTTATCTACCATGTATGAGATCCAGGCGTGCCATCCGGGCTCGATTTGACATCTGCAGGATCCATAATATTAGAACGAGATAACTCTGCGAGGGACGCTGGATGTTCCTTACGGGCTGAATTCGTCGTCTTTGTAGTCTACCCATCTTGTGCGTACTGTATATTTTTATGAGCATATTTGGACTTATATGTGGCACATCTGTGGGAACCCCGTACGTGGTAATTCATCCTCCAAGTTCTCGAAATATTTGTTGCCATATCGATCCTTTGCGATCAAGGTTCCGGCCTTGGTATCACCTATTGCCCATGAGCTTCGATTTAACCGCAATCGTTTCGGGCATCAAATACCTTGATACTGTGTTTCAAATCCCATGAATCAGCTCTCATGTTCGAGTTGAGGCGGGCTCGTTATACGATGTACTTACATGCATTTGGTGAAGAGCATCCTGTATTTTGGTTAGCAATCTTTCGGGGACAAGTACAAGGCCATACATACCTTGATGCCCACTCTGCGCAAGTTGCGCAATGTGCGCATGATCGTAGACATCTTGTTGGCGTTGCAATGGTTTTTGCTGAGTTCTGAACAATCAATGAAAGTTGAGGTTCATGAAGTCGTCGCTCATCCGGCATGCCGCTTTTGCGCTAGCGATATCAAAGGTTATCACTATCCTATCGGCTTCACTAAATTTCAAATCTTCAACATCGCAACTTGAGAAAGTTTACAGGACTGTTCGGAAACAAACGAAGAAGACATGATCATTCGGAGTATTACACGTTGTGCTCGCACTCGAAAGGTTCCCTCCTTTCAATTGCCAGTACAACGAATGAAGCAGCGTGCCCATTCGACCTCTGCAAGTTCTACCGCTACAGCCCCCACGGCACCTTCGTCGGCGTCCATCCTAGGTGCTTTTACGAATGATTGTGATAAGATAGCCCCGAAGTTTGAGGTTCATGGCTCGCAGATACAAATATTACGGACGCCGTCGGAATTCTACGAAACCTTGAAGGTTGGCAAATACAGCATTTGGAATTTGGAAGGCTAGGACGAATGCTGATGGATGGATATAGAGCAAAATATTGGCAGCGGAGACACGGATTTTCTTGTCGACTTTGTATATAGGAAAGACAGAACATGAATTAGTACATACAGATATTCTCCCTGTTTGCTAGTGCATATGAATAATAACAATGTGTAGATATCCACACTGCAGCAAGCTCTGCGTGCAAAACCACATTTGAAGCTTAGTATCCTTACTGATGCGCTGAGAGGTACGAGAGAATCTCCTAATGCATCGTGTGCTTCACTGCTTGCACCGTTGGCATCGGAGTTTGGTGCAGATAGAGTTGAGATTCGAATGTACCATACGCCGAATTTGAATGGGTTAAGGAAAAAGTATATTCCTAAACGAATCAATGAGGGATGGGGTTTGCAACATATGAAATTATATGGAGTAGATGACGAGATTATAATATCGGGGTATGTCATTGCCAATTCCGTTTTCGAGTGAGTTCAAAAATTAATGAGGCAATAAATAGGGCAAATCTCTCCAATGACTATTTCACGAATCGGCAAGATAGATATCATGTGTTTTCTTCGAAAGAAGTCACTCAGTACTTTTATAATATCCAGAAGGCAGTCTCGAGTTTGAGCTTCTTGGTATCACCAGATCCTCAATTGCCTGCTGGGTACACACTAGAATGGCCCTCCTCGAATTCCTGTCCTTCTCCTCTGACAGATCCCCAAAAATACATATCTCACGCATCATCCATTCTCACGCCCTTGATCCAAGCTTCAGCAACATCACGATCGATATCTAGCAATGTTCAAGCTAACACAACAATCTACCCCATCTCCCAATTTACGCCCCTCTTCCCCTCTACCTCAGACAAGTCCACCGAACTCCCTCTGCTTACTCGACTCCTCACCCTCCTCAATTCACCTAACACCCCTTCATCCTGGACCTTCACAGCTGGCTACTTCAACCCCTCTCCCACTCTAACCTCTCTCCTCCTCCACACAACCTCAAAGAACAATACTGTCTTGACCGCCTCTCCCCACGCTAACGGGTTCTACAACTCCCCTGGAGTTTCAGGCATGCTCCCTCCAGCCTACACCCTCCTCCTCCGAAAATTCCTCACTGCGGCTCAAAAAATACAGGGCCCTTCTCCATCCATTACTCTTCGGGAATGGAAGAGGGGGGTTGTAAATGAGCCTGGGGGCTGGACATATCATGCCAAGGGACTATGGGTTTCGTTCCCTTCCCCATCATCATCTCCATCGTCCGAGACTCCCAAACCAGCAATCACGGTCCTGGGTAGTAGTAACTATACCAAACGTTCTTACACTCTGGATCTCGAAACAGGTGTGATGATTGTGACCCGAGATCCTGAATTGCAGGAGAGATTGAGGCAGGAAAGAGATGGGCTGGGAGAATGGGCAAACGAGGTGGGGATGAAGGAGTTTCAGAGTAGTGAGAGGAGGGTGGGCTTGCATGTTAGGATTGCGATGTGGATTGTGGGCGTGGTGGGTGGCGCGCTGTAGAGTGAGAACTGTGTATTATATCCCTATATCAGTTGATATGTCGGAAGAGAAGGTTATGAAAATTAGATGCAACTGGATTCTAATCTTTGGGCTTTACATCAATAGAAATTTGTGTCATCAAAAGTTGGTGTCTCAAACATCAAACAATACGAGTTGCGATAGAATTTTGAATGAATATATAATATTTTATGTCGAAGGTAATAGTTCATTCTTATTAAGATTTGCAGATTCCCCCCTACAACTCATCTCTCTTCCTCTTTCCCGTCTCAACCGGTCTCATCCTAAACATCCTCACTCCATGCGCTTCAACATCCGCAAAAACCGTGCCACTCGGCTTGACTGTGCCCGTTAAACTACCCAACAGCTCACTTCTACCTGCCGCTAACCCATCCTTATAGCTCATTTCCGTAGCATTGTACCTCCCATATCCAACAGTAGTGGCATTGTATCCAGTAGTGGCATTGCCGGTCGCTGTGCTCGCACTGATAATCGCTTGAGCAGTCGCATTATCCATGCGATTTGCCCAAAGGTCTCGCAATTCCCATTCCATGGAGACTTGTTTGGCTGTTCCTGCGGTTCCGGAATCAATAAAGATATCGGCTAATGTGGCATTCATGGTGAGTGGTTCATTTCCACCGTTTATGAGGAGGAGTACCATGTCGCTGGTGGTGCTGTTGGTCGTAGATTGGAGTGAGCCGGACCACATCTGAATCGTAGCGACGCTGTTTTCGTCTGCAGCATTGGCGGCATACATCCAGCGACGAGCCGCGCTACTACCTTGAGGATCTTGGTTGACGGCTATAACAGCTTGATTGGAGATGATTGCTAGATCGTCGGGTTTAATCTTGCGGAGGTCGTTACCGAGAATTAGGGGGCTCTTTACGATTGACCCTTTTTGATTTTAGAATTTTCTTCTTTTGCTGCAGAATTCTGTGGAGATGGAAATGCGAAACTTACACATGCTGAAGTGGGCTACATATTCTACATCAGTCATTCCTCCATTACCAACCTCTAGCATATCAAGATCGTTCCATGCGCCTGGTTGAGCTTTTGATACAATGAACGAAGCTTTGTTCATGATATTGACAACTGAGCACTATAATTGACAATTAGTAGCTGTCTGGGGTTTCTATTTTAAGAAAAAATACGTACATGGAAGCCAGGTAGTACGCAGTTGAATGCTTCAGGGCCATCACTGAAGGTTGTTAGATTGGTTATCAAAGACTGAATTTTTGAGATTTCATACCAGGGACATCTTGCGTCAGCCCTATCCCATGAATCATAAACATCGCCGGATATTCTCCAACTATTCGCTGTGGTAGAGCCCCAGTTCCATGGAGAGTCTTCTCCCCAATTGCAGAGGGAGTATAGAATAGGTCGCCCAGTTGCATTGAGTGCGTCTGCCATCACTTGGTATCTGAAATTTTCAATTAGCCGGATTTCAACAGAATCAAACAACAAGTACTAAGTTCTATGTTGAATCTAGACACGTATCGCTCTCATATTTCCAATAAAATATGTTATCTCACCTTTGAGAGCTTAAGTATTGTGTCCCTGCTTGTCCAGTATTGTAGCAATTATCATATTTCAGATAATCAATTCCCACCGATGCAAAATATTTGGCGTCGACATTTTCGTATCCTAAACTCCCAGCGTATCCACCACAAGTGTATTGACCTGCATCTGAGTACATCCCAAATCCCAAGCCAAGGTCATGAATTGCATCTGCCACAGCTTTCATTCCTTGTGGAAATTTCTTTGCGTCCGCAATGAGAGTGTTATTATCACTAGCGTTTCGTCCATTGCTCCAACAGTCATCGAGAATAACATAATGATATCCCAAGTCCTTGAGACCATAGTCGACAATCAAATCAGCAGTTTGAAGAAGGAGTTCCTCGGAAACATCACAGCCTAGAGCATTCCAATTGTCCCACCCCATTTGAGGTGTCCTTGCTAAGCCATTGTTGACAGCTTCTGCCCCGAAGGCCAATAAGGCAGTAGCGGCACCAAATATATTTCTTGGTGACATCTTGAAAGTAAGATCAATTAATTACAGAGCTTTCTTGAGGGGAACGTCCACTCTTTATGGATTAAATTTACAACAGGTGGAGATCTTACTCATTGCATCAGAAGAGAAAGCAGTTGGCTACCAATGACTTCATCGGACAAGTCATAAGAAGATCTCCAGCGGGGTTATGCTGTACCCCGTAAATTGACATACATAACACTGTTGAAAGATACGAAGCATGCCCGAGGTCCGCAAATTTGTGTAAACAGTAAAGTTACCTGATGATGTTCACAATCCGTATAGGGCACTATAACGTAAACCCTCTAATAAAGTTTGGAGTGTATTTCAAATTGGTCTCGAAGCCATCTTAAGACCATTTCACCAGACTTGAGAGCCCCGACACCGACAGATCGTTCCTGGTTATGGAAAAGATGAACAACCTTGAAATAACCAGATACCTACAAGTAGTTCTAGCATGCATGCACGTACTCGTAGCTTCGGCTTGAATTGACAAGTTGACCGACCCCGCATCCCCACCAAGCCCCGCACGAGAACGACGCACTTGTTCAAAAGCTCGGGGGAACAAGCTACATATAGAATCTTGCATGTCAGGAGATAAGACAACCATGACACAGCTTCAGCAACCTTGTGAGGGACTTGGTGTGTTCCGCTCGTTTTCATGAACCAAATCCCTACCGAAGTCAATTGATGAAGACCTAATCAATATGAGTTCCTAGATGGTGCTCACGCTCAATCTGTGGTCGTTTATATTACTGCATCCATACTAAGGCTGCCCAATGTTCATACCATAGTCAGCATGGTCAGCGATGCTGACTTTCGTCGGGGAGGCTCGATCCGTACGTCCCTCTTCTTTAGAAATCCATGGATACCTACCAAGTGACCATATATATCTTTCAATATATCCTTCAATACCAAGTCGTTTGAATGGCGGCAAGATTTCCATACGCCACTCACGCTGACTGAATAGATGACAATCTTACATTGTATTCATAGCCGGCGCGTAAGTTCGTAAGTCCGGTGTTGGTCACTCTGTCGCGGGGTCCGAGACATACAGATGGAAGGAGTAAAGGAGTAAACAAACATTGAACAACTGTTGGTTGGAGTTATCACTAATACCTGGGTAGGACATAACCGTATAGCGTCAAAGAGGTGTGAATCTAATTAGCTTTAGAACTAATTTAGATTGCCAACTGTCAGAATAACCTTAACTTAGTAAGCGGTCTCTTTTCAAACGCCATGCGTTCAAACTGTTGTCCAGAACAAAAAACTTCTACAACGACGTCAGATAAGTTGATTTTGCTATGGATTCCCGGAGTATTAGGTCTCAATAGCCTAGCCATATGAGTTCAGCAGGCTTCAAAGTTTTCCTGTACCTTCTCCAGAGTACTCTTTCTACCCTTGTGCAACCAGGTAGCCCAGCCAAGAATGCCTCATAGTCTTACGCTCCGTTGATGGAACCAAGTTGCTGAGAGCTTCCTACACGGACATATAAAACACGAACTTGCAGAAGATCTGACAATAGGCAGTAAGATACGGCCCCATTCCTACCGTTCCGCGCGCGAGTTGGTCGAAAGATTTATGGCCTTTGGATCTGCGTGATATTGAGGTCTTCATGATTTGAACCCAATATGCTGCAAATAATAAAACCATAGTGAGCTTGGACGAGCCTCATACTCTTCTTTTTTATCATGACTTTTCCCTGTTAGGGCTGGGAATACATTTACTTTGTGATTCTGGTACAAGCTTCCTGGGTTTAGATGTTGGAGGCAGTGCAAAGTCGTTACTCGAGGCACAAGGTGTTCCTCGTAAAAATGACGAATCTGTGATATATATAGAGTTTTATGCATTACAACTATCTTAAGAGCTTTAATGTGTGCTTTGAAACATCTACTATTCCTCAAGCACTGCCGCTGTTTAGCTCATCATTTCATCGTCCTTGTACTGTTATTTTCGCTCGTCATCTTCTCACCTCCTTTAAAAGTTGCCGGGCCCAAGTCGGCATTACATTGTGGCACTGGGCATAGACGAGTGGATGACGAGGTTCAACCCGAAGTATAACTGTAAAATTCCTAGCTTAAAGAGCCTTATTAAGGCTCGGGCTTAGGAGTGAAATCCTAGGGATACTACCCAAACCCGATTGATCGGGAAGGTGAAATCGACCACGAAAGAATTTGGGCACGAGATTTTATACAAAGAATGTACTTTCTAATTGAATAGCCTGAAAACAAGTGGCGGGTATTCATTGGCTATGAAGCATGAACAAGAGCTATGATTGGGAGATTATACCTCCTTCCTTTATTATTGGATAGTCGTATGATACAAAAACTATTCGCGCGACCGCAGCCTCAACGCAGAGGTGTCCGGGGGGCCTACAATGACTATGAATTGAAAATTCGCATCTTGACGGCCGTGGTCTATCAGCACACTGTTGGAGATATTCTTGGGAATGAAGATGGATTTCTCTATATATGTAGTAGCTGTTCGAAGCGCAACATTTCCATTATCAGTCGAATCTCTACAAGTGAATCAACCGTCTCATAATGTCTAGGCCTACTTTTGTCTGCGTTCCTGGCTTTTGCCACACTTCAGATATATTTGAACCCCTCAAAACTCTTCTCGAACACTACGGGTACCCTGTCCTCCCAGTTCAGCTTCCATCAGTACTTGTGAATGGAAGTCATGCATCAAATGACCCTGCTCAGGATACTGTAGCAATCCGAAGTCTAGTATCACATCTTGTAGAAGCAGGTCAAGATGTTATTGTGATCCTGCACTCTTATGCCGGTGTTCCAGGTGGTGATGCTTTACAAGGTCTAGGCAAAGACGAGCGGGTACAAAGTGGCCGTAGAGGTGGAGTTCTACGAATCATATTTGTCATGGCTTGGATTGTACAGGAAGGATTCAAAATGTGCGAGGAAGGAGACTATAGTTCTTTTCCGCCATATATGCATTGCAATACAACTTCACGTGTAAGTCATTTTTTTTCTACGCATGTTCAAGCCAACTACTTTCCCCAATATCTCAAAAGGCAGTCGCGCCCAACGGCCGTTTCTCATCAATCAAACGCATTCGTATCATTTGTTTCTTCTATTGAATTCTAGCTTACGTTCACTAAATGTCAGAAAAAGGCCGGCACTATGTCTATCCCATCTGCGTCAGCAATTCAATACTTCTATAACGATTTACCACATGATCATGCTGAATACGTGAGTTACTGTATCTCTTCCACAAGTACTGCTTACTAAACCCTCCAGTATGCACACACTATGCGCCCCCAAGCTACATCAGCACTGTACCACCGCACCACAGCCGCGGCATGGCGCACAATTCCGACCACATACATTCTATGTCCACTCGACAACGTGCTAACGGATGCATATGCCCGACTCATGCTGACTGCAGCCCAAGAATCGGGCAGTAACATCGATAGTATAGAGGTATGTGAGGGGGCCGCAAGTTGCTGTTGGTTGGGGTCTAGCGCCGATTGGTTTCGCTGGGGTCTTACGGCGGGCCGCAGGGGAGTTGGTATGAGCGCGTCAGGCGTTAAGAATGGAACAGGGATCGGTACTTCACAATGCATATAAGACTCAAAATGGTTAGGGATTCAGCTACTCGAAAGGATGAAATTGGGAATGGTGGGAATAAAACATGTATGTGGGGATCTGGTATTGAGTCACTCATTTTCTTGGGCTCGGAGTTTTGGTTTACGAGTCGGGCATTATCATTGGGTGATAGCATTCTATGGAGTTGTTTGAAAAGATTTAAAGTCATGGTTGCCAATACCATTGCGTCTGTTGCGAAGTCCTGATTGAATTGGACTCAATACTATGGTAAGAAGAGATCTGTCATGCCAAAGGTCACTTCACCAGTAGCCTTGAAAGTTTAACGTCCTCTCATCATTCTGTTCAGTCTCCGCCCTCGATCCGAATATTTTTCAACATTCAGAAGCAAATATACACTTCAAAATCCCTTCTTTCCCTGTATGGCGATTTTCTCTCATCCACCTGGATATTATCCAGGAGTTCTCGCCCATCAACAACCATGAACAAGAGCCCTCTCTTGGAAATTACCTACAGCCTCATGAAATACAAATCTGCTATCATCGAGATTCTTTTTCCAACCATGGAGTGTGAGCCCAATCTTACAATCTAAGGGCTTCCATTTCTGGCTAGGCTGATTCAAATTTGCATAGTTTTTTCGGGATTTTCTAAGCTTAATGTTGCACACCGGTACACACAAAATCCTATCATCAGCCTTCCAGGCATCTTAAACTTGTATTAATAACCGGGTTTTTTTTTTATTTGTTTTAGTTTTGTCTCATGCCAGTAGTTTATGATTTGGAGTTTTGAACTTGGAAAGGGGAATAAAAACATGGACTATGATATCATATTTTGTATCTCTTACCTTTTGGGGCATTGAGATCCGTTCATGTCAAAAATTCAACGAGGAGAACATCTATTCATGAATACATGCAGATTTCATATGGAGATATCTGCATGCTATTAATCATCTTTCGGACTCCTTCAACTTCGAGTTTCTCCAAAATCGCTCTTCCATCACCCTAATCGCACCTTCGAAACTGGGACACACAATATCAATCCAGTAAAATCCACCAGGACATATAACCTCAGCATAAATAAAAGCTGCAAAACATCACTCGGCGTCGTTCGTCTACTTATCTTGAAACCCTCCCAAAGTACAAACGAGCATTTTAAAAGTTCCATACGAAGTTCCTCCCCATATATTACATCCTACCCAGACTCTGCTATATAAGGTGCGTTAAGGAAAGGTTTTTCATCGAGAGCGCAAAGGCATGCAAACAGACTTGTTTGTTCAGGACAAATGCGCTCTCATGGTGGAGTGGTAAAGTCGCCTGGTTCGGAAAAAATCCCCATTTCGGAGGGGGTTTCTCCTCCCGCCCTCTCGAGAGGGCGGTAGGTTTTGCCATTTTGTCCCCTGCTTGTAAAGTTATTTTGCGGGAATCTCAAGATATTTTCGAAAGAGCTGTTGATATCTTCTTTTTGTGAGGAGGTTAGTGCAGATTTTTGAGGTGAATGAGTGGAGCTGAAGTGAAGTGCTGAGGATTGAAGATGAGACGAGAGGGGTAAGCGAGGAGTTTTGTCGATATGGAAGTAAAGAGCAGTGGCTAGCGAAGCTGGAGTTGATCGAATTTTTGGGCTGATTATTTTCCAATTGCCCTGGGAGAGATGTTAAAGGTTATACCTCTTGGGTTCCGGGGTTGAATTGGAGAATGTTTGTTTGCTGTTATGGGTAGGGTTGTGATCTGGAAATGAGAGGGTAGTGGTTTCCTATATTTAGTGTCTCTCAAAGCCTATTAGAGGCTTGCAAGCTGGCCATAACATTAACTGAAAGATAAGCTTGAGCAGCTCACATGTTTGTGGATATATTAGTGTTCTGAATGTACAGCTCGTTCTTTCCTTTTCTCTTTCTCTTTTAGGATAGCCCCTTAAATTGCATCTCCCAAAGATCCTCGCCCATTGAGATTGCTAAGACACAAAGTTAAATAGTAAAGTTGCCCAGCCTAGGTCACGCCGAGCCAAAGACGAATGACAGAGCAGGTGTGCACATGATTTCCGCCTTTCTACTCTGTATGTATGCCAATACTTCATATAGCTTTGCACAATCCCTGTCAACGATTTAGCGGATACTGCATATGTTTCTTACTTCCTGGGGGACTGTATCTGATCTAGACCCTTAGTTGTAGCAAACATCAGGGGGTTTTAGATGTTGCGACTTTTTGGTCTAGAGATCTCTTGGGCATTTTGATTTAATACTGTTTGCTTTTTGTAGTATATGGTTATACTGGAAAAGAAGAGAACTGAAGTTTGATTTACTATCTAAACATTATAAGACGAGAAACTAAAAGTGTCTTTAAAAGGAGCTCATGAACAATCACTATTGTAATTCAACGATATCAGATTATCAAGGACTAGATGACCGACCAACATGGTTTTTGTTGCAAGAAAAAGCTAGTAAAAATATTGGTTGTATAAAGGCTACTTGGGTATTCCAACAAAGAGTGTCCATTATGATGCCGTCCTCAGCAATATGAAAGTTCAATTGGTCGTCAAGAATTCTGTTACAGATTGTCATTCAAATACGACAAGAAAGTAGATGACAGACGTCAGTAGTGTAGGGCCCCCAATGGTTATCCAGCCTACCCACTGGCTGACTGCCAATTTCAAACTTCAAGGTAGGAAGGAGCAGGAAGGAACTGAAAGAGGGTACATTAAAACCTCAAACGGATGCTGACGGCCTTTCATACTATTGATATAGAATTCCAATCAGCATTTATATATTTGCACCATTGAATCCAGGTTAGACGTACAAGATCCACACAAGGAATACCTAAGTAAGTCTTACTTATACCCTGGTAATAACATAAGAAACAGTAATTAAGTAAAGTCTTACAAAGGCTTCGAATATACACTTACATTATTTTGAGACTTTCAATTAGAACGCAAACCAGTACGAATATATCACCTGCAAACTTCTACTAAACACGTATACTCCAAAAAGATGTGTAAACGACAATGGGCTGGGTTTACTGACTGCAATGACATACGCACCACTGAACACCGCTGCCCACGGAATCCAATCGACAAACCAGTGGAGTATTGTGATAATCGCCAGGTGGACCAAGAAACAAGAAAAAGTTGCGAAGCTTTTGGGATTCTTTTACACCCTGATCCACCAATAGCGATCTTCCCAGGACGGTGTGACGAATGGGTAGGAAGTGCTGATGATGACAAGAAGTGGGAGGCTAGCGGCAAACATGGCTTGAGGATAACAAAACCTACCTGGATTATGTGCAGTAATGACTGGCATGATGCTGTTGGCATTCTTGATCGAGATAGATGGTTTGCGTTATGGGAGGATATTGAGGAACAAAAGAGCTCGCGAAGGATGCAATGCACTTGGCAAGACCAAGCCACCGCACCTACGACGGTAGCAACTAAAAACTTACAGGTAAACTGCTTGGAGTTGAAGTATAGGAGATAGCTAATATTTGACAAGAATGGTATATCCAACAACGGCTCAATTCCTGGTCCCCGCAAACCTTCAAAAAACAAACGCATTGCATCCACCAGAGTTGATATCGATGGTTCACCTTTAAATTCAGCTTCAAAAGATGCAACCAGCAAGCGTAGCACCGCAGGAGGTCGAAAATCAAAAGTAAGAACTCCCAGCGACGATTGTCTCGTTGAACACTCCCGCAAGAAAAAAAGTCGCAAGATAAAATCTTCAAACACCGTCATCAAAGATTTGAAGGGTGAAGAGAATAAGGAGGAACCCACGGAAATCAACGATGAGAAGTATTGAGTACTCTTTCTCCTCTCCATAATCTAGCACATCTTTACTCGTTCGAGGGAATCAGCGGGAATAGATCCCGAGTCTTCACAGCATGGGTATGGAAATAGTGCGCAGTTAAGTTGGTAAAATGATAGTATCACGAACGGACTAGAATTGAAGCCCTTTTCTTATTGAAACTTCTGTCATCCTTGCCTACATTATTGGCAGTATGGCATGTAGAAGAGGCTACATCTCCACACTACACATACTCTTGTTTAAAGCATCTTGTATGATTATATCCAGAGAATAGCTTGTTATTAGGAGTACTAGAAGGGATGAAACCTGCATCGAGAATGCTCTCATAGGTATTTGAGAAAGCAAAATAAACACAATTTTAATGCCTGCTAGGCAAAAAGCCGACATTTATCTTATTGTTTAATAAAGGGAACTTGTGAGGTAGAGTATATCTTCTTACCGTCAAGACACTGAATCTGTAGATTCCAGGTAATTTCGCACATACTTTCTCTACCCCTCTGGTTTCTTTGTAATATTCTTCAGTCAATCGTCACTTGGTATCATGCGAATACTTTTGCATAGCCCCACGTGTCAGAAGATATCGTGGTAGAAGCCATAAAAAGCTTCAGATTCTTGATATTATTAGAGCAATAAAATGTTAATCTGAGGAATTCCCTTCTATGTCGGCGCATTGCGAAGATGTTGATGGCCAACAGAATTCTAAATTCTGTCTGATATACAATATTAAAACTTCAATTCGAACATCTGCTCAAAGACCAATCTTTTCGCGAAGTCTGAGATACCAAACACATAGTTACATCCTTTCAGGCGCACACTAATATTGAAATAAACGCATTTGATCCCGCATGTGCGGCGACAAGCTATGGACACAGTACGAGTGCGCTGATGTCGACCCGCAAACGTTAAGGTGCTCACTAAATCCTGAAGGGCCATTGATAATCGTGAGAGTTGACAAAAGTCACCGAAGCTCTCAATCACGAATAAGAAAGGGAAGTACCTAGCATACACTCATGGAGAGGAATGAGTAGGATGATCTAGCATGAGACTATCGGTAAATACTCCACGTTGCAACTGAGAGGCAAAAGATATCAATCTGTCATAGACTTACCTATACTCACTCGTTCATACAATTCGAGATATCAAGATACACGCTGGAACTGAACTGCGAGGTGTGGATGGCAATGAACAAGGATCCTCACAGAGCCAGGGGTTATATCGTAGGGGTAATGATGGACAAAGGGGCTGCAAAAGCTTTTGTACTTTCTTTGAATCAACAAAAGATGTGGTCAATATCACAGTTCTGTATTTTCTATGCCACTCGGTACTTGAACATGATAGGACTTCTCATGATGCGAAAGCTTCTATTGAAAAGATGTGATTCAGTCCACGGTCTCAGACTTGCAAGTTGACGGCTCGAGCCTTGAGACTCCCCTACATCTCATTCGACTCGCAACAGGCCCGTATAAAAACCATTCCACGGTATGGTTACACGTAATATCAGGTAGCTCATTCAACAATATACACTCGGAACATCCCATGGTCATAACCTGGAGCTAGAACCAGGACAAAGATGTCGAACTCAGGCACAGAAAGCTTGCAAGCTCACATCTCGAGCTCTCTTCTTTTGCGCAGCCTGTGTTTACTTTGCCCTCTTTTTGAAAACAATTCCTAGTATATGCAATAGAGAATACAGAGATTTACAAATTTCCGTAGAGTTAAAACTTGAAACAGGATAAAGAAGCCTGAGGCGAGTGGAGAACTCTATCGCTATGAACTTATCATAGTCCAATATTCCTAAGAATGTGGAAATATTCTTTACTTCCAAGTTCAAGTAGATACGATAAATTCTGCATCATCTTGCAAACGGACCTGGCTACTGGGATGAATTCTCCAACAAAGAATATTTGATACGCAGTGCACAGTCCTTGGTGGCCTGGACAAGAGTACAACGATAATGGCTTGCGGATTATAGTTTTGAATTTGAGTTAGAATGAAGATAGTAAAGGAACAATAATAACATACATAACATTAATGTACTGGCAAGGCATAAAAAGAGCCATTGTCTACATCGTCGACACAACTTGAGAACTTCCAGAAGTCTTAGAAGAGAGCTTTGCCTATACGCATTCAAAAGGGGCAAACAAGAATATGAGATATGGATAGTAGTATTATAAATGACAGACCAAGCAGAGCCATTGTTTCTGTATACCGACTTGGTTGTAAGTATTATATTATATCGTGGCCTGCATGGGGAAGAAGAGAGCCAAGTACCAGGTACGGCATTGTCTATGTAGAAAATAAGTTGTATGGTATAGCACTCGCAGAACCATTCAAACTCAATTCCATGTACCGCTCCCGTCGCCATTGATAGCTAAAGGTATATATGAATCAAAGTGCAGCAGTTGTATATAATATATAGATATATATATATTGTAAAATAGCCTTACCTAGGCAAAATCTTGATTCAAGTGATTCTCGTGATTTTATCAAAACCTTCCCCACTTAAATTTGACAAAGTGACGTTTTCTCGTCAAATGTTCCCGGCCCCTCGCCTAAGCTTTACTAGCACACTAAATTTCTTCTAACCACCCACCACCCACCAACCACCCACACTCTTTGAACTCTGACCCTAAGCCCACGTCACAAATAAGACAATCTTGACAACTGTGAATTGCAGAGTCAACGGAGATTGTGTAACCACTTACAGGACAAATAATCTACAAAGGTCATTTTGTCTAAAGGGGGTTTGTCTCATCAATAGCCAATATGAGTGACGCTCAGGCAAACGAGGCCGAGAAGAATATTGAGATTTGGAAGGTGAAAAAATTGATTAAACGTCTCGAAGCTGCGCGTGGAAATGGAACCTCCATGATTTCTCTCATTATTCGTAAGGAGTCATCTCTATCTGTTCTCTATCTGTTCTAACATGTTATCCAGCGCCCAAGGATCAAGTCTCTCGTGCGGCGAAGATGTTGGCAGAAGAATACGTATGTTCTCTCTCTTCTTGACGTTTGCCTTGTTACATACTGACTCGAGGTTGGATATACAGGGTACCGCATCAAACATCAAGTCTCGTGTGAATCGTCAATCCGTTCTTTCCGCCATCACTTCTACTCAACAAAGACTGAAGTTGTACAACAAAGTTCCACCCAATGGCTTGGTCGTATACTGTGGTGAAATTTTGACATCAGAAGGAAAAGAAAGGAAGGTCAATATCGATTTCGAGCCCTTCAAGCCTATCAACACATCTCTCTACCTTTGCGACAACAAATTTCACACAGAAGCTCTCGCTGAATTGTTGGAATCCGACCAAAAGTTCGGTTTCATCATCATGGATGGTAACGGTGCACTCTTCGGTACGTTGAGTGGAAACACCAGAGATATTGTCCACAAGTTTTCCGTCGATTTGCCAAAGAAGCACGGTCGTGGTGGTCAATCTGCTCTTCGTTTCGCGCGTCTTCGTGAGGAGAAGCGTCACAACTACGTCCGAAAGGTTGCCGAATTAGCGGTGCAGAACTTCATCACAGCGGATAAGGTCAACGTAGCTGGTCTTATCTTGGCCGGTTCTGCCGATTTCAAGAACGATCTCAACCAATCTGATTTGTTTGACAATCGCTTGGCCACGAAGGTTATCAAGGTTGTCGATGTTTCTTATGGTGGTGAGAATGGATTCAACCAGGCTATCGAGCTTTCAGCAGAGACACTTAGCAATGTCAAATTCATTCAGGAGAAGAAGCTCATCGGAAAGTACTTCGAGGAGATCAGTCAAGACACAGGGCGGGTCTGTTATGGTGTTGAGGATACTCTAAAGGCTCTAGAGCTTGGTGCTGTCGAAGTTCTGATTGTTTTTGAAAACCTCGAGATCAACCGATGGGTTTTGAAGGACAGCAATGGCGCTCAAACAATTCTCCACACTACTAAGCAATCCGAAGCAGCAAACCGAGAACAATTCATGGACAGGGAGACTGGCCAAGAGATGGAAGTTGTCTCTTCAGAATCGTTCTTAGAATGGATCGCCGAGAAGTATAGGGATTTTGGTACAACGCTGGAGTTTGTCTCCGACAGATCTAGTGAGGGCAACCAATTCGTTAAGGGCTTCGGTGGTATTGGTGGCCTCTTGCGCTACAAGGTCAACTTTGAGCAGTTGGCCGAAGTTGATGACGATGATGACTACTATGACGGTATGTTACAACTACTTGACAGACAACTTTTCAGAAGCTAATGAATGTAGATTGACAGTTTGATGCCCTCGCATTGGGCGAGGAGCCAACTCCAGTCGAACCGTCGAGCCAAATTCTGTCACACCGCCCTCGTGCCGTGCAACAGACGACCCCAGCGCAGCCGGCCTCAGCTGGCTCGAGACTAAGAGGGAACTCAGGAAACACCCGTCCTAGCCCTCTCCGGTCCGTCATGACGGCTTCTTGAGTTGGAGAAAACCATATCTCAGGTATATGATCATTGATTGTTTCTTCTGGACACTTTCTAATAATCCTTTCCAGACCATATGAATCCTTGAAAACAAGGCGATACCCTCATGTTTCTCATGTGTGTTAAGATCGAGGAAAGATTGCGTTTTGGCAGAATTGCTTGCTATCAAAATGTATAGAGTATCTGAAGTTCAGTATAATGGGTCAACGATGGATAGATCAAATTGCCTGAACTCAAAATATCAGACAGCTTTTATACTCAAGTTTGATGCTTCGTGTTGTGTTCCCCAATATTGTGAAGCTATATGCCGATGAGATTGTCAAGAATTCCTCTGAATATCTACCTTTAATTCTCACGATTAGGAAAGGCTAGCAAACAAGACCATGTACAAATCAATCATATTCCTTCAAATTACCTTGTTCAATGCTCGCCGGATCCGAAGACTTGACATTAGCAACCGCGGAAATCGTGCCAAGGTGGGGTTCCCATGTTTACAGTAGCGGGGTCAGCTGGCAATGGCAGCAAAATAAATATTAAAGATTTCCCTCACCTTCTCGAGAAGTCGTCACAAAACTTTCCCCCAACAATATGACCGTATGAGTGATACGCGAGTCTTTCCGATATGCAGTGAACCCAATAAATTTTTGAATACCGGAGTTATAGAGTCTTTACCGATCCACCACAACATCAACACTGGACCGAGAAGGAAGACAAGTTGAACGATGCAGTCCAAAACCAACTCCTCTAGCACACCTGCTATCTCTTTCCTTGGACCAGTTTCCTCTTATACTCATCAGGTATTTGACCTTCGTTTAATCAAGTGTCCAGCGCCCTTCAATTGTCAACATTATGAGCAATATGCAATTCCCATAGGACTAACAGATGACTGTCACCCCAGGCCGCTCTTGGATGCTTCGATAAAGAGAAATACGATTATCAACCAGCCATTAGCATTCCAGGTATTGCAATCTCCAACCTCTCACTTAAAATTTACTAATGCTACATAGATGTTTTTGAAGCTGTTCAATCCGGCCAGGCGGAGTTAGGTGTTGTACCATTCGAGAATTCTACGAATGGAGCTGTGATATTTACCCTTGAACTCCTCGCAGATCGTCATTCTCTATACAAAGATGTTACAATATGTGGTGAAGCCTATCTTGATGTTAGTCACTGTTTGTTAGGTTATGTTTCGCCAGCAGATTCTCCAGTAATGTCTGGCACTTGTACTCCAACTACCTCGAAACCTTCTCCAGTCAAGCCAAAGACAACACCACGATCTAGTCTCAAATCACATCCAACGAATTTATACACACCCGCAAGCATACGGCCAATGCGAAGCATTTCTCGGAACATACTTGAAGGGTGTTGAAAGACTAGACGTCAGTTCGACAAGCAAAGCGGCCCGAAATTGTGAAAGGAGACAAAACAGGTACAAGCGCAGCAATCGCAAGTTCACTCGCAGCGGATATTCACGGATTGGATATTCTTGCAAAAGGGATCGAGGATCGCGAGGACAATACCACTAGATTTCTCATTTTGCGCAAAGGCGTGGATACATCTGCTACGAAGGTCAATGTTGCTGCTAAGTCCATGATTACTTTCACCGTTGATCACCGCACACCAGGCGCACTTGCAGATGTGCTGGATTGCTTTCAGGAGATACCAAGTCAATCTGACAAGTATTAATAGCCGTCCCACGAAAGTAATTCCTTTCCAATACATCTTCTTCGTCGAGTTCGAGGGAAGTAAGCTGAGTGATCCAGAGGGGAAAATCGCCGGGGCATTAGAAAATCTCGACAAATACACACAAGATTGGCGTTGGTTTGGGAGTTGGGAGGATAAACTTGTGGGTAGACACATATAAATCATGATGAATGTCAATGAGCATGCATACCTAGGCAGGGGAAATTTTAGAGAAACATCTGCCGTTATCGAATTCTTATCGATAAGAATGACGCTTTTCTTGGCATTCAGAATGCGGGCTTTTTCAAAACTTCTTTTACATGTGCCGAGCAGGACCTTCTTTCGTCTTTCATGCACTTCCATCCATCATATCATACCTACCTCATGATGACGAATTTATGACATTCTAGCAGATGTTTCCTAAATTGAGTTCGGCGAGGTTATTAAATTTCTTTAATACTCGACCATATAGTCTTGATGCCATCAGCCGCTCCTTAATCCCATCATCAAATAATCTAAAGGCTCCTACACAGGCATTTCTCCAGAAAGAATTAACTTCACGCCAACCCAACATTATATATGATTATTTGTCGCCAACTCCTTCTCATCTTTTGAATATATCTCTTGCAGACTTTCTCCCACCTTCTTGCTACGCTCCCAATTTCAGATTCCCAGACTTTACTCTTCCGAACTCTTCCATACAGGGACGAGATGAGTGCAGCCACACGTTGCTTCTTCCTCAGTCACACCATCTAGTTTATTTCCCTACGCAAATTTCAGACAATGCGCTGTTATCTGATGGTACAGATCCTTTGCAGTCCCCAGGATTGCCATTTGTGCGCCGCATGTGGTCAGGCGGATCCGTTGTTTTCAACACTAAGAGCGGGGAGCAGCTTTGCCTTAACAACATCCGAGCCGCTTGTGTAGAACGAATCGCGGATGTTTCGATCAAAGGGAATGAGGGTGACGAGAAAGTTTTTGTAAACATCGAGAGACGGGTTGGCCTTGCTGATACAGGAGATGACCCGCAAATGAGTTCGGAGGAGAGCGGGCGCAATCGCTTCTAAAAACGTCCTCTGTAAGTGATCAAAACTATATGGCTGATCAACGATTATTACGAAAGTATCTTGTCGATAAGAATGACAACATCGGACAAGCGTCCTTGGTTGAAATGAGGAATATTGTTTTCATGCGAGAGAAGGACACAAAAACTGCCAAAGAGGACCGCTCCAGGCCCCAAAAAATCTTGAGGCGTAAGCTATCTCCGCCCTGTTGTCCGAAGATATTGTACTCTCATTAACCACATCTATAGCTACGCGCAAACCAGATTTTGATGTGCGGATAACACCCTCGCAATCACTTTTATTTAGATTTTCGGCTCTGACTTTCAATGCTCACGCGATTCATCTTGATCCTCAATATTGTCGGGAGGTTGAGGGACACAAGGATTTACTGCTTCATGGGCCCCTCTCATTGGTTTTCATGATTTCCGTCTTGCGATCACAAACTGCGACCTGGAGAAATGATAAAAAGATTCGATTACAGAAACTTGGCTCCACTTTACGCAAATGAAGAGTTGAGAGTTTGTGTGGGGAAGAAGGCCGACAAGAATAACAAATACGAAGTGTGGATTGAGGGAAAGGAAGGCGGATATGCCGTCAAGGGGTCTGCGGTTGTTGGGCCCCTTGATAATGGACAACAAGGCTGAACAGCGAACACATCCTAGAGGCCTTAATCTCTCAAAAGTATTCTCCGACGTTTGAGGAAAAGTACGGAAGTCAAGCAAGCCACTTTCGTAGTATTATGCAAATCTGAAGAAAATCTAATGATGGAAATGATATAATTTGGTAGATGTTTTGGAAAGATGGAACGAAACCAAGATGATCGCTTTCGTCCCTGACACTACAGTAAGGTACCGAAAACAGATGTGTACAGCACGATCCTTTAGATGAAGCTGCAGGAAAGCCCAAGTCTTTTTTTAAGATTTTCTGACACGATTCACAGAATTATAAGCAAGCGCAGTACAGTATCAATACTATTTATTATACTAGGTAGCTTTCTATACCTACCTGGGTAAGAATGGGTGAACGGATGGATGAATGGATGGAGGAATGAAGAAAGCGATGCAGAGTAACAAAGTTTTGCTCGTATCTCGGGAAGGCCTTTAATGATTGCACCAAAAAATAGTTGGTAGAGAGTATCGTACGACCCACCTGGACAGTTTATGTTGGCGCCTTTTTACATGGTTATTTATATAAACATTGCTCATCGCCAACCAAATTACCCAGGGGGAATTACCTGAATATCTGTTATCTGTTATAGGTTAAAAATACCCAGCATTTGGATATCCATGGATTTTTTGTGGTACACGCTCAGTAAGTCCAGGTACGGAGTACTGTGCTTATGAAACCCACCTCATGGATATGTGAGAGTAAAATGATAAAGTCGAAAGCATTCTTATTAGTTGAATTCACGGATACGAATTAGTAACAGCTGGAGGTGGTAAGTAGATACTTCCAAGTTATTAGGTATATATGTATGTAGGTATGTAGGTAGGTAGGTAGGTTGGGAGTTGGTAGATTGATATATATCTATCTATATATCTATCTATCTGTATATATCTATAATGTATATATCTGTACATATCTATATATATCTACAAAGTATATACATCTACCTACGTATTTATTCCCGTCACCTAGTGTCTATCTGCATGCATACCTAGGTAACCGGTTCATCATTTATACTACCTTATTAGGTACCTTCCTAGTACCTCCAGCTACCTACTTACTTACCAGCCTACCTGCCTAGTTAGATCATACATACCATACATAGATCGATCGATGATCATATTATTGCCCTTCACCCGCAATAAGAACCAGTCAGTCAAAGCATCCATCCATCCATCCATCCATCCATCCATCCATTCATTACACACCCCCCTTCTCCCTCTCTCCCTCCCCCCCCCAACCACTCATCACTCACTCACTCATCACTCATCATTCATCATTTATCACCCTTTGCACATAATACCGACCTAGTAGGTAATGTAATCACTGAACCCAGACCACCCAGACTTCTGCCAAGCGAAAGTCTCAATACTAATAAGTCTCAATTTATCAACTTAAACGGTAACGGTAACGGTATTTTTCTACGACACAAGACAAGAATCAGATGTCTTTTTTTATATTTTAGGAAGTATATGTTTATATTGTTATTTTTAGAATATTCAAATATTAAACGTAGATATCCATGGATGTAAATGGAATATTAAAATAAGTATTAAAAATAGGTATAAAATAAGTATAAAATAGGTATTAAAATAAGTATTAAAATAAGTATTAAAAATAAGTATTAAAATAAGTATAAAATAAGTATCAAAATAAGTATCAAAATAAGTATCAAAATAAGTATTAAAATAAGTATTAGTATTAAAATAAGTATTAAAGTAAATATTAAAGTAAAGAATAAAGTAAAGAATAAAGTAAAGAATAAAGTAATTAAATATTAAAATAAAATAATCTAACTCGAGTAATAAAATACTACAAAAAATATTAGAAAATCTATCTAAAAAATATCTAAATAAATATCTAAATAAATATCTAAATATAAATATCTAAATAAATATCTAAATAATATCTAAATAAATACCTGGATAAATATTAAAAGAAAATAAAACAATTAGTTAATGTTATTATAATGAATCAATCTTTAATTCTTAATATAAATCCAATTATTAATAATTCTCCCCTCACCAAAGTAGCCATCCGTTTTTGGTTCTTTTCGTTATCATACCTACTAACCTGCAATTCTTAAGTCGATCAATTTATTCCAAGCTCAATTTCTAGTCCTTAACTTTAATTAATTCACTGCAAACAGTCCTCCTACGTACAATTATTTTCTTATTCATAACTTCTCTTCAATCGTCTTTTAATTTCACTTTATACACTCGTTTTGTTTTTTCTCAATTCCGGATTGATTCATCAAATGCTTACCCAACATATCTCAATACCTTTGCAGCTATTATAGCTCGATCCGGCGAAATTTCCTACCACGGCTCATACTACTTTAAATCCTCAATTTCTGCCGCATGAATGTCCCTGAAGAACCTGGGTATTCATATTTGGCTTTGCAGGTCAGCTTAGCAGGAGATTGGTCGGTAAAGAGCAAAGTTATGAGATGGCGCCCAAAGAATCTCGAAGGAAGAGCTTAAGTCTCTTTCCAGAGCATCGTTTTTCAAACCTGGCGCATATAAATACAGATGTCAATAATGGCAGCACCGGCGAAAAGGAGCAGAAGGACAAGAAGAAGCCGGGGAAGAGGACCTCATTATTTAGCGGTCTGGCAGCACCTACGACCCATACCGATGTTGATAATGGAAGCAACAATCCCGTCAAGTCCGACGCCCATTCGCCAAAACTGCGACCTCGCACGCTGGCCTTTCAAAAGGCAGACCAACCTCAATCTTTGGTTCCTTAGGGAGAAGATCTATGACAGATGTAGACGAGGAAAGGGAGGTTACGGGCACGACTCCTGAATCTCCCGAAGAGGAATACCACTATCTTGCGCTGGTATTATCAATGCGAGTAGTGCTGTTTCGATACTTCACCATGGAGAAGTTCAGACGACTAGCTCGATGTTCAGAAAGAAGAAGGAATACCTCGTTCTGACGGATACACACTTAACACGGTTTAAGAGCATGGCTCGAGCGATAGAGGCATTTCCTCACATACAACCAGCGCACTTGCGACAATCACATCGTCAATCATCCACTGCATCGATAGGATCGTTACAAGAAGTCCAATCTCAAGCTTCACATACATCGGTGGAGGGTGAAAATAGGATTCCTTTGGGTCAAATCGTTACAGTATATAAGATGGAGGATGGCGACCATTTTTTACAACGGAGGTCGTGTTTTTAGACGAGGATTACCATGGAGTAGGAATCCATTCAGCTTATGCTGCATGATCCAAAGGAGGCAGATCTATGGTCGACTTCAATAAGAGCCGCTGCACAGAAAGCTAGACTTATGATGCCGGAACCATACCCGGAACGTGTTGTCCGTTATCTTGTTCAAAACTTGGAGGGAGTCGATGACTATGATTCGAATCATTTTCAGGTGTTTCGGGTTGTCAAACGAGCTCCATTGGCAAAGAGTGCACGATCTTCTTCAGACGACCTTCAAAAACTTGGGTCATCGGTGTTCTACATGGTTATTGGTATAAACCGCTTGCATTTGATACCATTGCCCGATTTCAACCTGCCTTCTGGCACCGCTTTCCATTCAAAATCGAGTCGAAATACCTATGGTCTCGTATCCCTGGTTGCAATGAATGTACAGTATTCTGATGATCGGTTTTGAGCTTGCATTCAGGTGAGTTTATATCTCTTAGCACATTTTGTATTCGCGCCCCATGCATTGTTACCAGTGTGTTGTATGAGAATCTTATATTTGATATTTTGACGCTCGCTAGTAGCGCTGTCTTTAATCAGTATGGCATTCCAAATCGAACAATAATTGAGAACAATTTCGAGTGCTATTGTACGAAACTTCTATGTGCTTGCATTTGTTTGCATAGCCCTCGCAGCCAAGACTGTGTATATTTCCAACAACTATGACTGCAGATACTAATACTAGCATAGAACACCACTTCAACAAGTTAACATGCTCGAGTTGGCAGCCTCAGCTACACACGATATTGCTGTAGTCATCTTTCAAGCAATACAATATCTCAAGCCAGCATGGCTAGACTACAACTTCACATTCAACGGGCCTCGACGCCTGTTGGAATCTGGTGATATCCCTCTAGTCCATGAAGAAGAGGAATATGGATGTTTTGATAGAAACTCTTGTTGCTTATTGCATGGCCTACAATGTAAGGTCTTGCTTGCTTATCAGTGAATTTACCCTAACTGACGTATTTAGTGCAAACCCCGTGAACATCAAATATGCAGTAGATTGGAACGTTGAAGATGCTCCTGAATTCCGGTTATACCCTCCTGCCATGACGGCTAAATACACGATTTACGAACTGCTCGCTATCTTTAGGTCCTTACGATATAACGAATCTTTTCGTTCGATTTCTTTCGCGGATATTGATCTTCATTGTATGCATGGTATTGTGGATAGCTACGGCATAGATCATGTCGCATGGACTACTAGATTAGGTATTGCGGTAGATACGTACTTCACTATGAAGCCACAGGACGGATCGCTTCTATACCAAGAGGTGCAAGCACTTGCTTTGAAGTCACTACAGCTTCGCAAAGTAGATTTTAGCAACACCCTTCCCAGAAGAAGGCCGAAGGATACTTTTGATGATGAAGGCGGTGTTCTCCAGAAAGATCCAGGTTGCGAAATTTACTGCAGCATTAATGCCTTTGTGCCGCGCTCAGCTGACCGATGTTAATTGGATTGTCCTAAACGGTATCGAGTTGGGAGAAACAGATCTTGATGCTATGATCCCTGCACTAAACAATTCAAAGGCTGCAATCCGGGCAATTGAGTGCTCACGTTGTGGGCTGAGTGATCGGGGGATAATGCAAACTTCTAACGCATCTAGAGCGACAAAATCAAACACTAGAATGCATCAATATATCTAACAACCCAGGAAGAATTCTCCTTGAGCGATTTCAAGTATCAATGAGTCGCTTTTCGCACGTTCGTAAGCTCGATTTATCAATGATAACTCGTACTTCAGGCGACCAGCCACTTTTTGTCCCTGAAGTTATGCTCTCCTGGAAATTAGAGGAATTAATTCTGAATGGCATTCCTGTAAGTTTCTGTTTCCCCAATTCTCGGGCGCCAGGCTAACTTGAAAGGTAAACGATCAAACCCTGGATACGATTTCTGCCTACCTCGCGAGTGACATGTCGCACGGACTTCGCATATTACAGATGGACCAGTGTAATCTGAGCGGATCGCATGTCGCTCTCCTCATGAGAGCTATGACTCGAGTGGCCGGTGAGCCTCGTGACATGGAACTTCACGTAAGTGCCAATCGACTCGAGAAGGGGATAAGTGATTTCGTGAAAGCCATTCAAGAAAACTACACTCCAACCAAACTCGTGGTTCGGATGATCGAATTTACGAAAGAAGAGCATTTTCAAACGGTTATTAGAAGCATTGCGCACCAACACAACGATTCAGGTTCTGGATATTTCAAAAGCATCACTTCCATACGATGCAAGCCCGGAGACGTGTGAAACCATGCAGAGGGTCTTCGCCGAGAACACCACACTCGAGGACTTGGATATATCCGGGGAGCAAGCACATCTTGAGGTTACCCGCTTTGGAATCGGCTTAAATCAAGCATTGACTGGTCTTAAAAAGAACAACACTTTGAAGTCTCTTCGCATAGAATACCAAAACTTAGGTCTTGAAGGGGCGAACACACTTTCCTCTGTCTTGGAAGAGAACAGAGGTCTTACGCATATTTTTTGCGAACACAACGATATCAACCTTCAAGGATTCACGATACTTGTTAATGCGATTGCGAGGAACCACACCGTCCTTGAAGTGCCATACATGCAAGACGATCAAGATATCGCTATGAAACGGATGAGCGCTAGCATGAGGGATTCACGCCGCGCCATTAGCGCCGCAAGCCGTGAAAACCATCACGTTAAGAGTTCAGTTAAGCGGACACTGAAAAATTTTGGTGTTGGGGTTGAGAAGCCTGTGAAACAAGAATTGACTCCTCAAGATGTCGATCAAGTGGTAAAGGTATTGGCAAAGAAATGGAATACAGAGATTGGGAGGTTGTCAATGTTCTTGGAAAGAAACAGAAATATCGCGATGGGCGTAGAGGGTTATGATCCAGCCGAGGTTCTAGGGGAACATGCGATGCGTCCTACGACCGCCATGAGTGACCGGGGAATCTTAGAGCAGGTTTTGAGCAACACCACGCCACAGGCTGAACTAGGAGCCCATGTCGAGATCACCAATGATAGATTCTCTGGTATGACGCCCCTTGCGGAAGTACTCAATCCGGTGGAGATGATGGAGAACGAGAAGCCGATGGTTGAGCAAAACAACATCCAGTTCAAACGCATATCTTACAAACGCAGCAAAGATGGAGGCCTATTACCTGATTTGGGACCCCTAGGCAATGAAAAGATGTTTGATGTTGAGGAGGCCGATGATATCCCACTCAAACCAAAACGCATTTCTTACAAACGCAGCAAAGATGGAGGCTTATTACCTGATTTGGGACCCCTAGGCAATGACAATATTTTTGAGTTTGAAAGAGCCCAACGATATCCAAGTCAAACCAAAACGCATCTCATACAAACGAAGTACGGACGGAGGCTTATTGCCAGACCTGGGATCTTTAGGCAATGAAAAGATGTTTTGGGTTGGATAGTGGATTGTTCGAAATGGAGTCTTGAATTTCTTCATCTTGTTGGAATAATTTGCGCTTAGTACATTGTACTTGGTGCTTTCTTTGCGTTGCATTCGGGAACGGAGTTAGGAATTGGTTTATTCGTATTAAAAGTAAAAAGCGAGAGCATAGTTGCAAGCATGCATGGCACAGAATACAGCGAGTCACAAGGGAGGACTCGGTACTTGCTTTATTAATTTCTTTCGGGGTTGGATTAATGGAAGGGTTGGAAGTGCATCACTGTATATTGAGGAATGGCTGGATCACCAGGATGGATGGAATGGGTGGCGGCGATGCAATCTGGATACAATCATCGAATTGAATTGGGTGGATATGGTGGCTCGACTACACTACACTACTGGAAGGGAGCAAGACCGCCTGGTTGATTGTTCAGGAGTAATATGTATGCATGCATCATTCATTGTTAGGCGTTAGAAGATTGAGGTGTTTGGCGTCCAGGATGAGTTTCTTCATACTGAATAGAGCGAATTTTTCACGCAGATGTATAAACAATTTGGGCGGCCTTGAGGCAGGTGCGCCGGGTGGGTGGAGTGCAAGGATGAATTGAAGTCCTGTCTGGTTGAGTGGGGGGACCTTGGTGGTTGGTTCGTGTGTTGAATATATTCCAAGAGGGGTATGAAAGGGGGGAGGATAAGCGAGGATGGATATACATACCATTTTAGTATTAGTAGAGTAACGAAATAAGTAAGACATGGAACAACAAAACCCCCATTCAAAACAATCTGAGCATTACTTCATACTTGCTCCACTTGCTGTGCGGCTGACCCTGGGAAGTATTTCAACTCAAGACCCAAGTCTCCGCGTGATAAAAAAAAAGTATCTATTTCATTTCTCGAAGAACTCTCCCCAAATGCATGCACTAGCTACCGTATCAAATACATGCCATACCATGCCCACTTACAACCCCCACTCATTTCTATCATCTGCAGACGTAACAAAGGGCTCATCAATTCGTTTAATGGCAAAATCGCTACAAAGGATACTAGGTGTCGAGTTAGCAATGACACCACCATCGCAGCCAGCTATCTTCCAAAGCCGCATGAACTCACCAAGCACTCGCGACCAAAGCATCCAACTCCGCAATCAGCGCCTCCCTCTTCGCGCCCATGACCATGCCCTTACTAATCAGCATCTGCACCTCTCTAATCCGCTTGGCCCTGCCCACGCCGACCTGGTCCATGACTCTCTTCCCCAGGCAATCGCTATGAAAAGCATGTTGGCATGGAAAGACGAAGAACTGGCGGCTGAGCAGGGGCAAGGTGCACACGTAGCATTTTTCTCCGGGCTCCACGATCGCGTAACGTTGATCGAGCGCCGCGATGTCGATCTTGATGTTCGTGGCGGTTTGCGAGGATTCGTCCATTTCCTTCTTGAGGGCGTCGATGTTGCGACTGTAGTCTTCGAGCGCGGCGCAGATTTCTTCTTTGAAGTCGTCGATGACGACGAAATCGGGGAAGAAGGGTATCAGATCTTCGATCTTCAGGAGATCGCAACGCTTGAGGAATTCGATGGCGGTTTTGATGCCATTGGATTGCGAAATCACCTTTTTGGCCACGGCAAGCCAAAGCTTTTTCCGTAGCGGAGAGTTTGAAAGTGGGCGGTCGGCAACGATGGAGGCGAGATCTATTTCTGAATGTGCGAGGGCGAGCTCCACTGCTTGCAGGTATTGACCCATGGTGCTATAGATGTGTACGCATGACTGGACTCGCGAATGTTGAATGCAGAGTCGAAGGGCAAAGTCGGAATCAAAACTTGGTTCATCACCTTGTGATTCAAGGTATGAGAGGAGCGCTGATTCATCTTTTGATGGATGAGAGGCATAAATTGATATTAGTGTATTATGTACGGCAGCGTCAGTTGAATTTAGGTAATTGATAACGTGTAAGAGGTAGCGTATGGCTTGATTTTGTGAAAGTGGCCCTTGAAAATGTTTATCGTAATTCAGCAAGGCAGGAATGAGATTTCGAGGCTTCAAGTCTGAGTGTCTCATCAAAATATCGACTAGATCAGTGGCCACATGCGTCATGAGTCCACTGCTATATCGATAGAAGATCTCAGGTGCTGTCTGCTTTTTTAATACATCCAATGCTTCCTTCCACCGTTCTCTTTGAATCCAATACGAGAGAACATAATTGTAATCATTAACAGCACTAGCGAAGAAAAGGAGTTCATCCTCCCTGCCATGACTGCTAATTATATCATAGGTCGTCTTCTTGTCAAGGTCGTTCTTATACTTTGCGACAAACTCCTGGTATTCCATTCGAATTGTGTCTAATTGATTCCTAGTTTCCGTAGGGTTCAGATTTTCAGACAATTCAGCTTTAGTGATGATAGTATCATCAAGCGAATTAAGTTTCGACATGAAAATCTCCACCAGCCAACTCGCAATCATAATACGTTGCATTATGGATGCCTTTCTGTATGTTGTAAGTTTTGTAAGAAGATACTTGCGGAGAGCATCTTGCTGGTCATTGTCCACGAAGATAAGTGCAACCTGTTCAAACGGCTTGCTGCTCTTTCCGTATACTCCTGCAGCCTCAAGGTATGAGCCCTTGCTAACAAGGTAGTCCCCAGACGCTGTAGCTACAGCATCCTTCTGAGCCGGGCCCCTAGCATAACGCAAGGCTGCATCGAAATGTTCCGTTTGCAGCATGACTTTTCCATACATCTCTATCCTCGTCCGTGACAACAATTTCGTAGATCTCCTGGGTAGTGAAGAGCCAAAAAGTATTCTTTTCTTGATCAGCAAACAGTCCAAGTGCTTGCTGGCCAGGTTCCAAGACCACTTGGTCAAATATTACCCTATCATCTAATCGATTTACGGCAACAACGCGACCTCCAATCAGATGTAGAATATGCCATTGTGTCAATGCAATCGAATCAATCGAGTCTGGGACTGGCTTCTTGCGACCCATCAAGTTCTCTGAGGCTGGTAATTGAGATCTAGGCAACAATTTTGCCTCCGTAAACAATCTCGCTCCTAAATCCGAGGTCGCTGGTGTAGTCATTAATGTCCCATAGTACACACCTTGCGATGATAACCATGCAAAGGTACGATCCGGGGTCAGACTTTCCATAGACGCAGAGTCGGGATGATTCGGAGACACCACAAGAGAAGAAGCTGCAGTTGTAGATATCCTGGACAATTCATGGATTGTGGGTTGCTCCGTCTCGAAAAGCCGTGTAAATATTGATGCACCTCCCTCATGTGCCACCCGGCCAATCTTGCCTATTAGGTGAAGAACCCGACTTTGTGTAGCTATCATTACTCGTCGAACCTCCTTAGCGTCAGGCCTACCAGTAACAAGATCCACCCATAATCCAGTGACAGGTCCATCTGGAAGTCTCATAAGCGCTTTGAGATATTTGTCCTCTTTCCGGTAGAATTCGGTGGCAGTTTCGATATATCCTTCATAAATCATCCCATCTGAAGTTCCAATGAGTATCTCCCTGGTTGAAGACGTTGGTAATGAGGGATTCCAAGCAATACATTCTATCGACACCCCTCGCAATCGTGAAAGAGGCCTGGGTTGTCTAGATTGCGTATGGAGGTAATAGTTTTCCCCCTGGGAAGTACATATAATCAAATGTGAAGCTGTTGGGTCGAGGAACATTCGCCGTATCACACCAACTTCTGAGGTCTTCTTAGGTAGGTCAATATCTAAGCCAGTCGTCAGTTCTCTGGTTCAAGACATAGCTGACGTGCAGTCTCACCATCTATATCTGCAGGATTATCCAGGTCAATTCGGAGAATCCTGCCATTTGAAAGTGCCAGAATCAGCACATTGTTTGCGACTTGCGCCGCTACAAAATCAGAAGCTATGGAGAATTGGAGCTGCACTTTTTCGACATTAAATATTGGAAGTGCAATCTCATTAAGGTCTTGGAGATTTCGTGCGGCTACGTAGCCGCTTGACGGGTCGAGAGCCATCCGTCGTTGTTATCACAGCTACCTCATAGCCATTGAGCTCGAGGCTGCAACCTGCTGTCCAAGGCTGGCAATCCATAGCTTGGACTTACACCAGAGGACTTAATAGCTCACCGTATTATTACACGTGACTAACATCACATGATCACGTACTTCTCGGTCCTTTTGAAGATCACCGCATATCTAGGGGCGTGTCTCGTCGTCGTTATGCAAAGCAAGGGATACGAGGCTTGCTATTTTGCGGGTAGAGACATATTTCATCATTCTAGCTGTAGTGTATCTAAATAGCGCATCGAAACCTACGATCTCACAGTGTTCAACTTTGCGGACTGATAGAAAGGTTCTAGGGAACGGCAATTAAGATTTGAATTAAACAAACTATGTATATCTTGTTGAACTGCCGTGTCCATCTGAGAATGAAGTATTTTATTGTGGACGCTACCAGCTCTAGTGATAGCCGATCTTACTTCTATGAGGACGTACGTCTAAACACCGGAGTAATGACTTAAATGTAGCCTCGTAGATCTTATGAAATAACCATAGATTCCACAACATGATCCATCTCGTATATCAAATTTGGATACATTTTGCTGGAGCTTACGAGCGCTCTTGGTAGTACCGGGTCGCCTATGTAGCTCCAACCCTCGTGGTCCGAGGACGTTAGCATCTGTCGTACAGTCGTACTTCCTCGAGGCTTCCGGGAGAAGCTATTTGCACTCTCCCGGTCCTCCCGCTAATCACGCTGGGGTATTCCCAGGTGTTAGTTCCGTAACCTACAGAGAATATCAGCGGGATGGCTTGGTATATACTAGTCCACTTCTTGGACCGCTGAATCTTGTTCATCTGTGCTCAATCGTGGATACGAAGACGAACGTCAGTAAGAAAAACTTTGAAAAAGCCTTGATCCGGGAATCGAGCTTGGGGCATAGAAACACTCGGGGGTCAAGGTTCAACAACACCAACAACACTGACGATGCTCTGTTTTCATAGCCGGGCATAGACTCAGTAGAGAAAGGTCGTTGAAGGTTTGCCCGGCTCTCAAAGGTGACACTTGCGGTTGGAGGTTTCATCTCCCCTTGGCTCCCTGAGAAGGCAATTTTATATAATATTCCGATTTGCGGGGCCTTGACATGCTTCCATTCCTATGTTTAGATCTGTAGGATTGGAAAGCATTTTCAAGGTGATGATAGGCTGAGAAATATTCAAAGACAGGGAACATCGAGGCAACAGCTGATGGCATTGAGGAAAGGAAATTAAGAGTGCATGAAACGAATTTGGATAAGGAGAATCTTATTTCTCCTTCAGACGAACTCAGACAGGTGACCTCATGTCTTCAGATATAGTGAGGAGTGAGGATCATACTGTACTGAAAAGGAAATGATCTTTTATGTAGTCTGAGATCCCTGACCTGGGGAAAAGAAAGAAAAGAAAAGAAAAGGAAAGGAAAAGAAAAGATTGCCGATGTGCACAGAGTAGACAACAAGCGAAAGATGAAGGAGTTGAAGCGCAAGCCATCGTTGAAACTAACAAGTCTGGAAGGATCTTTGAGGTTCATTAGTCTAACGTAAAGATTCAGTGTTTCCCAAGACCAATATCGTACATGAGTAGTACGACAAATATCCACGGCATGATTCTCTTTGCCGGGAGTAAACACACTTTGAAAAAGGCCGGATTGAAGGATTGAAAAGCTAAGATTGTAGCGAATAATATCATTGGTCAAGAAAGCTTCCAACTTTTTGTCAATGCTCTTGAGACCCTTGGAGTTTCATAATTGATCTGCGGTCATCAGGATTGGATCATTGGAGCAATTCTCAAACGTCAAACAAATCATCGATAGGATCAACCCGAATGGCATCCAATCGTGGCCATTGACAGCGGCAAATCGAATAGCACACGCATCCCACTCTAAAAGGTCCCGACTCCCGAATCTTTTTCATCAATGATAATGATAATAGTACTCGAGTAATAATAATAATGATAATAATAATGAATCCAGAGTAAATATTTCACTACTCGGCGATTACTCTTGGGCATTTTCACGTTGGGCTCACGGCTTCTACCTAGCCTAGGTATGTAGGTAGATGTGGATAATGGATTACACAAGTCTAGAATAGTTGTGGATGGAGACGAAAGTACTCCGTAAGCTGCAGGATGTCGCCGCCGCCGAAGTGGTGGTGCATGATCTAGCCTAGCCATTCCATAATTTAGCGAGAGCTCCTCAACCTATCCAAGTTGATTGCTGTTCTCAAGGAATCGAAGAGAGAACTAGAGCTCCCTATTCGTCGATGGTTGAGCAGAATGCCATCTCCAGCTATCTATGATTCTGTGTAAGTACTGTAGTACAAACTCATGGACATATTCGAATACCTAATGCAACACTTACCTCCTGGAATCCTTTTGGAGCAAGCCTTCAATTTTTTTCTCAATCATTCTCTATTAGAGTTTTCTCCCCTGGCACCGACAAAAGGGATCCATGGATTCGTCTTAAGGCTAAAATCCACCGCTAATACCGTAACAACTTAACAAGGCGATGAATTCGATGATGTTATTTTTTCCGAGCTAAGCCCCCCGGCCATTCGCGCGCACAAGCTGTCTAAACTACGGAGTACAGCACTGTACAGTACATACTGTAGCTAGCTGTCTTGAGCCTTGACCGACCGACTTTGCGGACGTTTCATATTTCTCTGGGTAAAAGATAATCAGCGATTATCAAACGCTCAGCCCACGTCAGAACCAATTGAACGTTCAAAATCAGGGCCGTCTTGAAGTATGACCAAAAGTTGAGACTACAGGATGTTCTCAAGGAAGAGGGAGGCAAAAGGTTTTAACAAATAAGATTTGGGAAAGTATTCAACTTCATAGATTGATCAAATTACCTGTTGCATGAGGATGGTTGCCAGCGCATAGGGCAGAAATCTGATAGGAGATAATGTACGGAGTATACTACCGCCCTTGGGGCCGATGCCAAAGTCGCTCTCTCTCTCTCTTGTCTTATCCCAAGATGGAAATAGACTTGTGGTGGAATTCCTCAAACATTGGATCTCATCTTGCCTCAGTTATGTTAATCGCCTCTAGTTCGTTTACTCACAGCTCCTAGACAAAACGTACGAACATTATGAAGTTCAGAAACATCAAGAGCAAACTGGAATGATTTAATTGACTCAATGATGCTCTCTATGATGCTCTATGGTTCAAGAGCTCGTGAACTTTGATCTTATCTCTCTTTACCCTGCCCGTAAGGAACCGAAACAGAAACAGAAACAGAAACAGAAACCGGAGTGGCAAACAGAAACAAACCAAAATCCTCACCTCACATGATCTAGATGAAGCTTGGAACCTGTTAATTCTATGCTTTTCCCGAGAGCATCTTGAAGTCATCTTGCAGGTGGTTTACCGAGTAGAAAGAAGTATCGCATATTTTCTGATGCATTTCAACAATTTGGGAAAGTTTAGATTATGTTGATATGCTTTCTTTGAGTTTTCATTCTTTTCTTTTCTTTTCCTCTCCTCTCCACTTGGACTGTACGGTATGGGTATGGGTATGGGTATGGGTATGTGCCAGACTGCCAGTAGACATGTATGTATGAAGGCATGTATGTATGGAGGAGGTATGTATGTATGTATGTACGTACGGAGTACAGAGTATGTATAGCAGGAGTAGCATGTCCAGTACAAGCATGATTGATCTAGGATTGATTATTTTAGTTTTTGCTTGATGCAAACCCACCCCTTCTAAATACTTAGCCACCCCTCGGCCGCAGATGCAGTAGAGACGGACTACCTAGTACAAGTAAGTAGTTCTCTGGGAAACTGGGAAAAGGCTTTTGAAAATGCATAACTGTCTGACCCTTTACCATATGTGGCTAATTTTACAATTTATATCTTACCTTTAACTGGCTAGGATGAGTGAGATCCTTGATCGTCTTCATCCTCATTCTAGCGAATCACAATCGTTTCGATCCATTTTCTGAAAGATGTACTGTACGGAGTAAGTCTGTAATACCTCCTGCACGTTACGTTACGGTACAGTACCGGTTTATCTGCTCCCCCTTCTCCTTCTCCTCCTTCTCCTTCTCCTTCTCCTTCTCCTCTTCCTCGCCTTTTTCTCCCTTGGCCCACTTATACAAAACATAGCGTGATGGCTTACTGTACCGTACTCTGTCCTGTACCGTACGGAGTATGACTTTGGCAGCTGCGTCCATGTTCAATGTTGGTTGTCTCAGAGAAGAATAAAATCATCAGACTATGCCTCTCTAAGCCACCATCCGCTCCTCACTGCTCAGTGCTCACTGCGCAGTCATTCAGTTATCACCGCACTTTGCTCTTCGTTCACTCATGTGGAATTTGGAAAGGTTTGAATCAAAGACTAAAATCGATCAACGAACTTATTCCACGGTTAGCTTAGCTGCTTGTTATTATCTACCTGCTTACCGGCTTGCCTGCTTGCCTGCTTACCTAATAATCCATTGCCTACCTACCTACCTAGTACCTAGTACCCAGTACTGCCATGACTTAAGCAAACCCCAAAGATTCGGTCGGTCCCTTCTATTATTATGATCAGTGATATTGCAGGTGGCTTTTTATATCTATCATCCATATCCGTATCATATCCAGATCATATCCAGATCATATCCATATCCATATCCATATCCATATCCATATCCATATCCATATCCATATTCATTATTATCATCCATCCATCCTCATTAGGTATTAATTCGTTATTTTCCCATATAAGTGAGAAATATCCACTTCACCTCATTCCAATCCATCCACTCCACCGCTCACCCACTCACCCACTCACCCACCCACCCATACACACACATACATACATACATACATACATACATACAGAGACATACATACATCCATCCATCTATCATCCATCCACCCACCCATCCATACAGTACTTCTACTGGGTACATGTACATTTTGAGCACGTACTTTTCTTTCTACTAGTATCAACCCATTACTCGCCTCAGTTTGTTCTCTGAAATCCCACCCAACTCCACAATCCACGAAATCTTCGTTAGATCTACTACTACATATACTCCGAGGAGGTGCAGTCTATCACTCTATCAGTCTATCACTCTATCACTCTATCACTCTATCTCCAAATTTATTAAAATAGATCCTGGAAGATCTATATCATATCACAAGCACGATCGATCATTGAGCAATTGAGCAATTCGCACATACCATATATCATATCGACCTACCGACCGACCTACCCACCTACTTATTTAGTCCCTTGAAAGAAATCCTAAATCCCTTCTTTCCCTTCTTCCCCTTCTTTCACTCTGAACTCGCGACACGCGCTTTCAACCATTTAAATTTCAACTTCTCCTACAGATAACCGCCCACCGTCTGACCTTTATTCCCTTTACAATCACTTATCAACTGGAAAGTCTTCTGCCTCGTGGCGAAAAAAATAATCATCTGGTCAGGTCCATTCATTCATTCACGATCCAAATCGCTCTTGCTACTGCAAAATCGGATTTGTATATCTATTAATTCACCACTACTTCATGCCTATTTAATGCTGCCAACGCAATGGCAATGCTAGCTTCAAAGAATCCTTTTCCAGCATCGCTGGGCCCATCCTCATCTTCATTCTCCTCTAATTCACAATCTGCTACTGCTCAATCAAGTAGAAGAGCTCCAGCCATGCTGGCCACGAACCAAACATTTGCAAGTCCTACAGAATCCGAATTTTCAGATGTCGATGGTCCAGAGTCTGCGAAGAGATGGGATGAGGATCAAGTTGGCGATTGGTTAAGGAGCATCAACTGTGGTGACTACGAGAAGTTATTCAAGAAGAACAATATAAATGGAGAGAATCTCTTAGAGATGGACAAGGCAGTACTGCAAGAAATGGGCATTGAAAAGATTGGAGATCGTGTCCGTTTATTCTTGGGTATCAAGAAGCTCAGGACGAAGGCCTATGCCAACCAGAAGAAGAGGAACAGGGTAAGTGGTCTTGCACTTTTTCTTGCAGTATGATGGAGTTGACCATCCTAATGATAGGATTCTTTTGCAACCTTGGATACTTTTGCACACACTCCATCTTCTAGCTCGCCACGTCCTGCAAATTCTGGAAGTCGTAACATGTCTACATCTACGAACAAGAGATTTTCGAGGCAGTTTGATAATTTTAATACTTTTAATGCCGCTACAGCGATTCCCGAGAACGTTAGTAAACCAGCCTCACGACCCGTCTCGCCCCTGACAAACTCTGAAGGTCGGCCTATACGACAACAACAGAGATATGGTATCATGAGCCCTGCCGAATCGATCAAGCGAGAGCAAGCTCAAGGATACTTTAATGGCTCTAATAGTATTAGCATACCAGGAAGTGCTGCAACCGTATCTGGAAGACGTCCTAACACTCCGTCTGATCCCACTCAACCACAGATAGCTAGACTGACTAGTGGTCATACCCGCGCCGTTCCCAGTATAGATGGCTCACTAATGGCTTCCTTGCCAACAAACCAAGATGTCATCAGGGTGATATCTTCGAAAGGTGTTACAAAGGTGGTCAAGGTTGCGGATTGTAGCTCTTGTGATGAGGTGATGCGATTGACGTTAAGAAAATTTGGCTACCGTGAAGATCATGATCGGAACTACTGTTTCTGGGTTCTTGCTGGTGTTGATCCAGACCCCAGCCAATGTCGTCGATTGCCGGAAGCTGAACTTTGGCGTATCATCAAAGATCAAAGGAGGGCAGAAAGAAATCGACTTATCTTGCGAAAGATACACGCAGGTGAGCCCGGTGACGACGAACTGCAGCGAGCCGCCAGCATTGCACTGGAGGAAGCTACAACAACCCATAATCGTGCTATCGAAACCTCTGATAACAAACGCAGCCAACTGAAGGTTCAGAAAATGCTTGGAGAGACCTGGAATGACAACCTTCAGCATCCATTATCACCTGCCTCGTTTCAGTCAACTGGTTCCAATTTGTCCATTACTGAGAGAGAGCGCGTAATGTTTACAATGCTGCCAAGGATCTTGAAAGACCATTACCAGCCGATTCTAGAGAAGGCTCGAGGCTGAAAGTGGGCAAGAAAGGTGGTTTGCGTCATTTCTTTGGACAGAGACCTCCAAGTGAATTGATCACCTCGGATTTGACAACATACTTCCCCGACCATCCTCGCGAAGAGATTGACCGTACTGCCAGACTTTCACTCCGGAGATCTACTCGTCTCAGTAAGGTCAACAGTCGATTGAGCGTTGCCAGTAACCTGAGCTTTGCTTCAAGCGTAGCTGACGCCCCTCCAATGCCAACAATCGCCGATACATGGCTCTCGGGCAATAGCCAACTAGCAAAGATCAGACCTTTGGACCTTTCAAGGGCAAATGGTAGCAGATTCAGAGATTCTGTGGCTTCTTCGTTACTCGACATTGTGCAAGAAGAATCCCCTACCGAGCCAAATCGCAAATCTTATGTCTCCTTTGCGACTGATAGCGGATACGACACTATCAATGTTAACGGAACTACGGATGATAGAGATAGCTACTTCGAGGATGGCAGTACTGAAGCTGGTGACTCTTTGAAAGAAATCACCCATGCGCTAAACAATGATGGAGAAGAATTAGACGAGGAATTAGAGAGTTTCCTTCAGGGTGACTCATGGGATGACAGTAAGTGGATGAAAGGTGCACTGATCGGGCAAGGTTCTTTTGGTAGTGTCTTCCTGGCTCTGCACGCTGTCACAGGTGAGCTCCTTGCGGTCAAGCAAGTTGAGACGCCTTCACCCAGTACAGACAGCAAAAATGATGCTCGCAAGAAGAGCATGATCGACGCTTTGAAGCGTGAAATTAGTTTCCTTCGTGATCTGCAACATCCCAACATCGTCCAATACCTCGGAGCAAGCTCATCCGACAATCACCTCAACATTTTCCTCGAATATGTCCCTGGTGGCTCCGTCCAAACCATGCTGAACTCTTACGGGGCATTAGGAGAACCTCTGATTCGAAGTTTTGTTCGACAAATTGTTACCGGTCTGGCTTATCTCCATGGTAAAGACATCATTCATAGAGATATTAAAGGTGCAAATATCCTCGTTGACAACAAGGGTGGTATCAAGATATCTGATTTCGGAATCTCAAAGAAAATTGAAGCTTCGAATCTTCTCAATGGACCCGGAAACAACAAGAATCGACCTTCTTTACAAGGCTCCGTATTCTGGATGGCACCCGAGGTTGTCAAACAAACCGCATACACACGCAAGGCAGATATCTGGTCACTAGGCTGTCTTGTCATTGAAATGATGACAGGCACTCACCCATTCCCTGACTGCTCACAACTACAAGCCATTTTTAAGATTGGTGGTGCAAAAATCAGTCCTACGGTACCAGATGAGGCCAGCTCTGATGCAAAGATATTCTTGGCATCCACTTTTGAGGTCGAACATACTAAACGACCGAGTGCGGACGAGTTATTACTCAGCCCTTTTTTGAACCCAATCACTTGACTGGGTTATCGTTGGACCGTTGACTTCTTTCACAGCACCTGTATTAAGTTAGTATATACTTCAATGCATTGCAAGCGCTGGACATTGCATCGTATTGGAGTTTTTTACTTTCAGCATATTCATTTTCTTGTACACATTTTTTTTCATTTTTATTTTCTTTTTTGATGTCGTAACGAAACACGATACCCACAACTTCCTATGGATTTAGGCATAATAGGGTACTTAACATAAAACGCATGGATGGCAGCAGAGGCGGAATTGTGATATCACTGGTTGGTCTCTTCACTTTGGGCAAGCAGGTACATTTTAGGAGGTATGGTAAAATGAAGACGAACATTATGGAACAATGTATCGAGGGAAATGAAACAATGAAAGATAAAAGGGTGTATTGAAAGTGTGTACAAATATAAGGTGGTGACAGATATGACTATCATGACTCAAGAGCTTACACATACACATGTTTAAACTACACATCTTCTTCATTTCAAATGTGACTTCTGAATCTTCGAGATAACAATCTGTCAAATACCAATTGGTTCCGTCCACTCCAACTACCTTCCTCCCTTCTTCTCACCACCAACGCCATCCCGCAGCTGATCTCTAGATTCCTCTCCCACCTCAGGTATATAAAGCCTCATCACATCTCTCACATACGACATGTCCATTCCTTTCGAAATAGCATCCTGGATTCCTCTGTTCATTCGGTGGATGTATTCGGGATTTGGGGTGGAGGGAGCAGTTCGGTGGAGGTCAATGTAGGTTAGTGCTCGGACCTGTGGTTTGGCGCCATGCTCCATTCCGGAAGGTGAAAAAATGAGGGCAGAGAGGCGGGAAGACAGACCGGATATGGAAAATGATTGAGAAGGAAGGCGAGTAGGTGGCAGTGAAGCTGGAGGGGAAGGAGAGGCGGCGGAGGAAGAACACGACGAAGAAGCAGAGGATGATGATGGTGATGATGATGAAGAGGAGGAGGAGGAGGGAAGGGGCGAGGGAAGAGTCGATAGGAGGGTGATGGGGAGGTAGATCTTCGTGTATGCGAAGGGGACCCCTTCGTTCCTATCGAGGGCGCTTTCATCGGCGGGGGTGAGGGTGTAGAGGAGCCCGTAGACCTTGTTTGGGGGGGGGTTCTCGGGGTCCTTCTCCTTCCTTCGTTCGCTTTTGGCTTCGGTCTTCACGTCGCCTCCTTTCGCTTTCTCTCTCGCGCGCTTTCCGCTCCGGTCGATCCTGATTCCGGTATCTGACGCTGTTTTCCCGTCATCATCCGCGGCATTCCCTGGGGAGATGGGCCCCGATGGGTGGGGAGGCGCAGGCCCTGGATCGTGAGGGGGGTCGGAGACAATATTCGCGTAGCCCCTTTGGTTGATGATCCATCTGTACCCCTGCAGAACACCGAGGCCATAGTAAGTGGAGTTGGGACAGCGGGCTTTCATCTGGGTGAGGGAGAGGTTGGAGCCGTAGGCGAAGTACAGGGTTGGGGTCTCGGGGCCGCTTGCGGGACTGGAGAGGGAGGACATGTTTTGTGGGTGTGGAATTGGGGTGCACGTGGGCGGGCGGCGGGGATATCAATGCTGAGAGTGGGATTGGGAATGGAAGGGGGTGGGTGGTGTGTGTGTCGAGTTGGAATGATGCAGGGGTGCTCTGCGGTTATTTATACTCCAGTCGTGCTTGTCATCCCGCATGTAGTGAATCGATGGGAGCTCGTTCAGGATGCGAGGAAGGTGAACAAAGGCCAAGAACTAGGTTGCGTTTTTATCACAAAGAATTGGTACGACAATTGACTGTGGTTCTTTGTGACACCGAGGAGCGAAAGCGAGCTGCGCGGAATAAGTTTGCTGAGATTAAACCTAGGGATTTGGAAGTATGGCAAGGTCATCATCGTATATCGATTATACTGGCATCCGTTGGCATGATATCCCAGTCCTTTCTTTGCATGAGAGGGCGATTAGCATGCTGCAATATGTATTGAAGGGCGATGGACATAAAGAGACCTTTCGAGCCCACGAAAAAACCGGTAGTAGACCCTGGAGAACTTCGAGATACGGATGTGAGGAAGTCCGATACCTACCAAGGTAGGTCTTCCTTCTCTCAGGACCTGATGCGTGGAATGTGCATAGCGTTCTCGACAAAACCACCTACCAGAGAAAGCGACAGCGTGCTGCTCATGTCTTTCGCAAAACTGCCTCACACGATTCGAGCCAATGATATTACGAAAGTCGGTTATCTTGGTTCACGCTACAAGTTTCGTGAATAGTGAATCCTCTCATAACGGATGCACGAAACCAGCCAAAATCTCAGATCATTGTGCTCATTGCGATCACAAAACACAAAAGAGCACTGTATGAGTATTTATTGTCACTGCATTCTCGTGTTGAGATTGGGTAATTTGCTCGCCTGCTGCCTTCCTTGAATGTAGCTGCCGTTCCTCACGCTCCTTCTCCGCCATATAAGCTCCCCCTTCCAACCCCCCGAAACTAGAAGGCAACCTAGCAAGTTGATTTGCGGGTAAATTGCTCATCTTTGATACTATGGGCGAGTATTTCCTTTGCTTGCCATGACCTCCATCTTCAAGCGGATAATGCCATTAGACTTTTTGACAAGTCTTGTATATAGTCTTGGTGGAACGATGTCTCGAAAGGCTTCTGCGCTTAGACTTATTTTTTACTCAACATTGTTTCGCTGCCTAGTTATAGCTTACATATGCGTGATAGCAGAATCATATTTTACCCACTATGCATAGATCCTTAACTCAAGAGCAAACAATACCACGAACACTCTCTGCCATTTGTTCAACACCATCAAGATCCGGGCCATAAGTCTCTAGATCAAAGCTTTTAAGTCCCCTTATACGACTAAGCCTGATAGCGTCCAGCATCCCCTCCAAATATTTACGAAAACGCACATCGCCTCTTCTAAAACCGGGGTAATGCTTCACTAGGTTGAGATCTATCCTCACCCTTAAACTGACCAACCCCTTCATGCTTGCTACCATTTCTAAACACTCACTCCATCTTAAATGCATCCTCATTGCGACAGCCATGCGCGGACCTTCAATAGCAATCGAGTCATCGGACGCAAACATCGATGCGTTGACATCTATCTGTAGATGTTTTATCGTGTTAAACCTTGTGGGAATGATGGTTTGTGAAAGGTAGAGTAATGTCTCGGGATTGTTGATGTCGAATATGTTGCGGGAATAAAGAATAGGAATTCCTTGAAGGTATAACTGGCGACACGTGCGTAGAACAGCGAGGCAAGAGTCAGATGGTGTGTAGAACGGGAAGGGGGGTGAGTTGTTGTAGCGCATCCATTCATGGGCCATGAACTCTCGACGTTGCGGAGAGGGAATGCAGGTGCGTGCAAGATCGTATTGACGATTTGCTGCATGATCGAGGATATGAAACTGCTTACAGCTAACATGGCCAAGTCGTTGTCGGCATTGGATTATGTGGAATATGTTCCCACCTAGAACGTCTAGTAGAATCAACTCGAGGATTTCAGATGGTAGTTGGAGAAAGCTTATTCGCATGTTTGGATCTTTCTCTATTTTTCTACCAGTAAGAACCTCAGCCATACTCCTCCGTCGGCGTCGTTTGACTGATTCGGGAGATAGTTCTCTTTTTCTCGTCTCTTCTAATGGCTTAGGTTGATCTTTGATCTTCCTTCTACGAGCTTTGGACATTTCTTTTCTTTCCACCTCCTGGATTCGGTGAGTACCACATGGCTCAAAGCCTCCAATGCATGCGACAATAGGGAAACAGGCGACTTCAGCCAGGATAATGAGGACTCTGATTATAGGAGCGGGCCGTCTTCGGTATGTCATTCTGATAAGTGATTTATGGAGGCGGGCTTTGGATGTGAATATGGAACAAATCGATATATCCAACAGTTGTCAATCCAATCCAATCCAATCCAATCCTGAAAGCTTTCACTGGGTTTTCAAGATGTGGATATTCGACTATGGACTCATGCGAATGACTTATGCACAATTGATATATCAAAAGGTGCGATGTTTCGAATAAAATGTAGGCTTCAAAAAGATTGGATGTATCAAGTGCAATCCAACACCTCTCGCTTGGGATTCGGAAATATTGCTATGATTATATCATAGACTCCTGGTGAGATTAAAAGCATTAAAGAACATTGAGCGAAATGATGTGGTGATGCGGCACTACGTTTCATTTGATGCGAATACAGTAAGCCAGCCATTGGACGTCTACGTAAGACGGCTGATGACCCGGTGGAGATAAGTATCTAGACATTAAAAGGGTTTGTTCAGCCATTTCTCAACATAATCTTCTCCCTCTCTCTATCTCACTACTCTGCCAATAATTGTCTCTCAAACCGAGGAAGCCTCCAGATGGGCGAGAATAGGTTCAATAAGCCACGCCTACCCTACGATTACTATACCCGTCTCAACAAGTACTCCCTCAAGCTAATGAGGATTCTAATGCATGTTCATATGATTTGAGAGAATATACTCTGGGATCAAACGAGATTTCAGCTTTGAATCAACAGATTGCTCTCCTAAAATGTATGGGAAATAACCTTGGATGCAGTAGAGATACAACCAACACGCTATGAACTACATAACAAAAAAGGTGCTGAAATTACTATCAGACACATCTGCAGAGAAGTATTAGAAATATTTATATAAAAAAGTCATCAAATTGTGAAGTTTTCGAGAAGTGAAAGTGTTGGCCCACTACTGCCCGAAATAGATGTGTGGCGTAAAAGTAACTTAATTCTAATGTCTAATGTGGCGGTGCATTGACCTCACTCAGCCTTAGACTTTTTTGGAGCCCTGAGTTCCGCCTCGCAACCTCAAGATTGTAACAAACATATACATCATCAAAATGGCCGAAGTTGAGATTACAAGCCCTCCCACCATGGCGCCAACGATTGACGCCCCGGAAGAAACCTCTACGGCTCTTACTACTACCAACAATGAACCAGGCGCACCCGCCGAGCGCAAAGTTAAGAAAATCATCCGTCGAAAAAAGCGTCCAGCGCGTCCACAAGTCGATCCCTCAACTATGAAGAGCGAACCTCCTCCACAAACCGGTACTATTTTCAACATCTGGTATAACAAATGGTCTGGTGGTGATCGGGAAGACAAATATTTATCAAAGACAGCTGCTGCGGGACGTTGCAACATTGCAAAGGATACTGGATATACTAAGGCCGACAAAGTGACAGGCAGTTATTTTTGCTTATTTTTCGCAAGGGGAATTTGTCCAAAAGGCCAGGAATGTGAATATCTACATCGATTACCAGGAATTCATGATATGTTTAATCCGAATGTGGATGTTTTTGGTCGGGATAAACATTCAGATTATAGAGATGATATGGGAGGCACTGGAAGTTTCATGAGGCAGAATAGAACCATTTATGTGGGAAGGATACATGTCAGTGATGATATTGAAGAGATTGTTGCACGGCATTTCGCGGAATGGGGCCAGGTTGAGAGGAGTAAGTCTCCGCTATATCTTCTTAATGAGGCAATGAATATATGCTAATATGTGCTAGTCCGCGTTCTGAATACGAGAGGTGTCGCTTTCATCACCTATTCAAACGAGGCAAATGCTCAATTCGCGAAAGAAGCAATGGCACATCAATCTTTAGATCATAGCGAAATTCTGAATGTGCGATGGGCGACGGCAGATCCTAATCCAATGGCACAGGCACGAGAGGTACGGAGAATAGAGGAACAGGCTGCGGAAGCTGTTCGGAGGGCGCTGCCTGCAGAATTTGTGGCTGAGATAGAAGGACGTGACCCAGAAGCACGAAAACGCAAGAGGATAGAAGGGGGTTTGGATTAGCGGGCTATGAGGCCCCCGATGATGTTTATTTTGCCAGAGGTGCCAATGCGGTCAACCCAGTTGGTAGACAGGGCCTGGAACTAGAGGAGGAGCAAAGACTCATGCTCGAAGCGGATGCCTATGAGCAGACGGACCAGAAAGAGGAGAGTGGAGGTATCTTTTCGAGTAGTACCCTGGCAGCATTAGAGACTGCCAAGGGGTCGATCGTAACGAAGCCAAAACCAACAGCACCGGCAGGACCATTGGTAGCTTATGATAGCGATAGTGATTAAGTGGAGGATGAACGGAGTTCAGGGGTCTATCAGATAGTATGGTCATATTTTACTGTATAATATCCGGTCGTTTAGACGAGCTGAAATCAAGTAGCATCGTCTCAATTTCGAAAACGGAAATAATGAACAAAATAAAAGCAATTCATACCAGAATGGGGTTGTGTTCTGCATGATTTCAGTATAGTATCAACTATTGAAAATTCTCGAGTAGAGCATCTCGTGCCTTCCAATCCATAAATCCATGACTGGTACACTCTGACCCGCATCCTCAACCTTGGTTTCCCATTCCCTCTTGATAGCATCTTTGATCCCCAACTGAACCTCCCCACTAGCCAAGATCTTCTGTGCATGATACGGCCCGAACATGCTAGCCCTCACGGCGGCCGAAAGTAAGGCTTTCACATGACTTAACATAAATACATATGCAGTCTGCTCTAAACCCATCCCTACAGTCGATGCAATGGTGCCGAATAGAGGCGCGAGATGAGCAGATATGGGGGGTATTTCTCCGGAGGTACTTTTAGGAGCCGAGGAGGTTGATTTCAGGAGTAGGGAAAATTCCTTCAAGACAAGCACGCCAGCCGCGGAGGTGGAGCTAGAGGGATCGGAAGATAGAGCAGCCGAAAAGGATCGATCCCAGATGGATAACAAAGCTCTTCCCTGAGCAATCGAAGCACGTCGTCCTACGGTACACATGATCGATGCGTCTTGAGCATCATCTAGATCTATCAGATCTCTGGGACTTCGATACGCAGCGAGTACGAATGGGAGAGTCGTAGATGCATAGGATGAGAGGGAAAACGTGAGGAAATCCGGGAATGATGATTTGGGTTTGGTGTGTGCCAGATAGGACTCTAGGCCGCTACTGAAGGCAAATGAACCGAGCGGGAGCGCGGAATCAGAGAGTAAGAGGAGAAAATGATTTGATCCGGGGGAGAGAAGGACTAGAGCTTATTAGGGGGGGTTTCTTGAGGAGGTGTAGTGTTTCTCACCATCATTGGTAGGGAAGCTATCAGTGGGATGTCTAGGCGATGAATTCGAAGCGGATGAAGTTCGATTGGCTAATCGGGCTTTCGCAGCTTCTAATCGCTTCTCCAGTTCTTGAATCTCATCTTCGATACCCCGAGACTCATTCGCTATATCCTGAGACTCCACTTGAAGACTCATTGGGATATCATTCCGTCGGGCGTATGGTGGGAGTGCGAGCCGATAAGGATGTCGATTTGACAAACTCGATGCGGCTCTAAGCTTATTTAAAGTGTGGCTGTGGCTGTGGCTACTACTAGAACTAACCTTACGTACGTAGACTGGAGATTTAGCAAATCCAACCATTTATCAAATAAACGGTTTCATCTTTTGAGGTTTGAGGTGACTTCGGTTCCTTGTCATTAAGTTTAATCATTGGTGGAACTTTATGGCAAATGTTGGCGCCATCTCACTCATACCAACCCGCCTCCCAATCTCATCTAACATACATCTGCATATTTTCAATCTATTATTGGGACTTTGTTCGTCAAAATAGCAACCTGGGAGGCTGAAACTGACCAAATCCTATTCATAGGGCTTTGCTACCCCGTCCAATGCTTATCAAATCCATGATTTATGTGTATTGATATATATATCTAATTTTATTTTGGATATCGGATCGTGGCAAGTGAGATGCTCTCAAGTTTCGAACTTTTATAGATGAGTGCAGAAATTTTTGTCAAGTACCTCCCCAGGCAATTGCGGATTGTTTGGTTGCTGTTTGAGCGGCTAATATTTTGGATTGTAAAATCATAATGTACCACAACATGAATCACATACATGTTGTCAAACTGGCTGGAGTTGCTTACCTAGTACTTACTCAACAGAGTGACGGTGTAGGTCGTCGGGTATGTATCCGCCAAGGCAACACTCGTTAAAATTTGGACCACAGATCCACTTCGAGGAAGGAGTTCAAATCTCATATACTCAATATAAAGTCACATATGTACTTTTGTCATTTCTTTGCATGCCCAACCAATCGCACCGCATCAAAATTTATGATATGACTCGATATTTCGCATCTATACTGTCGGTAGTCTACCGATTTTGGGATAGTGTGCGAAACGCCGTGCCGCAATCCTTCAGTAAGGCTTCTCACAGGCTGTGTTCGTTGAGGCAGGATTGCTCCTATGGAATTGTCACCTTGCTCTATGTCCAACCCTGCTCTGAACTATAATATGCAACAACATGGCAATGCTTGGTTTCAGTCTGTTGATCTTGACTCATTTCCCTGTCAAGCTCTGTCCAGCTCGAACTATATAGTATTCAGTGTACTCAGACAAGTGGTTCGCTCTCATCCTGTTTATATCAAAATACTTTAATATTCATAATAATTAGCACCTACAAAAACCAAAATGATCGTCACACTAGCACTCCGTGTCCTCCAGGTACTCCCCTCTCTGGATTTTTGTGTCTTGAAAACTGTTTCATTGACCTCATCTAGTTGCTATTTGCTGCCATCGTTCTGGCATTATCTGTGATATTGATCAAAGATTATGGGCCGGGTACCTCGTGGTCTCTGATCTCTTACGGTGCTTTCTGTGGTGGAGCAGCAATTGTCATTGCCGCCATTGGGGTTGTTGCTTGTTTTTTGGAGGCCCTACAGGGCATCATAATGCTTGCTCTCGATGGCCTCGCATCGTTCTTCCTCCTAGCCGGTGGAATTGTAAGTGACTTCACGCCATCTTGGCCTCTCAATGATTGCTAAAAGACTTTCTGTTGCAGGCATACGCGGCAACTATCAAAGTCGGTAGCTGCTCTAATATAGATTACCTGAGTAATCATAACAACCCATTCGTCCCCGGGCCCGGCAAGACCTACCCTAGTGCTCAAGCTGCGTTTGACGACGTGAAAGCCAGATGTCAAGAAACCCAAGCTAGTACGGCATTCATCTGGTTCACAACAGCGTGCTTTATTGGAACGACCGTCATTCATTTTTTGGGCAGCAAACGTGGCGGCGGCGCAGCGAGTTTCCTTTAAGCTGTTGGAGGGCGGGCGGAGGATAAAAGGAGGCATAGGGATGCAGTGGGATATAATGACAGATGTAAAACGATGGGAACTGTGATATCAACGGCGTTTATATGAGTTTCGGGATGGAATGTTGATACTTTGTCGGGTTGTATCAAGGTGCGTGCTGGTTATTCTTACCTTCCATTTGAAGGAGAGGTAACCTCTTTTCGACCAGAAACAAGTAATATATTGATATAGATATATATATTGCAAGTGTATTATTCAACAGCCAATTCATTTTAACCACATTTACTCGTTCAACGGTACTTGTCTGGTGGTTTGCAATCCATAGATCACTGGTTGAGAGTCCTGAGACCCATGTGACTGCTCAACTTATCGTGGCCATCGACGTGGAAGTTGTTTTCTAGTCACAATTCAAGAATTCAAGCTCTATGTCGGGCATAGTGGGCCCGAGAATGAACAGGCGGGAAGTTTTGCCATGACAGAAAACGACTCTTTCTGATTTATGGCCGATACTAACGGACGCGCACTGCCGATTCGGAATGTAAGGCAAGACAGGGCACTGGCTCTTCCAATCGCAGAGGCACCTCCAAAAGTAGGGCTGCATCGAAACCTAGGAAACCCAAAGCATCCAAGGCTTACACAGATGTTAAGATGACCACCAAGAAAAGAGCAAAAAGTCCCAATCCGCCTAAAAATCAAGTCAAATACAGTACGTCCACTCACAAGGAATCATATTACCCAAACCCTCCCTCAAAGGTGACCATTAACCAAGCACTGGTACCAGTGAGCAGCAATTCGGGTGTAGCGAATTCAGGAAGAGCCAGAATTGCCCCTGAAGTCATTAAGCTATATGATTGTGCTTTAGGTAAAGTTGTGGTTAACCATCTCTATTCTCCGATGCTCAGATATAGTCACGACTATTGTAGTCGAGCCACCTCATATTTTATTACGAAAGGTTCAAAGACCTTTGATCTACGCTGTGACAAAGATATGACAGAGGCGTTGGAAGAAATATTGCTCGGAGGCTCAGGCATTGAATGTCTTACGATTCAAGAGGTCAAAATTATGGGTCTCAAGAACAACCATTACGCTTTCCAGCTCAAGATTTAAGCTGCTCTGCTGGACCTCCAAAGGTATTGAAGCCGAGCCAAAGCGGATGGGAAACATTGGGAAAGGCCATTTTTAAAAACCAATTTGGCTTTCCAAGAGACGAAGTGTTATGTATCTCAAGCATTACTTCCATGTACGCGCGCATGAATTTGACCGAAACAAATACAAACAGGTGAAAAAGTACGGATGCCGACTTGTTGGCCTGTACAGAACCAAGAGAGGTCACATTTCAAAACCGATGACTGAAAAAGATGCCCTCGGACCTCGATGCCCTTGAGGGCATCTTACCGTCAGATTCCCAGTCGAATCCCGAAACGTTCATACTAGATTGCTCTCTTGCTATTGTACCTGCATTTATTTTGGCTTACAAGGAGATTTCAGGATCCGGACGACTTTGGAAGCTGCTCCATGAATCTGACCCGAGAAGGTCATCAAAGCAACGAATCCAGATGACTTTCGTCTGTCAGGTTTGAAATATGGATCCCGCAGAATTACATGCTATCTTATGATTGAAAGTGGAGGGTGTGAGATTTTGTTTATATACGAGGACTACGTTATGGGTCTGCCTTCGAACTGACTTCATCACGTAATGGTTCCACCGCAATATTGCGAGCAAGAAGTTGAGCTGACGACAATACAACCAATGTGTCCCGACAATGTGTCATTTTATTGAGTTGTCAGAGCATGACCTGAAAACAAAGGTAGGAAATGCATTGACATTAGTTCATATATAATGTTGGTGTGCTGGTCGCATTGAAAGTTTGGGATATGGTCGCCTGAAATAGAATAGGAATATTAACCTGGATGGTTGTGGAAATATATGTTTTATATAACCACCATTGCATGGTTTGATTGTACAATAAATCCAACTTTGAGACGTAACAATCTGATGCAAGAAAAATGCATTTTGGCATTATCTGAATTAGGAATATGTAATGATACGCTGTCACCCTACGCACCAGGGAAGATATTATTCTGATATTTCTGCTTGCCTTGGACTTTCAAGTACTTTCATCTCGTCTCAATTGCACGACGAGACTGATAAACAAACATCTGAAGGCCAAAGGAGATTAACCACCTAACACAGGAGTTTGGGGAGCAGTCCGTTGACGAGGGCTCTTGATTCTTGGGTCCATTTAAGGCATAGAAAATTTGAGATATTCGATCTTCATGTAGCATTAAATGTTCGGGCATTGTATTGCATGGCCCACTAGGTACCGTCATCTGTTGAGAGCAGTGAGCATTGCCAATGAGCAATTGGGTTGGGCCTCGCAACAGACACTAGAATACCCCATGTTCCAAGTTGATATCTGGAAATATAATTGAGATATTACATTGTCATCTTGCGATTTCAGAATGCATCCTTAACTAGTATCCTCTAGCTTTGAGAGTGATTGGATAATCGTCCTTAAGGTTGCTACTGCTTCCAAGGTTGTCATATTCCTTCAAAACGGATTGAAAAGAGAAATGGAATATGAATGGTGTAGATGAATCTATGGCAGAATTCGATACAGATAGATACAGGATATTGTCAGATACCTAGGAGATAGAATCTGAGAGTTTGAGAGAAACCGGGTCTGGTATTAGTGGTAGTGATAGTAGTTATTAGTAGTAGATACCTGAATCTAGTTTTCATTGATTTCATCAAGTTCACCAAAATCACCGCAAGCTCGGCATCCCGGCAAATTCCACCGAACAACTTCAAAGTCATCAACACTGAGAAGTTGAAGCTCATATCTCTACACCCATACACCTCACTATCTCGCGATGTCTTCATCTGCCCCCTTAGAAATAGCATCTACCATTCAAAGTGCATCAATAAAGCGCGACCCCTCTCCGAATCACGACATAAACCCTTCTACCGCAGCCTCCAGCAAAGAGCCTGTTTCTGTGCACCCAGAATACGCATATGATGATAAAGATAGTATCGATGACGAGGAGGAAGTTGAGGATATTCCCTACGATGTTATAAGACCCATACCGCGACGAGCGAGCTTCCCTCCTATACCCGATCTACGATTTGAGCAGAGTTATTTGGCTAGCATTGCGCATGCAGATACTTATTGGAAGGTTGCTTTCATAACGATCAGAGACCAGGTATTTTCCCCTCCCCAGTTGATTAGCAATTTCCCCATCAAAATACAAGATATTCACAAACTAAATTCCATACCTAGGTATGCATGCCACTCGTTCAGGGCATTGCCGTAACCCTCCTCTGGGCCGGCTGGAAACACTGGAACAAGAACGCCAAACTCAGCGGCAACAGTACTGGCGCTCGAGTGCGTCGATGGTGGTACACGGTCAACAACTGGCCAATAAAAGAAAAGATAGCAGAGGTTGGGAGAAATGCGAGATTGGCGGCGGAAATGGGGGATGTGAGTCCGCTTGCCATGCTTTATTGATACCACCTTTCATTGCTGATGGATTTTGGGCAGTATTATAAGAATCAAGCTTCGGCTGGAGATTGAATTGATGAATAATGAGGTGTTTCGAAAACGGAATGAGTATTTACATGGATGGCGTTGGGGACGGTATAGAACAAAATACCGGTATACAGTCTGAATTATCTGAGTAGAGGAGCACACATTGAGAGGACTCATTTGACAATTTGGGGTAGCAAGCTTACGCCAGACTTTGTATTTTTGTCTCATCAGAACACAGGATCTATTATGTAGTCCCGCAAACTGATCACGATGTGAAATGTATATGCAATCATGTAATATATATCGGAACAGTCATGAAACTTTCCCTTGTCATAAGAGAAAACAATCATCGCTAATCGTGTTTACGCTCTGAAAGATATTTTATGTATATCTCAAGAGCATAAATATACCCAATAATTAGCGTTAGCAGCTCCCGCCCAAGAAAATTGCCATGCCTTTTATTTTACGCCTTTTGTCATCGTTACACCTTTTCCCATAGCCGCTATCATGAATTATTATTACATTAAGAACCACCGTACCCAACATTGATCGATGGAGGTAGAGTGGAAGCTTTTTCAGGGCTACCACGAAAAGCCAGAGAAGGCGAGTGCGGGGTTGGAATGGATTTTGCTGTGATAGAGATAGGTTTAGTTTTGTTATCAGGTTCGGTCAACACAGGTTGTCGAGGTCTCTCATCATTGTAGTCTTCCGTGGATGCAATTGGAGTTGCATATTTTCGAAAATGCCACACTGGCCGAGTTTGACTTGGACTGTGGGCTCAAGTGTAGTTTGATCGTGTTCTTTTTCTCCGGGGTTGGGGTCTTAATTGGGAGCTTGACGATTAAGCTCTTCTTCTCCTGATCCTCTTCCTCCACCTCATCAATTTCATCAGTATCTTCTTCTGGTTCTTCGATGTCGCTCGCCAGGGAGACTTGATCGTCGTCTTCTTCGTCATCTCCATAGTCTTGCTCACTAGCATCGTCTTCCTCATCATCGTCCATGTCGTCCACTGCATTATAGCCTTCAATGTGCTTTCCCTTAGATGCCCAACGGTTGGAGGCACCAGTACGGCGTGGTCTGGAGGTCACTTCTTCAGACTCCTCACCTAATTCGATATCGCCACGAGTCTCGGAAGAGGCATGCATTCCACTGAGAATACTCTCACCATAAGCTCCACCTACACGAGATTTGACGTGACGGCCACTTAATGTGACAGTTGGCCCCGCTGGCTCGGCTGGTGTGTGACTACCAGTATTCCGAGTAGAGCGACGAGATCCGGTAGTGTCAGAAAAAACTTCATCTTCATCATCCGAATAAGTGTACTTCATACGTTTTCCCCGAGTACGGCCTTCATACATAGAAAAGTTTGGTTCCGGACGTTTGAATTGCTCCTTACGAGACTGTCGATACTCTCTTCTCTTTCGTTTCTGTGGCTTTGTTAGCAATGCTGAAAATGAAAGTAACCCATCTTATAATAGGTAATATAGTACACACTTCTTCCGTTGCTTCGAACCGTGGAACAGCGGCAAGCATCTTGCCACTCAGCGTTCTAGCCTTTTGGCCTCCATCTTCTCTGACCAGCTTTTCTGCCAATGCCTTCAACTCATCAATATCACTTGCGACACTCCACCAAGTTCTCTTTACTCCAGTATGATTGCTCTCTCTATAGACCCGGAAGTGTGTATCATCCAGACCTTCAATAAGATAGTAACGACGTCGATCGGCATCTGATCCCCAAGGTTGCACTGAAAGCGGTTGGTTAAGATCATCTTCGTGGCGAGTCTGCTTGTAGGAGGATGTAATCATGCCCTTGACAGCATCGGAGGAGGCCAAAGACCAGAGGATGAGAGTGCGTAGAAGGGTAAGCTACATGGAGAAGTCAGTACAAGCATTCCTGTGAGCCTTGTATTAAGGACCTACCCGCTGTGTCGGAGACATGGTAGTAAATGTAGCTCCGCCCGAAAGAGGATTCTTGCTTTCCCAATCCTTCGCCCATTGTAGTTTATGCGTCTGAATGGCCTCCTCAAGAGCACGGTTATAATGCCCGGCTCTGTGAACGGTCAGTAGTTAGCTACTGGTTCTGTGGAAGCTTTGTAGTGATGCGAGCCACAATAAATATAAAACGCAAATATGACATACTTTACATCCTGCTTTCTATTCAAAAGAAGTCCCAACAATGCGCAAAGGAATTGTTCCGCATGCTCGCCAGGTGTAGTATCGACCACGGCGCGTTCTAATTCTTGGGGTCCAAAGTTGGGTAAAGATTTTGGAAACACTTCGCTGAAGCGGGCACGGAACATGACGATAAACTGCGCATAATTCTTGTTAGCAACCATTGAACACCACAACCACGCGTTTTGAACGTGTAAATTTCTCCACTACGCGACGATAAGAGTTATACATACGGCAATATCTGGGTTATCCGCTAGGACATATTCATGAGGTGGTGATGGCTCTCTCTTTGGTCGTGGTGGAGATGTTTCCACCTTGCGTGCTGCAGATGGTTTCGGGGCTTTTGAGAAAAATTTCAGAATCCCATCTTTTTTCTTTAATTGTAAGCTTTCATCCTCAGATGGCACAGAGGAAAGGTCCGAAGAGTCATCAGAAGAGGCCATGATGTGGTGAAGTTGTGGTGTTCTATGTTCTAAGGTTGTTTGATAAGAAGCTTTTTAGATGAAGTCAGAGGAAGCTCAAAGATATTGCCGACAAGCGCGACTTGATTTATTGGTCTAAGTATTCTGTCACGCACGTACAACACAAAGGGACACCAGGCAAGCGGTGAATAGAAACCAGTAGTCTTTCTTATTAGCCCTATGGCACAATTCGATATTTCTGATCCTTCTTTGATACCACCCAGTCCCGTGTCATATACCACCTCCATACGTCCCCGTACAGTTCGTTCTTCTTTCGAATTCCACCAACATCGAAGCAAGAGCCCGAGAATATGTATCTTTATAACCCTGCCCAAAATTTGCATTCCTTTGACACGTTGTTGACATCGTTGGTATAGTCTAATTTTGTGAAGAGTGAGAGATCTTTCTGTGGAAAGAACCAACTAGTAACAACTATCCGTTGCTTTCATATGTTTATCAGAGGTCCACATCCAAGGTGACTTCAATAGTTGTTGAAAGGGCGGACAATTCGGCAACGTCATGCAAGGGAATACCACCCACACTCGCTTACCAAGAAGAACATGAAATGAAGCTCGAGTTTTTTGGACTTACCTGTGCTCGAATTTTGAGGATACAAAAAGTAGAGAATTGCCTAACATACCAGGTACCTTGCGACGTTGAGATAACCCTAAGACCAACAGACGACCTCCTTTGAAATTGCGTTTTGACTTTTCGTCTATAAAGAAATATACAAAGGAGTAATAATGTATATTGACATACAATAGTTGGATTTGTTGAATTGAATTGGATCGGAATGAGTAGATGTGAAAAAAAAGTTGCGATTAGCCTTGCGCCCGGGATATGGCGAGGGATTGCCTATGGAGGACCAAAGGTGTACAACACTATCCGCGAAGGAAATCCCGCAACGTTATGTCTCCCCAGTCTAGATTCAAATTAAGAATAAATGATGCTCATTTGATTGTTGAGAGAGGCTTCAAACATTGAAAAAAAGTGACTGCTGTCGTAACTTGAGGTTGTAGAGGGCACAAAAACGCCACGCCTCATAGGAAACATTGAATCAAGGTACCCTATTTTGCGGACACACAGCCCAGTGTCAGATGTATAAAAAGAGATGGCCTTCGAATTGTTGGTACAGCCATGAGAATGTGTCTGCGGCAGTAGCTCGGAAATGTAGGGACATGTGCAAATTTCTTCCGCCACTCCCAAAAACAGTGAATTCAACCTTTTTGCAAAGATCAAGCCGGACACTTAAGTGTATTACAGAGAAAGAGTTTTCAATTGTTGGATAATCTCGTACATTGAAAACCATAATATCTGGTCGCGATTTTGCACCCCGCAATTTCTTTGCAGGGCACTAGGCTTAGCTGTAGATCAAACAATGTAGCCCTTCAACTTTCAAAAAATCCACCAAGTCATGAAGTACTACACAATCACGACAAAAGCGGAAATCATGAAGCTATTTTCATGAACCTCTGAAGAATGATAGGATTGCCTCAGAACACTATCCAAAGGCCCGACAAGTCTTAGATATAGACGCGAGCTTGCAGAGACCACTGAAGAGAGTGCGTACATAATGTAGACCGGTTGATATAATTGGAGATTGGAGGATTCATGATGCAGGACACGGGGTGAGGTGGTGGAGGAAAGAAACCAACTTTGACGCCAATATAGTCCTATTACAAGACAAACATCAGTTTGGCTAGCCAATATCGGCCTCCCGTATTACCTCTTCATGTAAACTGTCATTGTCCAGCCTGTATTTGTGACATTGGCATTTATATGTTGAAATGGATTTTTGGTTGATATCAACAGTCGTCAGTAAAAGTATCCACTAGCGTATATTTGCTCGAGGGCCTTATATTAGTCATCACGAGCATAAGGCTACAACTTTTTTTTTTGGGACTAGGGCCAGTCGCTTAAATTTTGGAAGTTTTGGGAAGGCGCACACTTGGAGAATATTGTTGATTCCTCTTGAAGTTCCGCCGACCAAATTCCAATTCATCGCCAACAAACGTCAAGATGGGGTATGTACTCCATTTCCTACTACTCCCTCCAAACTGCTACCTGCAATGCTTCAATTTCCTATCTTATGGGACAAATGCGATCGAATGTGATGGGAAACGTCTAAACTTCCCTTTCACGCTCATTTCTTGATGACTACGAGATATTTTGAATCGCAAAACTCAGGAACTCTCAGCTAACTCGAATAAAAGTCGCGTTATTAGGAACCAAAGAAAGGGCCGTGGCTCGATCTTCACAGCCAACACCAGATTGAACAAAGCACCAGCTCAGTTCAGAACTCTCGACTATGCTGAGAGACACGGTTACGTTCGTGGTGTCGTAAAGGACATCATCCACGACCCAGGACGTGGTGCTCCTCTCGCCAAGGTTGTATTCCGCGACCCCTACAGATTCAAGCTTCACACCGAGACTTTCATCGCCAACGAAGGAATGTACACCGGACAATTCATCTACGCTGGCAAGAACGCAAACCTCACAGTCGGAAATGTTCTCCCTCTTGGATCTGTTCCAGAAGGTACCGTTATCTCCAACGTCGAGGAGAAGGCAGGCGACCGTGGTGCGTTGGGACGTACCTCCGGTAACTATGTCACCGTTATCGGACACAACCCTGATGAGGGCAAGACCCGTGTTAAGCTTCCATCTGGTGCCAAGAAGGTTATCAAGAGCAGCGCCCGTGGAATGATCGGTATTGTTGCTGGTGGAGGAAGAACCGACAAGCCTCTCTTGAGTACGTTTTTACGGCCCAGTTGATAACAAGGGATATGGAAAGTTTGGTATACTAATTAATCTCACAGAGGCATCCCGTGCCAAGCACAAGTTCGCCGTCAAGCGTAACTCATGGCCAAAGACTCGTGGTGTTGCCATGAACCCCGTCGACCATCCCCACGGAGTATGTAAAATCTGCCATTTATACCAAAAACAAGCGCTAACCAAAAAACAGGGTGGTAACCATCAACATATTGGTAAGGCATCCACAATCTCAAGATACGCCGCACAAGGTCAAAAAGCTGGTCTCATTGCTGCGAGAAGAACTGGTTTGTTACGTGGTACCCAAAAGGTCAAGGATTGAGCGAGTTGAGGGGATTTTCATTACTTCGGATATGTTGGGCCTGCATCTTTGTAATTTGGGATGGATCTCAGCGAGGATGACAGAAAAGACTTTTACCAAACAATCTTTTGTGCTCTGGCATGATTTACTAGTGATCAGGAGATCGTGATGGCATGTTAACAGACACCATGCAAAATGAATTGATGGCTTTTCTACCAATTTTATTTCAAGTATTTGAACAACCAAATCCCCAGTAACTTAACCTTCATTCCACAAGCACAATTGTATTTCGCGCGATTTATTGATTGAAGTAACAATTCGAATTGGCATCAAAATATGTCCTACACCAGAAGACTCGTTTCTTGCTGTGGGCCTTCCCGTCTCAGAATCCCAGTCAAAATACGACCCCACCAAATCTTTCCTCACCGCACAATAACCCCGCCATCAAAACATAACATTCTAAAATTTAGTAGCAGAGCTGTAGCAACTATGTCTGGAATCAAAGAATACGCCCTCCTCTGCTTAGAGAACCCATTGCTTGGTAAGTGAAGATAGAACCCCAATGATTTCACAATGTCTCAACCTTGGACGTACAGTCTTCAGCTCTCAACAGCCTCGAATGTAGAAGATTTTCTAGACTCGAGTCCAATTTCAAGGACCGCGGATATCTTCAACCTGGCTTTACAATCAACCATTTCCACATTCAATTCTTGAAACCGAGACTAAATTCTGCCCCCAGATATCCAAGCCCAAGGTAATCAAGCCCTCCTCGACAAATACGGCCTCAAGCCCAATGATGCCATTCTCGCCGAGGAAAAGCACCTTTCCATCTACGAAGATCTCCTCAACAACTACTCCGCCAAGCTGATTGCTGGAGGTGGAGCCCAAAATACCGCTCGCGGAGCCCAATACATTCTTCCACCCAACAGCGTTGTATTCCTCGGTGGAGTTGGAGACGACAAATACGCTGCTATCCTCCACGATGCCGTGAAGACCGCTGGTCTCCGCGTCGAGTACCGCGTCGATAAGAAACAGCCTACTGGGCGCTGTGGGGTTGTCATCACCGACCACAACCGTTCTATGTGTACCGATTTGGGCGCTGCAAACCATTATGATTTGGAGCATCTGAAGTCGCCAGAGGTCTGGAAGTTGGTCGAGGGTGCTACTCATTACTTTGTTGGTGGATATCATTTGACGGTTTGCCACCAGCCATTCAAGCTCTTGCTGAAGAAGCCAAGAACAACAAGGCGTTTGTCTTTTCTCTCTCCGCACCATTCATCTCCCAATTCTTCAAGGAACCCCTTGATGCTACCGCACCATACTGGGACTATGTCATTGGTAATGAGAACCGAGGCTTTGGCGTGGGCAGAAAGCCACGGTGTCGAGTCTAAGGATATTAAAGAGATTGCAAAGGCCCTGGCTGCCTTACCAAAGGAGAACAAGAAGAGAGAGAGAGTAGCTATTATTACACAGGGAACACTTCCTACTGTTGTCGCCGTTAACGGGCAGGAGGTCAAGGAATACCCTGTTCATGCTATTGACAAGAGCTTGATCAACGACACTACCGGAGCAGGAGATGCTTTCGCTGCTGGCTTTACCGCCGGTCTGGTTGCTGGAGAACCTCTCGATCGATGCGTTGACCAAGGACAATGGCTGGCCAAGCTGAGTATCCAGGAGTTGGGTCCTTCGTAAGTTTTTCATCATTTTTTCATACATTCACATCATAATCAATATCTTGGATACTGGTTTACAATCTTATCAAATTGTCTAAAATACAGACTAACTATGACTGTAGATTCCCCTTCCCCAAGCAGACTTACAAGCCTACCAGCGAATAGATGTCTATGAGCTGTTTCCCATTCTGATTCTAGACGGCGTTCAGGCGATGGTTTCAACAACAGGAGCGTCTACAATCGAAATGATGTAGTGCATGATGCATTGCATTGACCTTATGATCCTCCACGATCAGTCTATAGAGCTAGCGTGTCGTTAGAAAACTCAATAAAACGTTGTTTACCCATATCTGCTGTGAAAATTCTCGGTTCTTTCTTACAGCTTCTGACTGTGATTTTCCTACAAAGCGCTGATGAATTCTGCTGCTGGTGATTGCTGATGATTCCTGATAAGGACCTCGACTGTGTAAGAGCAAAAACTTCTTACTGATTGATGCTGACAGGCGTAAAAGTGCTGTCGGCTGATGATGTAGGTGATCAAGATATTGATTTGATAGCCTGCAATGAATCTGATGCTTCATGATGATAGATTGGAAATCAACCTTGATGACCTTGTCCAGCGGGAGGTGTACGGTTGTAGTTGTCATTATTGGCCTGAGTGGTGTTCCAAAAGGAGCTCTGAAGCATTGTATTGCGGTCAAAGTCACTAGCACCTGGATAGACAGTAGAATCGTGACCACTCAATGATGGGCGACCCAAATTACTGCCATAGAATGCCTTTGGTGGAGAGTTGTTCGCATAGATACTGCTATTTGATGAAAATCCCGATGACGAGAGTGACATAGGTTCGAATTGCTTTGCCAAGGACTCCTGCAAAATCTGATTGATTGGCTTGGGTGTATCGAAAGATGATAACTGGTTTTTTGCATTGGTCGCAACGCCATTTGAAACTCGTCGTTGCATCCCGGTCATGCTGTCGAGCGCGGCAGCGGCAGCAAGCTTATCTTTATTAGTTGAGTAATTCATCAATGGAAATCCACCAGAACTTGAAGGCTTCTCGGGACTTATGGGCCGGAGTTCATTGGGCTTAGGCGTGAAGGGCGAACCCCAGATGCCAGGTAAACTCGGAAAGGCTTTGGTGGGCATAATCTGATTACCCGTCGATAGGCGTGATACACGTGTTCTTTCAGACCCGATAGGAGCAAAGACTGCATTTGCAGTGGAGCTATTCATACCATAAGAGGTATCGTCACTTGGAACCAAACTTGCTGGCTCAAGTAGATCGTCCACCATGCGATTCATCTCGGTTTCCATGATGCCAAGGGAGTCTGATGCTACAGCATTCTCGCCACTGGAGTTTCTACGATTTTGCGTTGTGGTAGTGGGTTTGATTGGCTGACTTGGCATTGTAGAACTATCTGATATAGGGCTCGTAGATCTTTTGGGGCCATAGATAAATCTGTTATCGTCGTCGTTCATCACAATTGGACACGGCTTTTTCGAAATGAAGAGCCATGCCTGCTCGTAAAATATCCCGAATACGAGCGTAGTTCTCGCTATCTGGTTGACGCACGATACCATCAGAAATACAAGCTTTCAAAGAGCCGTCATCTTTATTATAGAGACTATACTCTTCCAACCCATGTGGCGGGTCTCGAAGGGGTTTAAATCCGACAGTCTGCTCGTCTTCAGGCAACAGATATGGAAGGTAAGGGAGCGATATGGCGGGAAAGAAGCTGACCAGGGCGGTGAGTGCATCCGCAGCGGTCTTCCACATTCTCTGTATATGACCAACTAATGGCCCAGTAGACTCTGAGTCAACTCCATTTGCAAGACCAACAAGGAGGAGACGTTGTGAAATAACCCAGGCGAAGTATTGACGAATAGCAGGGAGGACCCTAATTGCGACTGGGCTGAGCTTTTCGAAGGAATCACCAGAACCATCTGTGGCGGTCAAAGATTCTAGATTTTCCGCTTCCGCTGCATCAGCAAGCTCCGAGATGAGTGCTTGTAGCAGAACGCAGAATACTTGGAGGTTGAAACCAAGAAGAAAGTAGAACGATTTCTTAAGGTCGTCGGTTACACCGCCCTCTGCTTCGGTGAGCCTCTGAGTTGCCAGATAATTTGCAGCCATATTGATCAGAACCAGCTTGTTCAGAGTTTCCTCGAAAGACTGGTCTTTTAAGGCTGAAGCTAACTGACCCAAAACTTCATTCTCCAACTCGCCTTGAGTAGAGAATTCCACTCCCTTATAAAATCTTGCATGGAGTCGTACGAACCAAATGACAAGAGCGGACTCAACAGGCGCTGGGCGACGTCTACTTTGTCTCTCCTTCTCCCACGTAGTAGATATTTTTTTGTACTCAATAGCTAAATTTCCTCGAGCCAATGTATGGGGTTCTTCGACAGCAACTGCGCGTAATAGATGGTACAATGCGTCAAGATGACTGCCGTCAGCGAGAGCTATAACTGCCATTTGGTTGTGAGCGTTGCCAGAATTAGGATAAAGAGCTTCGGCAAGATAATAATATCCTAAAGCGGGGTCCCAACTGCGATCCTTCGTCCGTAGGTCATTTCGATATCTACTCAAGTCTCCCAGACGAAGTAACGTGAAATGACAAGATAACTTTAGAAGGTTTTCGAGGGTTCTGCCTGCTTTGATCGGCTTGTCCACAGACAGCGGGCTCAAAGAAAGACGGTTTGCGATGCGTTGCAAGGCGGGAAGAGGGCCGAAGTGAGAAGCGACACGCTGAATATATCCCTTGTAAAAGAATTGGCTGGTTTTTGAGGAAATCGACATAGTGTTTCTCCAACTTTCGGCGTTCTACGGCACGGCGCTTTTGATCGGCGGAACGGTAATGAGCTACAAACTTTCTATATCGAGTATTGATCAAGCTGTGTGAGTCCCAGAGACGATGTTGTACACGCTCCTTGGTAGCATATTCGAAGTCGGCAAAGATAACTGCTTCACAAGCAATGCGCAGCCTAAGATAATTAGACTGGGTACGATAAAGACAGGATCGAGATAAACAGACTGTGTGAGAAGATGTTCGATATCTTCAAATGTAGGAGAATCCTTATTCAACTGTGATTGTAATTCCTTCTCAATCTTTTGTGCAACGCTGAGTCGTAAGTTAGTTTGAATGGACATGGCCATGCACGCATGCGACTGCGACGGCTGAACTCACAGCCATTTTTGTTGAATAAAAGATTTATCCCATAGCGAAAGCTCCTTGGGAGATTGTACAGGAACCCAAGGTCGAGTTATTATTAAATTGATTGATTTTTGTCTTCCTGCACCAGAATAAAATTTGTAGGAGTTGGCCATGGAGTCTGGTGGGAAAACAAATGTGAGGGGGGTCACAAATTGAAAGTTTGGTAAATTTGCAAAAAATGAATGTAAATTCAGATTTGGTCAAATAATTAATTCACTATCAGATAGATAATCGCTTCAAGGAACTAAGCACGACTCATATGACAAAAAAGACTTTTTTATGGTCTCTCTGAGTCTTACGCTTATGAGAATACATGAGGAGATGAGGATGGAGAGAGGAACCGATGATGAATTATGATTGAAGTGAAGTTTCCTAGTACTAGGTAGAGGACTAGGTAGTAGTAAGTGAGTGGTTTGAGTCAGGCTGCACGCTCTATCAGTTCCAAGGTTGCTTGCTATCCATGGATTACATACTCCGTCCATGTATGGCTCGATTTTCTGCCCGATCACACCGCGGCGATGATGCTGACAAATCACGCTAAGCCGGATCCATGGATGGATCCATCAGGGCTCGTCGTGCAATCCATTGATGATGGTAGTTCTCCTGGGAACTGGACTAATCATAAAAGGATGTACAGTAGTATGTACGATACGATTATCGACCAACCTACGGAGTACTTGTACCTAGTAGTGCTTCCGAGCTTTACATACCACACCACACCACACACCACATCACATCACATCACATCACATCCCAACACAACACAGCACAACACATGAATAATCTGCTGTCTTAACTTCTAGGTACCTCTATCTGAGTAGGTATGGTGGTCTGGTAAACAGCAACTCTCAACTCTCAACTCTCAACCCTCAACCCTCAACCCTCAACCCTCAACCCTCAACCCTCAACCCTCAACCCTCAACTCTCAACGCTTTACCCTTACTGTCATTGAATAACCTCGATATTCGGACTACAGGTGAGGAAAACAATTCATCATCCAAAGGACCAAAGGTAAAGAAGCAAATAGAACCAAAAAAAAAGAGAGGGAAACTGTTTTTCAATAATCAAGTGTCCTCCCGCATCTTGATCACTCTGTTCGTTTTCTTTCATCTGGCTATACACAATGACAAAACGATTAAGAGATGAAGAGTTTGATGTTCCTTCTCCAGGTTCGGAGATCATAGAAACTCAGAGTACATCCAGCATATTAGATACCCAGGCTACCTCGATTTCGAGTCCTCCAAGCTCCTCTAAGATTGTTCATCTTGATGAATCTACTGGCGAAGGCTTAACAATAATGCGGTGCTCTTTGCCAGGCCATCATCGGGCATTATCCTTCCTTTCATACGACGACTATGAAATGCATTACAAGAAATCTCACATGAACCGATGTTTGGAATGCCGCAAGAATTTCCCTTCGGAACACTTTCTCAATCTCCACATTGAAGAAAACCACGATGCATTGGTTAGTGTTAGAAAGGACAGAGGAGAAAAGATTGTAAGATCCTTGGGAAATGACTTTTCTGTAGCTACTAATTCTCGGGTAGTATTCTTGCTTTGTTGAGGACTGTGATAGGAAATGCTCGACTCCCCAGAAGAGGCGTATGCATCTCATCGATAAACACATGTTCCCTCAGCAGTATGACTTTTTCGTGGTGAATGATGGCATTGATCATAAAAGCTCCATGCTTAGATCAGGCCGTCATGAGCACCGAAGACACAGTTCCACAGCACAGTTAAAATTTGAAGAAGTAAGACAACGCATCCTCACTACTGAGCTAACTACGAGCATGCAAGACAGCAAAGGAGAAGAGCATATCAGTAAATCCGATGGCTCATCGGTATTGACAAAAGATGATCGTATGACTGGGGTAGAAACAGCCGCACCAGTTCTGGAACCAGAAGACGATCACATGAAAGGACTAGAAACGGCAATGTCAGCACTGAGATTTGTTCCGAGCAGTGTTAGATTTGGAAGGGGGCGGGGAAGGGGAAGGGGTTTCAGCAGGGCCTGACATGACATAGATTTATGATTTTATGATGTTACGAGAATGAAAAGAGTCTATATTTCCAAACAAGCACTCGTTGCATTTGGCCAAACTCGTGACTTCCACAATAATTTGGAGCGTGTGAAGTCCGCATGGCTGATCACCGAATGAGAGATGGGTAGAACAACACTGGCTATCATTGAGATATGATTGATCGCTGGGGTTGAGCGTCTGAGCCCCGGTATCTAACATCAGGGTTGAGTATCTGAATAAGATTAGATATTCTAAACCGGCCAGATAGGTAGCAATATGCCTCACCTGGCATGTCATTATCATGTCAAGAAATCCCGTATGTAAAGTTCATGGCTTTCGAATAAAAAACAATTCATAGTGGGTATCTGTGTCCAAAGTATCCTCTATCCTAGCTCCCAAAACGCCAACATCAACCGATACCTATTTACAATGCCCGTGCTCGTCTGGTTGTTTCAAGAATCAAAATATATACTCATACGAGCTCCCCAACTGTCTCCCCTTGGGTTTATTGTAATCTGAAAAGGAAACGGATTTGCTTCGCTCGTGGTGATAGGTGGAATGTGATCTTTCTCCATGTTGACTGTTGTGACGATCTTCATTGCCGCTTTCAGCAACATCGCTTCCATGGCACTTCTGACTTTTGCTCGTTCTGTAAGGCGTAGTGTGAGCCAGCCATAACCATCTCATAGAGTATTCAAATATCCTTACCACTCTCTGTTCGCGGAGTCGCCAATGTAACATCCAAAGTCCACTGTTCCCAGCATACCTCTTCCTCCTTTGTTGTCTAGGTTAGCAGTGAGACATTTCGAATGGGAAGAATACGATCCGGATGATCGGAATTGTACTCCAGACTCAACATACTCCTTTCGTAAACCAAGCCTTTCTTCGCTTTTTCTCGAAGAACTGAACAGCCATTTGTCCTCTCACGCCAGTGTTTCTCGCGCCAAGATCCGAGCTGGTGTCTATTTCCCGCACCAGAGCGGCGGTCCTTTGATCAATAAGAGTTTCGATTTCGACATTCTCAATATATGGCAGGGTCATCTCGAGAACATCGCGCGTCTTGGGTACAATAGAAGGGAAGAAACGGTGGAAGAAAATGGTGTGTAGAATGCCTAGATAGGAGTCGACTTGAGTTAGCAGGCGCATATTGTAGCATGTTGTGCTGATAATCGCAAGAAAAACCATGTTGCTACTTGCCTCTAATGACCTCTCTCACCGAGGTTGGGTCAGCAAACACCTCAATGATATATTCGGGTGCTCGGCGCTGATCCATTGTAAATACTCAATCTTCTCATCTGCGTTTGTTGTTTTCAGAGTGTGAAGATGCCCTTTGGGAGGCTTTGGTCTTTGTGCATTTATTAAATGTTACATGGAGGGGTAAGGAGTTATGCAATATTACAGTAGTAGTCTAAATCTAAACTGGATTTCTTATCGGCGCAATCAGTGGATCCTGTGAAGTCACAGCCGAGTTGTGGCTGGTAATCAACATCCTCGGTTGCTTCAAATGACAACAAAGGGAGCTTCTTACATTTATCATAGGGAAACTCTGAATTTCATCATTCAACATTATTTTATTTTGTTCATCTTTTTCAACGTTATGTGATTGTGGTTTCATTCTTTTTTTTTTCTTCAAAGGAACAAAATTATGAATTCCGTTCGTAAATGGGCAAGGAGAAATCGAACTCCTCTTGCGATTGGCTTTGGGGTGATTGGTGTAGGCTATGTTGCTACTCAATATGTGTTGGGAAAGATTTCTGATGCTCGACAACGTATGAGTAGTGATCGTATAGCCCGAGAGAAGTATATTTAGTATCCACCGAGATAATGAACTGATGCTTATCCGCTTATTTTTAGTCTCCGCCGTCGATTTGAGCAGAATCAAGAAGATTGCACATACACCGTCTTGGCTCTCCTTCCCACAGCCACCGAGAACATTCTTGCAGAACTGGAAACGGAGAGGATTACTTACGAACTGCAACAACAGAAGGCCGCAAAGCAGGCGCGCAATGGAGAAAGTCGTCTATCAGAATTCGGCTCCAGTCCCCCGAGTATTACGGACGACGATGGCAGGAGCATGGCGAGTTTCAGTGATAGTGGAATGCATATAAGTCAGCTCGGCATACCCTCAGGATTAGAGCTAGGTGTTGATGGAGCACAAGATGGAGGGCAGCAAGGAGCACAGCAAGTCCAGAAAGTCAAAAAGTCGAAGATGCAGTTGTGGAACGACCTTAAGATTAGCTGTAAGCTAATTGGATTCAACTTTCAATTCATCGCTAACCTGTGCTAGCCATCACGCGATCGTTCACTTTGATATATACACTCTCTCTGCTCACACTTCTCACGCGAATACAGCTCAATCTTCTGGGACGTCGCAGTTACCTCTCGAGTGTGGTTTCTCTGGCTACCGGTGGCGTCGAGCAATCCACAATAAGCTTGGAGAACAACGATGATGATAATTCAGATCAAGCATATGGAAACGATTTCGAGACGAATAGGAGATATCTAACGTTCAGTTGGTGGTTGCTTCATAGAGGTTGGAAGGATGTTATGTACAAGGTAGAGGCCGCGGTGAGAGAAGTATTTAGGGATACTTCCATCAGAGAAGAACTTACCATGGCCAAGTTTTCCGAGTTAACGCTCGAGGTGCGTAAAAAAGTCGAAGGAGCTACCCCCGAAGATAGACAGGCAACTCGTTGGTTGCAGTATCTTCTACCACCACGAGACCAAGAGGATTTCGTTATCAAAGAATCCGGCATGGAAACTATGGAGCCGGAAATCCCTTCATCATCCCCCGTGTCACCGCTGAGGCGACTTCTTGATGAAACCTCTGATCTTATCGACTCTCCACCATTCTCTCACGTTTTGACTTTGCTTCTCGACGCTGGTTTCTCAACTCTTGTTGAACAAAAGATCGCCCAGCAAAGCTTCAAGGTTCCATCTCAACCTGAGGATGCTCGTGTTGCGGAAATCGTTGAGCCAAAACCGGTAAAATTGCCACTAATATTGGCTGTACTCACGAGACAAGCTCATTCCATTGGAAATGGTGTGCCCAATGAATATCTTCAGGCCATGGAGCAGGTTAGGGAATTGGAAGCTTTTGCCGCTGTGGTTTACTCTAGTCATGAGAATGAGATAAAGCCGGTGGATGACTTTGGGAGTGCTATATTGGTGCCAAAAAGCGGCCTGGGCGAAACTGAACTGGCCGTCGTGGCTTCTAATGGTCAAGACAGTCTCATAGATGTGGGAACGGCAAGCAGATTTGAAAGTGCATGGGGAAAAGCGGTCGAGCCCGCGGACAAGGCGACGTCGTTGTAGATTGTAGCACGAGTGAAATTACACAAACTCGAGAGGGTATTTGGAACATAGGAATTATTACTGGGCAGGATTTTGGGGGATTTATTGAGGCGAAAGAAGAAACGAGTTATGTAAAAGATACCAAAATAATGGCATAATTATATCATCCTTTAGGCAACAAGATCTATATCATCTACACCTTCCAGCTTGGCACCCTTTGAAGGACATGCATGCCATTGATTGAACTGAAGTCCAGAATGTGTAGCATCTAAGCTTTTGAGAACCCATTTAATCATCCAACCCAAGTTGGGGGTATCGAAGAGTGCCCAGGTGCCGTAAGGTAGTTAAATGTGGGGAATTAATTACTGTCGAATCTTTGGACGACTACCAAGATGAGACTTGGCCCCCCTCCAACTGGAGATGTTCATGGTTTGTATTCCTACAGAGTCTCGTAGGGGCCCCTTTTCAATTCCCTCAAATCTCGATTCCCGTATTCCTAAACGCCTCAGCCTGCTTCTATTTTGTCTCGTTGCATTCCTGTTCAAATTAAGTTCTACGCGGTATTGAATGTACACTGCGTGTACGTCGTCAGTCTCGCCGAGGGTATTGTGCATCAAAGGACGCCTTTGACAAATTGGTCGAGGGCCAGCTCGAAGAGCTCGTTCGCAACTCCTTGGCCTCCAGGGTGCTCGACGGGTGATAGCGGGTTCTTCACAACTGTCACGTATCAGCACACGTGCCAAGGACGATAATGAGCCGCAGCCATACCAAATTCTACATAGAGATTGACATATATCTGATGTAGCACCTGTCTCATAGCCAACGTTTGCGTGTCCGTCAGCATCACAAACTTGATGTTCGTTGGCGTCTCGTAATAATGCAACTTGTATTGTCCCGTTCGAAAGGATATGAAGCTGTCGTCGGGGCCCCCCAGCTTCCTGACCATGTTGCGCAGGGAGAATATGGTGCCGAATATCAGCTTTGCGTCATCTTGCGCACTCAGCTTTCCCGGGCGGTTCTTCGGAACCGCCAGTTCTGGCACGTTGATGGGAGGGACGGCACTGGAGTTACTGGAGCCGGAGACGGGTCTTGCGCGGTTGCGTTGGTCGTGGTGGAGAGGGGTCGCTCTCGTGTTTATTACGGTGCCAGAGTTTGGAGTAGATGCATTCGGCTGGGGGGGGGGGGGGGGGCGGGTTAGTGTTTGGAGTCATTTCCCAGCAGTGGATTGACTTACTATGCCTGTCAAATATGTAAAAGGAATAGACAACCATGTTGGAACAATAGACCAAGTCAGTGTAGTCTGAGGTACTGCGGAATGGTTGTTATGTGGAAGAGGAGGGGAGTAGTTTCAGCCTCTTGTGATATTTACACAAGGCTTTGGTTGTATGTATGTATGTACTTAGTATGTATGTATGTATGTATGACGGTAGGTAGGTATGTATGGGGAGGCTGGTGGGCTTTCACATGGGTGGGTAGTTTGGTGGTTTCACCGTCCACGTTAATCAGATTCTCCGTACTAGTAGTCCGTAGGCTTTAATTTAGGACCTGGGCAGGCTTATACTTCAATAAATAATAGGTAGGTAGTATTTAGTTAATAATAATAGTAGTAGTAGTAGTAATAATTAATCATAATAATTCAGTAATTCAGTAATCCAGTAATCCAGTAATAATCCAGTAATCCAGTAATCCAGTAATCCAGTAATCCAATGATAATAATAATATAATACTAATAATAATAATGATAATAACAACAACAACAACAATAATAACAGTAAAAATAACCATCCACGCTAAAAGGGCGCTATCAAATTAAGCTTTTATAAAGCTAACCAAACTTAATCCCTATTATACTCTGGACAGTACCCGTCGACCTGCCTAGTATTCAATTCCAAGGATCGGCCGAATCCTTGATCAAAGCTCCTCATTCGTCAAGTAATTTTCGAGAGCCTTACAAGTTACCATTCATTCAATCCACTCAATCCATTCAATCCATTCAATCCATACCATTCATACCATTCATTCAATCCAACCTGATCTTTCAAGGTTCTTCTCTTCAATACATATTCTCCTCTTTCTTTGTATTTCATTTATTCAACCTTCATATTAGCTGCTCTTTGGCTTTAGATATGAGGTGAAATATTTATAATTAATTTCACAAATATGTCTTCATTCGCTGGCGATTGTGAACCACCAGGTCATCCAGGTGATATTACTCAAAAAGAAGCTGATGCAGGCATTCTTCCTTCTCATGGTAAGTGAGGTTTCTCCATTATCGACTGTCGTCACCAAATCGCTTCATATTTTAAAGTAATAACTCACCCTTTATATAGGCATTTCTCTCGACATACCAGGTGAACTAGTCAATGGCCGCCCTCCAATAATACAATATCTGTAAATCCCCTCTAAACGAACCCTCCTTATCTTTATCTCCTCCCACTGATAGATCTTTGAGTTCCACCCCCGCATATCAAAGCCCTCTCCGACATCACCGTCGCAGTGCTTCTGCGCATCGGGAAGTAAAGGTTTGCTTCGAGTCCCAAGAGCTGCTGTTCGCATAAAGATAATATGCTGATCATGAAAAGGAAACACTTAATGCAAGATCTGAGTACATGAATAATGAGGAAGATGGACGAGCGGAACACCATATCAACCAATATATCATCAAGGATGAAATTGGTAGGGGCTCTTTTGGAGCGGTTCACCTAGCTGTGGATCAGTATGGAAAAGAATTTGTAAGGGCTTCTGTCCTAAATCGCCGACTCTGGGCTTAATATTGGGTATATAGGCTGTCAAAGAGTTCTCGAAATCAAGATTGCGGAAGAGAGCACAATCAAATATCCTTCGAAGACCGCATTATGTTAGACGACCAGGACATCTCGCAGCAGGGAGCGGCTTCAATTCTCCTTTGCATCGACGTTCGGCCTCCGATATCCACATCAATGAGCAACAAGGAAACCCTCTATATTTGATAAAAGAGGAGATTGCTATCATGAAGAAATTGAATCATCCAAATCTTGTCAGTTTAATAGAAGTACTGGATGATCCCGAGGAAGATTCTCTGTACATGGTTCTGGAGATGTGTAAAAAGGGAGTCGTTATGAAGGTTGGTCTTGGAGAGAAGGCAGATCCGTATGACGTTGAAAGTTGCAGGTGCTGGTTTAGGGATCTAATCCTTGGCATTGAATATCGTGAGTACTCTCATGGACTCCCTGTCTTGGTAGATAAGTTTGCTCATATTACAAAGTTCATGCTCAAGGCGTCGTACATCGGGACATCAAGCCAGACAATTTACTATTGACTGAAGATGATGTCTTGAAAGTTGTGGATTTTGGAGTTTCAGAGATGTTCGAGAAGGCCTCAGATATGATGACAGCCAAATCTGCAGGATCTCCAGCTTTTCTACCGCCAGAGCTGTGTATCATGAAGCACGGCGATGTCTCCGGGAGAGCAGCTGACATCTGGTCTATGGGTATCTCACTATATTGCCTGCGCTTCGGCCACATACCTTTTGAGCGAACAGGAGTCCTTGAATTATATGAGGCAATAAAGAACGATGAACCGGACTATGGGCCGGATACTGACCCTGTGTTTGTTGATCTGATGAGCAAACTCCTGGAGAAAGACCCCAAGAAAAGAATTACCATGGATGAAATTCGCGTATGTCTTCCCTTACGTTTTGGAGCCAGAGATGGCTGATATTTAGTAGACGCACCCTTGGGTGACCATTAACGGAACCGATCCTTTGCTATCAAAAGAAGAGAATATAGCAAACCTGGTTGAGCCGCCTAGTGAAACCGAAGTCAATCATGCAATAACCATTAAAATGAGAGGTCTTCTCGCAGTCATGAAAGCCGTTAAAAAATTCAAGAGCAAATTAGAGCAAAGAAGACCTAATGCCATTTCTGAGACGTTAGGAAAGGGTATTCGTGTGCTGCACCCGTCGATGGGGATGGACGAGCAACAGGAATCAACACTTCATAGATCTAAAAGTGCAGATCTCGAGGACAGAAGATTAGTCGAGGCGGCGCTTGCTGCTGAAGGCATTCACCACGACGGCACATATCCATCTGCTGATGGAACTAGGACTATGACGAGCAGGATGGATTCTTCCAGCACGATTGTAGCGGATGAGGAACCCACTGACAAAATTCAGTCAGGACAGAAGATTACACAAACTGATTCATCTGATCCGATAACCAAACATTCAGAGCTTCGGGAGCAGCACTCTGGCGACAAAGGGCATGCTCATGATCCTTTGGATGAAGAACCTCTCTACTTAGGAATTGGCGCTGGAATTGGGGACGGTGATTCTTTAGACGCACCAGTGCAGGATCTGATTGCTGAATCTCCGACAGCAGCGGAGTTCAGCATATACGACACCGCATATCAACAAGAGGTCGAGCGAATCCGTGCTGCCCGAGGACATGCTGCAACTGTCTATTTGACCCGACGAGTTGACCATAAGAAAGAATACAAGGCCGACCGTAACATGATCAACCTACCGCATCACGCGGATATGAAAGGTCGAATTCAAGAAGGATGGAAAGGCCTTGTGGACCGCGCTCAGGAAAATAAAGATGAACTCTCCCTCCATGAGAAACTCACTGAAGGTCATCAGGCTTTCTCAGATCTGGTTGCCAAGGCGGTAGAGAATACGAGAAACATGGGAAGAGACATCAGTGAGAGGGGTGGGACTGCTTTTGACAACGTATTACATGGGGCGATGGAAAAACGAAAGGAAAAGGTCGAGGCTGAGGAGAAAGGGGAAGATGCCAGCCCGTAATATAAATGCTCCAGGGATGGAGGGCATTAGTGGTGCAGGCCTTGCACTCTGAGGAATTTGCGGATGAATTGACACGATTCTTGAATACCATAGTTTTGCGCCATAACATAATCATCTATTGTAAGTAGGTCTGGAGATCTTAAGCATTTGATCTCCTAGTAGAAGCGATCAAACTTGTTTACCTGTTTACCTGTTTACCTGTTTACCTGTTTACCTGTTTATTATGCAGAAATACAATATAATTCATGCATCTCGTGTTCTAGGTCTAAAATCTACGCGCCGTCCGTAGACCCAGCTAGCTTCCCATGACCCCCTTCCTCGAAGCGAGCGGGAAAACAGCGTCATTGTCCTTAACTAATCTAAATATTGCCATTGTATTATTTGATCCCAAGAAACAGCCCAGTATACTCCAGCTATCCAAGGTAAAGTCATGTACGAATCTTGATTCCACTGGCACCTTCCGAGCTAGATGAACGTCGTATTGTCTTATTGAAAAGAAATTTGACCTCGTACTCCACCTGAGCACATCTTGACAGCTTGGCTGCATTACTGAGAGGTTAAAACCTTCGTTGTCATCACGGTACTGAATGTTTCTCCCTTGGATTAAAACTGTGCAGGTTTATCCATTGAAGCGGATCTCACATAACGCCTGCCAGGCCCATCTCAAGCGACATAGCATGCACAATGCCCAACCCTTCACTAATATCAATCTGAATGTTTCCTTCCCTTACCGTCCTACCCACATGCCCTGAACGCCAAATGCCAAGTGCTGGTATCACCAAAGCAAACAGCGCAATAAGTGCACCATCAGACCAACCCGTTTTCCTTTTTAAAATCCCCGCATGGATTGTTTCCTCATGTGTCTGTCATGATCCTTAAATGAGTAGCATTGGTTCTCTGGCCATCATAACCCAATCGGTACCTGTTGCTCCATTGATAAAGCCCACACCTCTCTCGTACTTTCATTCTACGTAGAAGCCCAAACGCAATGAGCGCACCCGCAAACAAGATGGAAAAAGGCCATCCGCCTAATCGCTCGACGCACACCCTCTGCATCCGCAGCTCACGCACTGGATCTCCTGGTCCTCTTTTAGATCCGCCTTGGGAACGCGGCATATGCATGTGGAGTTGAAGTTTGTCTCTTTCGTCTGCACGCATTTGAGACAGCACAGCTATTCCCAAGCCCACATTAGCAAACCGGTCGATCCCCAAACGCGCCCCTCGTCCTCTCCTCTCCCAAGGGAATACTGACCTTCTCGTACCCCTCCTTCTTCCACTTTGCCACGAGCGTCGCGTCGCACTGGCCGTTCTTCACACACCAGTCGTATAGCGGCTTGCTGATCTTCTCGTCGCAGTACATGTCCCATACGTATCTGCTTCGCTGATGAACGATCTGTGTGATTTCCCAGGTGTTTTGGTGGCGCGGGCCGGTTCCGGGCGGGGCGGCAATGGCATCTTTCATCTTGTTGCTGTAAACCAAGAGGGAATCTTCAATGTCGCTGTAGCCTTGGGGAGGAGCTTTGCGCTTCGAGGAGTGGCGGATGGCAGGCATGGTTGCGGTTGCGATGTGGTGGTTCTTGTAGTTGTTGGGATGCTCACGGTCGCGATGAATTATCGGGGGGTGCTTGATGTTTGTGGACGTGGAATTGTAGTCGTGGTGATGTCGAGAGATTGATTATCTGTCGCGGGGGTGATGCAAGCACGGAAGCTCTCGTACAAAAATTAATTGGTCAGCCTCGAGCTTCAGCTTTAAGGTTTGCCCGGTTTCACGTGATGCGTTTTAATCGGTCGCTTCTATCAAGGAACCTCCTCCATCTTCTGGGTTTGAATTGAAAGCAGACCACAACGAATCAGCTACAATGGTTATTAATCCTACCTATCTTGCGCAGCGGACGCGTCAGTGTAAGTTAAGATCCTCGGTCTTTTGGGGGTGTCTTTTTCGGATATGGTGGAAGAGAAAAGCTAACTGATGCGGCAGCTGTTAACTGGACTGATGCGAAATCACGAGTATTGAAGAGTTACAGAGAATGGATCCGTGCCGTATGTTTGCTCTGCATCGTTGGAAATAGTTGGAAGAAGTGGCGGATGTTCCAGGGGCAGAGAGACTGATGGGTGTTGCTGTAGGCTCCGGAAATCCAAACGATGTACTCGCTCGGCATGCCAGTCTCACAATTGAGAACGAAGATGCGATCGGAATTTGAGAGGCATAGATATGTGAATCAGATTGGAACGGTGGACAAGCTCTTGTATGAGAGTCATGCTGAATTCCAGGTACGTTTGACGTTGCACAGAGCTTATTTTTGAAGCACACTGGGGTCTAGGTGGAAGAGAAGAGTTGTATTAGATCGTATTGTAGTGAGAGGGCTGGGTATATGGCAAAGGATGAGATGTATTAGCAGCAGTATAGGGTGCTGTTTGCAGATCCCGGGTGCAGTGCATTGTACCTGGAGTGTATTTTCTAACGTTGAGCCATTACAGGAGACATTGAATTACTGGAAACAACTTCCACACATCTTGAAGTATTTCCGACAAGAAGAAGACCCAACTGCAAGACTACCACAAAATTTCATGACTGGTTTCTTAGAGGTATGCCTACCGTTTTCTCCCATCTTCAATGCATTCTAACCACAAATCACAGGGACGCAATTAGAAGTTGTTATCATATCTTTGTCGCTTTGTACATATCCCAATGAACCTCAATTGAACTCCATGAGACCTTTCCCTTGTATACGCCTTGCAATGCCTTGATCTCTCGATTCTCATCCGCAATATTATGTCGTTTATTCTTCCATTCTAGGAGCCATGTACTCTTGTCGTGCCGTTGTAAACTTATCAGCAACTACATCACAAAGATCTATCAAATCATCCAAACCCTTTCTCAAAGCATCTTCGGCCGACATTGCTGTTACACATTAGTCAATTGGGCCCATACAACAAGGAACGGATAACACTAACTGTACGTTTGAATTCGAACGTTCATCAACTCTTCCGAAGGATGCGGTATCGAATATCCGCAGAATTCAACATCAGGGCTATCAATAGCATGATCAGTATACATTAATTAATCTATGGGTCCAACAGATAGACAAAAACATGACATACTTCTTCATAATAATATATCTCAATGCATTTCCCAATGTATGGTCCTCCTTTTTAAACTCGAAAGAAGCGGCAGTATCTGTCGACCCAGGAAGCTACAATTCAACCAAATTAGCACATGATCCTATCGATGAAAGAGTCTTGCGCTCTTACAATACGAAGCCTCTGTTCTTGGAACATCATCGCAGCGGGGTTGTGAGGATCTTCGCGCATAAGGACTTCGCCTTCAGACTCCGTGGGTACCTCAGCCATGGGCACATCTTCTGTTGATGCTGCTGCAGATTTTTCTGCTTCCTTCTTTCGTGGTGCCATTATGAATTGATTCTGGGGATTGATGTCGTGGTAGAAATGAGCGCAGAGAGATGTCTGATTTGGGATGAATTACAAGATTGATAATTTTGATAAATTTTATTGATAGTATCACATGCTGATAAGAAGTTTATTAGCCTTAGTCCTCAGGCTACAACATGAAGCTGGATCTTTGAGTTCAAGCCTGAGGCATATCTCTGTGCACCTTCAGCTGCCGTGATATTTCCCCATTTTGAAAATCTCTACCCAGGTATTATTATCCATAGGAATTTCGAATGTTTCCAGAATGTCTATGATTAATTTATCCATTCGTCCCCTTTTCTGGAATTCACAAATAAGGCCAGAGAATGTTTCAAAGTCCAATAGACTTTGTTTGTTCTCAATGAGCTTCACCACTTATGCAAGTTTTGATAGGCTAAAAGGGTCGACATTTGACGCTCAGTGGCGGCAAATGAGCTTCAACCGTTTAAAGACCTTGGGCTTGTGTATGACCCGAGTGGAAGGTTAAGCTATAGAATAGGGGTTATCTCGATAACGACAATGGCAGGCCAGCTGGAAACGTCATATATTTCACGGTCTTAGCTTTAAGGGGGATGTGACTCTTGGGTGTGACTCTTGGCTGTTACACTCGCGCGCGGCAAAGGAAGATCAAGCAATCTTTGTCACTCGTTAGCAGGTGATCAGGTAGGTCTCGGGTTCTTTTTCGAGAGATGCTGTACAGTGTACAATACTCCGTACAGTCGAAAAAATAATCAATAGTGCCAAATCCGGGGTATCTCTGTAATATACCGAAATGATACGATGTCGATTCCACTCTTTCGGAGGACTGTACCAATTCGACAATCAAGCGTCCCATAATACCGTTGGGGTGTGTTCCACTGCATACAACACATAACGGAGTCACCTGCTGAGAGTACGAAACAGAGTGTGGCGCAGGATCCACGAATGGATTCCTCACGATTGCCTCATCTTCAGGTGAAGTCACACATAGCCTTGCCACGAATAGATGCAGATGCTCCATATTTTATCTGTCATCAAAGGAGTTGAGAGAATGATCCCTTTTGGTTTTGCCTCTTCTACTGTATGTACCATGTACTCTGTACATGTCCACGACTCCACGGGTATCTTGAAAGATGAGACACCAATCATATACGACCAAATCAATGACCACTTTATTTGATTATTTGATTATTTTGTTTTATTAGTATCAAACTATCTCTGCACTCCGTAGATTTAATTATATTAACTTTACTTGCTCCTTCGTTCCTTAGATATTAATGTGAGCCTTGTTCGCAACCATTCCCTCTCTCCCTCTTGTACTGTATCAAATTACATTACTCTCAATCGATTCATTACAGTACCCAATCCTTTTTGTTTTCAACGCGTCCAACACTTCTCCTCCATCAAGCTTCATGTGGGGAAGTTTGATTGGAGGGAGATGATGAGCCGCGTTTCAAGGAAAATCATTCATGGAGACATTTGGTTGGCTATATTTTTTGAACTAGGGTGTCAATTTGTCAAACGCAACCGTCGCAGTTATCACAGGGATTCTTTGGGCCAAACCCGCATGGACCACCTCTCGAGTGTTGGAGGGGTTCGCTGGCTTTTTGTTTTATTTTTGTTTTTTTCTTCTTCCTTTCTTTTCAGAGCCGGCTTCGGTCGGTTCTTACTTGCCTTTACTGGACGGAGTATATAATAGGTAGACTAGGTAGAGTGGAAACTCGCTGTTTGACGAATGATCGTACTGTAAGTACTAGGTAGACTTGGAAGCTGTCAGACCTGAAAGCTATCGATGTGAAGAGTTACCATGCATATTTATTGATGTCTGATTGGAAGCTCAGAAGACGCCAAGGCAACTTTCTACTAGTAGCGTCACGTACACTTTTTGTGGCTCTCAAGTAGTCAGTCATCTACATGCTTATCGCAAAGTATTCAGGACTCAGGAGGAACAACAATGATGGATGATGATGCGAGGAGAAGGAATACGAATCTATCTGAGGGGGGCGACCCGAGAGACCTGAGAGCTGGATCATTCCCGAATCCCAATCCCAATTCCATCATCATCATCATCATATCTTATTAATCTGAAATGATATTCCTATGGCTCGAGGTCAGGTCATCATCATCATCATCATAGCTTCTTCTAACACGGCCTACTTAAGTACTGTATGATATAGGAAAGAAGAGGGGTTTGTGTTCACAGACCATGCTTATCCTTCAGAGCACACGATTGATCGTCAGGGCGACAAGCGAGAAAAGATTGAACAATATCGAAAACATTCACATTCACAATAATATTAACATTCACAATAACATTATCATTATCATTAACATTAACATTAACATTAATACTAGCATCAACATCATCAACCTCAACATCCACATCAATATCCCACAAATCAGAACAAACTTTGATGCAAATACAGTATTCGAATAATAATAAATGTGATAAGAGAGACCCGTGGACATGCATACCTAGAGTATTCAGTACTATTCACATGCAAGATCTAACGATTTGTTCTCAAACTCGTGTGATATATATTAAATATTGGCCAGATCAGGACTATACCTCATTTCATAAAATTATCATTGAAACAAAACTTACGAAAGGGACCACCGATAAGCTAAGGATAATGATATGCAATTTGGATAAAATTGATGCAGGACTAACAAGGGTTTCACTAGGGCATTGTGAAATATTGAATTTACAGATCCTGCAGATCAACTACAACAAGGGTTGGAAACCCAAAAGTATGGGAGAGAGGGAGGAAAACCATCTTTTGAAGTTTTGAATGATGAAAGTCTTTTTCCAAGGAAGCGTTGGTGAATGTTTGCGGATATGGTTATGGGTATGGTATGGTTTGGTATGGTATGGTACGGTATAGTACTACGATATGAGATGGTATGGTCAGGTCAGTTTGCTTTAGATCAACAGAATGAGACTCTCCTTTTTCGTTACTCTTTTTCCTTTCCCTTTTCCCTTTTCCCTTTCTTTGCCCTGGCTTTCTTTTCCTTTTCCTTTTCCCGTTTCCCGTTTTCCTTGAGACTTTCTAACGGGTAATCCATACAATAGTGACAATTCCTTGATCATATATGTCTTGTATTCATTGGAAGAGAAAGAAAAGGCCAAGACATTTAGGATTTGATTCATGTTTTAATGGCCAACCATCATACCATGTCCACACTCCACCACTTAAACACAAGCTGCCAGATCTAATCTATTATTCTCTTCTCCTACTTCGTTAGAGCTTTTCCCTCTTTATCCGAGTTCCGCCAGCTGGACTCTGGACTCTAAAGGTGTTAGGTACTGCACCACCACAGGACGGAATATGCCTTGGGAGTTGAATCTGGAACACTACAGTCAAGTCAAGTCAAGTATGTACTCCGTAGTTTTGATTGTCATAAAGTCCAAGCTTCCCCTTGAGCTTCATTCATTTCCTGAAAGGGAATTGCGACTCGGGAAGTCACTTCTGTGTGTGAAAGATGCTGCTGCATTAGGAAGTATTATACGTATATTATATGCATAAGCTTTCGAACCATCCTTACCGATAGACACTATATATATATATACCTCTGTCTCTCTCTCTTCAAGTTCCTATATATCCATGAATATAACAACAACTGCATGTGGACATATATATAGGTTCATCCTTCATCTCATCCTAAATTATGATATCAATGCTTGAGAGCAGCTGAGCATTGATCTTCAACTTAAATAGAATCCTTAAACATCAGATCAAACATATCAAACCAACCATGGAAACAAAATGTCAGGAAATCTGTATCGATGAGATAAAACAATCATTTGGATCTTCACCCAAATCCTCAATCCCTCCCTCGATAATAAAACTCTATATGTATCCAATTTTCTGTTCCTTGGGGTCTTCCTTTGAACTAATCTCCATATCCACTTGCTCTGAGAATCATAATCAATACTGTATTGGTATCCTGGATTCCTGGATTCCTAGATTCCTAGATTCCTAGATTCCTGAATTCCTCTGCATACTTTTAGACCTTTGAAGACGTATGTAGCCACAATGTAGCAGAGAACGTTTTGCATTCAAAAATACATGAGACTGGGAACTGGACTGGAACATATAATTTCCCTCTTCGACAAATCATCTTCATCTCCGTCCAATGCTCTCTTTCCAATGGCTCTGTGAATCTATCGAGAGTTTGACCCCCTCCTCCCTTTCTCTTAATCTTCTCTGAGAGAGGTTCAAACTTCTAATGTCGGACTACACAATTACAATCCACACACGAGTTAGAACTGGAAAGCAACGCTTTGACTCTTGGACCGGGGATGTCTCAATGGTACAATCAATGGAATGGGACTTTGCTGGCTGGAGATACTACGTGACTGTATTTATTGGACGGGATACTACTCTCTTGTACCGGGAAAAGGGTACCTAGGTAGGCATGTAGGGAGATAGATATGTAAGTAGATATGCTGTTGTTGTATGTATGGCATGTGGTATGCATGGTAGGTATATAGCTACGGAGAAAGGATGGGTTGGGTGCATTAATCTTCATATCCGATATCAACATCTATAATCTATCAATCCATCAATCAATCAATCAATCATATACTTTTACCACCTGCCTATCCACATGCAATCAATACCGAACTCCAGCTACTTTACTTGCCATATCCAAGACTTTCATCTTATGTATCAACACGGTACTGACTTGACGGACTGACTGACTGTATGCTCTTTCGGTTCCCCGTCCATCTTTCATAATCCATACAAATCAACACCCACCGACGGAGACTAGATATGTAACTCGTATACAGACGATGTCATCCAGGTCCCCATTGAATGAATCCATGATGGCCAACAATGAAGGATATCAAACAATCAATCATACAGCCCATACAGTCCATACAGCCCATACAGCTCACACAGCTCATACAGCTCATACAGCCCATACGGAGCAGCCACAAACAGCCGAAGAGAACCTTGAATAACAACAGCCTGGATAACCAATGAATCCATTCCCACCATGTTCCTTTCCTTACCCAAGTAGTATTAGACGACCAGTGCACCATCATCCTCGGATGTTTGAACCTCTTTTTTTCTTACTTTCTTACTTTCTCACTTAGAGCTAGTTGCTTTCTTGCTTTCTTTTCCCTCTGATCGACCTGCTTGACCACTTTAAGAGGTGGAGGTGGTTTCTTCATCCACTCGATCCAATTAATTTGAGAATCAAGGGCCTATGGATTGTTTATTATTGATTGTATTATTGTTATTGGTTGCTCTGTACTTTGCAGTGCTGTACGGAGTATCTTATAAGGAAGAAAAGGTTTAATATCAAATGAATTTGTTTGATTATACAAGTAACGTTTTGCCTGCCCATCTACTCATCTACTCATCTGCTCATCTGCCTACCTACCTACATACCTACCTACCTACCTAGCATCCATTACCAGCATACCTAGTCTCCCTCGTAGTAGTATAGAAAGTATCCCTCGTAGTAGTGTTAGATGATACCCAAGTAGCTTTAGTTGCTTTCCTCGCTCTAGTCTGCTAATACGTTAATGTTAATAACTCTCCGTATAGAGTACTTGCTAGACTTAGTAAACTTACTAGTAACTTAATAATAATAAGAATGATAATAATAATAATAATAATAATAATAATAATAAGAATAATAAGAATAATAAGAATAACAAGAATATGAAATCCCACTAAGAGTTCTTTACCTTTCCTGTATACGAAATAACCTGAAACACACCCGCCTAATCACCTCGATTCTCTCCAAAGCCTGTTAAAAAGCCTCGATTCATGGATTCATAAAACCTCACCGCCACCCATCCTGATCAATTCTGACCTTCCTCAAACTGTTGCGATCTCTTTTTATGAAGAAGAACCCCTCTTTTGATCGGATCTGTTACTCTTTTCTCTCTCTCTCGCGCTCTCTCTCGCCTTCTTCTTCTTCTTCTCCTTCTTCACCTCTCCGAGTCTTGATCTCTCATGTAGTTTGGTTGATCATCCATAAGCTCAACAAACAAACACAAACTACAAAGGTACCAAGCTTCCCACCATCTCCATCCCCATCACCCAAGATATATCGACTTTGAGAAGCTTCCTTTTCCTCTCTCGAGTCTCGACGATACCAACCAACTTCTTCTATAATACCATCCACATCAAGTATTATACCGTTACGAGTCAAGTCTAGTCGAGCCGAGTCAAGTCCAATCAAATCGGGTCAGGCCAGGTCAAGTCAAGTCAAGTCAAGTCACGTCACGTCACGTCAGATCGTTCAAAAAGGGAAATTCAAAGTATCAACCTTTTCATCTGCGCATGCATACTAGGTACATACAAACATCCAAACGTACATACGTATCACGGCTCAGTGATTCACACATCATCCATCATTCATCATCCGTACAGTCACCACACTCACCACAGTCACCACACTCATCCCAACCTTGGAATAACAAAAGAACGACATAACGGGGATTACCTATCTACGCATTGTCCTCAGTCAATAATTCACTACGTAACCAACCAAAGGTCCAAACTCGAGCCAAACCAAAATCGACTCGCGTTAAGAGCACGCACCCTCAGGTCATTACTACAAGCTTCAGCTGTGGTAAGTAAACTCTAATCGGTTCGTGTCGACGGAACGAACCTGCAACAGTGTATTAGTTTCTTCATCGTCTTGTGGTTTGGCGACTCTGTACTCTTTTGTACGTCGGAGAAAAGTATAGTAATCAAATTCTACGCTGAACTTTGTGGGAAAAATACACCGACCGACGGACGCACGAATCCGAATCTTGAAAGATACGGAAAAGAGGGAGGGTACAAGAATCGGAAGGGAAGAAGTCAAAGGCAAAAGGGAAAAGGCGAAAGGCAAAAGAGAAAGAGAAACAGAAAGAGAAAGAAGGAAAGACAAAAAAGAAAAAGGGAAAAGAGGAGCCATCTACTAACTGCATTGCATCGCACTGCACCGCACTGCACTGCACACACTACACTGCACTCGGCATCATACACACCATCCCACCACATCGCTCACAGGAAACAAGTAAAGTGCATTTTATTTACTTTGCATTGTGAAGAAGAGATTTAAAAGTTACTTTGCTTACAAGCGATTGATTGGAGAAGAGGAAGCGAGAGAAAGCTCCCTCATTTTCAAACATCAGCAAGTTTCACCCTTTTCCCACATCACTTTAACAACTTCTTTTTTTCCCTCCTTTACTCAATCTTTCCACCTCAAATCAAAATGAGTACTGCTATTGCAATGGCTCCTTCACCAGTACCTCACGATAGATCATCATATGTTGATATTGCCCCATCCAAACCTTCGAATTCTCCTCCGGCGCAAAGAATACCTGCCTCGGCCACACCGAGTGTAACTTCAGCGACACAACGTACAGGGAGCGGAAGTCCAAAATCAACTCCAGCGAAACCATCCCCCACTGTGTACGTACTCTGCTTGAGATGATCCATTGATAAGCACAACTAGACTAACATTATAATTTCGATAGATCTCGAAATGGTGCACCACCTAAGATAATTGTTAAAAAGGAACCGTCTTCGCCTGAAATAACAGCATCTTCCCGTCACAGGCCCCGAAAGCTTGACCTCACAAAAAACACCTCCAGTGCCAACCCGGGTACTGGAAGACCATCAGCTAGTCAATTGACAGGAAGAGGTGCCGAGAGTAGTGGACTGGGTATCCAAGACGTCGGATTGGCATGCCTCTCGCCAGGCTTTGTTACACAAGATCCAACGATGCGAGAACAATTACAGCGAAGTTTATCTGTACGTGAACAGCAGAGACATATCATCGAATCGCGGTTGCAACAATCGGCTAAGCCAGGTGATGCGCCAATGGAAAGTGCCAAAGAAAGGGAATTGGGTGGGTTGCCAGCGAAGACTCCAGGTACTTCGAGGAGAAAAGCGCCACCAGGTCTAAGCATTGTTGCACCGTCCCATGAACAATTCGCAGACGAAAGAGTCATCCAATCCGCTCCAATGCACCACAGCTTTCCTGGCAGACATCAACCACAACCTCTCACTCGTCACGTCGCAAATCAACCATCAAATCTTTCTAATACATCTCACATCCACCACATTCCTGCTACTCAAACAGCCAACAGGCTACCGCCCATCTCGGATGTCTTCGCGACTGAAGGCTTAGGGGCCCATCGTGAAACACCACGACCAAACTTCTACCCAAATTCCAGCTCGAATTCCAATTCATCGCATTCTAACTCGAGGCCAAACTTCCCATCCCCTGGACATGCTCCACAGCCACCAGCTTCTGCAGGCCATCAGCGTCCTCGAGAGTATCGTTCTGCTGAGGAAGCACAAGCTGATCTGGCCGGTGGTCGTCCCGAACTTTTACCTAAGCTTGTGCACTACGGAGGTCACCAACCCCCTACGCCTCCATCGCCTACAAACGTCAACGCAAGACCGTCAGAGGCTGGCCGAAGCAGCGGTAGAAGAAGACCCAGGGCAGAGTACGAAGAGGGAGCCAGTCCACCACTCGGACAAGGTCCACCAACCTCACGAAGAACTGGACCATTTGGTGAAGGACGAGATAGCCCAATGACATCACAACAGAAGAAGGAAGAGTTCTTGCGCCTGTGTCATCGGGCTTGGGATCTCTTTCATTCTTAATTGATTCCTGGTGATCCTTTTTTTCTTTTGTCTATCCAGCAATAATGCTATAACCGGAGCTTCACTTTTACTTCTGGAACTGCAATACTCTTTTTGCGACTTATGATGACTGGGCACGTTGTACGTGCCTGTCCATATACTTTCTTGAGCCATTACCGTCTAATGAATACTTGCATCTTCACATGCTTGATGAGTTGATTCATGGTTATAATGGACACAATATATTTAATTCGCTAGGGTGGGTGGCTGGGGTAGGGTGAAATGGTGATGGATGGATGGGGAAAAGGAATGGTATACAATGATTTTCCATGAGGGTTTTCGGCGACCTTTCAAGGTTGAGGGGGCAAGGCGGCAAGGTATGGGAGGGAAACTTTTGAGAAAAGAAATGGATTTTATTCTACATCAATAAAATAACCCTCTAATATTTTATTCTTCTCTTGTTGTGTTTTGGGGGTGTGATAGTTCAGTTATAGTACAGTTTGATGTTGTTGGTCAAGCAGGGTATGGAAAGTGGATGGGGATGGGGATGGGGATGGGGATGGGGATGAGAGCTTGATTTGGGGTCTTGAGAGAGGTCTAGGAGTATGGGCGTCGTGATTTGGATGGTTGGCGAATTGGCATGGATGGCTAGGGAATTGATCATTGTACTTTTGGGGACGGATTCGAATTGCACTGATCCATTTCATTGATCATTAGATGGAATATCAATGTGCTCTATACTTGAATCATATTCCTTTCTTCTAATTCCTGTGTTTGATTCATGAACCCTTGCGGGTATGTGTGCAGTGTCACCTCGTCTGCTTTGGGCTTGTTCTGTGGGTTTTGCCTGTTGCTGATGGGGGGTGAGTCATCGGTGTTGTTGGTAGTGAGGGAGGGAGTGAGGGAGTGAGTGGATCGACATACCATGATAGATACCAAGTACGATAATGATGATCATCATGAGAATAACACTTCACAGAAAACTCCCTCCTCGACAAGAAACCCCCAAGGAAGAGTAAGGGAGGAGGCCACCATGGTGCCCGAAATATTCATCTATCTACTTATATATGTATATATGTATATATTGGAGAGATGACTAGAAGATAGACAGTCTTCGGGCATGTCGATTGATCACCCCGAGATGACTGACTGACTGACTGACTGACTGACTGACTCGACTTATAATTCTCGTCTAATTACTTACTCGTGGGATCCGCGCTACAGGTGGAGCACTGGTGGAGAGAGAGAGAGGTGGGCCGCGGGGTGTGCATTTGGGTCTCTGGTTTATGTGCATGTGGTTTAGGGTGGAAGATGGGAGATGGACGATGGGAGATGGGAGATGGAATTGGGCATATAATTAGTTCCCATCACCACGCACCCACCCATTCACCAGCAGCCCCTCCCTTGGATGAATCGAGATGAAGCGAAGCGAAACGAAACGAAACGAAACGAAACGAAACGAAACGAGACGAAAAAGAACAGAACGTAACGCAACGCAAGGCAACGTAACGGAACGGAACGAGGTGAGGTGAGGTGAGGTGAAACGAAACGACACAAAGTGCAATGATGAAACCCTCCCCCTAGAAAAATCTTCAAACCCAAAGTTTAACCGAATTTAAGTTTGTGGTTGTGCAAACGTAAAGTTTTGCGTTGCGGTTACAGGTATAGTTACTGCATCGTTCACCCCCCTCCCCCTCCCCCCTCTCAAGAAAAAAAAAAAAAAAAAAAAAAAAAAAAAAAAAAAAAAGTCCCGAGAGAAAGGTTTGAAGTGTTTTGTTATATAGTCGGGAGTGGGGACTTGGGATTACAGTAGATTGTGATGTCTGGTCTCGCGTCTCGCGTCTCGAGTCTTCTAGGATGGATGGTTAGCGGAGGAGAGATGGGCGGGCTGGAGGGGCTTGGCTTGGTTGGGGGGATGGGTGTGGAGTGAGGAGCTGAGGTGGGTGGTTTGGGGGGCGGGGTGAGTTGATGATAATGATGATGATGATGATAGATCAAAAGGGTCAGGAGTCTCTGGGAGGGGGGAGGGAACGTGTACATTGATTGACGAGTGACAGCCGATTGAAATCTACATTCCAATCTCAATCTCCACCCAAACGAAAAAATAGGAACCCGGAAACCCCATCCCACTCGGGAAACCAATCGCCCCTCGAGAATCGACAAGACCCGAAGGAGATCACAAGACGGGAAAGGACAAAGGGTAGTATCAAGATTTGACGATACACGATGGCACAAGACGAGACCTTGGGGACATTGAATGCGAACTGATTGATTGATCTGGGATATGAATGAATGAATAAATAAATGAATAAATAAATAAACAAATAAATACATCACAACCACCCTTCCCATTTCATCTCGAGTCTACAATAATGCAGGACAGAGAACAGCGAACAGAGAAAAGAGAATATAGAACAGAGGAGAGAGATCCAACAAGACAAGACAAGATATAACATGACATGAGATGAAAATTACACAAGGAACATCCACGGATCCATGGATGGGACACCTTCTCTGCCTTTACCCTCTCATGTCCATCTGCCCCCTTTCTTTCTCGTGAGTCGTCGCCTCTCAATTGGCTTTCGACATGGACTGACTGGACTTACATACTTGCTTCTCCGTGGAAGGGTAAGCGATTAGGCGAATGATGAAGGGGGTTGAGCTTGGCGTGGGAACACCCAGCCCGGGTTGAGGAGAAGTCCATTCTCCTGCGTTGAACCCTCGAGAGCAAAAACAACGAATCCTTTCCTGCGAGCTCTTCCTTCCACTGTCCAAATTTCCTTCGCACATATCATGAGTAACATTTATTTGAGCATCTGTATTATTTATTTCATCTCATTTGATCTTCATTCACATTCTTTATCTTACTCTGAGCCCTTCCTATTCCCGAGAGCTCTACCCCCATTTTTAATCATACTTCCCACTTTCCTATGCTGCCACTGCAACCTTATCAAGAGTCCCATCATCTATCTACAATGTCCCCAACCAAAAGTCTCATTTTTTCCGCTCATCTACGCATGCGCGTTCATAGACATCCCTTCCTTCCTTTCGCGCAAATACACAAAGCCACACCACCACCTAACCACCTGTGCACATCCTCTACCAAAACCCGCCCACCACAAAATAATAAAGATCCACAGCCATGAAAAGAAGTATGCGAATTGGCCCGCCCAACAAAAGTATGCCCACGCCAGAGAGCCAAAGGCAAATACTTCTGGCAAAATTGTCTCGGAAGAAGAGAATAAAAAATGCAGTTGTCCAAAGGGAAGAAGAAAAAAAAAGAAACGACGGTATCATATCATATTCTGATTGTCTTGCATCGTGGGTACTCGTAAAAGAAGAAATGGCATTGGAATTTGCCCCTTCTGTAATCGTTGCTTCCCTGTTCGCCGTGAGAGAGAAGAAAAAGAAAGACCCATGGCTCAAACCGAGTAAGTGTTGGAAATCATGGCTTGCAAAGTAAAGCAGCCAGGGTCCTGAAGAAAAAGAAAATTTGCTGTGCTGTGCTGCATGTAAACACCAAAAACGCCATACTGTTGCCACAATGTAATGCTCATGTGAAATATGCCATCCCTCGTTGCGCAATGCTCATATTGAAGAGACACCAGTGCCGTCTTTCAATTCTTTATATGCTCCCATTCCAGTAGGGTCGTAATAATAAATGAAATCACATTCTTTACAATTGAAATTGCTGGTCGAGCGGAATTTATGTTCAGTCCCGCAGGGCTTCAGGCCTCCTTGGACGTTGGCCTGTTCGATCATGCTCTTAAACATGCTCTTTCTGCATGTAATTCCACGATCCAGCAAATAATGTCAGAGCCCTTCCTCACCAGCTTGACAAAGTTTTATCTCACGGCCCCATTCGGACTTGAGAACTTGTGAAGCAGTGATACGACGGTGAGGATTAGGATCAAGTATCGAGTAGATAACGTTACGACAGCGTGCCTTTCTCCATGTTAGTTCACGCAGACACACGAGGAACAAGGGGGGAGACATACCCGATGTAATGACTCGATGGGAGCATATCCCTCCTCATCTCTTCGTCCTTCTAGATACCTTTCATAAAACTCATCTTCATCTTTCTTTGCGACTCTCCAAAGGTGACGGCCGGTTCGCATGGCCATGTAGATGACACCAGTTGCCCAAACATCAACAGCTCTAGCATCGAATTCTTTGTCAATATATTCTTCGGGAGCGATATACGGAGCGGATCCACACAGTCCAGTCACCATGTGAGCATCCTTTTCCCACGCCATTCGGAAACATTCACCATTCCCAAAATCTGTGATTTTCAACGAGCCGTGCGTGGTCAGCAGAAGATTCTCGGGTTTCAGATCACGATGTGCCACTCCCATCTCGTGCATATATTCAACACCTCGCATCATCTGTTTGAAGTAGCAATCCGCTTCTACCACTTCGAGCTTGCCCGCTGCAAGAACCAAAGTGTAAAGGTCACCCCCCGCGCAGAACTCCATAACCTCACAATAATCTCCTTTCGAGTCTTGTAGGAGGTCAAGCGTGTGGATGACGTTAGGGTGTCGTAATGAGGAAGATATGCAGAATTCCGACGTCAGTCTCTTGCTGTATTTCCTTTCATTCTCTTCGGGTCTTCTTCGGAATTCTTTCACTGCATAAAGTTGTTCGGTACCTTGCTCGGATCTCTTGTGAGATATCCTGACGATTCCGAAAGCACCACGACCAATAACTTCATTGCACTTTCCATATTTATCCACCAATGTTGCCGTCGCATTGGGCCCACCCTTCTTTTCCGTAGCCAATGATTCTTTCTCACGCTTCAGTTGATCTACCCAATTCGACATGAGCGAAAGTTGTTGTTCGCCTTCATGTGCCTCGGTTTGTTTCGCCTTGCCGCTAATCAAACCTCGCAACATTTCCCCCAGTTTCTCTTGTCTCTTGGCACTTTTCAGATGATGCTCATGGCCTCCTTGCACATCCGGCATTACTAAAAATCGTTGATGCAACGTCGGTGCCTTCTTGTCCTTTGTTGAGCCATTTTTATCCTTCGTGGTAGTAGATGCTGCACTCGGCTTATCCGAGGGATTTTTCTTTTCTTGCGAGGATGTTTTCCGAGACAACGATCCGGGCCTAGAAGATGATGGGTTTTGGAGATGTTGTGCCATCGGCTGGTTTCGAAGGCGAGGAGACAGAGGGTGGAGCAGACGCAAGACTACTTTCCGATCTGATCGACTCCTTTGTAGAAAACATTCGCGTTAAACGCTTCGTCATAGAAGGCTTCTCCGCCGTCGTTGGCATGGGTGCTGCCTTGAGGACCGCAGGAGGAGGTGGCGTCAGAGTTCCATTCATGCTTAGATTCTCGGTACTTGTGATGGCGCTCACGTTTGACGTTGTAGGACGAGATTGTGGAGATCCATGTGAAGAAGAGGGTAATGAGGGTGTAGGTGATGGTTGTGCCTTCTCGGCACTGAGATCTCTGGGTACGGCGACCGAAGCCATGATAATTTTGATTTCTGAAAGAATTTGAGATGCGCTTCGTATCGGTTGCAATCAGTAAAAAGATATCCGCCAAAGGGCGGAGGTAGCGGGCAATGCCCGTGCTTTGTTGGAAATTTGTGATTTTGTGTGGGTGTTGTGGGTGATTGTGGGACGACTTGCGGAATAAGATTGAGAGAAAGAAAAGTCCGTTAATTTAATTATAAATGGAAATCGAAATTGAACAGGAAAATCGAATGAATGGAATTGAAGGATGGGTTGATGGATGGATGAATGGATGGATGGATGGATGGGCGGATGGCTGGGTGGATGGGTGTATGGATTGTTGAAGTGAATAGTTAGTTGATTGATTGAAATTCTCTTCTTCTTTGGCTTTGTATGAGTGTGCTGATGTTGATGTTACTCTTGTTGTTGTTGATTGCCCTTATTGATATGTCGACGTAAAGTAGATGTAGAGAGCGGTAGAGGGAGAGGTAGAGGTAGAGGCTGAAACTGAGGTAGAAGTAGAGGTTGAGGTTAAAGTCGGAGTTGAGAGTTGAAGGATAAAAAATAAAAAAAATAAAAAAGTGAAACCTTGGTTGGACCTTTCTTTCTTCAATGAATCAATCAATCCGTCAATCCGTCAATCCATCAATCCGTCAATCCGTCAATCAATCACTCAATCCGTCAATCAATCAAGGTATCGATCGATTGATCACTTGTACTCTGTATAAGAAATTGAAATTAAATCTTTTCTCGATTTCTTCTGCCACAAAGCTTATATGATTTCCGATTTCGATAAGCGGGGGGGGCTTTTCTTAAGTTGGTAATAGGAAAGACGGAACTAGGTAATAATTGGGTTGTGTAAGGGTAGTCTGAGGAAATTCTAAGACTACTAGTACTCCGTGCAGCTGGAGGTGTCTGTTTGTGGGTAACCTGAGGATGCTCAAGTGTGATGGGAAGGGAAGGGAAGGGAAGGGATGGGATGGGATGGGATGGGGGATAGGATGGGATGGGATGGGATGGGATGGGATGGAAAGGGAATGGAAGTGGAAGTGGAAGCGGAAGTGGAAATGGATACTCCAGCTATTCAATTGCGGGTAAGGAAAGTGATGAAGCTTGTACTAGGTAGGTAACAATAATAATAAGCAAGTACTCGAGTAGGTAGAGAGGTGATGCGAGTAGGTAGTAAGTATTGTAGTAGTGAAAGGAATCTGGAAGTAGCCAAAGGAGGTGGTAATGGTAATGGTAATTGGAAATAGGAAATAGTAAATAGTAAATAGTAAATAGTAAGCAATAAGTAATTAAAGTATTAAACAATAATTAGATGTTAATAGCTTAATAGTAATATTAGTACTATTAGTACTATTCCATGGATGGATTTGGATACTCGAGTACGCGAGTAGTAAGTACTAGGTAGGTAGTAGAGTAGAGAGATCAATGATAAAGTAAGAGGTAGGGTAGAATAGAATAAGCAGTTCCAAGCTGTGCTTGTAATTCTTCTATGGGTGATTTCTCATGTATGATAGATATGTACGGAGAATGGACGTATGAGATGTATGTATGTATGTATGTATGTACGAGTATCGGGAAGGTCTACGGGTAGGTAGAACTTTTATATAGCTATCTGCTTTGGGTAATAAATCCCGACCAAGTTCGATGACTGCGGATTGAATAATTCTAGCTGGAGCTGGAGCTGGAGGTGGTACAGTACTCGAGTAGATGAATCAAAGTTTAAACAAACACAGCCTTGCTTAGAAACTGGTGGGTGATTTATTATGACAACTGAATGCCCAGGTGATTACTAGATAGGTATTGATTATGATTCAGCAAGGGAGATATGAATTATTATAATTACGAGTATATAGAGATCAATGAATAGATACTTGTCGATAGATGTATAATAAAATATTCACTCTTTGTTTCTCCATCTACTTCTTCTTCTTTTACTACTGTGCTCCCTCAAATGAATAATTAAATCTTTATTACTCGAGTATAATATATCTATTACTCCATCCATCTACTTCTGGATCTAGTAAGTATCAAATAAGCGATCAAAGGGATGAATTTAGATTTACACTGTTGATAATAAACTTTCTGGATTACGTCAAGCTTATTAATTCGAAAAGAAGTTTGAATCGCCTTTAATGCCATTATCGTCCTTTTATACATGTCTACGGAGTACCTAGGTAATAGGTTCCTAGATAATATTAATATACCGTAGACATCTACAGAGTACCTACTTGGGTAGGTAGATACATACCATGCCCAGATACCCCGTGGATATACCCGTGGACGTACCCGTGAACTGTTTTGATCCTTCTTACCAAGGTTCGTCTCATTTATCATTAGTTAGGGTTCAATCGTAAAGAGCTTTAGGGCTACTTATCAATAAGGTTAAATGATCATTTAAAAGCTTCTTAAATCTAATGGATGTCTTCAAAAGCAAAAATCTTCCAAATGAGTTTCTTATTTGCTAATAATCATTTATACCCATCTAGTCATAGTAAAGTCGTTCGTTCTCTACTGTACTCTGCAGTAAGGTTATTCACATCCCTTTTCTTTTTTCTATGAGGGATTAATCTAGAGCCACCAGCTCCCGACCCTGACTGATTTTCTTTTTCTTTGATGACTGACTGCATCGATCATGCTGAATTCACACGACGAGTACACATACGATATAATATATACTGTACTCCGTCCGTACATACACACTCTACGGAGTACATGCCCCATGGGACGTGACTTTGACTCGAGGACATGGAAAATTCTCGAGGTACGTCCCGGTTGACTGACCATTGACGCTGTAACCTTAAGATGGTGAATATCGGGATTCGGTAGGGGAAAATATCATCCTGGTGAAAATTATGAGGTCTTCGTGCGTGCACCAACAGCTCCCCCCCATTTCACAGGTCAAAGGTGCATCGCGTCGATATCATATCATGCAAAGAAAAATAGTTGCATGATGCTGATGATGAACATTGGTAACAGACTAGGGGACGTCAACCTTCTCAATTCAAGGTTCGGGTCTTCAGACTGTAAGTAAGTAAGTAAGTAAGTAAGTAAGTAGTAGTAGTAGTAGTAGTAGTAGTAGTAGTACTAGTCTTTCATGGGTAAATTCAAGATCCTCTATGTTGGGTGCAGGTACTGTAGGTACCACCATCGCAACCGTACCTCTCTCGGGATGTGGAAATATATGCTTGGCTAGGGTCCATGACGAGTTATATTTGATCTGACCGACCTTTGATTTCAGTTGGTCAACAGAGTAGATAGAAAGATGTATGCCCATGGCCGTTCCTCTCCGTGCTCATTTTTCTTATTCGTATTTAGACTTTGGAGGATTGGGTGGCTACCTAGAAGAAGGCTGGCTGTACAGCATGAGCATTTCTTGTTTCTTGACGTTGACGTTGAGCTACAATGAGATCAGCATGGTGGTGGAGTGGACAGCAATGCTAGCGATGTGATGTCGGTAAGAGAATTTTGCCCCTATCATCGAAGTTCACTTTTCCCAAAGAAGGCAAATCTTTCGGTATCTTTCGATACTTACGAGATAAAATTGAGGATGGATGGAGGGATGGATGGATGGATGGATAAACCAATTGTTTGTTACTCGCCTCGGTGTGTGTATCAAGAAATCATGATTCATGTTCGCCAAATTGAAATCCCAAGCTCAATTCTATACAAGTCATCTTTGCCAAGGGTAACCAGCTCAATGTTTCCACTCTACAAGTACTGTACATTCACACAAAAGATCCCGAGATTCGGAAAAGTCCTTGGACTACCTAGTAGGTAGGACACCTGATGGGACGAATAGGAAAGATCACCAAGAAAAAAAACGAAATTCAATCCTCATCATCATCATCATCATCATCATCATAATCATCACAATCATCATCATCATCATCATCCATCATCATCATCATCCATCATTGTTGTTCTATCGAGTCTTTCCAATCAACTACTGTTTTGAAACGCATTCTCTATCTAGCATTGGACCCAGACATTGATTGTAAGCAAGCACGCGCACTGCACCTACTCCGTAGAACTTCAACCGAAGATAATTGTTATATCTCTGACCTACGTCCCTACCTACCTATGTTGCCGCGGCCCCCCGCCACATCATATCGGACCAAGAAGGACGATGGTGTCAATAAGCAGTCATCAATAAGCGCTCTCCCGACAGGAAAAACGACGTTACAAACGAACATGAACATGAATGTATCATGTATGAGATTGCATGCAGGCTATGCAGGAATCATTCGAAGATATTACATCGCCAAGTCACTCTTGGCATCAGTTCTCTTCGCCCCTCTCCTCTCCTCTCCTTACTGCACTCGTATAGTAGACCAGTGGATCGATGCTTGGCCATCCATTACTTTATCATTACTTCATTCTCTAGCAGTAGCCACCTCCGAGTAGTACTGTATGTATGGTATAGCTGATTAGGGCAGGTTCGAACTTAGGTTAGGTTAGGTTTAGGGTAGATTCGACTAGGGTTCTTCCTCTCTTCCTCTTCTCTTCCTTCGTGCGATTTCGTCAAACAATAAAGTAAGGTGAATCATATCTTTGCTTGGCCGACAACACAGAAATCCTCATCAGTCCTCCATCACCGCCACCATCTCCTGTGTGAGATGAAAGGATTGTCTAGTCTCCCTTGGCTCTTGGAGATTGTGAGATTGTCCATCTCAATCAAGAAACCTCTTTCCCCTTCAAACCCCAAGAATGTTAGGACGAAGACTGGCTTCGGTGCTCTATGCGCTTGCTCATTTCCAAAAGAATATCAACATCCAAATCGTTTCGTTCTAAGCTTCAGCCCTATGTGAAACTAAAAATTAGACCCCCGAGGTTCTCGTCCATACAAAAAAGCGTTGTCTAGGTATCTTGTACTTATTATTACTTGTCTTGCTCAAGGTTCCACGGTTGTCTTTTCATCCGCAATCCATCGACGATGTCACATCAAATAAATTTATTATAAACACATAAATATAGAAATATTATATATAAATACTTAATTCATTTCCCCGCTCTTTTCTTATAATTATATTCTTATTATTATTCTTATTATTATTCTTATTATTATTCTTTATTATTATTCTTATTATTATTCTTATTATTATTCTTATTATTCTTATTATTATTATTCTTATTATTATTCTTATTATTATTTCTTATTATTATTCTTATTGTTGTTCTTATTATTATTCTATTATTATTCTTACTGCCCTATCTATCCATCCTATCAACAAGCCACCAAGCCATCAGACCGTCAAACCGTCAAGTTCTTCCGAATTATACCCATCACATAAACGACTTTGGCTGCTGTCTCATATACACCGACTGGTATTATCAATTTCAATTTGAAGTATCAAATCTTGATCGCACCACAATACCGCCCAATTGCACTTCCTGCTGTTGCAACATATTAACAAACATCAGCTGTTTTCTTTTCCTTTTCTTCATACCAAATCTGCTGACGTTACTTAGCTCGATTCTGATATCCCAGATGTCATTTTACTTGATACAGAGCTCCATCATGTGTGTATGTATGTATGTATGTGTATATACATACATATATACATGAACGGAGCGAAATCCCATTGTAAAGTATATCCATATGGATACGTACTACATGTACCTTTGGTCAGCCAGCCAGATGTGCAGGAGGGAGCAAGCAAGCAAGTTATCTTGATTGATAGTTCGCACGATACAATACCCCAGAATATGCCAACACATACACTTAGCATTCACAAGGACGGAATATATGCCACATACTGCATAATTACTACACACTTACTACAGTACTTGCTACATACTATACATCCCACTATACATCCCACATCCACATCCACATCCCACATCCTACATCCTACATCCTACCTACATTCCTTGCTTGTCTCTTCTCTTGTCATTTCCTCATACTCGTTTTTCAAGTTAATCTCTTTATCTCCCGCCAGTTCATTCCACATCTTCTTCTCCACATTCAACCGTCCATAGTTCGAACTAGTAGCTAGTTCGACTGTACTGTTCTGTGCTGCACTGCACTGCACTCGCTCGCTCATCATTCCATGCTTGATCAAATCAAAACTATCTATCTCATCACACCACCCGTCGTCGACCTTTCCCTTCTCAATCTTGCCAATTCCTTTGCTCCGTCACCTGAAATGGTATACTTCTCCGTTCCGTGGGTTGTTCCCATGTTGTGTTACAACTCCACAGTACCTCAAAACAAGCTTTTTTAAATTTATATTTCATTTATATTTAAATCCCTCATATATCGATTCCTCGCATCTCTCCGTACCTTGACAATTACCGTCACACCATTACGATTTGCTGAAGTTACAACACATAGCTTGCTGAGTGAGAATTGACCAATATGGGCAACGTCAAATGCAATTCTTCGATTATAATAAGTACTACTAATGCTAATATGATGTTGATATCAAAGTAAGTACTTTCACAGGACAGCAGATACCTTCGAGATATCACATTTTTCGTCTTTTACCGCACAATATCTCATTTCTCCACGCTTATCAATCATTCTCTTTCAGCCTATTGACCTCACACAAGCTCATTCGTATACACGTGCGAAGGTGCCAAATCATTCTTCCATTTCTCCACCATGATCAGTACAGTAGATGTATCATCGCTCCAATCTCAGATACACCCGGGTCCCCGGTGGCGCCACCCCTTTCAGCAACCATCATCCCTAGCGCAAGCAGACCCAATATACATACAATTCATGAAAAAGCATACTCGGTACTGTAATAATTTACATGTGCGATTTACACATGGTTGAATAGTGTGTAGCCATCGTTTAATCATGCATTGTGCATTGGAACTACGAAGCACATATTACGCATGTAAAACAGACACTTTATCAACACCTCACCTCAAAATTCTCGCCACATTCTACCCCCCCCACGTCCAGATGGCTACCTGCTACACAAGGACAACATTTCCAGGAGCATTTTCAAATTGAGGCGCTTCCAGTATTGGTATTAGATACCGTCAGCCTGGTCCTAACTGGCGCATGACAGCAATTGCAAGCGTCGTGTACTTCGAAAGTGAAGATTTGCTGTTCTTTCCTACGCTGTGTCCAACAATGAAATAGTTTTGATTGCTGAATCCATTTTATATGAAACTTCTGGGACATCAAAGTCACTTGAGGTACTAGATCCATCTGAACCTTGAGTCCATTTACATTCTCAAGATGCGTTCAAAGATCCTTGAACTTTCTATCATTCGAATTTTTCCATTCTTTACTGCGGTCTGAAATACTCGAGTAGAAATCTGTATAAAAGATATACCTACTCTTTCTTTCTCCTAAAACATCCCTCTCGGCATATGATGCGACCAATCACACAATACTCCTCAGATCAAGATATGATGAATACTGCCTCTTTTCATCAGCCACTATTTTAAGAACCACCTTTGGCAATATTTTATGCAACAGCCACGGATGCGCACACAGCTACAGTAGTTAGCTGCATCATTGAATCAAGTACGTTGTGTAACGTATGCATATGCGGTATGCACCAGCTGCCAGTGTAGATCATCCGGCACCGGGCTTATCCTTGAGCGGGCATATTACTGTTATTGCATAGTAGCTAGGATGAGATATACATCAAGTTATGCCTCACGTCACTTGTTAAAATTTTGCCTGCGATAGGTTTATCTAGGTATAAGTAAGAGCTGCTATGGCGTTGCCAGCTACCATTCTATCCGCGTTAGTCTGTACAGATGTGGCTTGATTTTGCAGCTGAATCCACGAGAAATTTGCACCCAACGTTTTTATACACCGCCTCTATATCGGTATATATATAGCTAATACCCAGAATCACCTCATATTTTCCCGTCCGTCTAGATCCATCCCAGCCACCGAGTAATCAGTGTCCCCCCAAAAGTCTTGGAGAACGTTAAGAGACAACAAAGCTCAAGTCCAGCTTCAATCTCACGGTGGCCTTGCATGTATATGTATGTACATGCATATCATCTACACATGTAACATGCAGATACCTAGACATCTGCATCAGCACGAGCTCAAATGTCCATACGTGATACGTTGATTTTGAATCCCAAGTTTCATGCAGGGTATAGGATCGTTGATCTTAAACATCTCACTTAACAATTGGGGACAGGGAACGATGATAAGAAGAGAAGTGCTTTGGGTTTGTGCTATAGGTGTATTGCTCCAGTGAACTACGGGGTTTGGTACATATCGACTCTCAGGGAGAGGAATACTCAGGTGAACAGAAACACATACTATTTCACATGTGGTCAGCCTCCCCCCTTTCTAAACAGTACCTCAACCACCAAGAAATGCTCCAGCTAGCTATTCAACCAAGACAAATCAAACCCAATCTCTCAAAGTATCATACATTATCCCATCCTCTCTTTAAATTCCAACCCTCCCCTCCATCTCACACCCCCCCTTCCATTGCCCATAATAGTAAAATATAACTTATAGTTTATCCATAGCATCTATAATAATCCACAACATCCACTCTAAGATGCGAGGACGTGAAAACCGAAATAAGATAGATTGTGTAAGCCAACTTGGAGCATGAAGAGCTCGCAGAGCAATTTCTATACCATACTACTACGATACTATATCTTGTATGCATTATCCCAGGAGGATTCTCACCCTCCGTCGATCTCCATCTTGGTCGGTTGAGCATGGTGATCCTTCGTATTGGGGTCGGTGATGGGACATTGATGTTTGTGTATTTATGTTGTGATCGTAGTGAGCGACTGGCATGAATCCCCTTCAATCCCTCAATCCCCGACCCAGAAGATCAGGAGAGGCTTCACATACACACACATACGCACTCCCAGGGGGCGGATCTATAATTTACGCGAACCCCCGAATGGACATCCCCGCAAACCACTCCCCGTATTGTCATCGCGAGGATATCCCATCAATTAAGCGGTAGGTAGGTAGGTAGGTAGGTAGGTAGGTAGTTCTCGCTCGATGGTCAGCGATCAAGGTGTGACGGGTGACGATCAATCGGAAGAGGAAGAGGAATAGGAATTCGAGTATCCATCCATCCCTCCCCAGCCCGCACATCCAACACCAAGTCGAAGAACGCAAGAGCGATTCCGTACCTGCAGAGCGCTATCCATTCCTAATCTCCAATCTTCAATCTCCAATCTTCAATCTTCAATCTTGACAAGATGCGCAACCATAGACCATGGACCGTAGACCTGCGCAGCGAACACACAGAACGGATTCGACGGAGCGAGCTCGATGCCCCTGATGAGCGACTTGACGCGACCCGACGCGACGCGATCGTCTATCTGTAATCCATCCGTAATCTATCTATCCATATCCCACACCCTACCTCCATCCCATGCCCAAACCAGATGCTGTACTGCGCTTCGCTTCAACTGCAAATGCAAATGCAAAAAAAAAAAAAACCTTTGAGGTTTGAGGAATACAACGACGCTGCAAGTGCCAGTGGTTCAAGAGGTTAATTGGATAGATAGATAGATAGATAGACAGATGTTCGTTTTTGGACGGATGGATGGATGGATGTGCGGGATGTCCATTGGTGCAGTTCTTTATACACTTCATTATACAGTACTGTTGAGTAGTCCTGAGATGATGGGGATGATCCAGGCTTGTTGCCTTTTGAGTTGGATGTGATGGATATCGCATGTCTATTCCGGATCTTGAAACCTAGATTCTGGTGTTGAGATCTTGGGTATATATGGGATGTGAGTGTCTAGTTGTCTCTGGGTGAGGAGTTGAGTGGGTATAAAGATCTACGTCGAGATGGATTCATTAACTTGATGGCTTGCTTGTTTACCTATTTCCTCATTGATTGAAGAACATTACTTATCAACCAATTAACTATTCATTTACTTATCACCATCACAAGCACGCCATTGCAACAAAGATTGACATGAAGCTTAAAAAATTTCATTCGGAAGGAATTGTTCTCTTTTTCCATGTACCCTTCATTTTACCACCCTCTGCTGACATCTTGATATGTGCAATGAATGATTGCCTCATCTAGCAATGAGGAAGTTTGGTCCATTGTTTCCCACTGCAGAACTTGCAGAACTCCTCCATCCATAGTTTTGTTCCTATTCATCCGGCCATTTGCCTTCCTTCCCATCCGTCCATCGATCCATACCCATATGCAATACGTAACATATAAATATGAGTGGATATCCTCCATAGCGCCATGCAATAGGGGGAATCTAGATCCAGGTCCAGTACCAGATACCAGATACAATGAAAAAAAAAAAAAACGCACGAAACCAACGACCGGAGAGTAACCACCCATACCTGATTGCTAAGAAGCTACTCCAAACACAAACGCAGAAAATGATCCCCCACACTTGTTCCCCAATTCCCAAAGTAACAACGCAAAAACGCAAGACGACACAAGCCAAATCAAAATCACAAGTGAGAAAATAAAAGAACCCTTAATCAAAACAATATGTACCCAAACATCGTTATCATCAACAAAAGGCCGTGAGGCTTTCCCAACCTCTATCAATATCCTACTGGATCCTCTGAGCATAGATCAACTTCTCCCACCCTAAGAGAGAGGGAGAGAGAGAAGTAGAAGTTGACTGCCCAAAATTCATAATGTCGTAACATTCATTAGGTCATTATACGTGTATCTAACACACTATTGTGAAAGTGTTCTAGAAGCGAGTGGTAGAACTCCGGCCCACCGATGGTCGAGGTGCTTGGCTCTTCGACGAATTCCTTGATTGTTGCTGTTGAGCTCCAGAGCCAATCTTTGGAAAGCGCTGGGTAATATCGAAGCCTGCGTAGTCTGATAGATCTTCAGTGAGGAACTCAGAGTTAAAGAAGTCATCCTGGGGAAGGTCGAAGTTACCGAGGTTCAAGATTGGTGAATCGAATTTGAGAGGCGAGTTATTATTTGGTTTGCATGGAGAATCCATGAAGTTTAAACCACCCTTGGTTGGGGAGAGAAATGTTGAAGGTCCGCCCAACGAAGGTGTAAGCTTAAGTATCGGTGTGGATGTGACGCTTTTGTTCAAGTTGGAATTGGTCACGTCGGATAAGATGTTTGCCGATTTCGATCGGTCGGCTCGAGGTCTCTTAACTGATCTCTTCTCTGGTGATCCATTGCTTGTACCGGGCAAAGATGCTGTCGAATCTTGGAATATATCAAAGTCGGAGACATAACCGCTGAACATGTAAGAGGTATCGAGATTGAAAGCGGGGCTCCATGCACTGTCCTCGAGGACAGTCAGACCACGGATTGGTGAGCCAACTAGTTCCCTGACTCTATCACGATGCATGCGAAGGTTTGTGTTTGGGGATATTGATGGTGGTGGTTTGATAGGAGCCTTGAGCTTGACAGCAGGAGTAAGAGGGGGTAGCATTTGATAGTTGTCATGTGGTTGAGCGCGACGCAATGGCGACGATGATGGTGGAGCGAATCCACTCAGATTCCGGCCTTTGCTGGGGCTATCGTACGAAGAACCACGAAGACGAGCAATCTCCTCTTCAGCTCGGCCACGCTTAATTCTCGGTCGGTCAGCTTCAGATGTTAGCAACCGACTGACACCATTTGGTCTCATTGCTGAAGATTCAAGTGATGAAAAGTACCCACTATCATCCATGGACGCAAACTTTCGTTTGTGCGATCTGGTCTGCGATGATGATGGAAAGCGTGGAACGGGAGGTGGTGTGTGATTTCGTCTCGGGGCACGTCGAGCTACGGGAGGAGATGAATGCATCATTCCAGTTGGCGGTGATGATTGTATTTGTGGGGATGATGGAGGGGCATGATCCTCTTCATCTTCAGCCTCTTGATTGAATTCGGATGCCGGAATCGTAGCATCGGAAGATAGTTCCGGGATAGGAGGCAGTTCGTTGTCCGGCAAGGCACTCGTTGATTTTGGTAACGATACATCCTGGCTGGATGAGGGCAGATCCTTGAACATTGGCGTTGGGGGCGTAGGCTCTGGCGGATCGACGGGTGTGAGGGCTGTATTCAAGACTGGGAGATTCTCATTAGGGCCGGCAGGTTTTCGCGTAGTCTTCTCCTTGATGAACTGGTATTCCATTCCCGGTTGAATGACCCAATAATTGCCTTTTCCCGGGTCATCCTTTGGTCGCTCCTGTTTTATAAAAGCCTTGTTAAGACTAAGATTGTGACGAATGCTATTTTGCCAGCCAGCATCTGTCGCACTGTAGAAGGTGTAATTATCGGAGATCCACTTGTAAATTTGCGCAAGAGTGAGGCGTCTTTTTGGGGCTCTTAGAATTGACATGCCAATCAATTGAGCATAGCTGTGGGAAGGTTTGAAGCCATCATCATGGATAGGCGGAAAGGAATCCGGTTCCGGGAGTTCTCGTGGTCCTGATGCCTCATTTCCCTCCTCTGCTTTCGACTTGTTCTGAGCTTTCGCTTCCTGGATGGGGGCAGCTTCCATCAGCGAGCGTTTCAGGGATGGTTTTTGACCATACAATCCTTCAAGGGAGAAGTTGCTGCTCGAAAGATCATCACGAAAGCGTGTTTGCGACGGATACATGGGATGTGGATAGTTTTCTTTTCCTTGAGGCTGAGTGTTCATGAAAGTGGTAAAAAGTGCTTTTTGAGGGGCACTCTTATATTTGGGTTGAAAGGGTTGTTTCTTCGCCATCGAGTCGGTATTGTATCGCGATCCTGAAGGTGGTGGCATCGGTACCATATTTAATTTATTGCCCAACGGCGCCCTCGAAGGCGAACTTGATATATGGCTTTGCGACTTCAGCGGCGAATGCTTGCTCGGTCCATTTTGAGGGGGGTTGAAGATAATGTTCCGCTTCGAGTTTGTATTCTTGATTGTTCTCAAAGGGGACGATTTTTTGGGATTTGTCGAATTTTTCGTCGAAGGCATTGGGGCGCTATCGTACGATGTGACTGGGTCTTGATAGATTTGCAGCGGCTGCTGCGTGTGACGCGACGAAGACATGGTAGACGGTCGACGACGCGCGGATAAGTGTCAACGAGATCTATTGAATCAACGCGTGATCTGATGATAACGTGGTAGTCCTGAATAGGTATCGATGTGTGTGAAAAGCTGGAGCATTCGATGTTAGCCCTATGAAAAAAAAATATGTCATTCTGGAGAAAACGAAAACGCTCGATGGGATAACGAGGACTATCTAAGGGCATGCATACCGGATGTGGGTGCTCAGTGTGTGCTGTACAGGATCGACGACGGATCGGATTGTGGAGCGAGATTACGGTGGATTCCCCGTTGGGAAAGGCGAGGAAGCAAGGGGAGGTGGTCTGGATCGTTGGTACTCGCAAAGATATCGGTAGTGTATTGTGGTGGAGCGTTTTGGTTGAAAACTGAGACTGGAGCTCTTGGTGAGGTCGCAAAATCGTGAAGTAGACTGTAGAACGCAGGTGTATTGCGATGTGTCGCGCGGGGAGGGGATTTGTGGCACAGCAAATGAAAGCAAGAGAACGGAATCAAGCGCAAAAGTAAGATGATTGGGAGGGGGGGAGGGGAGAAATAGGATGGGAATTGTAAGACGGCGAAATGCCGAGCACGAGAAAAGAAGGTTGTGTGGAAGCAAGGAAGTGGCCCGAAAGTATGTATGCCCTGGTTAAAAGATACGGCTCGAGCTATGATAGACCGGCATGTATCAGGTAAAAAGGACGAAAAGGTCTGTGTCTCTTTTTTAGAGATTGATTAAAAGTGACAAGTTGACAAGTTGATAGAAGTCAAAAAGAAAGCCCTAAATCCCAAGGTCGAGATCTTTCCTTTTTCTTTTTTTTTCGCGATTGAATTTGCTGTTGTGCGAAGTTGATCCAACAGATCTTAGATTGACCAACAAGTTTTGATTGTAGAGAAGGTAGGGAGTGAGTGTAGGACGAGTCATAAGAGTTACTCCCACTGTAGTAAACATGTAGCGATGATATTCACAGAACAACAGCAAGATACCTCTCTCTCTGTATGCATTGAGTGCAATAATGTAGCAAAGATGACGGGTAGGTAGGGTCGATTGATTTTTGTTGTACTTTTCCGATAAGCAGAAGATGTAGGTATGTGGGTATGTAAGTACGTATATTGTACAGTGTGATATGATATGGTATGGTATGGTATGGTATGATGTTGAATTGATTGTTTTGAAATTGTAGAGGCTGTAGAGATTGTAGAGATTGTAGAGGTTGTAGAGATTGTAGAGATTGTGGAGGTTGTGGAGGTTGTAGAGGTTGTAGAGGTTGTAGAGGTTGTAGAGATTGTAGAGATTGTAGAGATTGTAGAGATTGTAGAGATTGTAGAGTAGATGTTGTTGGAGATGTTGTTTGCTTGTCTGATTGTTCCGTTCCAAGGTTGTCGTGAGAACTAACTGCTCGGTAGGTAGATGGATGGGTAGATGATACCTAGATAGGTAGGTGGGTAGGCAGGTGGGTAGTAGGTAGGTACGTAGGGAGGGAAGTAGGTAAGTAGGTAGCTAGGTAAGCAGGTAGGTAAGTCAATAGATACCTACCTAGTAGGTAGATAGTAAGTAGATAGTAGGTAATCAGGCAGATAATCAGGCAGTCAGGTGTATCCAATGTAGCACCAAGAAAGAGTGTTTCCACGATCCACGGCTTGTCTGTTACTGCAAGAGAATTGAATTGGTGCTATGGAATCGATGCCATCGATCGATTGGATAAGAAGGAAGGAACGAACGAAGGATATGCCCAGGTGGCCAGGGCGTTTTCAAGTTCTGGGGTGTTGGCGATGCGAATGGATCAAGATTAATTAATAATTGTTAATCGTCAATCGTCAATCGTCAATCGTCAATTTGGTATCTCTTTCTTTCTTCACTTGTTCCTTCATCCAGTCGTAGATTTTGGAAAACTGGTTGGATCGGGATTTGATGAAAAGTGGAATGGTGGTGTTCCAATGACAATTCCAGGTCACAATCAAAAAAAGCAATTCCGTGTTTATTGTGGGAATATCGGAAGAATTGTTTACAAGGTCCACGGTACTGTACTACTGTACTATACTGTACAGACTCCAGAGTAAAGGCAAGCCAAGTAAGGTCAACGACGTTGGTCGCAAGGTTGAGTGAAGATCATAAAAACAAAAGAGATGAAAGAGGACAAGGGCAATGGGTGGGCAATACTAGTAATGGCTACCTAATCAATCATGGATAATGAGAGGAGGGGAAAGAGAGGGGAAGAAAGAAAGATAGAAAGATGGAAGAAAAAGAGGAAGAATTCAAAAAGTAAGATGCTTTGCGTTTAATTCAAAAACGTGTTTTTTTGTTTTGTTGTTTTGTTGTCTTTTGTTTATTTACATTTTTTATTTTTATGTATTTATTTATTTATTTATTTCCTGCCTCTTCGAGCCAATGAGATGATTGAATTTGGCAACCGAATGACGAACCTTGGATGACGCTCTACTGACAGTACGTACCTAGGCACGTGCTAGATAGATATGATACGATGGTATACGAAACGATACGATACGCGATACGATACATATAAGCTGAAAAGACAGATATCAAATCAAATCCATCCATCCATCCATCCATCCATCCATCCAGCTCCGTACGTTATTACTCCGTATATAACGTTGGAACCTTGGAATCCTATTCTTTTTATATCCATCTAGTCATTCAAGTCCATCCATACATATATCATCAATTAATCAATTAATCAATCGATCAAAATCTACATGGTTATAATTAATGCATTTTGGCGTTCTGAATTCACCTGGGCATTTCTTGAATACGGAATACTCTCTTCTCATTTGATAGAATAAAAATATATATCACTGCAAAAAAAAAGAAATCTTTCATAAACACAAAACCCTCTCTCTCCCTATCTTCTAGAAAATCTCAAAACGTTCCATACTTCCCTTCTACCATAACCTGGAAATTGATATCGTACAGTGGACCACATCAAACTCTAACATCGAACTTCCGAAACCACCAAACCCAACTTTCAGACCTTTAAACTGTCAAACTCCCAAACTCCCAAACTCCCAAACTCTCAACCTCCTAAACCTTCTGCACCCCACGGTGACGCTCTCGCTGAGAGCACATCATTTGCAGGAACGGGAAGCCCATCCAGACCAGGCATGCCTGTCCTTGACAAAGGGCAACACGAGCCCAAACCCTTCTCGTCCACATTTAAGATTACCTCGAGTACAACTCATCATGACGTTTAAACCCAAGAAGCAGACTAGGCCCAAAATGAGTTGGCGCGCACCCAAAAACAACCTTAAACCCTTCACGGGTCTGGGCTCCATCATTCGTTCGTTCGTTCATTCATTCATTCACTGAATTTCATCCATTCATTCATTCATTCATTCGCACCTGGACTCTCTCCCCCTTCCACCTGCGCCCATCCCTCCCTTCAATGCCACAACCCGCACCCTCGTCCATCCCTGACAATCAATCAACTGACGACCCCTCGCGTAGCCCTAGAGCTCGTCCCTCTCCAGCCATACAGTACTGTACAGTCAGTACCGTACCGCCCTCGCTCGCTCCATCACCGACTCACTGACCAACCACAACGCACCATCCCAGCAAAGAACCAGAGTGCCGCATCGATACTGCAGCTAGCTAGCTAGCTAGGTTAGGTAGTATGGTATGGACCGTATGGCATGGCATGGTATGGTATGGTATGGTATCATGGGAAACGCTCGGTGACTTCGCTTCGCTGTTGACCAGGGCACGCATCCCCATCTAGTGTCCGGATTCCAGACCCATCATACGTGTAGTGTAAACTTGAGTAGCCCCCGATCGTTCCTCGCCCGTTAAATGAAGCCCCCAGCTGGCATTTATGCCTTATGTCGCGTCGACGCAGATGATCCATGTGCTCCTCTTTATCTTGGCCCATGACGCGCAACTCGGAAGGGCATGAATGAGACGAAAATTTTCTGGCCGCCCAAATTTCCCTTCGGAACGTGCGTGCGAGATGCTTCCATCTTGCAATGTGCATTACGGTATGTATGGTGAGTCTGTAGGGATCGCGTCCTTCGCCGACGGAGGAGCCTGCCCAGACGCCCGATGTTCGTGCGTCGTCATGCTGAGCCGTTTTGATTCGTAGAGAGGCGTCGAAGACGGACGAAACGGGGAGCTCCCCCTTATGCAGCTCGTTTGTTTCACCATCAATCACGTGGCGCAGGAGGACTGGTTGTTCATGGTCATACACTTTCATATATAGCATAAGTCTATGTCGCTCGAGGTGATACAAAAAAAAATTAAAAATACAGCGTCATGCAAGGCCGTCCAACAGCCTGGAGTGCCGCCCGGCCCTCCTCTTGGAGAGGTATCTCAAAAGGCCCATCTAAATCATATCCCATTTCCTTGACGCCGCCTATCCTATGCCACTCCTTATCCTGATTTTGAAAATTCCTCACATGCCGCTCAACATGAACATCGTACTCAACGTGACCGCTCCGAACACCATGGTTTGAGGTATTGCGCTTCTACTCCCAATCGACTGATCGTGCACAGCACCAGGGTAATTGCATGTAACCTGCCCGCTTTCATTCGCCGTCCTCCGTATCCCATAACTTTGATCGAAGCCCGTATCTCCTGGCGTAGGGCACGCGAAGTTCATGATCGCTGGACAAGCACGCACGATTCCATAGCATAAATCGTCACAGGGTAAAATCTCCTTATAAGGCCCTGGCTGGACGACCGTATCGATGTTTGGATTTCGAGAACCGTTCATAGCCAGTGAAGAGTTTGCTTGGCTGAGAAGCTCAGGACTAAGCATTTTCTGGTTTGGAAATGGCTGTCCCATGCCTCGTTCCTGTAACCATGGAAGGTCATTGTAAAAATCCGTACATCTTGGTATGGTGACCGAACAGAGCCAGGTTTTGTACGCCGCATCACACGTAGTGCAGTTTTGAGCAAGCGAGTACTGAGCAGACGAAGTCGTGTTGCAAGGAATCTGTGCTAAGGCTTTCTTGAAGTACTTGTAAGACTCGTAGGTTGAGTTGTCGTACCATTCCGCGAGAACGGATGTGTTTGGAAAGGTGTTTGGATTTGATGGCACTGTCCAGGCGACCTGATCGCAGAATGAGAGATTGTACACGAGGGCGCAATTATCGGCTACCCCAGAAGTTAGTTTGGTGATCAAGTAGCATCTGTCACAATCACATACCTGAGATTGTGGAAAAGGACATGGCTTTCCATACTTGTCCACCGCCACCTACACCGTCGCGCCCAAGAGCCGTTGCGTTACCTGTCATCGCGAGAACTCCATAGTAGGATGTGCCAGGAGCTAATCCATCAAGGTATAATTGCTGCTTGGGATAATTATCTTCCCCTCTAGTAGTCATTGAAACTTGAATTTTGCCAGTACTTTGACCTCCATTAATGGTTCCTGCTATCTCTGCCTTCTTCTCCAATCCACAATATGAGTATTGCAAGCCTGCTATAGAAGAATTGGCCGTTTTGCTGGCAAACATGGTAAAAGGCGGTGTTAGATTGACCCATTCATCGTATATCGACCCATTATCTGTGGTAAGATCGTTTGTAACCAGAAGAGCTGACCCTCTGTCGCTATCTACGAGGACGAGATTTGACTCATCGCTGTTGTAATAATGGTAGGGCGCATCAATTGAAGCAGCAATCTGCGCGTTCCATGTGCCCGTGTAGTTTTCGGTCAGATTTGAGCCAGACAAACCTATGTAGACATCTCCAGTAGCATTCAAAGTGATCATAGCGGCCCCACCATCCAATTTGTAGATTTCCTGTAAACCTTCGTCTTGTCCTGGTCCGGGATTCTTGTTTTTCTCGGACTGTGATATATAGAGTTCTAGCTGTGAGGGCGCCGCCAAGTTTGCCTGCTTAGCTTCGGGTTGTGTGCATGTGTTAACCGTGATATATAGTGTCCTAGTACTCGTAGAGCTCGATTGTCGAGGCCGCAAAGTGGAATGTGTTTCTCCATCTTGGGGCGGAGCCTGCTCTCCGTCTTCGACCTCAAGAAACTCAGAATCCGAATTCTTAAGACCCTTTTCTCCCATGTTACCAGCGCTCTCGGAATTTCTTTTGCGACGATGGACAGGAGAGGGCAGGCTGCTTGCTTGGGGAGAAAGTGCCCCCCATAATGAGGAATTCAGGAACGAAAAGGGTATGGTGTGTCCTTGTTCAATGTTTGTCGTTACAACGCGATTGTTGAGTAATGGAGTGGGATCATTTCCCGATGCAACCCTTCCAATTATGCTTCGATCGAATCCTACAAATTCAGCTTCATATCCGTCCAACCTTGGCCCTACATCCTCATCTTCATTATCCAGCTCTAACATGATTGTGTCTCTCAACCTCTCGTGATTATGATCTTCCGGTCGTATCGAGTTAACATCTGCGGCGTATGCGAAATGAGAGGATGAGAAAGTCAGGTATAATATCAGTAGCATGATTGATCCCATGAGAGATGCAGCCAGCCGCGATTGCAGCGGACTGAGCTTTGGCAGAGGCATTGCGATTGCGGTATGGGGAAAATGCCCATCGGAAAGTCGCAAATCTCGTTGTTGGGAAGTTTGAGCATCAGTATTTTTTTATGCCAAAAGATTCCTAGGGGTGGCAAGCGAGCTTCTTGTTGGCATTCGATCTGATATTTAAAGAAAGTGGTTTCTTCTCCATCGAGAGTTGGAGGTAAATTTTTAGTGTTTGGGTGGTTTGAGTGAAGTCTCAAGCTCCTGATCCGCTACTGTACTGATACCCTGCTTTCTTGGCCAATGATAGACTTTTCTTTTTGGTCAATTCCCTAGGTGCCCCTCCTACTGTATGACCTACAACTAACGACTACCGGTAGGGCAATCACGATAGATTTCTCGGTTCAAACATGCAAAATTCAAGTTGTGAGTTTCCAAGGTTGCCTGTAATCATTTATAAGTAGGTAGTTGTGGGGATCAATTGTATAAATCCAGGATTCTCATTATCATATCATATATACCACATAAACTAATCAACGATAATAATCTCCTCCACTATCCCATCAATCTGAACCAAAAAATGTCTCTTTGGTGCACTTCCGGCAATATCAACAGAACACTTGAATTATCCCACAGATCATAAGAAATTCGTTGCAAGGTTCCCTAAACATTGTGGTTGCCATTCTCTACTCCGTCTTCAACGCCCACGGCTCAAGATCCCCCCCCTCCCCCCTTCTCAATCTGGCGCCTATATTTTCATTCTTGGCATTACGCATGCTCCCACCATTCTGCCCATACTTTATTGAAATGGATTATTTCGGCAGCGCGATAGTGGTATGCCCCTTAGAAGTCCTTTACAAGGACTTATCAGCGGTAGCGTTGACCTTGCTAGCTCCAGAGAAGTATCGGGAGAAAACTGGTGCAATGAAGGAGCGGAAGACAATTTGGGCACCGCTGTTGGAAAGCATCAGCTCTATGCTAAGGAAGAGTGGTTGTGGGTCATAAAAATCTTACCTAGTGATTGGGAGTGCGAGCCACAAAACGAGAAGGAACTTGAAGGTGTAGTAGAAAGGAAACCAGTATACAACAGTGAACACGCTCTCGAACACAGTCAAGAAAGCGAAGACAACCCAGTACTATACATACATATATCAGCTATAGTAGAACAAAGTGTGATTTTCGGACTGCTTACCGTGAGCCACTGAGTGTCATCGGCTTTTCCAGAGCTGAATAAAGCTTCCAAAGAGTAGTAGCCTGGGAGAACAAAGCCAGCAAGGTTGGTAAGAAGTTGACCTCCAATGTTGAAGAAGATGAAAAAGAAGTAGAACGCAATAACGCCCAAAAAGGCGTAGACCTTGGGAACATTGCTTTGCTTCTCGAGGTTGTTCAAGGTTGGGTATTTGGAGAGCTAGGTCACAATCAGTCAAAAGGTTCATCCCTCAACACAGTTTGGGACATGATGGCCAGATAAACATCGGTCGGGTCGTCGAAGGACTCGTGTACATTGAAATTCGGAGTGGACGGGAACCTACTTCCTTATCAATTTGGGAAATGGTCCCCTGAACTTTGTCTTGAAAGGACATGTTGGAAAGAGATCTGTTGCGCAGAAGGGTTCTATGGCTGTTAAGATAGATGGATGCGAGTTTTGGAGAGGTTGTGCGAGTGCAAATTTCGAGGAGCTTATTGTTATTATTTCTGTCGGTTGTGGGACGGACTATTGTGAGGAAGGAGGGAGGATTCTATGGTTGTGCAAAAGTGTTCTTTGTCTGACGCTACTACTTGTATTATGACGAACCGGAGAAGCTTTGACCGGGAGCGGGGGGTCCAACGTGAAAGAGTAAATTTTCTGGATGTAAAATAGATGAAATTGAGAGAGATACGGAGGACATTTCCAAGGTTGTTCAAGCTATAGAATGAATCCGTTCTTATCGAGTCCTTTTCCATCCATCCATGACCGAGAGCTTTCTTTTATTTCTACAGAGTGCATATAAAGTACGCCCGCCAAAGGGTTCCCTCAGATAGTCTTCGACAGTGTTCAGCAGCAGTGGGTTACTAACGCTCAGCAAGTAGCGTGTGTACTATGTAGTTCAGTTATCTACGGAGTAGTCTTTTGGTCTTTCGATTTTCTGCGCTACAGTATCTTCTTCGTCTTCGAGTACGGAAGCTGGTAGAATACATTAGAGGGAATGTGGAAAAGACTGGTGGGGGGGAATTAGGGTTTACATTTTTGTCTACTCTCATTGGTAGATGCCAGCCAGGAAGATTCGAATATGCCAAGTGTACAACAATCAATACCTATTACCTAGGTACTCCGTACTTTATTAACTCTCCCGAAGGACGGAGTGAGGCGACGTGGGCATTAGGTATGCTGTCCAAGGACAGAGAGAGGATAGAGACTAGATAGAGATGCTCCGTATAGATGTTGCATTGGTTTGGATCAAGGTCGATGGTGTCAAGGACTACCTAGGTAGGTAGTGAACAATGAAGATTGGGTTAATCATCTCATACCCGTGGACGTATCTGACAATTACGTACAGAGTAGTAGTTCTCCGTCTAACAGCATGGATTCTTCATAATCAGCCCAACCAAGCCAAACATAGGATGAAAGAGAGAGAGGGAGAGAGAGACAGGGAGAGAGAAGAGAGAGCTGGAGACGTAAGATACTACCAGCATATAGCTGGTAGATGACACTACTCTGTACCTACTACCTACCTAGGTAGTACAGTAGCAACCTGCGTATGTCAAAAGCGACAAGCTACTACAGTACTACCATTAGTACGCAATTGGCTTTCACTGATAACATTCTTCATTTTGTAATCAAGAATATCATCCATGGATCGTTGTATGTACCACCACCTGGGCAATCCAAAGTACATACGAATTAGGTAGCTACTCACACATAATACTACCTAGGTATGTATATATACAACAAAGAAGCTGCCAACATTCTTCATCGCAATCGGAAATATCATGACGGCAAAATCTCTCTTACGGAGTACCTAGGTAGTTAATTATAGTTGTCCATACCTCCAGCTCCCTACTAGGTAGATATTTACTATCTACTAGGTACTCCGCAGTGTAAAATGTACGGAGTAGTTGAATATCTGAATAGATTCAAACATCGAAATACACTTGACAATTGAAGTACCTAGGTATCCATGGATGGCACATTAGAATCCTGAAATAGATTACCTAGGTCATTGACATACTCCGTACATGAGGACGGCTGGACATGGAAACATTTGTAAGATTAGACGGCAGAATGATGACAATTCGCGAAATCATGATTGCATTAACATCCAACGTAATACAAGTAACCTTGAATTTCTAGAGAGAGCCTGGAGAGACAGATGGTACCGTGCAGAGTACGTCTCCTTCCTGTTAGTCAGTGGTCTGTCTGTCTAGCTAACCGTTTCTTAACGAATCCATGGATCTCTTGTTGAACAGTATTGAAGAGAAAAGGCATCGAGTTACTGAAGTGCTCTGCACCATATACTAGTCCTCCGTATATGAATGAATGCTAACAATGCATGAGGTATGATGATGATGTATACAGAGTACTCAGTAGTACTTCTTCCATTATTCAAGACATTTTCCATTATTACTGCCGGGTACTTGTACTTGTACTTTGCATGAGCTGGCAATAAAAAATAGTCGAGTCCCCTAGTTCACCGCCAACATGAGGGAGATTAAAATGCGAAAGAATGCGAATAGATGATATAAATAATGCAGACACAATATACAGCAAAAGACAACAAGATCCTCCCCTCTGTGTCCAATCAATTCCAAAAATCCGTACCTCTCACCCATTCGCAGAACGAAGAATTAAAAGGTTTCACCAGTCCAATTCGCTCCTCCGTAAAGACAGTACAAGTACAACCCTTACCACCCTTACAACTATGATGTTTGTTTTGTTGTAAGCCCTCCAATCATCATTGATTATTGCACTAAAGTCTAGCCGAGACGTTTCTGCGTTAACAAGACTTGGTAAACATTGAAATCAACCTTTCAAAAAACATATCACCACAAAGGACGACAACAAGAACAACCTTGGAACCTTGGAATTCCCCTCCCCCGTTCAATTGGTAAGTATCCATATCGCAGGATCGGATTGGTATCAGGATATTCGACCTTCTCAAAGGGTCATACTCAAGTCAGAAAAGGGTATACATTGCAAAATAATCACAAGCCCCAGCCACTTTTTCCAACCATTTTCTCCGACTCCACGAACAACAACCTCGCATGGAAATTATGGGTAAGTGATGATACTATTCTTTAAACAGAACGCGCTACAAATGCGCAAATACGTTCATCATGTATATATATTCTGACTGCCTTGAGACATTGAAGATCAGCACCCACCTGGAGAAAAAATTCCCATCAAACGATCGAGGTCTAATGCAGCGATGCCCGCCAAATCTCGCAAGCGACCTCAGTCTCGAGCTTCCACGACTAGTGTTCATAGCGGACTTGCGCAACCAGTATTGGAGCAACAATACATGGACCCAGCGCAGTGGTATGAGCATAACTCCAACCCGCAACATAGCAATATTCCTCAATTGTCAGCCGAAGACATGGTCATGCATAGTGCTCCGCAGCTTCAAAACCCTCGACATTATGACATGGAAAGCTCTCTCAATGGCGTCTCAAATCATACCATGCAAACCTATCATCCAGAAATACCGTATAAACCTGAAAACGGGCGCCAATCGGTACCGATGGACGGCTATGCTCAGAACTATGGAGAAGGTGATAATCAGATTATAGAAGGGCGCAGTGATGAGCAAGACGAGGTGGATTCTCTGGCCGGGACTGCTGGAACAACGAAAAAACCCTCTCGATCAAGCGCGGCCAATGAGCTAGAAATGAGACAGCTATTCCACTCAAATAAGCACCGCACCTTACAAGAAGTTGCTGCGGAACTTCTTCTAAATGAACGAGGGCCACAGTCGGAAAGACAAAGACAAGTTTTTGCTATGCTATGGTAGGCGTACTATGATTTGACGTGACTTTGCACCATGCTAAAGACGTTCTTCTAGGATCAACAAAGTCTGCGACAAAGGTACAGGCTCTGTACCTAGAGGTCGGGTTTACGCAAACTATGTTTCGAGATGCGGTACAGAGAAGGTAACGGTTTTAAACCCGGCCTCTTTTGGCAAACTTGTTCGCGTGCTTTTCCCAGGCTTGAAGACTCGAAGACTTGGTGTGCGCGGAGAATCAAAGTATCACTACGTCAACTTCAGTCTCAGGGATGACCAGCCACAGCTGCACGAGACTCAAACCCATCAGCCCATCACAAACTTCAACGATGCAAGTTTTGCGCAAAGCTTCAAGTATATCCATCTCTTTCTTCTACATATACATATGGCTAACTGAGCAGTCACAGCATAACGTCACAAATGCAGAACTCTATGGATAAATACCAAATCGATAGAGCTCCTTTTCCATCACCCGCGATTCCACAAGAAACTGAGCATCGCAGGCAGCGATCGGAAGGATTCATTCGGCCCCATAGTCTCTATACCCACCCAGTGGTCACGAAGCTTGCAGATCTTGAGTGCACGACAAAGACACCCCAAGTACTTCATTTTGCACCGTTAGGCGAACCTTCTTTACAAGAATACGGAGCTATTCTACTCCCTAAAATCCAACAGTTCTTGCCCACGGGGACGGATCCAGATTCAGCACTTGCATTGTCTGCTCTCTATCGCTCCCATTGCACTTCTCTCATCGAGCAAGTCCGTTTTTGCAAAGAGAAAACATTTTTTCATCTTTTCACGGCTTTCCAAGGTACTTTGACTATGCCCGTTCAAAAACTGTTCGCCGATAAAGCTCTCGCGCCGTGGATCAATCAGTGCGATATCATCATGTACCAAAACATGATGCGTGTCGTGGCACCTCTGACACTTCAAGTGGTGCCTAAAGTAGTTTTGGACACTTTACGTAACATTTCTGACCGTCTAGTCAAACATATTCAAAGCTCATTCCATGGCCAGCCAGTGCATGTTATCGAGGCGAAAGTCGGCCCGGCTACAACTTTTGCTAGTCTTTTGGACAAAGAATTAAGAGTGAACCTAACTGCTCACGCTGCAGCAAATATGCTGTCCAATCCATACAATCGTGATACCATGTACGAAGATTTTATAACAATGGTCAATGTAAGAAAGGTAGCTGAAAGCGTACCTACAAGAGGGATGGATGATGTGGTCAATCTCTTGATAACGGAACTACGTGATCTTCTCGATCCAAGCGAGGTGTCGTGGGAGTTGGAACGACAAACCCCCTTTGGAGAAATGGCCGCGCGTATGGGTCGTCAACGACAAGCGAGCGTCCATGCCGATCCAACCACGGAAAATGTTCTAGATCGCTGGGTTAATATGCTGCTCTCGCTAACTGCCAAATTTCCGTATGCTACACATGCCGAAATCGTTTGGTGCGTCCAGAAAATTGGCACAGCTGTGATGAGGGACCTTACCATTGCCCAAGGGAAGAGCTTTGGTGCTTGGTGGGTGACTAAATGTTGGATAGATGAGATGATTGCATTTATGGCGGAGCAAGGAGGCTTCATGCAACGTGAAACTATTCAAAGTGGGATGGGTGACATGTCTCAGAATCCCGCTGCAAGTCGGAGAAATAGCCAGCAAGGGGGCCGATATAGTAGTGGAAGTGATGACTTTCTTGCGCGCGGGGTGAATGGTGAGCGGAGTGCGGGACCTCGCCCGATGGATCATGCGAGAGACGCTGCAATGAATGCAGCTGCAGGTCATGATGATAGTGGAATTGGAATGAGGACACCCGAGGACGAATTTGCCATGGGAAAGTTTGGATTCACTCAAGATGATGTACATGCATCGATGGAATCTAATCCTCTGCATACTATGTCACAGGGATCTCTATCTTGAGTCTGAGTTACTCTACATATTAAGGAATTAGGTCAAAGGTGCGGCGTAATGGATGGTCAATGGTTTCGGGTTGGATAATGTGGCTGGGAAGGATGGTTTTTTTTAACGACCAACGATTATACGAATGGCTGTAGAATGGACGGATACCTAAGGTGTATATTTGGAATTGTCTTGATTATCTTACTCTGGCGATTTGAGTATTTGTTCGCCCCTTGGGCTATTGAGGGGCTTCTTTTTTTTTTGGCTCCAGCATCTTTGGAGGACATCTGGGACATGTTGGATGGCGTTTCCTGTGCTGAACGCAGCTTTACTATTTGTAATTATCTATTACGGGGGATAATGGCGAAGCGAAAGGAAACACATAGAAATGGGTTTCCATTTACATCTACTACTAAACCTGTTCATGGAGGGTGTCCTTGAAATAATGAATTCCCTTTTCACAATGACAAAAGCTCAATAGACGAATCGCTTTGAAGATCTGAATCTCAACACGCTCATTGATCGGATGCTTCTTTATTTGGATGCAAAACATTAAAACGCATTTAATCATTCTTTCAAAGACAATAAATGGTCATATTTAACAAGTGGTACCTGATTGGTTTTTTGTTGTCTCGATGAATGAACCCCCTCTTCAACTGGATACTTGATATTCTCTTTGTGAGAAACTCGAGACAAAATATCACGCAACATCATACCTACCGATTTCAATCACAAACTCAGATAGATCCATTCATCTATCCATCTATCCATCTATCTATCCTATATTAAAAATCACTCTTTGATACCAACGAGAATATCGGGCCTGCATCAAATTAGCCTTCCTCCCCCCTTTATATTTCTCCATCAATCTTATCTTAGCTTCCCGAGGTCAGCACAGCTCTCGCTTAGCTCCACGATAAAGACTTGATTGACGGATTGGATTCCAAGGTTGGCACTGGCACTGACTGACGGTGACTCAATGGGATGGAATTGGTCCCGCACTTTTATTACTGGTCCAGGTCCGATATGATGCCGATGCGGATTCGAAAATAATTGTTCCTACTAACCAATTCTACATGTATATCTGGTATGACTCTTTTCCAAATTATTCCCTTAACCTTTCTGGCCGTCTCTGAATATCCTCTTCCAATAGCATATTTATTTAAACCGCTTATAAACGCATTTACTTTGCAGTAATCAATTTCAATCATCAACGAGCAGTCTTGGACAATGATGACCGAAGTTCAGTGCAACGGGAATCATGATGCCTCACCATTAATTTCCAATTCTTTGAATCACAATGACAGCCATAGAAGCTGGGTGGTACAGAAGTTTGGTGGCACAAGTGTGGGCAAATTTGCTGTAAACATTGCAGAAGATATCGTACGGTGAGTGTGTTGTGGAGCATTCGTCAGCCAAAGTGATTTGGAAACTAATTGGCCTTCCAGTGCAAGTTTGAAAGATCATAGAATCGCAGTTGTCTGCTCTGCAAGGAGTACTGGGAAGAAGGTAGAGGGCACAACAAGTCGGTGAGAATATTTGAAACTATATGTGATTGCCCACGCGCAGATACACTAATGCTGGCCCTTATAGATTGTTAGAAATCTACAGTGTCCTTCAATCCGTCAACTCTTTGAAAGACTCGGATTCGGATAGTTACCAGAGCTTGGTCAGTAAATACGAAGAACTGGTGAATGTTATCCGCGACGATCATATCTCGGCAGCAAAGTCACATATACAGGATGAGGCTCTAGCCTCGAAGCTTGCAGATGACATTAGAACAGAGTGTAGAGAGATACTGGAGTATCGGTTGGCTGTTGAACGATGGCACCTAGAGATCGATTCCAGATCAAAGGATCGCCTGGTCAGCTTCGGAGAAAAACTTAGCTGTAGATTTGTCGCAGCTTTATTACAAGATAGGGTAGGCTACACGAAGTATTCTCAATGGCTCGGTGCTTACTATGGCCTTTAGGGGGTTGATGCCGAATACCTAGATCTTTCAGATGCCATTCATTTTAAGACGCCAAAGGGACTGAACTTTGAGTTTTACAGAGACGTGGCCGGGGCCATAAAAGAGAAGATAGAGGCTTGCCAGGACAGAGTGCCTATCATTACTGGGTATTTTGGAACTGTTCCAGGTGGTCTAATGGACGGAGAAATTGGGAGAGGATATACAGATCTTTGCGCGGCCCTGGTTGCAGTTGGAGTCGCGGCAGAAGAACTGCAGGTATGGAAAGAAGTCGATGGAATATTTACTGCAGATCCTTCAAAAGTCCCAACCGCGCGACTTTTATCCACCATAACGCCATCCGAAGCAGCAGAATTGACGTTTTATGGTTCGGAGGTCATCCACCATCTGACTATGGACCAAGTAATTCGCGCGACGCCACCGATTCGGATCCGGATCAAGAATGTCAAGAACCCACGAGGAAATGGCACAATTATTCTACCCGATCCTATATTAGAACCTTCACAGCATACTCATATAAGGAGCCTTAGCCGGGCAGACTTGAAACAAACGCCCAAGCGCCCTACGGCTGTTACAATCAAGGACAAAATATCTGTCATCAACGTACACTCAAACAAGAGATCGATTTCGCACGGTTTCTTTGCTAAGGTGTTTTCTATCTTGGACAGTCGACAGATTTCTGTTGATCTTATTTCTACCAGTGAGGTCCATGTTTCCATGGCCGTTCATTCTGCGCACATCTCCGCGGAGGATATGCAGCAGACCAAGTTGGAGCTCCAGGATTGTGGGGAAGTCAGCATTCTTAGTGAAATGGCCATCCTGAGTCTGGTTGGGTCGGAAATGAAGAATATGGTCGGAATTGCCGGCAAGATGTTTTCTACCCTAGGAGAAAACAACGTCAATATCGAAATGATATCTCAGGGTAAATGAAGAACCTCCGTCCCATAGATCAATTCGACAACTAACGAACAAAATTCAGGGGCGAGCGAGATCAACATATCTTGTGTCATAGATGCTTATGAGGCTACACGCGCGATGAACATATTGCATACAAATCTTTTCACATTCTTAGAATAGATCAAAAGGGGATTGGAAAAGGTAGGCATTGCAAGGGAGCCGGCGTTCAGACATTCATGGAAATTAGGCATGGTGCATTGGTTGTATTAAAAAAAAAGCTTGGGGGAATTCTAAATGCACATATCCACAATGTGTATATTGATATTTTTGCCGTATAGAACTAACCAATCCGTCCATATCCACCCAGCTGCTGCACATGTCCTTTCAAACATTGGATCGGAACTCGCTTGGCCCAATGGTCTATTTCACTTACCTCTAGGGGTATTCTTTTCGTCTTTTCCATCTCTTCAGCCACAGTAAAGCATGGTATCCAGGAGTTCGGAACACGATTCAATAATGAGAGATGCTTGATTCATCGATTTGTTTGAGAAATCGAAAATGTAAATGGATCTGGATTATAGCTCTTAGAACAATCAAATTTTGGATACGGCCTCAGTTCAGATCAAAAACTTAAATACTTATTTCCGGGGAGTCTGATTCCGTTTCAAGTGAAGCACACGGAATGATATCGTGTCGAGACATGGAAATACTTCTGGGGCCCTGTTTCCAGAAAGGAGTTGGCCGCTTCATGACCGTCGTTCAAATCATGCACTTCAACCCAGCGATGTCGAGTGCCACTGCCATGCGACTATGAAACTCCACGGAAGATAATCGCCTTCATGCACCACCCTTCAAACTGTCAAAACCGGTGTTGGGCACCGTGATATCACATGTGCGGGTGCTTATATACCCATTTTCGGCTCCCCTCACTGCGTGATATTATCTTCCTTCCGCCTGATGTACCTTTCCGTACCAAGCTAAGGAAAATCGCAAGCACTAAGCCTGGTAGACTAGCAGGTGAATACATCGAATTCTTAGGTTTCGCTTCACCTGGATCTGTCACATCTTACATATGTAGATTGCGCAATGCAGAATCGATGTATGACCAAGCTGACAATAATCAACCATCAGAAGGTCAAGATTATGAGCCTTATCTTGGGACAAGTCTCCACCGATTACAGCGTATGACGCTGGCTTTCCTGATTCGGCACAGATCAAAATCTCGCCCGACGCACATCCGTCCTTCTTTGTCAGCATTTCTAACCATTCTCAGGGTTCCAAGGTTATTCTTTCCACATTCACCATTTCCCTACCTGCTCGTGGTGGTCTTCAAGTCAAACCATCATTGATCAACAACCGCTTGCACACCTCGGATAATACATGGCCCGATGTCTAATGTTTAATTTCGACTTATAGACTCCTCAAATGCACAGATTTTGACACCCCCGGCCAAGCGATACCAAAAGTGCCTATCTAGGGAGGCAACGTTCAATTTTGGATGGGTCATTGAAGTAACTGAATCGCGGATGCTATGGATCATGTTCGGCCTTCTTCGCATTCAGAAAGACCTGCTGTCTACAAAACAAACCCTACAATAACGTGCCAGTTGTGGTTTATGAGACGAATTCCAAGTTCTCACAGCATAAAAAAACCCTCCTAACTGCCGTGGAACATAGCGCATATCAGTGTACACCAATGCACGCGTGGGTACAGACCATATATCATGTTTAATGGAAATCTGGATAGGCTTCAAGTCAAAATCAGTGGGCTGATTGCCCTTTTCACTGGAAAGTGTTACGACCAAGGCAGTACGTACCCGTTTGTCAATGTTGCATCCGCAGGGCTTCTCTGCTTCTCCAATATCGGACCCTTCAACCAATCTTCTGAATTGCTAAGTCTCTTAAGTAGCTTGCACTCTATAGGTTCCTTTTGTGATTGGGCGCACATGGTCGGCAGTCTGATTGCTTGTTCTGTATTGCTACTGTAGTAAGCTGATCCACACATTTACAGTCGACTCGAAAAAAAGGTAATTGAGCTGTTATTTACCGAGGCGCATACTTGTACTGTAGTATATACAATAAACATCTGATATCACAGCTTACGATGCGCATAATCTAGCGCTATTGGTTAAAGGTAAGCTGAATAAACCAGCCGAGAGTAAGTAGCTGCAGCTTCACCGGCCACTGCGGGCGGTACTGTGCCACGAGGGGAAAACACTGCAGAAGTCGTTGCCATCATGACAACTAACTTGAACCAAGGTCTAGAAAGTGAGTTGGATGATGCCATATGTATCAAAAATGCAATAAAGCAAGTGACACGAGATTACTCGCACAACAGGCGGGCGAAATGAGTGTTAGGTTGTCTCAGAGCCTATTGCTCTAATACCGAACACAAACTACTCCGTAGATTGCCACGGAGTAGAAGCAGGCTTGGACTGTTCAATATACTCTGTAGACTTGAGATATCTCGATTCCCATGCAAATTGGTTGGATTAAAATTAAATGCTGACGAATGGCCATTCTGGTTGTTATCAGACCTTGGGTCCTTGCATGGGGTTGATGTCGGAGGTTTGAAGCTGCACTTTTCACTGGCTTGGAAGTGGGAAGGCGATACTGTAGACTGTAGTTGCTGCTGATTTTTATTTTCCGATATTGCTCGTAAAATATCCAGTACATTTCGAACTTTCGATGCAGTCAGATAATTTCCCCTTCCAACCGTTGCTCCTGCACCCATGGACGATGGAGTCCTTCATTTTCAATGTTCTGATCAGCTTCGGTTATTTGCCGTGAGGTTGTTTGGAATTTCATCGTCTGTAACATGAGAGGAGACGTTCTTGTTCCTAGCGGGACGTAGAGGTGCATCTATCTCCATCTCGCGAATGATTCTATCTAACCATGGCGGAGTATCAAACCGAACTCGGTGTAGAAACTGCTTCCCCAGTACCGTATACGTATCAGATAATGTGGGCGACGTCGAGCTATAGCTGCTCCCCTCGGTCGTATATTCCGGATTTGCCGGATTCGATTCCTAGATGGGATTCTTGTCCCGATATTAGAAGAAAACGTACAGAGTACCTAGGTATGTATTGGATGAGGTCTCACAGAGATGCTGGGGTGGGAGGGGGGTGCGGAGTGATGGAAGCTAAAAGGATACAGTCTTGCGATCTGTTATTGTTATTATTGGACACATTCATTTGGATATAAAGTCCTCGGGGGAAGCATTCACGTTACCAAACTTACCATCGATAAGACGCAGACTGCAGTCAATGAATGCATGCAATCACAAATTAATCAAGCGTATCCAAGCATTCAAGCATTCAAACGCTCAAGTCCTCAAGCCTTCAATTCTTCTAAAAGAGTTTGAAATCCGTCCGAACCAACTTATCGGTATTCAATTAATTTATTTGAAAGTTCAAATCGATTCTCAAGGTAACTGAACTTGCGAAGTTCTAATAAGTTGGTTTGTTTGACCGATTTTGTCATTTTGTCATGCTACACGTTACACACGGCTGCAGTGACTACCGGGCATGTGCCATCCATATGTTCTGTTGCTATTTCCACCATCTATCATCCATTCTTTTGCCTTCATTGTAATTACTATCTGGACCGTTTCCCCTGTTTCTTCCAACACTTCTGATCATTTTATATATCCAACGCGCTTCTCACAGAGTCACAGTAGAGCTGCAACAGGACTATCGTATTTATCCTGTTAAATCGTTCCATCTTGTGTTTCATATTTATAACAGATGAATGTTGGAGCAGCGAGATTTATTACTTCGTGGGAACGTTTTGAGATTATCAGAAAGTCATATTTATTCTACGTTGGTCCAATCTATCCGCTGAAACCAGACAAGAACTGGACAGCCATACCTCCTGGATCGATAATAAATACTTAGCCTATGCCATAATTTGTGTTCATGTCTATATAAGATCGACCAAATAACAAGAACCTCTCATCGTAATCCACTTCACCCAAGAGGGGACCACCACCTTTCGTTGCATGAGATAAGATATTGGCTTTGATCATGGGTTGGGTATGTATCGTCGGTGGTGTTTTGACCATTCGAATGCTTACTGTCTGTTTAGGTGGAGAAGACCAATATGACGGTGGCAAGGAGCGCCATTGGAAGAAGATTCAGGCTTGAATTTTCTGGGCATAGGTATGAGAGAAAAGGCTCGAGATTTTTGACAGAAGTGAGAGCCGGCCTCGCCACATTCTTCGCAATGGCATACATCATTTCCGTTAATTCATCCATTGTATCAGGTAAGTCTTGAGTCTACTGTGACAACTTCGCTAATATCTTTCAAGCTACCGGGGGGACATGTGTTTGCCATTATCCTCCTGGATCTACGGATACCTTTTGCCTAGACAGTTCAACGGATCCAAATTATCAGATATGCGTCCAGGAAATCAACCAGGACCTAGTTACAGGAACCGCAGCGATATCTGCGCTGACGAGTTTCTGCATGGGGGTTTTTGCAAACATGCCCATCGCTCTCGCTCCTGGGATGGGCCTTAATGCATATTTTGCTTACCAAGTTGTCGGGATACATGGCCAAGGACCAGTCTCTTACAGATTGGCATTGACAGCCGTCTTCATCGAGGGTTTACTCTTCGTGGCGCTTTCAATACTCGGACTTAGGCAATGGCTTGCTCGTGCAATACCTCGAAGCTTGAAGATTGCCAGTGGCGCGGGCATCGGATTGTACCTCGCTATCATTGGACTGACTTACAGTGCGGGAATTGGTGCCATCACAGGCAGCAATTCCGATGTACCTCTCCAACTAACCGGTTGCCTACCCGAACTCATTGCTCCAGATGGAACCTGCACATCTGGTAAGATGCGGAGTCCGACTATGTGGCTTGGTATATTCGGTGGTGGGATCTTCACTGCGTTTCTGATGATGTACCGTGTCAAGGGTGCTATCATAGCAGGAATCCTCCTCGTTTCCATCGTTTCCTGGCCGCGCGATACTTCTGTTACCTATTTTCCTCCCACTATCTCTGGCGATGCGGCCTTTGAGTTCTTCAAGAAAGTCGTCACCTTCCATCCCATTTCTCGAGTGTTTGCTGCGCAAGATTGGAATATCACAGGAGCCGGGGCTGGACAATTTGCATCCGCGCTGATTACCTTCCTCTACGTCGACATCCTTGATTGTACTGGTACACTGTACTCCATGGCTCGTTTCTGTGGAGCTATTGACGAAGATACGCAGGATTTTGAAGGTAGTGCTGTGGCCTATCTAGTCGACGCCTTTGGTATATCTCTTGGCTCATTTGTGGGCTCCCCGCCCGTCACTGCATTCATTGAATCCGGTGCTGGCATATCAGAAGGCGGAGTAACGGGTCTTACGGCCGTCACTACAGGCTTCTGCTTCTTCATCAGTCTTTTCTTTGCTCCCATATTCGCGAGCATACCTCCCTGGGCAACCGGCTGCACCCTGATACTTGTGGGCGCGATGATGGCGCGCGCTTGCACGGAGATCAATTGGCGATACTTGGGGGACTCTATCCCGGCCTTCCTGACCTTGGCGATTATGCCTTTCACGTACTCGATTGCCTACGGTCTGATTACCGGCATCGTCACATATACATTACTCAATGCTTCCGCGTGGGTGTTGGCGAAGATGTCGAGTGGGAGAATCATGCCTCATGATTATGAGATGAAGGATTATTGGACGTATAAAGTTCGGGGAGGGCTGTTACCGGGATGGGTAAAGAGAGCCATGCGGGGAAAGAGGGATTTCTGGAGGGAGTGGGATTTTGATGCCGAGGAGGTGAGCAGCAAGGTTGAGAGTGTGAGGGGACACAAGACGAGGGGGAGTGTGGCGAAGAGTATGAAGAGCCATGACGTATTAAGTGTGAGGAAAGATGAGATTATAGGGATCCCCAGCGTGAATGGTCATGGGGAGAGAACGTGGGAGATGCCTGAGATGGCCTTCCCGAAGAGCGTGGTTGGGGGCATTGGGGAGGCGATTGGAGGGGAAGAAAGGAGGGGCAGCACGAGGACTATGAGCTCTATTGGGAGGAGCTTGGGAAGAAGGCAGTAATGATAAATGGTTGAGGTTGGTATGCCTAGTACTAGGTAGAATCTAGGGCTGGAGTTAATGGTACTGGAGGAGCTATGTCTGGAGTAAAAAATAGGAATAGGAATATGAATTGAATGGATGGCGCAGATAGATTGCGCGATGATGCTCGTTGTCTCGAAGACTTCCTCGAGAAAATCTTGGGAAATTCGAGCATGGTCTGCTTGCTTAATTGCTTACATCCTTCAATATTCACACGTCTGAGAAAGATATCAAATTCGAATGGTCTTTGCAAGGCTCGATCCATTGTCTCGGATACCCAATAACTACTTTTGCACCTCCATTCGAGCCCTGACTCTGTGCTGTCCCCAGCAAAAGGCAGGCCAAAAGTTGCACCCCCAGTATCTGCACTGCAAGAGTATAAATAACTGATACAAGAAAAGAAAATAAAATAAAAGAGAGCGAGTTGACATGAACAGTTTGTATGTTAACTACATACAAAAAAATGAAAACATATCAGGCCCAGTCTTCTGCGCCAGAGCATACCAGTACTAAAGCCCAATGCACCGTCTCCTTTCTACATTCAGCATTCTTTCCCCGTATGTGAGCATATGGTGCCCAGCGAGCTTGCACGGCATGTACGACGCTCGAAGCTTCGGGCTGTAACCACCCATCCATCCATCCAGATAAGTCCCATCGCAAGAGTCAACCACAGCGATTCAGAGACGACACAAAATCTTTCAGCTTCGTTGGTCGACGAGCTGAGGTGTACTCGGCAGGATCATCGAGGCTTTTCGCTAGACGGCGTCCACTAGGACTAGGGGTTGGTTTCCTCAGGTGTGTCTGCTGACGGTCGATCGATGTAAGGTTATTAAAAAGATGTAAACTATACTTCCCGGAGGTATGCAGCTGAGTGATCAAACGTGTCAAAATGCCATGTATCATGAGAGCTTCATGGTTTTGCCTCCTTTCGATAGCGGGGTCCGTTGCGGGGAAAGGTTGTGAAGGTTCCACTTGTATTTACCGGTAGGCAAGAGTGTATCCGCGCATGGTTAGTACTTTAACCTATTAGTCTTGGCGAATAAAATCCTTGTGTCTATTTGTAGTTTATTTGGAATGGTATATCATGCATCGAGTGAAGAGATCATTCTGTTGTATATGCACACACAGCATGATATTCGAATTATCTCTGAACCATGAGATAGTAGTATGTACCTGGCTTCATTTTTCCTCCGGAGCAGTGTTGTCGCTTATCTGATTGTGGTCCATGAGGAGGGAGGTTTGGCTATGATTAGCGTGCACAGGCCACAAGGCTGTGAAGAACATGATGGTCCAGGCGGCGCAATGTGGATTTTGAACTTCTACATTCAATAAATGCTTAGAACGCCTCTCATCCTGCTACCTTTGATATCTCCTTCAAAACCAGAAACTGAATACTCTTTGTTCCTCGAATCTGCAATTAGATAACCACCTCGCAATCTATTGAAAGCTGATTTGTGGGCCTCACACTTATACCCAAACGTCCAGAATCTCAAATCGACAGTATGCCGAAAGCAGAGGTTGGCTCTACAAAGTTCTTGAACAACAAGTTAAAGTCCAAGGGGCTTCAGCGATTACGATGGTACTGTCAAGTAACTAAACTCTTTCCGATTGTCCCCCGTCTACCAACTCACGTCATGAATAGGTATGCGAGAGACAAATGCGCGATGAAAATGGCTTCAAAATGCATACACAATCCGAATCGCATGTGCGGCAGATGCTTCTGATTGGCGAGGATCCTAAGAAATACATCAACGATTACAGTAACCAGTTCCAGCGCGACTTTCTTCAACTATTGCGAACCTCGCACGGTGAGAAGCAAGTGAATTTGAACCATTTCTACCAGGAGTACATTAGCAACAAGGAGCATATTCATATGAACTCGACGAAATGGCCCTCTTTGACGGAGTTCGCAAAGTTTCTGGGCCGAGAAAGTTTATGCCGAGTGGAGGAAACGGATAAAGGTATACAAGTAGCCTGGATTGACAATTCACCCGAGGCGTTGAGACGACAGGACGCTATTAGGAAGAAAGAAAGACAAGACAAGGGCGACGAGGAGCGAGAGCAAATGCTTATCAAAGAGCAGGTACGTCGTGCGAAGCAAGACGCCGAAGCTCGTGGGGAATCGGAGATGGACGAGCAAGAACGAGAGCTCAAGAGGGAGGAAGGGGAGAAAATAAAGCTTAGCTTTGGCGCTAAGCCCACTGTGCCAAAACCTAAAAGCAAAGCTGTCGAGCCAGGGAAGGACGAGACACCGACCAGCGATGCGCCTTATTCCGAGAAGGCACAGGAAGAGGAGACATCTTCCGAGACACCCCCAAAGGACGATGGTAAAAGTACAGAGGATAAAAACCCGGAGGCAGCGCCAGCCCCTGCTAAAGTTTCCTTGAAAATGGGATTTCAAAGTAAGCCAAAGAACGTTTTTGCAGTGGCCAAGAAGAATGCTCTAGGAGGTAAGAAAGCTCCTGCATTCGAACAGCCGAAAAAGATGAGTGAAGCAGAACGTATCATGAAGGAAGAGATTGAGCGCAAGAGATCCAGGGAACAATCTCATGGAGGACCCTCACAAAAACGACAAAGATTTTGATTAACCATCATGAGAGTTTGGCATTCACGGAGTTAAGTCTGGAGGCAATTCAAAGAATGGGCGAAATATGGCGTTATTTTTGATACCACATGCATCTGTGACTATAGAGGAACCAATTCAAGATATTTCCATTTCCCAATCCATGTCTATTCCTGGTCAGTGAATCTGCCCCTATGATCGCCATCCGCTCCTTAAAACTTAGATCGTACCACAAGCGATTGTGAAATGAGTTTCGTTATAATTGATCGAGCATTTCGGTTTAGTTCAATTAGACGCTTTCAAGGTTTGGTCTGTTCTCTGGAGCTGTGTCGATACCATATGCGAACTCCTTTTAACTCCTTTGCGCTCCGATAATTACGCACTTCCTGTCCAGATCCGAATGCCCATCCTATAAAACATAGTAGTTGACCTAATGAGAGAACTTAGCATACATAGTTCACGATAGTAGTTGTCCTGAAATTCCTGACATATGATCAGATATGAGAAGTCCTTCCAGGACAACGATTTTAGTTGTCTTGTGGCTTGGTCTTCAAAGCTCTGAAGTAGCAAATACTCAATAAGTTGCAAGATATCATAAGGACTTTTAATCGTCTTGTGCCAAAACAGTAAAAGTTCTCTTACCTTCACTTGCATATCAATACCCAAATATCTTCAATCCGCTTCTGTGGCACTCCCATCTCTCCTACTCCCAGTTAGCTCGAATCTCGCGCGGAGATTCCTCTCCTTCCGCACAGATAACTCACGGAATATATCGAACCCTCGCCTCCTCCTCCATCGTCGAAACGATTTCTTCCGGCAACTGCCCGTTAACCTTAGTCGCATAAACACCACGCACATATCCATCCAATCGCTGCCATTTCGCAACCCAAGATTTAGATGGATCGGCCAATGTAATTAAGCCCTCGAAGACTTGAGACGTGCAGTCAATAATCGCTTCCATGGATCCTTGCAAATGTAGGAAATCTTCGCAGTTGGGACACCCTTCTCTCATGAAGCGCTGAAGTCATGTGTGTAAGTCTTTGATTGCCGCGGGCAAGATGGACTGATAAAGGAAGTAAAGATACATACGTTTTGGGTCATGACAATTGAGCATACCATACACGCGCGAAGGTTGCGCTGCTGGTTGGGGGGGACGTAGTTCTCAGTCATTTTCCGGGAGAAGGGAGAGATTTGACAGTACGTGAATATTGAATGTAAAAGCTTTCAAAAGCTGGGGGGACAGTTTATATAGCTGAATGGATTGAGCTTGCGATTGACGGAGCAATGTCAACGAAAGCTTACACAGTTGCTGCAAGGCTGAGAAAAGCTTGGACCACAACGCTAGAAAAAAAGTTGGCGCGGCTGACTGTTCTAATTTTATCGCATCAATAAAATCAAGAGCATGACTTGAATGTTGGATATATACAAAAAATTACAAATTTGAGAGTCATCACTTTCGATTGAATCGGCAATGACTGAGACTACAGGGGCTATCGTAGATACCCCGATGCAAGAAGCACACCCAACTTCTACCCGCTCAAAACGCAAACAAGCCGGCAATGGTCACGAGCACAAAGCCATCACTATCAGAGCACCACCTTTTTCTTACATCCATCTCGAGCTTCAAACCTCGTCATTAAAGAAACTACAGCTAGATGATATTACAGCAAAATCATACATCACCTCAGCACTAACACAATTTCTGGGACTTCATGGCTCGGCTATTCCGATTGACATTTTGAAGACGGGGGGCAAGGATGTTTGGATTAGAATCATGAGAGAGGATGCCAGTGCGGTGGTGGCGGCACTAGGGGGATGGGTTAAAGGGATGGGGAATGGGGACGAGCAGGTGGGCTGGAGAGTGAAAGGGAGGGGAAATTGGCTGGGAGGATTGGTGGGCGAGGCGGATGTTGAGGGGGTTTGGAATGATTGATGCTCGTGAAAGTTCGGGTAATCTACCTTACTCTGCTTCGATAATGAGCACTTCTCAAAGCTGAGATTGTAGCTCTTCGAAAGGAAAACCATTGGATAGGATGGAGCTTGCCCCTTCAAAGAGACGTGGGACAAGAAGGAACCGGATACGACGTGTGGCTACGATCTATCTACAAAACGAGAGTTGCCCTCTAAGTCATGGAAGAACTGAAGACCACATACTAATGTGGAAGCTTGTCTTCGTCCTGGCTGGCCACACACACATCCGTTACGACAAGTTTTGAACGGTGGTATGTTGTCGATAATGGATCGTCCAGACTGTAGGTACCGCCAATATCTTTGTGGCAGTAGTTTTTGGGGCTTGAAACTTGGACTGAAATGGGAACATTTTGATGCGAAGAAGAATCAAGGCATGACAGTTTTACTCGCCAATGGCTTTACGAAGAACAGAAAATGCGACATCACGCATTCATAGTAAGATTCTGAAAGAATCAGTTCCAGGGTTTGAGCCTGCAGCTAAATTCAAGTACATGTACTCAATTGTATTCCCAAGCTATGTTAATATCATTTAACGAAAGAAAATGCTGCTTTGCCCATGAAAATTTGCGGATATACAGACTGCCTCGATCGAATGTCAGATCGCGCCCCAACAACCGCATACCGGCGCCAAACCAGGGTTGTCAGAGAAAGAAAAACAATTAAAAACTTAGAAAGAAAAACTTTTGTGGTATTTCCCAATCATTCCAGTCGTTTCAGCCCAACGCCTTGCATCCCATATTATGCCCATCGTGAGAAGTCTAAACTATCAACCATCAGCTCGTTTCCATTTGTATCCCTCTCTGACTCTGCTGTAGACATGACTGATGATCTTTGAGAACTAGCGTCAAGTGAACTAGATAGAAAACTGAAGTTGGCAACAGAAGCTCGACGAATGCTAGTCATGCTCTCACGATTCTTAGCATCCGAGACCCCACCATTAGATGTCCCTGGTGGAGAAACTTGAGTAGAGTTAGATCGCTTCGGTGCATGCTTTGCTCTAAGTCGGTTAATCTCACGTAGACGATTGCGCCAAGGTGAGACATGTTCTCCACCCTCACGGTTTGCCCATACTGAGGAAAACACCGAAGCATTCATTGCCAGCAGGCGGATAAACTCCGGCAACTTTCTCAGACTGATGATCTTCATATCAGCAGCAGGAGAAATTTCCGGAAATCCGGGCTTACTCATGACCTGAACTTTGTAGTATGGGTCTTTTCGCAATTGCCCTTGTCGCGGATCTCTGGCAGCAGTAAAAGAGAGACGAGATTCTGGAGCAATGACAATGTTGACGTAGTTGAAATCGGACGGAAACGTATCGTACTTGAATGGCAAGCCGGAGTTGTTGAAAATGATGTTTACAAAATCGTTACCGATGTGTTTCTTCTTGTGAGCACATTGTGGATCGTGCTCGAGGTTTGTCGGCATCTGTGTTGTAACGTGGAAAACTATTTCAGAGACACGATCTCTCCAACAAAATGCCTTCTCTCCATCCATACCATATTCTCTATCAAGACCTTGAGTGTTGAATTTAGCCCCTTTCAGTTCAGTGACCGTCGCAAGTCCTGCAAGAAAGGTATAGTATTCCCCACTACCTGTGATATTAGAGAGTATCTCAACTTCCTGTGTTTGATTGTCACCTATATAGATAACACCGACTTTGTGTCCATCCACTGTAGGGTTACGATCAAGACCCCATATGGCACGACGAGTCATGTCATCATCAGGAAGAGCGATTGGGCGAGTGAATTCAGTACCTTGGGGAATTGAAGCCGTCAACTGTAGGAGGAGGTGACTGGGGAGAACGACGTTCGCATTGGAGTGCTTTGCGTCGCGTAAAGCATCGGTGGTGAGAGAGATTTGATGCGGAGGCGGTGGGCTGAACTTTTCGCGAACCATGTAACAAGAAGTACCCGAAGGGTGGCGCTTGGTAATCTGAGCCCAGCCTTTATGGGTGGCTTGTTCAATGGTGACAACACTGTTGCCAACAATCCAGCGTTTCTTCAGTATTTCACCATACAATTCTGGGGTAAAGTCTGGATCAGCTGAAGACTCGTCCACATCGGCATAAGCAACTCTTTGCATATAGTCTAGAGTTACTTGTGCTTGCTCATCAATATTCTCCTTTCCAGTCGCATCAGTAGAGACAAGGTTTTTGGCAATCCAGCCGACTTGACCAGCACGATCAGTCAGTTTCAAAGACAAGAACCAAAAAATGATCACATGATATGCAAGAGCATACACATATTGTGGTAAATCATCAGAGCTACTTGTTTGGGCGTTCAAGCTCATCGAGTTGTTTTCTGTAGATAGAGGGGCCGAGGACACTCGAGCTCGCGGGTTGCTGCTTCTTGGATTGCTTTCTTTACTTGGTTGATCTCGTACATTTTGAAGATATCGGAAACACACAGCGAAAACTGTTCGGTATTCTTCTTCCCGAAAATTGGCGTAAAGTTCTGGAAGTCTTGAGAGGCAAGCTAAGAACTCAAGAATGTGAATTGCAACATGCTGTTGAGTGATAATTTGCGACATCTTCTGAAGAATGGTCACGAGCGCTTTTCGAGTGGAACCGGGAAGCTCATGGCAACAAATTGAAAGAGCATGAATACAGCATTTGGCCGCCCGCTCCCATGCACCTACACCTTGCAAAAAGGTCCTGACAATTTCGTCTTCCTCAGCCTTGGAAAACTCTCGGTTATAACTTGTGACCATGGTTAAGACATGAAAGAGGCATATGGCAACGTCAGCTTTGCGCAATCCAGATGATACTGGGGGCTCTTGAAAGCTACTATCTTTGATTAAATCGCACAACAAAGATCTGAGCCTTTTTATCTGGGGGATTGATGACTTAAAGAGTGCTTGGTTCGTCAATTGAGACGGTAGATGAACAAGTATGTAGCTATAAACTTCCCAGTCACATCCACCATCGAGGAGCTGGCAAAGAACATCGAGATAAGAGCCGATGTTCAAGATATTCTGAATGACCGGTTGAGAGGGGTTCAATTCCTCACTATGACCAGGTTCTTTTCCTTCGGTATTGGTTGAACTTGGATCCATAGACTCAATAGGAGTATGAAAGGCATCATCGAGAGCATCTGTTACTAAATCACGTTTCTCCTCTGCAACACTTGCTTCGGCGGCGTTACTATGAGCAACAAGCTCTTGCAAGCCTACTTGATCAGAACTCAGGTTTGCAGCGTCCAAGTCTTGCGCAGTGAACTTCGGGTCTATATTTTCAATGATTGAAACTAGACGTAGAGTAGCATTGCCATTTGTAGTATCTGGCAAAGCATCTGCATCAGGAGACATCCACATCTGATGGTTACGTTGTAACGTTCGATTCATGCCACTGCCCAGTCTAAAAGGCTGTTTGGGGAGAGACTGCGCTTGGCCACCCGAGGTACTCCGAGCGAGACGAGAGTTGAATTCATCTGCTCGAGCTACTCTACTTTGCTGCGCAGCATCATCAGCAGCGTGCTTACTGGCGAGAGATTCTGCTGTTCGATAGAGGGAAGCCGCTAAAGCATCGGACTCAGTGAAGGGCGTAAGGAAGATTCTATTCATCGCATCTGCACGAAGCCGAAAGAACATCTTCAGGGCAGATATACGGGAATCAGTAGGGCAGTCGGAGGCTTGCGTGATGGCAAGCAGTTCTTCGAACACTCGTAATGACTTGGGGACCTCCGTAAACATGGTTCGCATGAAGATTCGAATAAAGCCCTTTACGACAACATTAGAAGGGCTGTGCACAATAGAAGGCGTGGCGCTAGAAGATGCGGACTTGCTCGACAATATTCCTTGATGAGACCCAGGAGGTGAGCCAAGTGGAGATTGCATTCGGTCGCTAGTGACAACACTTCTCATAACATCAATTGCATGTTGAAATAAACTTTCATCCTGGGTTTGCTCAGCCATTACCACAGCGAAGTCGATAAATTCCTGCAGTATTGCAATATCCTTCTCTTCTCGGACATAAGCCAAGACTGTCACCGCAAAAGCCTCAAAAACCTCAGGCTGATCTGTAACGCTGACAATAACATATACGTCTGTAACAGCTTTCAAAGCGTGGAGTCGAATGTCGGACGGACGAGACCGATCGGCAAGAAACCCCCCAAGGATTAAGTTAATGTTATCTTTCCATCGCAAGTCTGACGGCGAGCAACATTTGTAATCTATGAAATGATCAATGACCAATTTTGCGCAAGTATCCGGAAGATAAGTATGAGATCTGACGAAGAATTTAAGACAATCATCTTTCTGTACGAAGTCAGGAGGGGGGGTAATCAGTAGTTGCTCGACATGCACGATTAAACCACCAATTAGTTCACCCATTTTTGTTATAAACTTCTGTTGCGGAGATTCGTCTTTTGCGGAAGCACTCCCGTTGATAGTATTGTATATTTGAGATCGATTTGTCACTGGGTCTGGAATACGTCTAGAGCATATAGACACAATCTCAAACATCGGTGACCAGTCTTCGTCCAGCACATTCTGCATGATTCCACCTTCATGAGTAAAAAGCGAATAAATCAACTGCAACGCATCACAGTCGACTGCAGTGCGATCGAGCTCAAGGACCTTTCTTAAAGAGGCCATGAGAAGTGTGAATGGGACTAGGGGGTAGCCATTTTTCGCGTCCTTAGCAAACAACTTCTCTAGTGCCGAGATAGCACCCCTGACCTCTTTGATGCTCTGGCTATATTGCTTATCGTCGGACTTATCTAACAGAGGTTTTCCAAGTATCTCGATCAATATTCTCACCATTGTGAGTCCATGATGGGATTTGCATAAGTTGCCGATGCATCTCCATGCATCTTGGTGTACATTCCAAAGAGAACTATGTATAGAGCACAGAACTTTCACGACCGGCTGAAGTTTGCTATCTGGAATATCTCCGTATGTTATAACAGCATCGAATACTTGATTGCAAGCCTTAAGATCAGTCTCGGTAGCTGACGATGTGCAAATCTCAAGTATCTGAGAAAGAAGCTGGGACGAAGCTGGTTCTGTAACAATGTTGGAACTGAATTTTATAGTATCCGCAATGAAAACGAACAACAGAGCTAGATTGGACTCTTCCTGTGAGAGTGCTGGTTCTTTGGATAAGGAGTTCTGACGGGTAGCCTTCTTGCGTGCGTTTCGTTCTGATGTAGCTGCAGACCAAGTATCTTTCAACCATAACGTCAACAAGGGCAGCAGATCATAATGGAAGCCAGATAGATCTTTGCCATGTCTTGATAGTTCGATCAATGAAACAAGCTGCAGGTGAAAATCTTCTCTGGTTGTGGGATGACTTAATACTCGAAAAAAGCTAGCTCTTTCGGGATCGTTGGAGGAAGCACATTGAACACAGGCAGTAAGTAATTCAAACCCCGCAATTCGCGCTTGCTGTGTTTGAGTCGGTTCAATCAAGTCTCTACCTGCTATGAATATCAGAGAAACCTATATTAGTTTTTATTAGCGAAGTCAACAGATCCATCTCGATCTAAATTACTAACATTTTCAACGGGATAGTCAATCACGGCACGACGTAAGTATTCTGCTGCACTGATCCGATCCGAAAGACTATGACCTGCTTGTAGCTGTTCAAGACTTGGCTCATGGTTGAGTGCACCACCGTGGCTAAGCTTTTGCGGAATGCTTCCATTGTCGAGCTGTAGGGGACCTGTTGCTGGGGATTGTGTACTTGGACTCTTGGTGATTTTACCGCCAGTCAAGCTCTTAAAAAACACTCGCAATTCCGCTAGAGCTCCTTGGTTCCGGCGTTTGAGCTGCATCTCCGAGAGGTGGAGGCATAGAAGCTCGAGGATCCGAAGCTCGAGTATTTCGTTGAACTCGAGATTCTGTTTCGAAATTCCATCTATTAGTAAATGGTGGGTACATGTTGAAAGATTTTGTTGTGATAGTGTGTGCAAGTAAAACAATCAAAGTTGATAAAAGGAAAAAGGAAATGATACGGCCACAAATATTCGTGAAGCGCCTAGACAATTATCTCCCCAAATCTTCAGGCAGGCGATGACTTGTTCTACTTTCCATGCCATCAAAAAGTGTACTGGCAATTCACATCATAATCACACGAAAGAGAGAACATCAGCAGATAAACTTAGAGCCTTTACACTGGGGGCCATTTTAGGTTTAGCTCCATCAAATATGTTAAGTTAACATCAACAATCAGGTGATGAGGATATCCCAAGTCCATACTTTTTCTGGGCTCACTTGACTTAACCTTGGAAGATCATGTTGGAACTAGATAAGAACATCCTAAGTAACGATTACTGCGTGAATTATGAAGGCCAAGCGCCAAATACATTCTTTCAATCATAAGAGGGGTAGGCAGGTATGTTGGAGTGAAGGGGTGAGGAGTGTTTAAAGTGAATAGCTTTATATAAAACCAAACTTCCAGAAACCATGCCATCCAATACTTCAAAACACAACTAGTAATACAACTGATACCAAACCTAGAGGAAAATCACAGAACCAACTAATACCTGGATTCAACAGAGGCATGGATTTCACCAATATCCTCTTTCAAATGTTTGACTTCACTTCCAAGGCTACCAAACTATCGTCAAGTCTGTAAGGCTACAAGGCTGCCAGCTTGACTGATGATGACACTAGTCTTCAAAGAAGAACTGATGATTTCCAGGTTCTTCAACAATCAGATCAGATAAGAAAACAGGAAAAAATGTCAAAGTAAAGATATCAGAGTATGGTAGCATGCTTATACAGAATCTCTGGACACAACGAAAACCCAACGTACATCTTTGACTTTGATTTCAAATAGCTCATGAATTGTTTGTTGCTTTAGCTGGAGTCAAGGAATCAATTTGAAAGATCTTTCTCGGCCTGACCCGTTCACGGCACGTCCCTATTAGAACTAGATCGGGTCTCGGATTATCTTCCCCTCCGTCTCCATCCTTTTTAGATTCTAGAAAGTTTACAAACATTCTGTGTCAATCATACCAGCTTTTGATTTCTATTTAGATCTTCACACAGGTCTCTTTAGATATGTCTTCAGATATTCAAACAGTTGCAGCTCTACTCCAAGCTACTTTGGATCCAAGGCAGCACAAACAAGGTTTGTAGATTCTTTTGCCCATATTTCGTTAGTATTTATTAACTGATCTCTGTATAGCTGAGGCAGCCTTGAAGGTTGAGCAGGCCAAACCTGGATTCTCCCTCCTTCTGCTCAACATTGTTGCAGCAGATAATCTGCCAGTTAATACCAGACTCTCGGGAGCTTTGTGCTTCAAAAACTTCATTAAGTACAACTATGTGGTAGGTACCCCGCGTCGATTTCATCATTGTGCTAATCAATCTTTAGGATGAAGAGAGAAACTACAAGCTTCCACAAAATGAAGTTTTTACGATAAAGACTGAGTTGATCGGCCTTATGGTATCGGTTCCAAGCAGTATACAAGCTCAACTTGGTGAAGCTATTAGCATCATCGCAGAGTCCGATTTTTGGGATAGATGGGATACATTGGTGGATGTTAGTATTTCCATACTGAGTCTGTGTTCATATCGAAAGTTTTACTAACTATATGTAGGATTTGGTCTCACGTCTCACCCCGGATAATGCAAAAATCAACAATGGTGTGCTCGAAGTCGCGCATTCAATATTCAAGAGATGGAGACCGCTGTTTGCTTCGGATGCTCTCTACACAGAAGTAAACCACGTACTATCAAAATTTGGTCAACCTTTTGTACAGCTTCTGGCGGTATGATTCCACACACCCAGCGCTGTAGGCATGACTAACATATTCTCCGCAGAGCACAGATCAACAGATACAAGCTAATAAGGACAACAAGGAAGTCTTGAAGCAACACTTCGAGACGATGAATCTGTTGATGAAAGTCTTCTTTGATCTTTCCTGCCAAGATCTCCCTCCTATTTTCGAGGATAACATCGAAGACCTATCCAAACTTTTGCACAAATATCTAACATATGAGAACCCTCTGTTGGCAACAGATGATGATTCGGAGTCGGGACCTCTTGAGTTTGTGAAGGCTGGAATATGTGAAGTTTCGACACTCTACATGCAGAAATATGAAGACGCATTTGGGAGGCTCTGTGAGCCCTTCATTACAAGTGCCTGGAGTTTATTGACAACCATTGGACCCGAAACAAAATTTGACATACTTGTTAGCAAGGCATTGCATTTCCTGACTGCTGTTGCAAGTCTTGACAAGCATGCTCAAAATTTCAACAACGGTGACATTTTAAGTCAAGTGGTTGAAAAGGTCATCTTGCCCAATGTTAGCTTGAGAGAAACCGATATCGAACAGTTCGAGGATGAGCCGATCGAATACATTCGAAGGGATCTGGAGGGCTCCGACGCTGATACCCGACGACGAGCGGCAACAGACTTCCTGCGCAAACTTCTGGAGAAGTTCGAGCCACTTGTAACAGAAGTTGTTGGACGCTACATCAAGCACTACCTTGACCAATTCTCGCAAAATGGTAGCGATAATTGGAAATCTAAAGATACTGCTGTATATTTATTTTCCGCCATTGCTGCCAAGGGCGTTATCACAGCCGGACAGGGAGTGAAAACCACTAACCCCTTGGTGAATGTTGTCGATTTTTTTCAGCAAAATATTGCCAACGACTTACTTGCCGAAAGCGATGTGGAACCAATTTTGAAAGTAGATGCTATCAAGTTCCTTTATACGTTCCGTAGTCAACTCACGAAGGATCAATGGAAAGCTGCATTCGAACCTTTGGTCAAGAACTTAGGATCCTCGAACTATGTGGTGTATACTTATGCCGCAATTACTGTTGAAAGAGTCCTGTTCCTTACCAATGATGCCAACCAGCATATTTTTGGAAAGGAAGATGTATTGCCGCTCGCTGAGAGTCTTTTGAATCATTTGTTCCATCTGATCGAAAAAGACGCCGCGCCCGAAAAAATCCAAGAGAATGAGTTCCTTATGCGCTGTGTTATGAGAGTGCTCATTGTTATCAAAGACGGCGTTATCCCGATAGCAGATAATGTTTTGCAGCACTTGATCAAGATCACTCAAGTTATTGGCCAGAATCCCAGTAATCCACGCTTCTACTACTATCACTTCGAGGCCTTTGGGGCTTTGATCAGGTATGTAAAAATGTTCTATGTATAGATAAATTCCTAACTTACATAGATGGTCGGCGCCTTCACAACCTGATAAGCTTGAGAATGACCTATACCCAACCTTTGCTGGTATTTTATCCAGCGATGTTCAAGGTACGCTCATCATCCACTCGATAACGGGACTCTGCACTAACAATCATCAAGAATTCATGCCTTACGTCTTTCAGCTATTTGCCGCTCTCTTGGAAGCTAACCCATCCACAACACTTTCTGAATACTACAGAAATTTGATCACCCCAATTCTAAGCCCTACCCTTTGGGAATCCCGTGGAAATGTGCCAGCACTCACCAGGTTACTCTCTGCAATGATACCTAAATGCGCTGCTGAGCTTGTAGCGAACAACCAACTCGAGCCAATTCTTGGCATTTTCCAGAAACTCATGGCCGGGAAATCGAGGACAGAGCTACAAAGTTTCGATGTTCTGGAGGCTTTGATTATATCCTGCAATGTGTAAGTAATCCGTACATATGCATCAATCCTATACTGACAAGTAATAGTTCCGCCATTGAACAATACTTCCCTACAATCCTTAACATCATGTTCACACGCCTTAACAACAACCCCCCCGAAGCCTTCAAGCGTCGCTTCGTCCGCTTTTATCATCTTATCTCGTCTAAAGACCAACAAGGCCTTGGAGCAGATTTCTTCATTAAGCAGTCCGATGCTGTACAAGAAACCGTATTCGTGCCTCTTTACTTGACCATCATTCTCCCCACTACCCAGCAATTCCCTCGACCACTGGACCGCAAAATAGCCGTCATCTCCTTGACTAAGACTCTGACCGACTCGCAAGCATTTGCTGTCAAATACAAGAAGGGTTGGTCCAAGACTTGCGAAGCTCTACTAAAGTTGTTGGAGAACCCACCACTACCAGTGACAACGGATGACGTAGTTGCCGAGGCAGACGTAGATGATCTGAGCTTTGGAGTTGGCTTTACCCAACTCAACACTTGCAAGAAGGTGGCAGACGACGAATGGCCAGAGATTACGGATGTAAAGCTGTGGGTGGGATCCTATCTGAGAGATGCAAATTCACGACACGACAGAGCAATTTCCGTCTTCGTGAATGAAAGATTAAATTCCGAGGCTAGAAGTCTTCTGGTTGAGTATATGCAGTAGGACTCAATGTTATTATGCATGACACGAAGGTGACGAAATAATTCGGTGGTTTGTACTGATAAAGGAGCATTTCAGCGAGGCAAGCGAAAAGTAGGTAGATTGGTTTCCATGATTCCCACAGTGAGTAGTATTGAGGAACGAGCTGCATTGTTATGACACGATTCGTCCAATGCATGAGTGATCACAAGCAATTGTCTGAAATCTGGAATCGCTTGATATCATGCGGGATATAAAAAGCAATCAATTAGGTAGAAATAGGTGCTTCGAATCTTGACATACTGGAAACAATATTTCTTCCTTTCCCCCGCATCTACCAAATATACTCCATAATTAACTGTGGTCATACACACATTCGCGCCCATCTCTGGCGAAGGGTGTTGTGACATTAGAGCAAGCGCAGGAGCAACAAAGACAAATCACTTCATTATTGCGCCACGTGACCGTGAAGCTGAAGAAGTTGAGCCATCGATTACGCAGATTCACCTTAATATCGACAACAAATTTCCAAATATTCTCGACTAGAGGATTCCCCAAACCGTGACAAATAAATTATTGAATGTTTTCGACGTATTATATATACTGAAGCAAAATCAATACAAGTCAGAAGCATGAGAAGTAGCGCTGAATATTTACGAAGATAAATTAGGGCTAGTGATAGGATAGATAACCGAACCCGCGATTTTGAATCTTTCTGGCAACCCCCCACCATATTTTTTTTCGACGACGACTCAGATCACAACCACAGCATCATGAGCGCCTTTCAAAACGGAGGCATCGCATCGCGAGCCTTGGATGATGACTCAGATATCGAGGAAGAGGCTCTTGCCAACGACTACAAAGAGCAGGTTCAATATGAGGGCATGGAAGAGTTGGAACAGGTCAACTCGATGAGCATGGCACAACAGACAGATGACATTCAATCAAGACTTGCAGCCGCCGCACAACCTTTGGACTTTTCTGCTCCTCTGGAAGTCAAGTTTGCAAGCTACGATAATTATTGTAGTCTGTTTCACTTCATCTTGAATTCCGATGGGCCAGTTGACCTCGAACCACCATCGGTAAGCTTTTTGATCAATCGACAATGATACAAAACACTAATTAGACTTGTAGTACTACTGGGCTTGGGACGTTATCGACGAGTTCATCTACCAATTCAACTCTTTCTGCTCATACAGAAACCGCATCGCGCGTCAGGGTACAAACGAAGAAGAAATCCAAATTCTCCGCGAAGCGCCAAATACATGGGGATGCTACAGTGTTCTCAACGTTCTATACTCTCTTATTCAGAGATCTCAGATCAACGAGCAACTGGCTGCCATGAAGCGAAATGAAGAGCCTATGGCAGTCGCTGGTGATTATGGTTCGAAATCCTTGTACAGAATGCTTGGATATTTCTCCATTATTGGACTATTGCGAGTTCATTGTCTTCTCGGCGATTTCAGTCTTGCCTTGAAAACCCTTGACGATATTGAGCTCAACAAGAAAGCTATGTTCGCGCGTGTCATGGCTGCTCATTTCACTACCTATTATTATGTCGGATTCTCATACATGATGATGCGCAGATACGCAGATGCCATTCGCATGTTCAGCCATATCTTGATTTATGTTTCAAGAACTAAGAACTTCCAGAAAAACGCACAATATGATTCAATCTCAAAGAAGAACGACCAAATGTACGCCCTCATTGCCATTTGTGTTGCTTTCCACCCAACTCGTCTCGATGACACTATCCATACTGCCCTCCGCGAGAAGTATGGTGACCAACTCCTAAAGCTCCAACGCGGTGGACCAGAATCCCTCCCAATCTTCGAGGAGTTATTCCGCTCTGCTTGCCCCAAGTTCATCTCTCCAACTCCTCCAGATTTCGACAACCCAGAGTTGAACGTTGACCCTCTCGAGCACCATCTATCTATCTTCATGGATGAGGTGAAGACGAACATGTGGAGCCCAACTGTGAAGTCTTATCTCCGATTATACACTACCATGGATTTGAAGAAGTTGGCCGGATTCCTGGAGGTTGAACCAGAGAAGTTGAGAGGATGGTTATTGGTCAACAAACAACGTAGCAGACAAATTAGATGGACTGATAATGGATTGTTAGACGGGGAAGTAGTCAACTCTAACGATCTCGATTATGCTATGCAAGGAGTAAGTTAAAATTCACTCTCTGGTGTATAAGCGCTAACGAATTATTCAGGATCTTATTCACATTTCTGAGGCAAAGGTCGGCCGTAAGTTGGTAGACTGGTATCTCAGAAACCTTGCCCGCACATACTAAAAATACCTTTCACCCTTCTCTCTTGACAATATTGCTTTCAACTCTATGGCATTGGTATGGCGTACTGGGGGGTGGAAAAGATAAACCCACGAAATGGTCTGTCAAAAATGGCATGAAGGCGAGGAGCCTTATGAGTAGAACAGAATAAATTATGAAGTAAAATCCATACATATAGCTGTACTGTATTGTTGTGCAAGAGCGTGATTTATGTATTTATTAAGCATTTCACGCACTTCCAAGATTCTATCTACCATCTCACGAGGCTGAAAGGAAGGCGCGGCTGTCTTGGCATATCATCTGTACCATAAAGACATACCTAGGTACTAGTAATATAACGAACTGTATGTAAAATCGTAGTAGATTCATCCATGACCATACTTGAAAACCCAAAAACTTCAACTTCAGCATTTGGGCATGAATAATAATATCTAAACAATCCTGGTAAGACACCGCTGTTTCTCGCCTGAAGCCCAGGACGGACCACTTCATTCATCCACTTTGACGAATCTCAAACCGACAATCTCAAGATTCTTATGCGCACCCCATCCGACCAAAGTTTTTCGAAAAAATACGATAAAGTCATCTCGAATAGAACAAATGTCGAATCTATAATTGAAGAATAACTTACCATGTCAGCACCCACTTCTCCACGCGTCAAAAGTGCAGAGTCGCCATCTCCAAAATCTCCGCTTTCACCCAACACTTCTGCGCCAGTCAACGCAGATTACTTTTCTTCTCCAAAGCTGGGCTCCATTACCGAACATGTCAAATATGATCATCCGCAGAGCCAACGTCTAAGCTCAATGTCGAGCATATCCTTCAGAGGAACTTCAAAAGGACCGCGGCCCTCGAAAGAAGGGAAGGGTAAAGGGAAGCCTCTAACTCGCCCTCGCCTGAGAGGCTCGAGTCCACCCCCTCCACCGTAAGTAAGCTCTTGTCACTAACTCGTTTTCATTTGAAACAATATTCTGGTCCAAAGGTAGATAGCATGAAAGATGTGCCAGAAGGTGCCGAGTACTTTGTGACATCCCGCACTTTCCTTCCCGGATCCTGGCCCCCGAAATCTGGGGGGCGGATGATCAACCCCACTTTACACACAGCATACGCTTCTATATCGCTCAAGAAAGCTATCTGGATGGTTGATTTGGGTCCTATATCCTTTCTTACATTACTACGCCGAAATTCCTTTGCATACTTTGAATCTAACACTAATGGTTACCTTGAATAGGAAGTTTCAGGGGAAGGTATCCTTTGACAGCATTGGATCACTATCGGAGCCCACTGAGAGGAATACCAGAAGCTATACACAAAATTCCAAACATGAGGGTTACCAGTATAAACGATCTTCAAGAACTTTTATGGTCGGCATAGATGAAAACTCCTATTCGGACATTGCATTACAGTGGATGCTAGAGGAGCTCGTCGACGATGGAGACCAGATTATCTGTCTAAGAGTTATTGATAAAGACTCGAAAATGATCACTGAAAGAGCGTTGGAAGTCAAGCAATATCAACAGGATGCAAGGGAGTTGCTGGATGCGATACAGAAGAAGAACGATGATAATAGAGCCGTTAGTATTGTGCTGGAGTATGCCATAGGGAAAGTCCATACGACATTTCAAAAGATGGTATGTTTGTCTCCTATTCAATCATTCGCAGAAACTTGATGCCATATTCTAACCATTTACGCGACCAGATTCATATCTACGAACCTGCAATGCTAATCGTGGGAACCCGAGGACGAAGTTTAGGTGGTTTTCAGGGTTTGGTAGGAAACAGAAATTCATTCTCCAAATGGTGTCTGCAATATTCGCCCATACCTGTTGTTGTCGTAAGACCTACTGAGAAAAGGCTAAAGAAGAAACAAAAGAGAGATGCAGACCCAGCACGTCAAAGTTACAGCCGAATTTTGCAGGAGAGTGGGGTGAATGGCCATGAAACATCAATTGTTGCAAGCAATCTCGAAAGTGCAACCGGTCCTCTTATTGAGGCGCATGCAGTAGCAGCTGCTCTTGGATTGCCGGCAGAGTTTGATCCCACGCTTACGCCCTTTACTCTTGAAGGTAGTCGACCTCTCAAAAAGATAGATTCTGGAAAAAGCGAAGCAACGAGTTGCACCAGTGGATTTGATTCTCGGCCACACAGCCCAGAGATGCCTGTGAAGAGTCCTAGGTCTGCACAGCTTGATAGTCCCATCATGAGTGGTGACGACTATAGTGATGATGACGAAGGAGAATTCGAGGCAGTGCCTGGACACATGCTACTTGGCAATACAGCTATATCCCAGCCCAACCCAGAAATCGAAAGGAAAAAGAAGCTTCATGAGATGGAGCTCGAAGAAGCAAAAGCCCTTGGTAGAAAGTCATCTACTGGCTCCACTGACAGTATTGACCCAGACGGTGGGGGAGAGAACAGTTGACTAGCCGGCCCGGGCGAAACTTTATACGGAACAACCAATGGCGAATACCACTCTTGCGGAAATGCTCTGTTATTGATACCTTCCTTTATTTAGCTTATTTATTTTGCTGATTTTGGAATTGCCTGCACCCGGGCCAGGCTTAACTTGGGGGGAAGAAGGGGAGGGAGGACAGGGGAAGGGGGAAGGGGGGGGAGAGAAGAGAGGATGGAAAAGATGAATGAACTCTTACGAATGAAATGACTGCTATGATTGATAATGACAAATGTATGAGGGTAAACTCGGTATGGGAATGGGTATAGGGCAGCATAGATACTTTGGTACATGCACAATTGCGCGGTCGCATAGCGGGGATATGATATGACAGGAGAGACATATCGGTAGGATCACTTAGTCTTTTCTAATACAAGCGAGCACTTTAAGGTTATGGGTGTGGTTCTGGTATTGTTATTGGTATATGTTGGCTCATGCACTTCACTGGTACAAACTATTGTTATGGATGTAAGGCTGTTTCCGATTACGGGTTTTAGGGTCACTGCACTTGAGAGATGGGATGGCCTCTGAGGCTTAGTGCCTTGTGCCACTAATCAATTTGCAAATTTGTGTTTGATAATCAATTGGCACCTTAAGCCTAAAGACAACATGACACCACAAACTGTCTGAACCTGGCGTTAACATTGAGATGGTGTCTGTGCTCTCAAAACTTGTCACGACGTGAAATCAGGCATCGCTTGTGGTAGGTTGCTATCAGTTTATGATCGACTGATGTAAGGATATCTGGGAACCACCAACTCAGCAACTACAAATAGATACCCATCCACACCATCTCCTCCACGCGAGCTTCTTTCTCTGCCCCCGCAACTGCTTTGCCTGCTCACCTATCCCTACCCCTCTTTTGCTACAACGCCAGCATTCTATTCGACATATATACCGATATCTCTTGCAGCCTCGTCTTCTTCATCCCACTCACCGTCACTTTCCGAGGCGTCTACGTGTGAATCGGTGGTGGGAGTCCTCCGAGCTAGATTGGACGGTCGGATTTTCTCCCGCGGTGGGGTGTTCTGCGCCACCTTGTAAATTCCAGGGTCAAGAGCCAAGAGCTGGATAGTCTTCGAGCGCGTAACGCTTTGCTGTGGTGGGAATAGAGGGGGGGAGGGGCAGGGGGTTTATGGTGCCATCTCTCTTGAGATGCGGAAACGTTCCAATTCGCCGGGAACTGGATTTTGATCGGGCGATGCGGAGAAGGTTGCTGGGATACTTGGGTGCGACCGCGCGGATGATCTTGAGGTGGATATTTCTGAGAGGATGAGAGGTTCTCGTGTCACGGTGGCTGGGCATGCAGGGGGCATATTTGGTCTGCTGTCAGTTGTCTGTCTATTGGGCGAGGGTCGCTTGGAGGGATGGCTAAAATTGAATCCATGTGACAGGGAGGAAGGAGTAGTAGCATAGCTGTCAGTAGTTGATCTAATCCTCTATCTAAGCCATGGGACCATCTCTGCTCCAAAACTGCACGACGCTAGGGTTGAGTTCCAGTCAACTCAAGAGGGCTATTCCATTGGATTCTTCTCGCGCGTGTGGAGGGATGGTGGGACGCGGTGGGATTTGGTAGATATTTGTACACCCGCGTTCCGAAATCAGCAAGAGGGAAGAAAGAAAAAGCAAGGACGCCCATCGTGTGATCCAACGATACACACACAGCACTACTTTCTCATTCCCATATACCTAAACACCTGGGTACGGGACCTTTTCCGAAGGACCGCCTGGCTTTGCCTCGGGATACGAGACATCATTGTATAAGGCCGCGCATCCAATGAGCTGATTATCCGGGACCAGGTAATCGAAATCCAGCATCCCAACCGTCCAGTACCCGTCCGGTCGCTGATGATTCATATTCGTGCCGTCGCGCCCCTTGTCGCATGAGCGCCGCATGTAGCCGGACACACGCTTGTTGCGCTTACCCTTCCAGACGCCATGGCAGCCTTCGTCGTCCCATTGGCAGCTCCTACATCTGGTTAGCCATCTCGCGTTTACGGACGAGGGGAAGGAATGCGACGTACCCTTGGTCGGCAACAGAGTTGCATGTCAAGGTTGTGTCGCTGTTGTCAACATTAGGCGTCCAGGAAAAGCCGCCACCCCACACTCCACTTGGTTTGCTTGACCTCATCCAACTTGGTCTCCAGGCTGAAACTGCACCGCGTTGTCGTGGCTGGCGGTGTTGGAGGTGCAGGATTGGTTCAGGGATATGCTTTGCAGGGCGCATTGAGACGTGCTCTTACAGTCGATGGTGCCACCGGTGTTGGTCCCGTCGCTGTATTCAATTTGCACCATGCCGTAGTGCATGTCGGTCCTATGTTATGTCCATGTTAGTATGATGCATCTTGTCAATCAACCACCTTGAGAAGCGGAAACGTACCAGCAGTGCCATCCACCCGTATACTTCTTGTTGTCACACATACCCGAATCCGACAGCATGCCTTTGCCGTCTTGGTAGGCGCTATTGCCGATGGCGTAGCTTGGATCATCATCATCACTGCAGCCGGGCAATGCACTGCGGAAGTAATTCTGGTCGCGGCCTCTCTTTTGAAGCCCGGGACGTTCGGGAATCTGTGGAGGGCTCGGGGGGGTTGGGGATTTGGGGGTGAGGTTTGATGTATGGATGTATGAGATGTATGAGGTGGATGGGGATGGAGATGGGGTGCGGGAGCGGGATGGTGATGGGGATGGGAATTAGGATGGGGTTGGGGTTAGGGTTGGAATTTGGATGGGGAGAATCTTCCAACCAGCTTAGCTGGGTCGATACCTTTGGGGAGTCCGGACAGAAGCAAATCTTTGGGACTGCTTTGGTGAGCTGGGGCTGGAGCGGCGGATATCGATGTAATAGCTGTAGTGATGGCTAGAAGAGCCAGAAGATGTGGGCTAACCATTGTGAGTGCAGGTCAAGAGGCGACCCAGGTGGATAGAAAAAGCCGAGTTGAGTAAAGTAGCGATGCAGATGGACTGGAAAGAGAATGATGTTTATTGATGATGATGATGATGATGATGATTTACATGGCGGGCAAGATCTCTCCTTATATCCCTTCCTCCCATCGGTGTGCTCCTCTTGGCGAGAAGCTGAATCACATCCATCGTATCCATCTCTCCAAGCTCAAACAGAATTACAGAGCAGAATATTGATAGGGCTCAACGCTTGCAGCGACAGCAGTAGTACTGTCGAGTAGCCACCATAACCGCGTAGCGTCAGAATTGCGGCGAAAAGCATATTGAGCTTGAGGCTGTGAGGAATCTTGTCGTAATGATGAAATCATGCGGGAGCGGATCCATCAAGTGCAAGCATGAATGTGTCTAGTCTTCATCTTCAAAAACTGCCCTACCGTTTTGCGTGCTTCTAAGCAACAAAATGGAGGAGTTGGGATGTTCTCACCCAAGTAGTGCTAGAGCCTAGTGCACAGCTCTCGCGATCCTACCATCCCCATGATCAGCTGTAGAAAACTTCATCCTCAGAAATGGGGAATGGGGCTATAAAAGCCATCGATCAATTCGGAAGGGTGCATTAAGTATCAAAATAGTTCCGTGTCGAACTCCACTTACGATTATCCGGAATCTAAACTCGAGAGCATACCTCAAGATCTCTACACGATCTCGGCAGCTGTAGCTTTGCCCCTTCGCTTGTTTCAATTGTCAGCTACAAGCCTTGCTATTGTGGGCATTAGTATGAGTTTCTGGTTTCTATAGAGTTCAATGATGAGCTTGAATACACCCACCGTCATTAATCGAGAAATGCCAAGCGGCGGTTATACCTCTCTGGCTTATGGCGTTTCTCCCCGGATTAGATCTTACACTTGGCAGTGATGATAATAACAGCCGTCCCCACACTTCGTGACTTGATTCTTGTGATCTGTAATGAATTGGAGGTGGGTATGTTGGTGAATAGACTAGCCCGTTGAAACGAGATAGCGATCTGTCATTTGTCCAATGCCGATGCACTCTCAACACCCAAGTCAAATATTCTCCTGGGCGTCAAGGCTCTTTCACGAGAGCAATCTTTCGTGTCAACCTTTTGTCTAAAGCCTTTCAGATACTGTCGGTCGCTTTCATGATAATCCTAACAGGGTGTGGCCGCTTAGCCATTTTTTTCGGCTACAGCTCTCGGTCACAATAGATCGAAGTTTGCACGCACCATGACCAATCTCACAGCTAGGGTTGTGGAATTATCTTGATCAGGTGTAGAATAATGCATTGGGCCAGGAAATAGCTCAACGCAGCTGCGATCGAACACCGAAGCTGGAGAAGGACAAGCATCTCTCAATACCGATTGGCGTGAACAAAAACCGTAGCCGAGGGTCATCTACACAAGATTTCCAAGATTCAAACGGTCATTCGGAATTAACGAGTTCCCAACTTGGAATCTGTTTCATAAACGGAGTTCACCCATAGTATCAAACCTACCCGAAAAAAAGATTTCACCTATTTACTACTTAACACAGCTTCTCAAGCACGTGATGACTTCAAGTTGCACCCAAGTTCAGAAAATCGGAAACCCTGTTGCTGAAATGTGAGTCCATGGTGGCCGAAGTTTTCTTTCGGCTGATGGGGACGTTCTCGAATTTATCTTCTCTATCAAATTCTGGAGTCGGCGGTTTCAGATTTATGTAAGAGCAAAGACATGCGGTCAGGTAGATGTCTAACTGGGGAAGAGCCTGTTTTCCACGTGTGTTATGGTAAACACTATCACTGACTTCGAAGATGACTCTCCTGGCCCCAACTTCAGACACATCAAGCTGCTTCAAATGAATTCAACAACTGATATCAGACTCTCTTTCTTTCTCAATATAATCACACAGTCGGGTGAGTTCAATGCTTCTGAGGCTTTATCCATGCGCAAACTTGGCTGCTGTTCTGGTCAATCGGTGGTATAGATAGTGATATTATGTCGTGATGTCGTGTTAGTAACTGCCCCCGGGATCAAATCATGTTTGGGCTCGGTAAAGGGGAAGGAGGCCCTGATTTATAATCTGGAGTAGGATGGTACGTCAACGGTTGGGTGACAACGTGGGTATGCACCGTTGGAGAATCCTAAAATCTCTCCAGTCATGCCGACGTCCGAAGGTATTACTTTGTTATATCGAAGCTGATAAGACGATGCGATAAGGGTAGGACGGCATGTTACAGCCAAATGAAGTTACGATGATACGCGAGACGAATGCCTAGCTAGCGCAAGTTTTCCAGTCGCTCATATTGCAGTCTAGATCGCAAAATCGGTAATTTTTGAGATGCTGTGATTTTCGAATGTAGTAGTTGGATATCCTAAACGAATTCAATATATTCGATGGATTGAAGAATCAAGGTGCTCGATGTTGCTGGAGTTGCGCCGGGTTTATTAGAAGTCCCAATCAAGACTTCAATCGTCAGAACGAAGCACAGTCTATTGAAAATTCTGATCGTTGCCTACTTCATCATGACGTTCATTCTTCTACTTATCTTGGTAAGCATGAATTAATTTAGTCAGACTCAGACTATAGAGTAGTTTGCTATAGCCACTAGCAAATATGGAAGCTTTCAAAGAATTCATATGGGTGTTGGCTGAGGTGGATGACGCCCAAAAGGTAACCAGAAAGTTGCTGTTCAATATCGCGCATGTCCTAGAACTTGACACGGCGTCGACAATTTTCCGTCTTGTAGTGGGCCAAGACTGTTTATCCTTCTTAGAGGCTAGACTTGGTCCATAAGAACTTTGATAAGCGTCGAGACTACTACAGCCCTCTGATGTGAATTCAAGCTTAAGCTTGGGAGCAGAACGAACGTATGTCTTGAGTGAGCGGTGATGTGACAGTACTACTGTCTAGATTTAATATTACTGTAGAAATCAAGCATTCATGGATGGGTGTACAAGATAGATAGAGTAGAGGACGAGGACGAGGACGAGGACGAGGTTAGTTTTTATTTATACTCGCCCGTGATCAGATAGTTACCAATTAGGCCAATAAAAGGTATGAAAGTACCAAGGCAAGCGAAGATCAAATCGAACTTGATACAAATAAATGTGTAAGTTATGCAACTTGCAAGTATTTCTGTTGGTATAAATAATGAATAGTTCTATACGAGTGAGTATTGATTATTACCTATATACGGAGTAGACACTCGTGCACGTGGCGTGAGACGTAAGTACGATGGATGTCACGTTTAGGTTGTCATGCTTTTCCTAGGGAGCACCTAGTACTGTGTACCGTATTCCGATGATTTGGAAACGGAAGGACCCGACGGCAAGTTGGAAAGTTACTTACTGTTTTACCATGTGATGATCATGATTGTACGGAGTAAGGTTGTTGATACAGCATCTTAATATCACGAAATCTGGTGAGGTGATCGGGTGCTTGGGGTTTGTTCAAGAGTATACCGTCGATGATATTTTATATATTAGTATTGTATATATGTAGATACCTCCTACCTAGCAGTTGTATTATAGGTACTGTATACTCATGAGTACTAGGTATTGTAGTTAGTTTTGAGAACCCAACCAACGACAACCGTCTCCGCGCAAAATTAGAAATGTAGAAAAATTGAGTTTCGGCAATGACCATGGATGATGGTGGAATCAGTAACCTTACTGTACTTGTCCTACTGTACAGTACCGCACCATGCATATATGTTATATAGTATATACTCCGTACAGAGTAGATGGGGATACAGCGAAAGTTCTCTCGTACTTTTTTTCTTCTTCTATGGATGACTTGAAGAACCTTGGAAGGATCTATTAATAGCATCCCCGTCCCGTATTTGGGTTCAATAGAATACGGAGTAGATACAGGACTAGGGAGATATACGAACGAATAAGAAAAGCTTGGAAGCTTCTTCACAATTGCATTGCCTCAATTATTACTGCACTAGTATTATCAATGTTATTGTTGCCTGGGTATTGTTATTATTATTATTTTATTGTTATTTTATTATTATTTTATTGTTATTTTATTGTTATTTTATTTTATTGTTATTTTATTGTTATTTTATTGTTATTTTATTGTTATTTTATTGTTATTTTATTTTATTGTTATTTTATTGTTATTTTATTGTTATTTTATTGTTATTTTATTGTTATTTCATTATTCTTTCAATATCATTTCATTATTCTTTCATTATTCTTTTCACTATTCTTTCACTATTCTTTCATCATCATCATTATCCCTCCCTCTCTATTTACCTCCTCCTGCCCTCCTTATCCTTCCCTTCCTCCTTCAACATTTGCCTCCTTATGCTCTGCACTGTACTCCGTACACATTGAACAACCTTGTACCTGACTGACCACTTAAAATGTGTTTAACCCGAGACATTCCCAGTGGGTACAAACTTCATTCCATCGATCCATCCACAATACCCGTGTACTTGCTTTACTTTTACTACTCTGCTCTGCACTACCCGTCTTTACTACGTACGTACGACTGATTACTCCAGCTACTTTCTACTGCTCTTGACTCCTTTATAACAACAAGCCCTGGAGTTCAACATTACTCCCCAGGTAGATATTATTGCTAGCTACCTACCCATTTATTATTATTCATCATCCATCATCCATTGATTTACACTTCACATATCTTTTCAATCTTCTCTCCTCCTCTTCTCCTCTTCCTTCTCTTCCCTTTTCTTCCCTCTTCTCTTCCCTCGTCTCTTCTCCTATCTTATCATCTCATCAATGAGCATCTCTGGTATAGTATTAAAATACTTTCCTTTTAATCTTCTTCTCATAAAAATAAAAAGACTATTCGGCCTCACTCGTTCGGTCGGGGATCATCAGATACAATTCAAGAGATATTATTCATTCCATTGCCTTTTTGTGGCCGTTGTTTCACTCTGACAACCGTCACAACTCTCACATCAACCTTTAGACGGACGGTAGAGAATCAACAATACAAAACAAAACATTATTTGAATAACCACCAATTACCAATCCGAAGAGAAAACAACCCTTTTTGGGAGGGAGGGAGTCTTTCTGCTATATCATAGGTATCAAAGCATACTTCAATCATTGGAAAGAATAGTTAGGAAATCAAAAGGGGAGAAAGAGAGATTTGGGGCTATTTAAAGGCATTCGAGTATACCAACAAACACGATGCGGGCTCAACGATCATTCCAAATATATTCCATCATCTTACTTTGCTTTTCCACATTTGTAACGGCGTGGCCATGGCCACGATGGCTGCCAGAAATGAATTCATTAATTGTAGTCCGCGCGGATGACAATTCTTCGAGTTCTTCAGCGGCTGGTATGCATCTCACCATAACTCTATTCCCAGTATCTGCCTGCTGACATTTTTAAGACAACACAGCTTCTGCAACTGCCACGGCCACTGGCACATCCCCTAAGACTACAAACACAGCATCAGAAACGGGCTCGGGATCCAAGTCAGCTACGAAAACAAGCTCAGGCACAGATAAAGCTACCACTTCTGGATCGAAGACGACTTCAGGTGCTTCCAAATCGGGATCATCTAAAACTAAGGACAGCTCTGGAAGTAGTGGTCACACCACCTACAATGCAACTTATCCCGCAGGTGGAATTTCTCTCATGACCCCCGCCGCAGCCTCTACCACCTACTTCAAGATTGGTGACTATGTGACCTTCGCTTGGAATTTTACATCTCTCGAAGCCACTCCTACCGCCCTTAACATTATGGCCACTTGCAAAGCCAACGCTCAATTGTACACGATAGCCATGAACCAAACCGTCTCAGCGAACGCCACACAGGCAGTAACTTGGGATACGGGTGCCTATCAAGCAACTGCTGTCACAAACCCTCTCCTTACCCAAACCTACACCTTGATCATCTATGATGCAGCGAGTAGTATCAGTGCAACTCCTGAGGCGGGTTACTTGTCAATATTCAACACATATTCTTTTGGAATGTACATGCCACAGCCATATACTCCTCTCAGCGATTGGGTATGTGCCACGTGCAGTGGTGCATTATCTGACATGGAAAGGAAGGCAATGAAGTTAATGTTCGGCATGGGAATGGTTACGGTGCTCAGCTTTACCTGGTTCGTGACTGGATTGGGTGTTATCTGGTAATGGAAGCATACCCAGATGATGACTTGTTTGACAAATTCTGAGCGCGTGGAAGTAAAATTGGGTGCAGAAAGTACGAAGAGATATTGGATGGCATACAGTGAACATTCCTTTGGGCAAGATTTGAAGGTGAAAAATCCGGGTTGGGGTAATGGTGTTTGGGGGTTTAGGTGTATATGTGCATTTGGTCGATTTAGCACGTTATATGCATGCATAGATAGCAGGGTGAAGTCTACAACTACTTAATGAATGATTGAGAGCAAGTTGCCATGTAATACCGAATAACACATCTCTATTTTGCTTCAACGTTCATGAACTTGTGCACGATAGATCTAAGCTCATGAAAGTATGAGAAATTGCCCTCTCGAAATATACAAATTGGTATATCCACGTGTTCCCCTCAATATATACGTCCATATAATTAATACACTCGTCCACCCCCAATTCTCCATTCCCCGCGGCTAGATGGGCCGTCTCAATCCTCTCAGATGAGCTTCAAGCTAAACCCAGCCCCTTTCTCAACCTCCTCTCCACCTCCACCTCCGCCCCCAAACACCCCACTAAAATCCAGTACACCCCCCAGCCCCTTAGGGGCCTCGCCTCTCTGGGGAGCATCCGGAGTTCCTCTCCGCCGCTTCTTCTCCAATCCCGCCTTGCTCGGAAACGTAGGAAACATATCCCTACTCTTCATCTTCGGATCTTCTTTGAAGTATTCATGTTCCAGAACTTCCGGTGCAGAAGGTCTCTTTGCAGGGTCCAAGCTGAGGAGGGAGGAGAGCAGAGATGAGCCGGCGGAGGTCAGGAAGGGGAACTTGGAGCGGAGGACCGAGCCTTGGGTGGCCGGGTTCGGGTTCTTGGGGAGTCGGAGAGAGCGTGCGTTGGGGAGTCGTTTGAAGCTGGGCCAGGTGGCCTCGGTAGGGAGCCCGAGGAGTTCGAAGATCTTGGAAAGCTGGTCGACCTCGTTCTTGCCGGGCAGCAATGCGTCGTTGCTCAGGAGCTCGCCGAATATACACCCGACGCTCCACATGTCGACGCTTTTGCCATATCGCTCTTCCCCCAGTAAGAGCTCGGGGCTACGATACCAGAGCGTGACGACTAGTTGGGTCATTTTTGGCGCTGGGTCGCCGCAGTAGCGGGCCATGCCAAAGTCTGCGATCTTGAGGACTCCTCTGTTGGAGAGGAGGAGGTTGGAGGTTTTGAGGTCACGGTGAAGGATGTAATGGTTGTGAAGGTAGGCGACGCCCGTTGTGAGCTGATGGAGTAGGAGCTTGAGTTCGGAGGGGAGGAAAGGTTCCGAGAGGGATGTCAGGAGGGTTTTGAGGTCGTGTTCCAGGAAGTCGAGAACGAGAAATATACTGAGGGGTAGTTATGTTAGCTATGATGCTCTCCAGTAAAAGAAAGAAAAAGAGAAAGAAACCCCCCCCCAGAAATCTAGATATTGAACCAGTAGAAAGCATACTTCTCAATCTTGCTTGTATCCTCCCCAACAACGACTTCCCTCAACCTCACAATATTCTCATGTTGGCAATCCATCAACGTTTGCATCTCTCTCAGGCCCGTCACTGGCACCCCATCATTCGCATGCTCCATCTTCAGCCGTTTCAGCGCAACGACCTTTCCCGTCCGACTGTCCTTTGCGCGCGACACCCATCCATAAGCCCCCTCTTCTATATCATTCAATTTCTCATAATCTTCCACGCTGCGACACTTCCCCCAACTTGGCGCGGGAAACCGGAGTAGCTTGGCAGGTGGTAGATCGAGCTTTTGGACAGGCGCAGGAGACGGTGATAAGCGGCGACGCTTCGAGGGCCTCTCGGAAGAAGCTGCTGGCTCAGGGGGAGCCTGCGCATGAGATTTTGCGGCGGCGGCAGCTTGTTCATCAAGCCTCCTCTGTTTCTCCGCTTTCAATCGCTTCTTTTCTTCCTTTTCTCGTTTACGCTGGAGGTCGAGCGCCGCGTCTTCTTCGTCGTCTGCCCATCGAGACTTTATCTTGCTCGACATGATTGTGCCTTGTTGGGTGTCGGATCTCAGCCTTCTGCAAAGAAGTGAAGCTCAGTGTGCCCCGAGCCCGGATCCAATGATTTCTCCGACGAACTTGACGGGATTGTTGCTGTTGAGGTCGCGCAACTTTCCTCTTCTCAAGTATGTAATAAAATATGCGCCTGTCGCAGAAGTTCTATTGTTGAGGGTTTCTACAAGATGCGCAATGAAACTTTGGGGGGGTGGTTGGCAAGGCCGTGGGTTGCGGTGGATTTTGAGGTCGAGGCTGAGGATTTGGGATCGCCAATGACGACGAGGCCGGGGCGCGAGGCTTTCACTTTTCACACCTTTTTTCTACCCTTGCAATGAGGTCCATCAAGCATTGAAATGTGCTGATGTAAGGAGCAAATAGCAATATGAGGTCTAGATTATTATTGCAGACTCGCAATTCTTTGCGTTGTGCTGCAAAATGCCGTTATGGAACTTCATACTCGGCGCTGAGATGGTCTTCGACGGAGGCGAGGCAATGGTCTACACCCCTTGCAAAACAGCTCTCTGAAGCTATCACGGTATGTTTGTATATCGCGCTTGATGCTTGCTTGCTTTTCTGATGTGGTTTTAGGCTACCGGGCCAATCCCTTTAGCTTCTTTCATGCGGATGTGCTTGACGTCCGATGTAGGCGGATATTACACCTCGAAACAAGAAGGCCGAGATCAGTTTGGACAGAAGGGAGATTTTATTACATCACCAGAAATATCACAGATATTTGGAGAACTAGTTGGCATTTGGTTTGTGGCAGAATGGATGGCTCAGGGAAAGAAGAGAAAAGGGGTTGAATTGATTGAAATTGGACCGGGGAGAGGCACTTTGATGGATGATATGTTGAGGGTCTGGTTGAGAGGTTCTCGCTGTTATCTTGGAGATGTGCTAATAAACCGTATAGACAATCAGAAATTTCAAACCAATGGCGGAGAGTATAGAAGCTGTGTATATGGTAGAAGCAAGTCCCGCTTTGAGAGATGCGCAGAAACAGCTTTTGTGCGGGGATGCGCCTATGATAGAGACGGAAACTGGTTTCAAAAGTACTAGCAAGTATGCTGGCATTCCTATCATGTGGACAGAGAATATGAGATTCGTACCCTCTGGTAAGTCTCATTGGAAACACCCGGTTCCTTCTCAGCTAAACCTCCACAGGCGAAGACAAGACGCCCTTCATTGTAGCCCACGAGTTCTTTGACGCTCTTCCAATCCACGCCTTCCAATCCGTGCCTCCAGATCCCAACGCTATCGAGCCCACCACCATCCAAACCCCCACCGGCACTCACCCACTCAACCCTTCTGCCTCCAAATCATCCACAGCCAAAACGCCCCAATGGCGTGAAATGGTTGTCTCGCCCACGCCACCAAATTCCACCCACGCCGATGTGCACACCCCAAAATCTCTCCAAAGCCAGTCTTTGCCTCCCGAATTCCAACTCACGCTCTCCAAAGCCTCCACGCCACACGCCCTCTATCTGCCCGAACTCTCTGCGCGCTACCGAGCCTTGAAGCCCATACCCGACTCGCTCATCGAGGTATCTCCCGAAAGTCACGCCATCGTTGCCGATTTCGCCAGCCGAATTGGGGGCTCCAAAACAAAGCCTAAAGCCAATCCTTCAGGCGCGGCTCTGATTCTGGACTATGGGCCCAGTGATACCATTCCAACAAACTCACTCCGCGGCATCAAAGCCCATCAGAGAGTCTCTCCATTAAGCGAGCCCGGCATCGTGGATATCAGCGCGGATGTCGATTTTATGGCTTTAGCTGAAGCGGCGATGAACGCGAGTGAAGGGGTCGAAGTCCATGGACCGGTGGAGCAAGGAGGATGGTTGGGGAGCATGGGGATCAAAGAACGAGCAGAGATGCTGGTCCGAAGTTTGGGCGGGAAAGATGACGAGGTTAGGAAGAGGGTGGAAGGGGCATGGAGGAGATTGGTCGATAGGGGTGGGAGTGGGATGGGGAAGGTCTATAAGGTTATGGCTGTGGTGCCAGAGAATGAGGGGAGGAGAAAGCCGGTAGGATTTGGTGGTGGGGTCGTCGAGTAAGACACTGGTCTCGAGGCGAGCTTGATTGTTGGATCCCGCTACATGGCGTGCGAAGTCACATCACGTACGTGTATTATAGTTGTACACACCACATGCCCAATATCAAAGGAGCAGTCCTTGCAAGTGATCTGATATATCTCCGTGGCTCTATTGCTTTTGGACGATATAGATGGAGATAATCAAAATTCCACAACTTGCCTGCTTCCTTCCCTATTGTAGGATAAAGCGATCTTTCTATCCATTTCCGAGTCTTGAATGTCACGTAGATTAGAAGGATCAAAGTATTGATCTTTGATTAACACTTGATTTCATTCTTAAATTCACTCTTAAATTACAAGTCCCGAATCTAGCTTAAATGATTGCTATTCAATATCTAGCACCTATCATCCGATTATCTTCATCACTAACTACAATCGTTCTACTTGACATCATCTAATATTTTCTTTCTCTTTCTCCTTCATCTGTATATATGATATCAAAATTAACTTTCAAATAGATGTCTTGTAGAATGTACATTGGCCTCGAGATTAAAATCTATAGTAGGTCGACGAGAATTAGGAAGTGAACACTTTTTTACGATTTAGTAGAATTCGTCGGATTCCATCACATTATTTATATATATATACGGCAAATAGTGAAAATAGCTTAGAGTTATTAAACACGTTCACGTATTTTTGAGTGTGTTTTTAATGTGCTACTAGCAATTCAGTGAATGTAATCTTAAGAACTAAAAAGTTGTCTCTCCAATCACTCGTAAGATCTGTATATGTACTAGTAATACTCGAGTATATATGTCACTCACAGGGGATTAATGCAGGATTTCTTCGACATCAAATGTGGAGGTTATCCTCGGAACACAAGGAGCAGAAGGGATCACATCGGCAAGCTTGTAAGTACCTAGGTATCACCACGTTCTAGCAACCCTCGCCTAATAACAAAACCCCTATATTAACCCTCTAATCACCAACCTTCAACTCCTTAAACCCCTTCATGTTATCCCGGATCGCAATTTCCACCGGTAACCTCTCCATACTGCTCGCGCCATAAAATCCATGAATCCCTTTCGTCCTCGCTAACACATATTCCACATCCTCGACCTCTGCCACCGGCCCTCCATGACAAAGCACAATAATATCCTCTCGAATTTCAACCGCCGCATCTCTAATGTCCTGAATAGCCTGCACACACTCATCCAAACTACTACCCGTCTTCGCGCCAATCGTTCCACTAGTCGTTAGTCCCATGTGCGCCACCAACACGTCTGCCCCCGCTTTAGTCATCTCAACCGCATCCTTGGGATTGAAAACGTAAGGCGTGGTGAGCAAATCCTGTTCGTGCGCCAAGCGGATCACCTCGACCTCTCGATCATAGCCCATGCCCGTCTCCTCGAGATTCTCCCGGAAGCGTCCGTCGATCAGTCCCACCGTGGGGAAATTTTGCACGCCGCAGAACCCGAGGTTCTTGAGCTGGGTGAGGAAGGCGGGCATGTTGCGGAAGGGGTCGGTGGCGCAGACGCCGGCGAGGACGCCCGTGTCGTTGACGATGGGGAGGATTTCGGCGGCCTGTGGTTCTGTGAGTCTGCTATCTGCGCGCGAGGTGATGGGCTACGCGGGGGCGATGCGCACCATTTCCACGACAACTTGGTTGGCGTCTCCGTATGGCATCAGGCCGGCGAGCGAGCCGCGTCCTGCCATGCGAAAACGTCCCGAGTTGTATATGATGATGAGGTCTGCGCCACCCGCTTCTACGGACTTGGCTGAGAGACCAACTCCTAGATATTGGTCAGTGGTCGACTCCCTGTATGGAATATCAGATGTGGAAAAGTAGGAGGTCTACCTGCTCCTGCTCCGACAATAATCTTCTTGTTCTTGACTGAGTCCTTCAGTCTTCCCAGAACGACATCGCGTGTTGTGGCTTTAGTCATCGTGTGGGATTGTGATTGTGATTTTAGTCGAGTCTTAAAATTGTAGGATGAGAATATGTCACGGTATGATCAGATGAATCTGTAGGGAAGAAACTTTTCAATTGGTTTATATTTTCATAGCTTCATCAACAATGACTCAATACTGGAATGTATATTAGCTCTTCATCATCCGATTGATATAAAAGCCCCCTTGAAAATGACGATAGTAGTGGGGGTTAACTCTGTGAATACCACCGGCTGACGTGACCCGGTCCATTGCCCCTCTCGAGCTTGTAGATCCTGATATAAGCGAATAACCTTACCCAATCGGTCCATCAGGTTCAAGAACTGGCCCGCATATTTATTAGCTTGTTTCTAGCTATTGTGGGGAGCTTGAAGTCATCTACAAGCACTTGCTGGGAGATTGATTTGATTTGATATATTTCCGGATCTACAAGTAGATGCCGAATCAATTGTTATCAACGATGTTTTATTAATCACTAGAATACAAGTACTTGTAGCTCTTATTACATCAGTCCTCCTTCTCGTGTCTTTGGCTTTTTAATTAGTTCTTGGTCCAATATTGTAAAAGGAGAAGTTCGTCACTTTGCAGCCACTAAAAATGTAGGCTAGGTAGGACATGTGCTATGCAAGTTGCAGCCCCTCTATAAAATACAACTTCACACATCCAGGAATTCAGCTCCAACTTTTGTTATTGCGATCGAATATATCATCCATTAACAATCGCTCCCCTGATATACATCAACTTGAAACAATATGTCAAACCCAACCATCCTCCTCCTCGGAACTCTAGATTCTAAACGCGAAGAAATTCTTTACCTTCGTACTCGCATTCTCATTCATTCCAAACCTAATACCAAAGTACTCCTCGCCGATGTAGGGCGAGATCCAGCATCCGACCCCGAAATAGACATCCCCCAGTCCGAGATTCTCTCTCATGCCTCCTCCTCCATTGATTGTTCCACCCTCTCCCGCGGTGAATATATCGAGTACATTTCCACCAGCGCCACCAAATTCGTACGCAAGCTTTTTGAAACATCGTCTATCCACGCGATCATGGGAATAGGTGGATCGGGGGGACCTCATTATGCGCATCGATCATGCGCAACGCCGTACCCATCTCATTTCCCAAAGTGATCGTTTCCACCATGGCGGCCAGCGGGAATGCCGGCCCCTATTTCGGCGAAACGGACATCACCATGATGTACAGCGTCGTCGACATCGCGGGCACCAACTCCATCCTGAAAGGGATATTAGACAATGCGGCTGGAGCGATCGCGGGATCCGCGCAAGCGTACTGGGGGCGATGTCAGGGGGGAGAACAGGTAAGCGACGCGCCGAGGAAGAAGGGGATAGGAATAACGATGTTTGGCATCACCACGCCGTGCGTTGAGATGGTGAGAGAGATTCTAGAGAGAGATTGCAAGGAGAGCTATGAAACGTACGTATTCCACGCTACGGGAGCAGGCGGAAAAGCAATGGAGCGATTGATTCGCGAAAGACGCATCGATGCCGTCCTCGACATAACCACCACCGAAGTGGCCGACTACATATGCGGCGGTGTGCTATCAGCAGGGCCCGAACGACTCTCCGCCGCGGCGGAGATGGGCATTCCGCAGATTGTAAGTGTAGGCGCGTGTGATTGTGTGAATTTTGGGCCGAGGGATTCGGTACCCGAGAAATTTAGAGCGCGGGTCTTGGTGCAGCATAATCCGGATATCACATTGATGCGATCAAATGCAGATGAGTGTGCCGAGATTGGCACATTTATTGCGGGAAAGTTGAAGGCGAAGGCGAAGAGGAGAGAGTTGGTGAAGGTCTGTTTGCCGATGAGAGGAACGAGTATGTTGGCTGTGGAGGGAGGGGAGTTCTTTGATTCCGAGGCGGATCAGAGGTTATTTGAAGCCATCAAACATGAGCTGGATGGGACTGGAATCGACGTCCTGCAGAAGGACTCTGCTGTTAATGACAAGAAGTTTGCAGAATTTTTGGCGGATCAGCTTCTACAGGTGATGTCTAAGCCATGACATACTTATTGCAAGCGGTTGAGATGAAATGAGCTCGAGACGAGATAATGATTTATGTTATACCCGACAAAATGACCAGCTACTAGTTATTAGCTTTTTCAACATATAATGTAACAAAAATCATTATATATACTAAGTGATCTCACCCAAACACACCCGAGCGACCCAAAACTGCAAATAGCATAAATCTAGCTCATCCCAACTGAAATGCAAAACGATCCCTGAGAGTCTCTGAATCCCATCCGAAAATTTATCAGGCAATATCTTTATGGAAGGGATTATATCATAGTAGTATTTCGAAACAATATCTGGACTCATCGCATATCAATGTCTAAAGAATCAAGCGAGCAATGGGATGGATAGTCATTCACATGTGATTAGACGACAATCATTAGACTGTTTCTTATGACAAATTTTCTGCATGTACCAATTTGAGGAAATAAGATTTTCAAGCTGTTCAAATGCTCGAGTTAATTTGGATGCTTGTATTGTTTAGGGGGTTCGAAAGGTTTTAATGTATGAAACGGCCTGATCATCTAAATATCTGACATCATATACCAATTCAAGATTATGTGAATCCAGATACGATTGTATAATCTCGAATTAGTCGGGACATCTTCAAGAACAACTTATACAAGAGGAACCATGTGGCCACATAATAAACGCTTTGCGTGAGGCCTGCGCAAAACAGCCTTTGTATTCGGTATTCATATCCAGTAGATAATTCAATCGTACAATACGACGAACTTTTTTATCATCGCTAATCCATGCAGGTAAGGTACAATATGACTCTCGTTCGCGTCCATAATTCGTTGGCTCGTGAACCGCTTAATCTCCCCTTAATCCGTGCTCGCATAACACCCAAATGAATCCACACACGCTAGGTATATCGTCCCATCTAAGCAAAATATTTATCCGTCCGAACTCCAATACTAGTACAGCACAGCGGAATGAAAAACCACAGCCTGATACCTAACCCACACCCAAACTCATGTGAATAACTCAAGATTGTTTTTGTCCCAACTCCAAATCACCTTCATACTCATCGTCCCAATCCGAACTCGTACCGGCAATCCTCTTCCCCACAAAAATTCCTACAGCAGTTCCAATACTAGCAACTAGAAACCATCCCTCAAACCAAGTTTCTACAAATCCCGGCTCCAAAGGACTACCCAATGCGTCGCTCACCACACTTTTCATTTCAGATGGAAGGTTACTCCTAAGAAGTAGAGCGCTGGAAATCACATACATGGCGCTAATTTGTGCGATGATGAGTGCCAGATTCGCTTGAGCTTGGTAGAGGAGCGAGGGAGAGATCTTGGTAAGCATATGGAAGGTTTGAAGTACAGAATTGAAGGAAGCGAAAAGGATCACGGCGGATAGGAGAAAGGATATTTGGCGAGACCATGCTAGCTGATCGAAAGCTGGGTTCACGTGTTTGGCAAATAGAGAAAGGATACGATTGACCGGATCCGTGGTCGAGGAACTGAAAGATGCTGGATCAGCTGGAAAGGCAAGACGTCGAAGTACAGCCAAACTGGTTGTTCCAATACGATATATACAGTAGAGCGAAAATGCATAAGAGATCGGCGTGAAGACGATTTTACCGAGAGGTGAAGATGACCGTTGCTTTGATGCGTAACGATTCTGCAGCATTGAAAGCGAGGTCGAGAGACTTAAAGCCATAGATGAAAGTCCAGATATCTCCAATTCCAGAGACTTCAACTCCTGAACGTCAGCGTTTCCACGTATAGTTCCAATGACTTTCGTCATGAATCCTTCAGCTGGATGGTCGTTAACTTTGCGTCGAAGAGCTCTCAACCGACTTCTTTTCACAGCCAGCATGTCATTTGTGGCATCTAGACCTGCCTGCTTCCGCGCAATGTCAGCTTCCGAAACAGGTTTCGGCCTCGCACCAAATGTTTGCCAGGGAGCAGAGACGGCGGCAAACCCAGAAAGAAGTGCCATCAAAGAGATCCCAATAATGCCAACCCTGTCCAAGCAAGCCTCACTAATTCCTTTGCCCGGTACAGATGCCATGGTATGGATATATGTTCCCGGTACCCCTTTCCCCAGCCACCAAAACCCCATCAGCCATATTGTAAAACCAACAGCTTGGAGAAGCCAAGCAGCTGTTGAGAATCCTCCTTTCTTCGATGCCCTGAATTTCCATCCGAACCCAGTAATAATGGATTGTAGTTCGAGAAATGGTATAAGAACAACGAGTAGGAACAAAAGTGTAGGGACAGTAATTTTGAGCGCAAACGCCCTTGCCGCAGGGTTTAAATAATTCGAAATTTCGCAAAGGATCAATTCTGCAAGAACTGTTGCCAATGCGATCGTAGTAGAAAAGGAAATAGCAATGGCCTTCCTCCTTGCAGTCTTCTGGCCGTATTCTCTGTGTGATTGTCGCAAACTTGGAGGGGCATTACTAGGAAGGTAATGAAGTTGATCTTCCTTGGGTTGTTGTAGACCAGCTAGTAAAGGGAAGAGCTTCTGGAGAACGACTAGAGTAACAACAAGAAAAGTGAGAATCAAAGGAATCGAAGAGGAGGCGAGTGTCGAGAATGAAGCGGAGCTCAAAGAGCGATTTTGATGAACCGGCATGACGCAGGCATCATCGCATTTGTCGTCTGGCAGTATCGGCATTGATTGCTTGGGTAGATTAGGTATCTACCTTTGCATGGTAGATGCCAATAGATGCAAATGTTATTGAGGTAAAGACAGAGATGTTTTTCCACAAATTTGAGGTTTGATCAAAGTGTCAAAGTGTCAAAGTGTCAACTTGATGTGTTTCTGTCTATTATTTGCATTGAATGATGAAACTAGGAACCTGGAAGTCCTGCAGGTTCAAGAAAGGGCGATTGGGGGACCGCGCGTCCGAAACTGATAAGATTGTGATAATCTCCACGTGATTCTACACAACAAAGGAGGGGTGCACTAATTTTAGGATGACCCAAATTAGACGACTGGGTATTTCCGAGGTTCTTTTTCTGTGGGTCACCGGTAGTTCTAGACAACAAGCTAGACTCAAACTCTGACACGCTCTTCATTCTCCTGCTACAGTATTCACCACACAAGGTATGGATGTATCTACACCACAAAACTGCAAGTCACCCACCCCCCAGCCATCTACATCTACGGTGAAAGTCACCATTGTGGTCTGATCAATTTACAAATCCTAAGTAAAAACAGACCAACCTTCAGGGGTATCCGGAGCAGCAAGATACCTAAAACAGACACAGATATAGGTATCTGAGCATCACCATCCGCAGAATGGCAAAGGCTCCTTGCTATAATCGTAACGCCTACTCATGCTAGTACGAAGCTCGGCCAACATAACAGCACTCGTCGATTTGTGACTCTGGAATGGATTGAACAATTGCCAGGCCAACAGGTCAACTTGTCCCTTGAGAAATTCCTTCTGTATCATCGTCCATTTAGACAACAAGTCCGATCCGAGGAATTGTTTGCAAAACTGGAGCGCTCATACTATCAGTATCTGACTCTGATCCATCATCCTCCCTATCAATATCAAGAAGTTGAAAGCGATTGACCAGAGGAGTCCGGCTCTTCTTGGCGGCAGGATTTTCGGATTGGAAACTTTGACGTCTCTCCAGAGGGGCTGCACATTCATCGTTATCCCAATCAATTTTTGAACCTTTATAAGTGCTGAAGAAGAGTTAGTGAGCTCTAAAGTGATGGCCGACCCCAGCATACCTGCGACTCATCATGCAAGTGCGAGCAAACATTGCATTATGAACAGAATTTGTTGAGATGAAAGCATTGGAACCATCGAAAGTAACCTTGATTACGACGAGATTGTGGATATGCTCAAGATCATCACGAATAACCTCCTCGGTATGCTTAGGGTTACAGTTGTGAACGACAAGGTTCCTCGTGGCTCCAATGCCTACTTTATTTGCGACATGACCCGGTAGAATAAACTGTCTATCATTCCATCGAATATCGACCTACTGCGCGTCAGTTTCGGTCCCGAATGCAGGGTTAGAAAATCCCACCCTCTTCGAACGAATATACAAGTCATTGCGTTTGACAAAGCGAAAGAACTCATTGGCATGGGCCTGTTCCAGAAATGATACATTCACAACATTGTCATGAGGGCGAAGATAGATATCCAACAACATTCCCCCCCTAACAGCATCACAAATGTCTGCATGGGTAGTACCCTCTGGTAGATTGAACAATTGCACGGTGCGCTGAGCAAACTTGTCATAAGTTGGACGCTGAAACCTGGTCTGCGAGTTGTTTCCACTTCCAAAAATGAAGGTATCAGCGCCATCCGGACTATTAAAGTGGTCGTCGTAGTCATTGCTATGAAAATAATTTGGAGACTCTTGATATTGGAAGCTACTGTTTTGAAAACCGTTGCCGTTGCCGTTTCCGTTGTTTTTGCCATTGCCGCTATATCCACGAGGGCGACGGGGAAGGAGTGTGATATTTCGAGGTGTGCCGTACGTATAAGCTTGATGACCAGTACTTTCTTGAGTCGATAGAGCTGGATTTTGTGTCATGAAGGCAGTACTGTTGTCTGGATCTTCATGAGTCGCAGGAATAGTCAAGGCACCGTTCTCACCCGCATCCGTATCATCCTTAATCAGAAGCTGCAGAGCTGACATTACTAACGAGAAATAGGTAGGTGTCTTGATGTCGCGATAAAACTCACCTTCAAAGTTCCCTCTGCAATTCCACCTCTATAAAGGTTGCGTCGTAGATTTTCTAGATTATTGATTCAGTCCCTCGTACAAATCATATCGAGATCTCTCATATGAATTCACAGGTATCATACCATATTCACGGGCAGATTGTATCTAGCACATGAGTGAGTATCAGTTTGGGGTTTGTCTGAATTCATAACTTGTAAGATTCTTACCAAAACTTCATGATCCTTCTTGGATATTGTGACCTTGTCAGAAGTGTGAGAGGTAGTAAAATCGCTGTTCTCCGACGTGTGCTACATATAAACAATAAGTATTCGAAGCTTCATCCATTTGTTTGAAAGATATATCAATATCAGCTTCAATATCCACATACAAATTGAGCTCTATTGTGGGGGAAACGGTCAGTGATCCGATTCATATATAGCTCAGATATTTCGAACAGGGTTTGAAGAATAGATGATGGATGATTGAATTACCTCCTCAGTAAAGTTTCCAGATATATCTTTTCAATAGTAACCATGGAATTATCAGATGCCATCTTGAAGGAAGCTCAGCCTTCTTGTTGAATACAATCAAGTACTCCTCAACTGATTTTTATGAGTCTTGGATGAAAGAAACAAATGATTGATAGATGGACAGGCAGATAGCTAGAATGATAGATAGCTTGAATGAACGAATGAACAATTGATTGATTGATGAAGGTATAATCATTTTCCACCCACGCATTACTTGATTTGGCCCAAAAGGTATCAACAGTTGGAAAGGAAAGGCCGCTCTCACCTGCATGGATGGATGGTCATGGCCAGAGAGCGCCAAGCTATAAGCAGTCAAGCCTCATCGTTTACATTTAGACCTCCAACCCAATCATCATATCTCATCATCTTTCTGGGGCGCTGCAGCTAAACTTTAAAGCTTTGACAGTGGAGGGTGGGCATATCAAGTGGATACGGTGTTTATTTATATATATAAGCAAGCTTCCATTCCCACCACTGAGCACTCCCATCCCATCCACTCCCATCCCATCCACTCCCATCCCATTGCCTTTCGATATCAATCCTCCTATCTGAAGTGCATGACCGTTTTTGCTGGGGTCAATATTGAAACACTACCTCATCCATATATCCATATATCCATACATCCATACATCCATACTTACTCGAATACGAGCTTCAAACATGCGAGGTGTTAACTTCGATACCAGTTCTTTTCAACTTCGATATACATACTGAACAAACAAACAAACAAACAAACATACCCCTTTCTTTCCCTTCTACTGCAGTGCGAGTGAAGGCTGAATGAAAGCGGCTAAATCTCAAATTGGTTGATCGGAATGCTAAATGGGGGACTTCCGAGTTCGGGTAGCTCCCTGCTTGCAATCTGCAGCCCTACATGGAGGGATATACTTTTTGAGTTAATGAGGTACAAAAAAGTGGGTGGGTAGATTATGTAGACGGCAGTGCTAGTGCTAGTGCCAGGGGACCTATATTTTTTGGCTATCATCATAATACAGTTGGGTATCAGTGAGTATGTGTGATTGATCAGAAATAACCTTGGAACGACGTTACAACAATGTGAAGTTATTGGAGTCATCGGAGGGGCGACCCCTCACCCAGTGGTGTACTCGGAAGCTTAAACTCCTTTATAGTTTGAGTAATTGGATTTCTGGTAAGCTACTGTTAGGAACTAAAAAGAAACAACCGTTGGACCATGAAATTAGATTCTCGCTCCTTTTGTTCCTTTTATTCCTTTTATTCCTTTATCTCTTCATTTGTCTCTCCATATATCTGCCAATCCAGCTTTCACGGATCTTTGTTCAATATGCTTTGTAAACAAGCATGCATAGAAGCAAGTCCACCCCTCTCCCCCCCTTGCATGATTGATAACAGTTGAATCCCAGCGAAGGTCTAAACACCCCAAAGCAAGCTCACAATACCCCTCATTCAGCCACCCAACTAGACACTTGATCCCTATCGCATATCATATCTCCACCAACACCCCCACCAACACCTCCACCATGACCACTCCCTGCACCCGCGCTCCCAACACCCAATCCGACGCCCAATGGCTCCACGACATGGGCTACCTCAACGGCATCCAAGACTTCATGACAGACTACGGCTTTACCCACGACGAGCAAGACCGTCGCGACGCCCTGAACCTCATCCGACAATTCCGAAACGAACACCAAGCAGCGTGGGAGAAGCTGCACCATCAAACGCCGCACGCGCTCCGCAACCGAAAATCGCAACTCGCGCACGAGAAGCGTCGCCCTGCCTTCTGGCACGGCGATCCCAGTTGCCAGGAACCCCCCCCCCCCCCCGAGGAACCATCCTCCCGGGCGCGCGAAGCAGCAGCGTGAGAGGGATTCGAGATCCCCGAGGAAAAATTTCCGGAGGAAAACAGCATGAAGGATAGGAGAAGTTCTGCATCTCCCTGCCTGTTGGGTGATGATGACGTATTTTTTTCTTCTTCATGACGGGTAATGGTATTTGCTCTATGGCGTTGATAAAAGAAAGACATTTACAAGTAGAGTAAAGCACAATGCTTTCTCACATCCACCGGGATTGAGTTTCACGGAAGCAAGATCGTCGTCCCATGTGATGGCAGATGCTCAATGAAGTGATTGATACATGTTCATTTTTAACACAATATAATACACACAGACAACCCTCACTATTCTTCCTCATCTCATCGCATCGCATCTCACCTCCCCTCTCCAAAAGAGCATGCAGATTCAATTCATCATTCATCTCAGCCGATTCCAGCCAAGTCTCTCTAAGTAAATCCTCGCAACAAATGCTATCTCACAAAACAGAATAGGAGAGTGAAGTTTGTTTTTTTGCCTTATTCTTAGCTTACTCGCTTGTTTGCTTCCTTCGCCATTCGTTTGGCAAGTTTGACCCCCCCCCCCCCCCCAGGCCTCATGACCTTTCTTTCCTTCCTCCCACTGTCCCATAACAGGATAACTTATCAATGGATGAAACCATCCTATACTGATCCCTTCCTTTGAATGCTTCTCTAGCGCCAGAGTATCTTATCTCTAAATGGAAGTCCTCATGCAAGAGGACTAGGATCCTCGGTCGGAGAATCTGTACTCTCAGTCGCCGGTGGAGGTGGCGCACTCTTTCCCAGAGATCCCCCACCAAAATATTTAACAAAATCCTTATTCTCATCAAATGGTCTCGGTCCCAGCAACCTCACCATATCATCTCTACCCAAAACTTCCTTGCTCAAGAGTTCCTCGGCAATAATACCAACTTCCGCCTTCTTCTCCACCAGTAAATTTCGGCATTTCTCATATGCCTCATCAACGATACGTCGTACCTCTTGATCGATAGTTTGGGCCGTAGATTCGGCAAAAGGTTTCATGAGTTGGTTCTCTCTATCAGTCTCGAAATGGAGAGGGCCGAGTTTCTTGGACATGCCCCATTTAGTTACCATGGCGGTAGCCATACGAGTAACTTTGTTGAAATCGTCGCTAGCACCACTGGTGACGGTTTCGAAATGAAGTTCTTCGGATACACGTCCACCAAGAGTCATAGCCATACGGTCCATGAGTTGGTTTGACGTTCATGAGATAGGTATCACCGGCAGGAAGGTATTGTGCATATCCAAGGGCGCCTTGACCACGGGGAATGATAGAAACCTTGAGAAGTGGATCGGCCCACTTGAAGTACCACCCGCAAATAGCGTGGCCTGCTTCGTGATAGGCGACTGTCTTCTTTTCTTCCGGTGATAGAACAAGAGATCTCTTCTCGAGACCACCAATGACACGCTCGATGGCTTGTTCGAAGTGCAACATGGCAACAGATTTGGCCTGTGTTCGGGCAGCTATTTACGTCAGTACCAAGAGAAAAATTGAACCAGGAATAACTCACCAATCAAAGCAGCTTCATTGACACAGTTGGCGATGTCAGCACCAGAGAATCCAGGAGTCAAGGCTGACAATCTTCCAGTCAAGTATTCAATGTTCTCGTTTGTGACAATCTTGCCAAGTGAACCTTGAAGATCTGCTTTCTGCCATCCATCGTTGGCCTATCAATAGATATGTGTCTGTCGAAACGACCAGGTCGCATGAGAGCCTTGTCAAGTACGTCGGGTCTGTTAGTACCAGCAAGAACAACAATTTGCTCAGTTGTATTGAAACCGTCCATCTCAGTCAATATTTGATTGAGCGTAGCTTCCCGTTCATCGTTTCCACCTCCCGAAAATCCACCGGACTTGCCACGAGACTTTCCGATAGCATCAATCTCATCAATGAATATGATACACGGAGTACTCTTTCTTGCCATGGCAAAAAGGTCCCGAACTCTCGATGCTCCAACACCCACGAACATCTCAACAAACTCGGAACCGCTAACACTGAAGAATGGAACTTGGGATTCACCTGCCGTTGCCTTTGCCAGTAAAGTTTTACCAGTACCTGGTGGTCCAGATAAAATAGCGCCACGTGGAATTTTAGCACCTAAGCGTTGGAATTGCTCCGGTGTTTTCAAGAAGGAAACAAACTCCATAATTTCTAGCTTTGCTTCGTCCATACCGGCAACATCCTTGAACTTGACTTTCACATCAGTCTCATGGTTGAATTGCTTCGCTCGACTCTTTCCCATTCCAAAAATTCCACTATTGCCTCCAGCGCCTGCTGAAGCACGTCTTGACATGTAGAAGATGGCACCAATAAATAGAAGCGTAGGTCCGAAAGTGTAGATAAGAGCCCATGTGTCACCATCACTCGCGTAACTAATTGGAATCCTCTCCGAGCTGGGTATTCCTAGCTCGTTTTGTGCTTGTTCCATTCGTTGCTCGAATCCATCAGCAGAACCTATCGTAAAATAGTAATGGAAGTTGGGGTTGCCGGCAGGTGAGTCGGGATACATAGCTGCGGCCGCTTCAGTATGGAGATCAACTCGAACCTTCTGACTGTTGACCACAGTTAACCTCTTGACCAATCCTTTGTCGAAGAAGTTATTTCGGAATTCCTGAAACGTGATATCCTTCTTGTTGTTGCCTGGGAAGAGTGTTTGCCATAAAAAGTATGTAGCGAATGATCCAATCAATAAAGTCGTGGTGTCAAGTTTCATATCCGAGGGATTACCAAAATTGAACCCCTCCTGCTTGTAGTCTTTCTTCCCACTGCCATGCTCCCGTCTCTGCCCCCCCTTGTTGCCATCAAAAGAACCTTTCGGTGCATTTGAATAGAAATTTGTTCCTTGCGACCGGATCTTCGCAGCCGTCCAAGCCATCTGTAACACCAGTTTTGTAAATCTTGCAGCCTCCGACAAAGTCAATGGTCTACCCTTCACTTCGCGCATCAAATCTCTCAACTCGGATGGTACCCCTGTCTTTTTGATCGCCTCCATAGATGCCTTCAATTCTGTGGTTTGTCTTTTCCCGAACTGCATAGACGCAATCACTTGCTCTAGCTGTTTTATCTCCTCGTCCGTCAACTTCACATACCCCTCCACCAGCGGTGACTCAGTCGGTTCCGCGCCACTTTCTGAGGAAGACAAGGGAGTCTTGCCATCGTAAAGATTTTCGGTCCCGGGGGCAGATTTGGAGGGTGGCTCCGAGGATTTTTGTTTTTTCGACTCTACCTCCGACTCATCCTTCTGCGTGTCCTTGTCCGGCTTTGGCGGTCCAGTGGCAAAGGTGGCGCGCCCTCTGTGCAGCTATCCGCGACCGTAATAAAGGGGCAGTCGATGATATACGGAGGGAGTTTCGAGCGGCGGATTGAATGGTGGTCTGAGAAATTCTAGCAAGAGAGCTGCATTGCCGTAATATCGATGTCATGCTTGGCTAGAGCTGTTCGTGTGGTATTTGGGAGATAAACGTGGTCTGGAGTCACTAAGAATGACTTGCCGTGACTTTGACCACTATTTGAGAGAATTGAAGAGTATGTTCGCGGTGGTTTGTGGTTGTTGGAGTCAGAGGTGGGAGGCAAATGGTTATGATGCTTCGATTAAGCTTGGTTGATTACAACACTAGCGCAATTTTGGTATCGAGACTCAAATATTCAATCTCAGACCTCGGAATTATTTATCAACCAATAAAACCATGGAAATCAAAATGAATAAAAACAAAATCATAATTCAAGCTTAATACCCATCTCATATCAATTGTGCTGGTTTCTAGATCCACGGGTATATTGAAAATAGACTACTGCAGAGGTATTCTCCTAACGCATCATAATACATAGATTAGGCATATGGAAGCCATACGAAATCTGAGGAGAGTAATAGTTTACACCCATTCTTATAAAACTCTTGAAAACGAAATCCAACCGTTCCCAAGCCAGATGAGTCCTACCAAGGAACACCATAATCACCATGCAAAATAAGTCCTTTATGATTCCGTAATCTGGTTCACTTCTAATCCCCCCTATACCCAGTACCATCATAACACCTTGCCCTCTTAAATCCTTCGTTAGAAACGCCAAAATTCCTAGATTACATTCTCCCGCCTTGATGTTGTAAGTGCGCATTATTATTCATATGAAGGTTAGGGTCCCCCATAACGCCGTTTTCGAAGCTTTGGTACGCGCCTCCGGTCATCTCCGCCCAGTCCCATTCGAGAGTCATTGGCATCTGCCAGAGATCTTGGGGAACAAAAGGTTGTTGAAAAGCATTTGGATTTAGTGGAGAGTTAAACTCATTGCCATTTGTAAAGCCTTGAACACTTCCAAAAGGTGTCGCCATGTTTTGACCCATGAAATCATTCCCGGAAGCACTAAAATCCGGCTGCCAATTCGAGTTCGGTGAAGCTCCTTGCATGGGGCTAAATCCGTTTTGTATGTTGAGATGGTTCGCCGAGTTAGGAGAAAATGCACCAGGCATGGAGTTTTGAGTATTATTCATGGGAGTTTGTGGCTGGCTAGCCCTGGGTATATGGGACGATTTAGCCGAATCGTCGTGACTCTTGCGTTTTCTTCTTGAGGATGTCTCCTTTTCTGCTTTGTCCAAGACAACCTTGGCTATTCGTTCAAACTCTGAGCAGACTCCAAGCATACGTTTTACGCCTCCATTCTCTTCTTCGCTGCCCAACATGGAGAGAAAGTTGACAACAAGATTCATGAGGCGTACATCAGAACGTGCCCGAGGATCTTGAGGATTCTGTAGAATATTGCCAAAGAGAGTCACGAGGGCAGAAACAGGGAAATAGAGAATGAGCCTGAGTATATTAGCTTCGAGCAAGGGTGGCGGTGAAACATGACTTACCAGACACAAGCAAAATCGCCCTGAGGAACATATTTGATAAGGTGTATGGAAGCACGAGCAGCCGATACACACAACGCAGCGGAAGAAAAGACACGGGGATTTAAAGGTCTAGCATTCAGTCCTTGAATAGCATAGTTAGAAAGACGGCTGGTCCAGTATCCGTGATGAACAGACATGCGATGAATCGTAGTCAGACAATTATAGTAAGCGAAATGAAGGACGACAACGTGAAGAATCAATGGAGTATGTGAAGCCTTGATCTCGTGCTCTGGACGAAAATCGACTGGGATACTATCTTTCCATTCCTCAAGTTGAGAATCAAGCTCTCCTATGGTATTGAGAAGTTCTCCATCAGATTGTTTTGAAGCTTTAGTGGAATAGAGCTGCTTGTAGACCTTGCTCTCGATGGTCGAAAACTCACACATCAAGCGGAACAAGTTCACCTTTCCTTTTCCATCAGCCAGAGGAATATTACCAATATTGTCTTCAGGGTCAGCACTCGGTAATTCAACATTCATATCATCGTCGTCCTGTGCAGGAGGTCTCCCCGAACGTAAGCAAATGTCCTTGTCTAGCATGTAGCCTATCCAGAATACACGTTTACGTTGCTCGATCTCCACTGGGTTAAGATTGAAACCTGATCCGCGTTTGTGGAGCCCAATACTGTGCGACAAACGAATGGCAGCTGCCACAAGAAAGAAGGAGGGCTGTGGATTGGGTGTGCCCTGCATGAACAAGGCCATGCCCAACAAAGCTTGTACGCTCAGAAGATCCGTATTACGCATGGTGAGCTCCGTGAAGACACCCATAGCATTTTTGAGGTAACCCCAAGCTTTCGTGTCTTCCTCTTGTGGCACGAGATGGCTCATAACACGAAGACGATGAGCAATTGCCAGTGCACAGTTGAGACTTGCCCACCACCCGGAGCCTTCATAAGGGTCACTAGAGTATTGCCGGTCGACTAAGTGCATGAAGGTAGGTTGGTGGAAAAGTGGAAACATGCAATTAAAGTTCTCGAAAAAATCTTTGAGTAAGGATACGCACTCATTTTTGGGAGGTAGTCGCCTCCATACCGGGCGTGCAAATAAGTCCGAGAATACTTCTGGCTTCCAATACATCATTTTATTATCGTCCACTGAAGCGGACGAGATCATTTCCTGGAAAGATGAGTCGCCTGTTTTCTCGTTGACCCACGAGATACCTTTTGGTGAAAAGATAGAGAATCCAGAGGAGGATCCTAAACTTGTCAGCAGAACACACTCCCACCCGACAATATTTCATACCTATGTATCGAGTTTCTCCACAATTGTTCGTGACTAGAGAGCACATCATGTCCGATAAGGCCTCAACTGGCTCCTCCTTATCCTCACTTTCCCCGTTCCTACCGTCTTTACTGTTACGCTTCTCGGGATCTTTGTTTGGTTCTGGTGACGCTATAGTACTTAGAGGAGTCGCTCCATTCGCATCAGACGGACCGCCCGGGGTACTTTGAGACGGAGATGTCGCGCTTGAGCCAGGCACAGCAGACGCTCTGCGCGAAAGGTTTTTTTTCCTGTAACCTTTTCTCCAACGTTCCCAAAATCCGTCCGCCCGCCATCTTCTTCGTTGAGGAGACCTGAAATATTATCCGTCAACCATTGTTACCCCCTAGTATTTCTGAATTGGTGAAGCAAACCAGATAGCTTGAGCAAACTTTCCATGCGGCCCAGACGATTCTCTAGACCCTCAATGTATTTCGCTCTGCCCGAAAATCAGTGACCATGTAGCAACTTTGTTCACCTATCATTCTCACCCTTTTGGAGGGTTTCTCTTCTTCTCGACATGTGTGAAAACACATTCCGTTTTGTAATTGATGCAGTGCGTACAAGCTGGTAACTTTCCATCGCACTTGATCTTCTTCTTCCGGCACATGTCACAAGCCTGCCGTCGTCAGCCCGATTATCCATTTTCCGTCTGCAGAGCATTAGATCCTACCCTCGCTATCCTCCTCCTCTTCGCCTCATTGGCTTCATCGAGAAGGGTTCCATCACCAAAGATTGGAGCGGTCAAATCGGGTAATGTTGAAGAGATCGATAAGCCATCTGCAGTGTAAGGCCCGAAGATTTGAGGCGGGGGGTTCATCAAGGGTGGCGCCGAAATCTGGGGCATGAAAGCATTGTTATCATGGTGCATGGAATCCATCATCGGTGACTATCGCATAGTAAAATGATTGACTTTGCTAAAATGTATAAGAGTAAGTAATTAAAATTGATTGAGCGGTCCTTGTTGAATCATTGAGTGGGAAGGTGATTTCGTATTCGTACAGCTTCAGGTCGCAATCGATGGGGCCTCGGATTCCCTGTGCATTCCCGGTTATTGGGTGAGGAGATTTCTTTGTGACTGAGGCGCTGTTTTGTGAATCCTGACGCAAGAGTTTGATGACAAGGACGAGGGTTAAAGTGAAGAATGCGTCAAATCAAGAGTTGTGAAGAGTTGTGAAGTGAGGTGAGGTGAGGTGAGGTGAGGTGAGGTGAGGTGAGGTGAAGTGAAGTGAAGTGAAGTGAAGTGAAGTGAGGTGAGGTGAGGTGAGGTTATGTGATGTTATCAGATATGGTTGGTGTGGTTGTCGGGTACTCAAGTAGTGATATTGGGAAAAGGAAAGAGTTTACTTGTACTCATCCATGGATAGATCAACAAAGAGAGAGAGAAGCAGGGGGTTGAGGAAGCAATAAATAAAGGATAGCTGGAGTGTCTAGGAGTATCGAGGGGTCGTTTCGGTGGTCGAGTACATTGGATGCGATACCCAGTGCTTATTATCTTCAAATAAAAGTCTGAGCTTTGTCAAGCTCTAGCGGAGTACTAGTTAGTAGCTGGAGGGAGGAGAAGGGAGACAGACGGCAGCCTTGGAATTATAGTAAGGGTATATGATGGATTACAAATGGAATTGAAGCATCGAATGAAGCTGGGGTAGACAGATACAAAGAAAGGGCCAATCGGAAAGGCTTCAAAGACTCCTAATTCTTTTTTGAAACACAAGGAGAGATATTGTACGTAGAGAGGTGGTCGATATTATTTTTGGTGTTGTTATTTGCAATAATATTACCTAGTACTGTACTCGAGGCGTGAGTTCTAATCATAATGAGGGTTGCATCATACAAATAAAGAGCTGTTGAAGATTAATAATACTTGATCATCGATCCATTCATCCATCCTCTCATCCACCAGTGATCCATCCATTCATCCATTCATCCCATTATTATTTCACAACCTCAATATTGCCACCACCTATCTTGCACGCTACAACTACAATACCACAATACTACAATACTACAACAATACAACACTACAACACTACAACACTACATCACTACATCACTCCAACACCATCGCAAAAGACCATCGATCAAAAAAATAATACGGGTGAGATCATCCGAGAGATCTTCAATAAAGAGAAACAATACATTTGACACAATCACATAAACATATCAATAAATATCTTCTTTGGGCTTTATTTACTTTTTCTTCTTCTTCTTCTGCTTCTGATTAATATCTAGCCCCGATTTACCAAAGATGTTGAATTAAAGTTAAAGCCAGCTGCTTTGGGATGGGGGATCTTCTACCCAGCTAGGGTCCACGTCCTGTGGGTAATTGTCGATTGTAGCATTGATGGCTTCAAGCTCAAGGTTACGGTGGCTACTCGATCATGATAGCTAGCATCAATGGCTTGGTCCACGGGTTGCTCGAGATACCTGCCTATCTGCCAACCCATCTACCTACCTCCCTCGCACACGCACTGATGATGCACATGAGGATGATCAGGGTACAATAACCCGAGACTAATGAATCCCCCACAAGCCGCCGACCTTTGCTCCATTGGCCCATTCTCTTGTACCTCGTTCCTTTCATACTGTACGGTCCCATTATCGAGGTGCTCGAGGGCTTTCATCACATGGCCATCTTCATCCAATAACCTTATCTTCTTCAATCATTATTTCCCTGGTGGCCCCTTCGCGAGTGCAACGCCAAATCCGATACTACGGTAACAAGTTCTAGGCGCCATCGGCCAATGTGGGGGGTTGAAGAGACTTCTCCCTGTCCATGGACCAATGACTTATCCGGAAGCTCCAACTCGACATGTTACACGACTGAAACGAATGGGAGCCTTTGTCGGGACGGCCCCTAACCCAGAATTCAATCAATGTCACTCCCGGCATCTTCGCTTGGACTCAAAAGGGTACAGACATATCACGGCAGCATCATACATACACGGCCACTTTGATGCTTTGTGTACGTCCAAATTTGACGCTTTTCCATTTCTTCAAAGCCTCCCGTCACATTGAGGAATATCACCACGCACTTAAGCTTCAAAATCGCAACGTCGGGTTTCATACATAGAAAGACATTATCTTTTATCCCATCCTCTGATCTTGTATCCTAGTCATTCGCATGATGCTACAAAGTGGCGCCTATATTATCCAACAAGATCATTAAATTTACTCCAATGAAAAAGTACAGGTACCAGGTATCTACTGATATCGGGAGAAATGGCTATCCTAAATCGACGACCCCCTCCCCGAGTGTTTGCCGAGAGGCATCATAACGTACGAAGCAGCAAATCAGATAAATCTTCACGCGCTCAGTTGGTATCAAAAATCCTGCATATCAGGAGAAAAACGCCAAACCCAAATGTAGAGTTGCAGGAGATACCTATCCGAGGACAACCCAAAAAAGGCACGGTCCAGGGTGGAATCGCCACAATAACTAAGAGAAAGCAAAAAGCTGCACATTTATATCCATGCCGGCGGTCTTCCTGCCGAATTCCCGATCAAACTCAGAAATGTCCTATTTCAGACTTCTTCTGTAAATCTTGAGGCATGAGAACCATCTTGTGAAGGATGTGAGCGACCCAGAAGATCCGGTCTGGGTGGTATAGGTCCAGGTGGTTCCGCAAAGGGTCCATGTTCCGTAACGGGGGTTCTTGCAGGACTTGGTCTCATGACTGGGACTCCAGAGTCCCTGTTTGGAGGATCAAGAGGTGGGCTCGGTTGTCCTCCGTAGAATCCCTGAGAGTCTCGGTAAAATGAAGTGCCACTCAAAGTGTTCGGGTTAGGAACAGCAGGCACCCCAGAGGGATAGAATGAAGACCCGCTCAACGTATTCGGGTTTGGCTCTCCATAGCCATCGCCTCCATGTTGCAAAACAGAGGGAAGCTTCTTACCAGATACTCTATAAAAGCCTCTTTCGCTACCGGCCGATGAAACTGTATTAGTTACTGTATTCTGAGATGATCGCTTATGTTTCGAGAGATTGGCCAATGCAGCAGGAACGGCCATAGCGAGTGATCTACGCTCTGTCATGCTACGCGGCGCCTGGTCAGAGAACCCTCGGGATTGGGTTGCAGCACCGCTACCATCATTCCCCCCCGCTCCCCCATTATTTCCACCGCCAGTAATCGTGGAAGGTGCTATACTTCCAAGTGATAACATCCCCCCATTCTTCTTTTTCCATCTCAACACGAACATTAGAATAAAAAGTAGTGCAGCAAGTCCAGCCACCCCACCTACTACACCGCCCACTATTGTGGATGTAGAGGGTGACGAACTGTCACCCGTTCCATTGCCACTCCCACTACCCCCAGAAACCGGAGTACTAGTAGCACTGCTCCCCCCAGATACCGAACCAGTGCCGGTACCTCCACCTACATAAGCGCTGCTGCTAGTCGAATCGGTTTGAGATGATGAGGATGATGCTGTGGCTGATGTTGTTGTTGATGGCGATGACAATGACAATGATGATGATGATGATGATAACGACGACGACGACGACGATGATGACGACGATGGTGATGGCGATGGTGACGAAGATAACGAGAGTGAGGTCGAACCTGTAACGAGAAGTGTTGACGATGCTGCTGAAGAAAGAAATGAAGGTGATGATGACAATGAAGATGTTATTGTTGAAGCAAAGGTTTCGAACGAGGACGTCCAAGTTGAGTCAGCAAACGAAAGTGTTGTAGAATTAGATGTGGATGATAAGCTAGAGGCTGAAGAAGCGGTCGCATTGGAAAACAACGTTGTGGAGCTAGAAGTTGAGCCAGAAATCGAGACTGACACTGGAGTCGAACTTGGGGTTGAGCTTGAAATTACTAATATCATACTATCAATACATTACTTCGAGGCAATGCTTAAGAAGTAGCTTACATGTTGTGGAATTAGAATTAGGAATGAGCGTAGAAAAGCTAGTAGAACGAGTGGAAGTCGAAGTCACATCAGCGTCCGACGATAGCGATAGGATGACTTGACCTGTTGAAGTAGCTTGAGCCCCGGCATCTGTAGAAGCCGCAGAAGTAATATCTGTACTCGAAGAAGTGGTCGGCAAGCTCGTCGGCGTTGTCGTTGCAGGCTGTATATTCAAAGACGAGTAATCACTCGCCGGAAGGGTCTGGACCGCCAAAGTCGATCCATCGCTATTGACGTCAACCTGTTGGACCACGGATATCGTTTGGTAAACCTCTGTGATGGCGGACGCTTCAGCTATTGCTGTCTCAATGGCCGTTTGTCGTTTGTGTAATTTTTGATGTAGTTTTAAATGATTGTGATGAGATTGCCCATATGCATGCTCGTGTCTGGCCAGAATGAGTGATGGCTCAGCGTCGTTCATGGCGCGCCCTTTCTTTGCTGCTGCGTCTACAGCGCTTGATGGGGGGGGACCTGGATTTCAAGAAAAAGAGTGACTTGCGTCGACTTGGACGTGATATTTACAACTTCGTTGTCGCCCTCATTGCCGTTATGGAAAGAGAGGGTTTGGGATGGGGTTTTGTTTTTGTTTTTTTGTTTTTGTTTTTGTGCTTTTCGTTTTCGTGAGGTTTGAGGGGGGGAGGAAAAGTGAGCGTTCACTACATTCGCTCAGGTACCAAAGATCAATTTTGGTTAGTAAGATTATTTGGTGTGGGACACGGGCCAAGAGCAAATTTCGCTAGAGTAACCTTGGGTCCTTTTGGAGGTTCGTGAATAGTCAGGCTGACGAATTACCTCTCTTTTTATATATCTTACCCTCAAGGATCAAAGTGGATGATTCGATCCATTGGCCAATTATATCGATGGAAAGAAAATTAAAGAAACATGGCACTTATCGAATAAGCACGAGGCTTCAAGGGTAAAGCATGGGACTGCATGGGAGACGGCGACAGTAAAGAAAGAGAAACGTATTGTGTCTCTGGCCGTTGTTCGTTCCATTTCCATTGAATGGTCCATCATCCTACTCGTCCCGTACCGGCAGTTCCATGAGGTAGGTCTTCAGATGTTCTAGGGAGCTACGGACAGATGCGGGATGTGGTAACGAGGACCATACATGAAGACTCACTGTCTCCGACTGCTGTACGATTGAACATGAAGGAGGCACGGTCCAAGGGAGTTGGTGAGTGAGGTGGATGAAGCGAGCGAGGTTGATGGTGTGGGTGATGATGATAATGATGATGGGATGATGACTTGTTATTTTGGTTATTTAAAGGAGTAAGCTAAGAATTGTCGAGACCCCTAGAGACTATCAATCAAAATGCATACTTACTGGGGAGCCGGGTGTAATATTGGTGCATTGATTATCAACTTGTGGAGCACTGCAAAGAATCTACTGTATCTAGGTTTCCTATAGTTATTTATCTAACTTTGCTTGCATCGGAGAACGTGCCCCCTATGTGGGTAAAGACTGGAGATTAAAGACTAGATATTGAGGAATGGAAAGTAGAAACTACCTAGACAAGACTAGAGGGTAGACACTAGATGTTCTTGACGGCACTACTGCACTACCTACTGCTTCAAAATAGAAACACATCACATCATCATTCTACTCATCACATCTGGGCAAATTCGAAGGATGCGGAGGAGGAAAGTTAATAAGTTATCATCGATGATCAATGAATGGATGGGTGATATCTTTCTGTAACATTAAGATGAGCATACGAGTTTCGTTCTCCTGATTCCCGAGGTATTCTATAGGATAGGATGGGATAATAAGTAAGGCGTGGATAGAATAAGAGGTATGAATGGCTTCGTCGCTGTTAAAATAAGAGTAATTTTCATTATTTCATAATTCCATCATATGAACTGCCAAATCTATACGGAGTAGGGAAGTATGATTAGACATAGGAAATAATATGGTCTGATCTGGTCAACAAGAAATACGTCCCTATGTAACGACTCACAACTCACGAGGACTAGATATCCATGGATCCAATGTACCAGTATGTACTCGTCTGTACTAGGGAGGTACTGTACCTAGTACCTACCTAGGTATACTGCACTGCACTATTACTAATCAGTACGAATAGCTAAACCGCAAGATCTGATCACCTACTGTAGTACCCATGGACACTGGACAGTCTAGTACCTAGTTCTCAATCTAATGTAATTCGTACCTGATATATGGTTCAAATTCTTCGCAATATCTCATGATGATGATAATAATAATAAAGATAATAATAACAATAATGGTAAGATCTCTTTTTTGCTTTTCTCTCTGTCAAAGATCTCACCATGAACCATACTGTAATTATAATTGGCATGCATGCACTACTGTTGAAGCTTTGATGCGACGAATTGCCCAGCGAGCCCAGTACAGTATAAAAGTATCTAGTAGGATGTTTGGACGTGGTTTGATGCGCATTGGTGAAGATAAAATCATGGATATTTTCAGATGAAGGTGTGTTTTCATTCTGGCGCTGGTGCTAGCGCTGGTGATTGGGATTGGGATTAGCTGATTGGTTGCTTGGTTGATTGGTTGGTTAATCGGTTGATTGGTTGACTGGTCAACAGGCTGACAGATCAAGAGGTTAATGTGATTGATTGATTGGTGGATTGAGCAAAAGACTAGAGCTAAATACTATGTACTCTGTAAACATCAGACTGTCTATTTGGTATGGATTGATTAGATGTCCTAATATGAAGAAGTATTTCAGGACGTTATGAGAAGTCAAAACTTCATAGTCCTATACGGATGAACAGATGAACCCGTGGACAGATGAACAGACAGAACATTTGAAACTTGCCGACCAACCATTATCACGATTCACCAACGACGCAACATCAAAGAATATCCTGTGCCTACCAATTCCTCCCTAGTAACCTTACCTAGTAGTTTCATAAAAAGAGCCCCTATACTATTAGTAAGCCACCGTTGAATAATTAATTATGCATGCATTGTAGAGCTACCAGTGCCTCCACCAGGTACTTTATGAATCTTCGTGTCAATACAGTACTCTGTACATACCTAGGTACTCCGTAGTGAATATCATCTGCATAAATGTACCGCGGAGTGTACAAGTACATCATTTCGCATCACGAGTTAGATGGAATTTATTACTGTGCTCAGTGCTGACTCTGTTGCGTGCTCTGTACGGAGGACTCTACAGTACTACTCTGCATACCCGACCCCTGATGAACCAACAACCTTGAATCAAGGTGATATCTGCATGCATCTGCTGCAGACGCATGAGACTAATAAAATACAGTACTCAGTAGAGTCAGTACTGTCCTGTCCTGTCCTGTATCGACGATAAAGTATCTCGTATTCAATTCACGAGCGCTTCGCTCTCAAATAAAGTTTATAGTATTAGTATTCCAAGGTTAGTATTATTATTATTATTATTACTCACTTATTGTTTACCACGGATATCCCAAAAATAGTCATGGCTACTCCCGCTCAATTAGCAGAGAAAGCTCAGCAGGATCGTTCAGAACTTCCAACAATACGATATCATACCCCACCCCCACTTCCACCTAGAGGGGAGTCTGGTGGTGTTCAAGCTCCTCCGCCATATACAGACGATGATGCGAAGAGGAATCACTTGATATCAGAGCAATGGCGTTCGAATGATCCAAGATCATCTTCTACACATTCTCTAGTCCCCTCGGAATCTAATCGAGATGGCCGTCGCAAACTCTTGTTGGTCTATATTCATGGATTCATGGGGAACGAAACCAGTTTTCAGAGTTTTCCTGCTCATGTTCATAACCTTCTAAGCATCACGCTTGAAGAAACGCATATTGTCCACACAAAGATTTATCCTAGGTACAAGTCCAGAAAGGCTATCGACTTTGCTCGAGATGATTTTAGTATCTGGTAAGTGGCCTTTCACCTGTTATCGCCCATGGTTGATTAAAAGGTTCTTATCAGGTTGGAACCCCATGAAGATTCTATGACCGATATCATTCTGCTCGGTCATAGTATGGGAGGGATCCTGTCCTCGGAGGTCGTCCTTCAGCCGCCTCCTCCTCCGGCGAATCGACCGTTTCGCCATAGAATTTTAGGGACTATTAGTTTCGATACCCCATTTCTAGGTATGCATCCCGGTGTTGTGGTAAGTGGAATCGGAAGTCTCTTTAGACCTGCGCCAGACCCTCCCAGTTCAAGAACAGGGTCATTGTCGCCCACAGGGGCAAGTTCTCCATCGATAAATGGCCCTGTATCTACACCAAGTCTTGCAGGCACTCTCTCAGACTCGAATACTATGTATCAAGGGAGTGATGGGCAAAGTATGACTTCCCTAACTACTCCTCCACCAAACGATCCATATTATAACGCCCCTTTCCCAAACGACGTCAGAATACCGGAGCGAAAAGGATTCAACAATTTCTTACATTTTGTGAATAAACACGCCGAGGGTGTTGGGGCGTATGCAAAGTTAAGTGGATTGACCTCCGCGACCTCGCAGTATTTCATGTCTCATTTAGAGTTTGGAAGTTGTCTGGCAGACTACCCTGGTATGATGAATCGGTATTCCAAAGTGCGTGCTCTAGAAGATGTTGATGAGTTTGCTGGGCGAAGCAATTCTGTGAATCAGAATTGGAATTCTCGCAGGAGGTTCATCAATTATTACACGGCGAGTACTGGTCGACCCAAGAAGCCAAAAGATTCCACTTCTGAAGAATCTATCAATAGCAACACTACCGCATCAGAGGCTGGGATGAGTAATCTAAGTCTGGGTAACTCCGAGCCTCAGCTTCCAAGATCAGCTGAAAATGCAACCCCAACGGGCAATGACGTTGATCTTGCCGGTGGCATACATATGAAGCAGGTTGAAGAACAGATGCAAGAGCTAGGTGATAATTCAGGGGTTCAGGATGAGGCTCCGCAATCACCAGAAATGCAACACATCGATTCAATCCCTATCGAAGATGACGAAATTGAACCCATTTCAAATCTATCCAATGCCAAGGAATCAGACAACCCTACACAAAAAGCACCCACCGAGCTTCCACTCCCTCCTATTCCTGACGCACCGACAGAGCCACAGCCAATAGACTTGGATCTTTATACAGATAAAGACTCTCGTAAAATTGCGGAGAAAGAACACAAACGCAGTATGAAAGCTTACAATCAAGCTTTGAAAGATCGAGAAAGTGCTCTCAAAGATCGCCGTAAGTTGGTCGAGAAAAGAGAAAAGAAAGCTCGACAAGAAGAAGAGAAACAATTGAAAGCTCAAGAGAAGCAGCGATTGAAAGAAGTAAAGGAAGCAGAAAAGCGGCAAACTACATCGAATCCTAAATCCCCCAAAGGAAAAGATAACTCCCAGAAGACGGAGAAGCCGAAAAAGGATAAGAAGTTTTGCATGCTACCTCCGGAGTCTGGAGGAAAACAAGATGTCTGCTGGGTACGAGTTTACATGGAAGGTGTGGATGAAGTCGGAGCACACTGTGGTCTTTTCTTTCCGGGGCCGCAATACGAAAGTCTGGTTGGAAATGTAGGTGAGAGGATTGAGACATGGGTCAAGGAAGATGCAACCGCGAGAGCAGTCCTCTCCCGTTAGGTTTCACCAAAAGATTGTGACATTATTTATGATTCCTACACACAAATCACATGGAGGAAAGTACTCAACTCTAAATGCAAAAGGCCCAGATAAGAACGAGGCATTGTCACACTTGGGCTGAAATACTCTCCTATTTGCCGAAAATATGTGGTGGACAGGCTCACAGCATAGAATTCTTTGATTCGACAGCACGGTTTCATTACATCACCATAGTCTCTAGGCCCCAAATGGATCACGACGACCAAAGAAAGGAAGGAAGAAATCATGAAAAGGGTGAAAAGGGTGAAGAAATAAATAATTCAAGTAATTGTTGTTCTATGAACTGAACAATGAATTGAACTGTTTGTGCGGGTCACCATGTGATTGGAAGGAAGCCTTAATAATAAAATGACCAGGGTTTTTTCTCCCATCCTACTGTATCTTCAAACTTTTATCAACTTTATCATTGGCGTCATCCAGATTTACCCCACAATGTACCTTAACACTCTAACAACACGAAAGTACGCCAAGGGCCAAGGAACTCTCCCCTTTGACCGCCCTACAAAAACAAACAAAAAGAAAACCGAACCTCCAGCTATCTTACATCTACAACCTCCTCTCTTCAAGATCTCCTGTGTATATAGAAATACATACATACATACATCCATATAGCTATTCCAATGCCTCAGTTCCTTGTCTCCGATCTCTAACCTTCCGGATAGCACTACCATAATGACCGCTCAATCTTCTAATCCCTATTCGCTCCCTAACACGCTCTCACATAACTCTTCCTCGAATTCTCCTGGAGCTCCTCAGAACACCTCTACAACAAAGTCCTGGCGCAGTCGAATCAATTCCCTCGCTCCCAGTAATACAAATACAAATTCTACGTCTCATAACATGGGGGAGGTGAATGAACATAATGATCTGCGGGCAACAAATACAAATACTTCTACGAAAAGCAGACATGTCCCGAAATGGTACAAAATTCGACTGTTCAGAGGCATGGTTAACGATGTGAAGAGGCGGGCGCCATTCTATTGGAGTGATTGGACGGATGCTTGGGATTATAGAGTTGTGCCAGCTACGATTTATATGTACTTTGCAAAGTATGTTACTAACTTCACTTTGAGGCAGATCTAATTGAAAATTGGTTGAAGGAACATGATTGGCAAAAAATAGCTAATTACATGACAGTATATTACCTGCTCTGGCTTTTTCCTTGGATATGTATGTGTCCTATCACATCTGGATGATGAAATCTTTTCTGATCAGAATATAGGTTTACAAAGACAAATATGAGTTACGGAGTTAACGAAGTGCTTCTTGCTTCAGTTCTAGGATCAGTGGTTTTTTGCAGTATTTGCCGCTCAGCCATTGGTTATCGTAGGAGTTACGGGACCAATTACTGTTTTCAATTAGTACGTTTGATGATACCAAGGTCATATTCAATGCTAATGCAGGCAGTACTGTCTACGACATCATTGTCCCTACTGGGGCAAACTATTTTGCATTCATGGCATTGATTGGATTGTCAGTATATGATTTATCTAGCTCTTTACTCTCCCTGCAAACACTGACGATAGTAGATGGTCTCTATTGATGCATTGGATATTGGCTGTTACCAATTCCTGCAATGGAATACGTTATGTTACTCGCTTCTCTTGCGATATCTTTGGATTTTACGTAGCCTTTGTCTACCTCCAGAAAGGTATCCAAGTCCTCACTCGTCAAGGCTCTAATGAACCATTTTATCTTTCCATAGTCATCGCATTACTTGTTACTATCGTTGCATTCCTGTGTGGTGTTATTGGAGACAGTCCATTGTTCCAGCATTACGTCCGAGTTTTTATCAAAGATTATGGTACCCCTCTCACCATCATTTTTTTTACTGGATTTGTATACATTGGCAAGATGAAAGACGTGGACCTGGAGACACTACCTACGAGCCGAGCTTTCTTTCCAACAACTGATAGAGGATGGTTTGTACATTTTTGGGATGTTAGAGTTTCGGATGTTTTTATTGCCATACCCTTTGCTATTTTACTTACCATCCTTTTTTATTTCGACCATAATGGTAATTCACAGGCTCACACACCCTTTTACTAGCTTGCAATCACTAATCAAGTATAGTATCTTCTCTCATAGCTCAAGGAACGGAATTTCCCCTTCGCAAGCCCGCCGGTTTTCACTGGATATCTTTCTCCTTGGCCTAACAACCGGTGTGGCCGGCGTGCTTGGAATTCCTTTCCCAAACGGTCTCATTCCGCAAGCTCCATTCCACACCGAGTCTCTTTGCGTCACGAAACTTGTTGCCGATACCGACGAATCCGGAGACTCAAAAGGTCATCTCAAGTCAGTCACATCCCACGTCGTCGAACAACGTGTCAGCAATTTAGCCCAAGGTCTCTTAACCCTAGGGACTATGACTGGCCCTCTCCTTATAGTTATTCATCTCATCCCTCAAGGCGTCTTAGCAGGTCTCTTTTTTGTCATGGGTATTCAGGCCCTTCTGGGCAACGGAATGACTGCCAAAATTCTCTTCCTTCTCAAAGACTCTTCGCTGACCCCTTCGTCTGACCCTTTACGGCATCTTCCTCGGAGATCCGCCATCTGGATTTTTGTCGCGATCCAACTCTTTGGATTTGGTGCCACGTTTGCTATCACTCAGACAATCGCAGCAGTGGGATTCCCAGTTATTATTTTCGCTCTGATTCCGGTCAGGATATGGGTACTACCAAGATGGTTCACGAAAGAGGAGTTGGGAGTGTTGGATGGGGCAACGGCGAGCCCATTTACGATGATTAGTGTTGGAGGCAACCATGAAGAAGCAATTGAAGAGGAGGGATTCTCAACTAGCGTAGAAGCTAGAGGGGAGGATATATCGGCGGGTAGCACTTCGGAGGAGGGCGGTCAAAATGGGAAAGGATTGTTTGAACTTGAGGGGGGTAGTGATGAGGCACGAGCTGAACGTGGAGAATTTAAATCTGGTGCTCCCTGGCACTGGAATGACAAGGAGGAGAGAGAGCTGGAAGGGGGAAGGGAGAAGTGGCGGATTAGGTGAGGGCATGGAGTTACAGAACTTGGGCATGAGCAGAAGAAGTGTCAGTAGACAGGTAGAGTAGAGACGGCACGTTATTTAAGAGAACGTTGGAGAATCACGATTTTCCTCACGGGTATTTCGTAAGAGGGGGAGAATGTTTTACGGCGAACGATAAGGAGTCGACTGAAACTTGATTTGGCAAATCAGACAATGGCGATGTTGTTGCATTCAACTTTTTCATGCATTAATTCCTGTGTCAAAAATTCCAGTCCAAGTTATATGGAAGAAACTTGAAACGTTCATTCATTTAGGACTGGAGTTGATGATGGAATGACAGGCTATTGGTTTGCTACAAGGAGCACAATGCCAAATACTAACTGCTGGGTTCTTGCGTCAATACCATAAATTGACTCAACCAACTACTTATTTACTTCAAAATTGCAGTCGAATTCCTTGTAAGTGATCTCTACTCAAGTATTTACTGTCTATAAAATCAAAAAATAAGCCTTAACAATAAGTAAGTATATTAACCGGCCCGGGTTAAATGTTGCACCGCCCCCTGATCACCCAACCGAGGCCTAGTGGCGAAATCGAACCTAATACAGCCTTTTTTATACACCCGGGCAGCATATGAGCTATAATATATAGCACAGCACTTCATGTAACAAGATTGAGGCTTGTGTTACCGTGGCTGGCTATACACCGCCCAACGATAGAGAATATGACATGGTGCATTACATCTCATGCAACCTACAGTTTATATCCCGGGCAATATTATACCCGCGAAAGCCATCAGCATTACCGATATATCCATCATTTCGCGCATGCGATGACAGAACTAGCTATCCTTACGCAAGTCTACCGTGGATAGAATCCTGCGTCTTTAATTTCACGTCAAGGCATTCGAGATTGCATCTCATATTCCTTGGTACTGTTGCTGTTCATGGTCTCAATGGAGATGCGGTCACAACATGGGCAGAGAGGATGATGATAAATTCTGGCTGGGTGGTGCAGATGTGCTTTTTGGGGGGGGGGGGGCTTGGGATAGTGTCGAGTTCTTACATTCATTCAGCGGATACTCACTCTTCAAGTATATGTCCTTCGAACGGCTCATACTTGGCCCGATTTATTTACCGAATATTCATTCGCCGTACCTGTTCATCCAGTTTCCGCACTGGGATTGCGAGGGAATCTAAATACTCACTTGCGTTGCCTTGCGTTGCCTTGCGTTGCCTTGCCTTGCCTTGCCTTGCCTTGCCTTGCCTTGCCTTGCCTTGCCTTGCCTTGCCTTGCCTTGCCTTGCCTTGCCTTGCCTTGCCTTGCATGGATTTGTAAAGCTCTTGGATCATACCATCCTATCCACTGACTCACTGGTATATCAACACTACCAGTACCTAATCACAAATGAAACTTAGCTTCTTTTCAATGAAAACCATCCATGCCATCGTCTGCCTCTCTACGCCAATCAATTCCACCTTTTAGTCACAGGTACCTTCACTCCCGCCCACCTCTGCAAAATCCCCACAGCAGTACAAGCAAAGAGCAGAGTTCTCGTGAAGCCAACCAGCGTTACACAAATTGCCCCCGATTCAGCATTCTGTCGCAGGACGAATGAGAACGGGAACTCTACCACCAAAATATACTCCCGCTTCCTGGTTGAATGGCAAGGATCCCCATTTCTGAGCTGTCGGATGGTCGTTCCATCGCGTAGCTTCACCCCATCTCTCAAATCGATAGATCTCAGCATCCCTACTGGGAATATCTGGTCTTCTCTGCAGAGTATAGACGCTGAAGGCAACAGCGGTTCTTTTTTCGGACGAGGACCCGCGATGTTCTACCGGGAGCTCCTCCTCTTGACAGCAAGTATGCTACTCTTTCGGGCCACTCTTGTGTGGAAAAACAGATGGATACAGACAAAGAACGGGAGTCTGTTCTGGTGTCGATTCATCGACTTGACGGAGATCCATCACCTTTGTCCTCACTTTCCTCGAGTACATTGGGACGTACTGGATATCTCGTCGCTCGGTCCCATGGAGCCGAGTCCTAGGTCCACGCACAGCCGCCTACCTCTCTTTGCGACTTGGCTGGAGCTTCCGGGTAGAGGGCCCGCGGAAGGTTTGTCCGTCGCGTCGGTTCAGACTTGGTGTCTCGATATTGCAGTAACCCACATGGTCCACGAGCGAAGGCCGACGGTGGCATCTCTCCCAGCCACACGAACGCCGTGCGGAGTCTTCTCTGTTTTGATGCTCCTCCTCGGGGCCCCGAGATGCAGTTCAGCGAAGGAGTGCGCTCCATCGCCGGGTCTGCAGACGGAGCGAAACTCCCGTGCGCCAACGCCACACAAGCGAGCCCCGAGATCTCGCCGTCGACATCGCTTTGCAACGTACTTTTGTGCGGTGCCTAGCGCACCGGCGACATCTTGCGCGTTGAGGAAGTCAGGAGATGGGAGATGGGGGACGGGGACGGGGGACGGGATAGTAGATCTGGATGGACCGTCGAGCGTCCAACGGAAGAAAAACGCATCAACATCAGCATATCTCTCCGCCGTCCAACCAGCCTTCCAACACCGGTCAACCCCCCCCCCCCCCCCCCCGACCCCAACGACCACCACACCCTCCGATCGTCTCCGAGATGTGGCAGGCAGGCAGGCAGACAGGCATCCTTGCCGCGCACCTAGCCTTCACGCTCGACCAACCAGGGCGCTGACGCATCGCGGGAATCCCATCGCAACGCTGGAGCGCCCCGTGTGCGTGCAATCTAGCAGGGACGTGATACCATCTGGGGGATCATCGGGAGGGCATTTCCTGCGCTCGTGCATCCAATTCCTCGGCAGATGATCATCATCTAAACGTCTAGGCTGCGGTGATTCTTCCCCTTCGACCGAGAATCCACCGTGCGTCCGCTTGTGCGTCTCTATTCTTCAAGTTTAGCTTTACAACACAGCACAGCACAGCACAGCACAGCACAGCACAGCACAGCACAGCACAGCACAGCACAGCACAGCACAATGTAACACGCGAAGACCTATAGACTGACTTATTGCAAGGGAAGGAAAGTATGATGGGTGTGTGGAGGTAAGCTAAGGATTCTTAATATTGTAGAAGACGACGATGAAGAAGAAGAAGAAGAAGAAGAAGAAAGCCACAAAACACAATAACATTTACGCCAGGTTGATATTCATATATTCTCATACATATTCTTATAGATATCTATATATCTATATATATATATAAATAGCGCCAAAGCTTAACACAAACATCGAAAATACTACCACCCACCCATCCACCCACCTAGCGCCTCCGATCCGATGCCTCGAGAATATACATCCTGGGGTAGAGTAGAGGACTGGGTACTAATTGCGTGTGGGCATTCTGTTCATCGAGCATGGGGGGGTGGATGGGTATTTTTGATGTTGTGCTGTGCTGTGCTGTGCTAGGTGGTGCTGGGTTTACGATAGTGGAGTGGAGTGGAGTGTATGTAGTGTAGTATAAAATACCATTCTAATCACAACCCTTCCTCCCTCCTTTATCCCCCGCCCTCATCAGCCTTTTTCGAAGAATTATACCGTTGTCGCTCTTTGGTGTATCTGTATCTATATCTATCTATCTATCTACCTATACATTCACCTAAGAAACAACTAGTATCTTAATACAGTTTTTAGTTTAAGCATAAGGCTATCGAAATTGTCCATAATTATTCCTACCATACAACAGTAGAGTTTGCTTTCTTGGATTTCATTCCGAAATGATCGGATCGTCTAATATGCAATCATTTGGCATTCGAAAATATAGAAATACCGTACTTTTCCGTATACAGCGGATGAAACCCACAAATGGAAAGGTTATTGGATGTTGGTTTGAGTTCTACTGTGGCTGTATAGAAATATGTATTAGCCAGGATTGCATACTACATATATTTATTGGATATACTCTTGGAGGTAAAGCGAGCCTCTGCAGGTGGATACCATACACATCGTTTGACTAACGGTTAAGCATATAATCGAGCTGTGATATTGGATAATGTTTCGAATGTCACAATTTGCATGGATAAGCTTCAACAACTTCAAAAATCATAAAGGGGTATGTCATTGCAAAGTAAAACCAATTTTGTAAAACCAAAAAATCCCATCCGATAACCGTTCCATATTCCTTCATCTCTCATTAAAAAAAATCATAAATATCTTCGCAAACACAGCTTGAAAAATTTTCTCTGCCTTTCCTCATTTATGGAATGGTTACAGTCTACAAGCGAGATTGAGCAGAACCAGCAGCTTTGCTATTAGGAGCAGGAGCCAACTTCTCTGTAGCCTCTTCAATCTTGGCACCGAGATCCTTGTCGACTCTGCTGAACATCTCGTAGGTACGTCTGCGAGTATCCTCCTTAGCAGCAGACAAGTGTCCAGACACATTGCCGATGAAGTTGGCTTGTTGACCATCTTGCTTACCAAGGACATCCCAGAGACCCTTGGCTTGGACATAATCTTCTGGACCGACCTCGGACAAGAAGCTCAAAGCAGCACCGGACCATTGTTCATGGTCATTGGTGGCCTTGACGGGTTTGTGAGTGAGCTTGCGGTATGAAGATGGGTAGTTGGGGTTGGCTCCATAGTTTCCGTTGACGGCCATAGCACCATCACGGTGGTAAGGGTTGAAGGCTCGGAGAGGAGCGTTCACTGGGATTTGTTGGTAGTTGACACCGAGACGATGACGGTGGGTGTCTGGGTATGAAAAGAGACGAGATTGGAGAACAGGGTCTGCAGACGGTTCAACACCTGGGACCAAATGAGATGGCGAGAAAGCAACTTGCTCGATTTCGGCAAAGTAGTTCTCGACGTTCTTGTTGAGGGTCAATTTGCCGAATGGTCTCAATGGAACCTCGCCCTGTGGCCAAACCTTGGTCAAGTCAAAGATATTCCAGCGGAACTTCTCAGCCTGCTCTGGAGAAAGAACTTGAACGAAGACGCTCCAGCTTGGGTAGTCACCCTTGTCAATTGCGTCGAATAGATCTTGAGTGTGCCAATCTGGGTTTTCGGAAGCGATCTTGCCAGCCTCCTCGTTGGTGAACGTCTTACTTCCTTGGTCTGTCTTCAAGTGGACTTGCACATAGTTGAAGGTACCATCTGGCTTGAACCACTTGTGGGTGTGACCAGAATATCCATTCATGTGTCTGTACGAATACGGTGTACCACGGTCACTGAAGAGGTGCATAACTTGATGAACAGCCTCTTGATGGGTTGAGAGGTAGTCCCAAAACATGTAGCATCCTTCAAGTTCGTTTGTGGGTTTCTCTTTTGTGTGTGGATGAAGAGGGGGAACTTGGTTGGGTCTCGAAGGAAGAAAACGGGGTGTTATTGTAAACCCAGTCCCAGTTACCTTCTTCGGTATAGAATTTGATGGAGAAACCTCTTGGGTCACGAGCAGAATCTGGCGAACCCTTCTCACCACCAACGGTTGAGAAACGTGTGACAAGAGGGGTCTTCTTGCCGACTTGGCTCAACATGTCGATGGTAGTGATATCACTAATATCGTGTGTAACTTCAAACTCTATGAAGCATCTATCAGTACGGTGGGGACCGAGAAAAGATACAAGATGAGAGCTTACCTCCATAAGCTCCAGCACCCTTAGCATGTACAACACGCTCTGGAATACGTTCACGATCGAAATGTGCCAACAAGTCGATCAGATGAAAGTCTTGAAGAAGAAGTGGTCCATTGGTACCGACTCTCTGAAATTCCTCTGGATGTCTCACGGGACATCCATTAGAGGTAGTGTAGACTGGTGCTTCATCGTACTTGAAGGTAGACGCAGACTTATCATTGGCACCCATGATTGCGATTGCGATTGCGATTGATATTTGTATTGTATTATTGTTGTTGTGGTTGTTGAGGTTGTTGAGGTTGTTGCACAAATCGATAGTAGGTGTGATGATGATGATGATGATGATGATGATGATGATGATGATGATGAAGACGATGAGGATGAGATGATTTCAGAACTTGGTTGATGAAGATCAAGTTTATGGTTGGTTGAAGGATCTTTGATGAATTAATAAAAGATCAAACAAAAGTAAGATTCATGGATTGATAAAGCAAGTCGATGGATTGGAAGAAGGGGAGCTGGAGATGGAAATAAATAAGTCAATAGAATTCCGGAAGTACCCCTCATTTCGTGGCAGCCAATCAAAAGGAGGGAGTTGATAACTGCATTAGTAAAGCTTTCAGAGTCTGGAACGAAATTGATTTAGTTGGAACCTTGGAAACGTTGGAAGATCCATGAGTGTATCAAATACTTGTATTGGGATGCATTTTTGGTCGAAAGGGATATTTATTATTGACACTAGTACAATAAGAGTAATGATACTCATGGATATAGTAACACTTATTATTCTTATTATTTCTTAAATAATTATATATAATAAAATCAAGATCTATAAATGCCGCTCTTCTTATATAGAAATCTATAATTATCTAATTTTTATACTTCTAAGGCTATTGCCATTAGATAGGTAAATAATATATATAGTATTAGTATCATAGTATGAAAGGGTGTTGCTATTATTCTCTCCTCTCTCCTCTCCTCTCCTCTTCTCTCTTCTCCTCTCCTCTACTCATAGCTGGTTATCTGGATATACTCGAGTAGCTTGGAGCTGGAGATTGAAAGACTTCCAAAAGAGATCTATAGATCCTTAGAACCTTCCATCCTCCCTTATACATCGAAAAGAAAAACATTTCCGAAGTTTCCGAAAGTTCTTTTATTTACTATATACATAATAATAATATTTTATAATGAGTTCCCAAAAGGACCTGTCAGCTTGATGGGATGGATATATACACATCGGATACATTGGATACATAGTAATCAGTCCATGTTACCTCTCTCTACCTTTTCCCTTTTCCCTTTTCCCTTGAACCGTCCTCTCCTTTAACCAATCAGAGAGATGTTCGCATTCATAGTAAGATCTCCTCATGCTTGCATTGCATATAACTCGGGGTAAGCAGAAGGTCATAATCAATAAACACCTAAGATGAGGTGCTCTTTGGTCAAACAGCTCATTACGGTATTATTATTATTATCATCATTATCATCATTGTTGCCCTGCTTGTCATCATCATCAGATGTTTCTCAGTCCTTGTGGTTTTGGTAGAGTTTGATCTTTCCAGATACTCTATTCCAGTTTACTACTTCTAGGTATTGTAAGATCGTACCTACTCCGTACAGCAGTCGTTGCTTTTCTCCGCATTTTGAATAATCAGTACAGTACTGTACATGTACGGAGTAGTACTGTACTCCGTACAGTAGCGGGAGGGCCACTTTACCTTGTTGGGACGGTCGTCAAAGCTTGGCATTGGCATGAATTAGGTAATTGAAGCTACTGTACTCGTGGATGAGGTAGGTACCAGTAGATAGTAGATACCTACAGATAAAGTACTCGACTACTTTACGACTGTATACATACCCGTACATACTAAATATATCCACGGATACATATTACATCCATTCATCCATACATACCTGGGTACATTGATTAAAATGGACATATCACCTTTCCTTTTCCCCCCCATATATCAATTATTCTTATCCATAAATTCACATGCTCAAGCAATACATCCACCCTCCTTCCTTTACAACATACCCAACACCCATACTTCCCTTCTCCTCTCTTCCTTCTTCCTTCTTCCTTCTTCCTTGAACGTTGCCTGCCTTGGTACAATACCGAGAGAGTCGGGTATGATAATAACCCAAAATCTAATCGCACCCTCACTCGGTCATCGTACAGCATCAATCCCGTCATTCCATCCCTCTACTACCCCACCTTCGGTTCCAACAAACCACCCCCCTGCTCAACATCCCTGTCCCATTACGCACAGCCATCGTCGTACATGTCGATGCTACATACTCCGTACAGGACTGTAAGAAATAATTATTCATCACCCGATAACGAATGGTTGTCAATGTATTACATACTCTGCCCAGGTGTACACAGTACATACAGGATTCGAGTACGAAGGACTTTACTCCACCGCGCAAGGAAGCCATCGAGCTGTTGTTTGTTTGGTGCTCTGCGACAACGACGTCGAATAGCAACAGTCATGATAAGTATATCTATCACCTCTTGCCATAGCGGGAGCGTTTTCCCAACAGGAGATTCGGAAGGAGCACTGGTGATAGGGAGCGAGCCATGAAGAAAAAACTACATCCTAATTGTGCCTCGCCAACGGTGGTGGAATTTGCTCGGTAATGGATGGATGTTGAATGGATGATGAGCCAAGTGGCGATCGTATCATTCTCTACGAAAGTATTGCAAATACAGTACAGTACGTTTCATAATCCACATAACCTTATCTTCATCTCCTCCCGTGAGAAAGTGCTAAAGTATATTTTCTAACTTCTACTGTACTGTACTCTGTACTCTGTGCTCTGTACTGTGCAGTACTGTACTTCTCCGTAATCCTGGAATGGTTTGTAGATGTTCCAAGGTTTTGCTTGACAGCGGGTCCCTAGCTTCAAGGGTTACCAAATACAATAATAAGTGTACTAGCTAGTACAGTGGCAACCAATCTAGCTTTTTGCCAGCCTTCTAAGTTCTGATCTTCATCAGATCCCGAAGCTCGGTATCTCTCACGCTTGGAAACGGGTGGCTCGCCACGTTATGCCTACTTTCAAGGTTTTCACTAAATCTCTAGCTTGAAATATGGGACTGCTGATAAGTACTGTACAGTACGGCTATGGGATGTCTTCTCCGGGCAAAGACCATGAACCCCGTATCCGTAAGCATACGTAACAGCACAACTGTTCTGAATTTTACCCAGCTGGCACTAATAGCATGGGACCTGGGAGACTTTGAGGCCTTCTTTTAATCTCGGCCCATCGCTTTCTAAGCCTTTACAAATCCATATACATCCAGGCTCATGTGTATCACAAAGCAGAGAGGCGATAGTTAACTCTACGTCACCAACTAGAATCCAGGCAAGAGACCAGAGCTCTGTTTCCAGGTACGTTCTATACCCAAAGCGACCATGGATATCAATGCCCAATATGAATTCATCACTATCCCATGATTTTAGATTGCCCAACTACAAATAGACTTTCGAATGCAGTGCTCCCGTCCCAGATGCAGATGCTCAAACATGCTAATACATCTATTGTACTCCCGGGAATCTTGGTCTTGTTCGTACCCATGGGTCTTGTGCCGTAAAGTATCCTGGACGCCAGTTGCATTCTTTCGATCAATTATTCAACTGGTGTATAGATTATATATATCGTGACGATAGCACAAGGTCTACTTTCTGTTTTTTATTCCTCTACTACGACTCTTGCTGGACAGTTTGCTATTCTAATGTTAGTGTTGCACTTCTTGAACTCAATCAGCCACATCCAGGTATGGAATACTCACAACAAGCCAATCCATCCCCTCATCTACACCACTGCCATCTACAGCACTGCATGCAACTATACTCCAATTCCTGTCCCTCAACTCTCCTAGTCTCAACGCCTCGGATATCTCACCAGCTCCTTTGGCCCCCGGTTGATCTTGTTTATTTGCAAATACCAGTAACGCTGCATCCTTCAACTCGTCTTCATTCAACATTGCTGCCAATTCTTCCGATGCAGTACCTAATCGATCAATATCTGTGGAATCGATCACGAATATAACAGCAGCGGTATTGGCGTAGTAACAGCGCCAGTAGGGCCGAATCGAGGTCTGACCTCCAAGATCCTGATGAAGCAAGTCAGCATGAGGATTGCGAGATGGCATGCCTAGGAAGAACGAGGAGAGAGATGATGAGCTTACCCAAACATTGAAATTTAGATTTTTGTATGTCACCGATTCTACATTGAATCCAATGGTCGGTATCGTAGTTACTACTTCTCCAATCTGCGGGCTCCCGTTAGCATCTGTTGCATCCCGTAGAGCCGCCCGAGTCTATAATCACTCACCTTCAATCTGTATAGTAATGTGGTCTTTCCCGCATTGTCCTACTCATTTAGCAGATGGTTAGCTTCATCGTCCTTCCCATTCCTCGATATCCAACGAGGTATCCAGCCTGCTACTCACCAGTCCCAAAATCAATATCCGAATCTCCTTCTTCGAAAACAACATCCCCGACAGCCACGAGACACTTGCACCCATTTTTGCTTGCTTTTGTACTGATCTGATTTTGTCCCCTACCCTTTTCTTCCCAGACTCGACCTTCTAAACAACTATGCTTAGCTGTCACCTATCCTTGTCTTCGTGAAATCTTCCTTTCTTTGTCTTGATCTTATCCTCAATAAATGATGCCAGATTTGTTGGATTCGTGATTTTCGTCGTCTTCTTTTGATCTTCTGTACGGTCTGGGGTATATTCTAGTTTCAAAACGTAGCACTTTCTACTCAGATGATATCTGTTTTACGAAGTCAACTGTTGCTTTGACAGTGCAGTGCCTTACCGTATTTCCAATCCCTAATCGCGGAGCTACAAGTTCCCGATCGTCATTTGATTAGTCATGATCTTGGATCGAATATATGTTCACGTGAGCGTATCAAGAGTTGGCCTTGAAGCCTTAGGATCTTGGAAAGGGCAACCGAGAAATAAAGCCCTCGTCAGATTTTTTTGGTGTGTAATCCATTGAACGTCAACAAAAGGATATCTCGATCCAGCACGACAACGACAATATCGACGCCGACTTTTCAAGATGCCGGTATGTATTACCTTTTTCAAATCCTGCACACGTTCAATTGGTTGGATCGGGAGATTGGAAAATATTCGACAAGATAGGAGGATTGTTGGCTCACGGGCGCAAATTTCATGACGGAAACTCGAACTCGAATACCAACAACGCCCTGTGTCCGAGGAGGAAATACAGCATAACGAATTCTACAAATACTAATTCGATCCTTTCTCCATAGTCCCAAAAGTCATTCCGCACCAAGCAGAAGCTTGCGAGAGCCCAAAAGCAAAACAGACCCATCCCACAATGGATCCGTTTGAGGACTGGTAACACCATTCGGTATGTTCATAATTTATGATTCCCCAGCAGCGGCACACGAACATATTTCTACCACTCCGATTTTGCTTTCGACTTTGTCACGTAGATATGAATTATACCACCGGCCATCAACACAGTCCGATCGAGCATTTGACTAATGAAATCGAACAGATACAACGCAAAGAGACGTCACTGGAGAAAGACTCGCATCGGTCTATAGATGCATCACCCCCACAACAGCAAAACGTTCCATCTTTTCCTCAACCTATACCCACGCTCATACGATTTTCTCTTTCTCCCGCTTCACACAATTCCACCAAACCTTACTCTACTCTTTCAGAATTCGCACGATCTTGAGATGCGAATGGCAACTCTTATGAGGGAGGAGCATGGAGAGATGAAATGATGATTTTTGCTCGGTTTGGAAGGATGGTATAACTGATGGATGATGCTTTGGGAACTGGGAGGCGTAACGTTTCTGATTGCTAGGCCGGTTCAATGAATGGCATTTATTGCAATTGAAAGGATCATTGTGTTGATAGCAAGTGATTTAGTGAGGAATGGGATGTTTTGCAGATTTCTCCATGTCACGTTCAGGTTTTGCGAGGATTGCACTTTTTGACTGTGATGTGGGTTTCATTACCTTTGGTCCGACAAAGGTGGTCTTATTTCGAGATCCGTAAGATCGGTTCCAATAAACAAGTTGGGAGCTTACGGCATGAAGATTGATATGGACTCGAAGAGCCTCTCGCAAGGACTACTCCTTAACCCGATATTCGACTTCTGCACGGTTTCCCTCACACAACGTAACAGAATCCTCTCGCCTATCACAGTTTGGGATATATCCAAATCAATTCCTCCATCTCACAGTCAACTAGAAATGCTTTGCCCAAATCCCTAACGACACTCTCAACCCCACTTCCATGCACCCGTTCTCTCATGTCATCCCTCTCCCTCTCTTCCTTCTCCACATCTTCATACCCGCTCCACCTTGAACCAGTTTCCCCCACAACGCCATCTCCACTCCTGAACATCATAACCGTCTACCACGTCGAGCCCCAACTCCCAGATGCATCAACCCTTGCCATTTCGCCATCCGATCTTCAAAAGCGGGCTGACATTCCGTAGCATGCGTTCTCGATACTAACCTCATAATCCCATCTCCTCCCCCCCCCGCCGCCCCCGCCCCTAGAAAATGGACCATACACCTCCCTCGCGACTCCCACCCTCCGCGCCCCGCACATCTCCACCGCTCCCTCCCTCCCTCCTCTATCCATCCCTCCATCCATCCACGCACGCAGCTCCCGGGTCCCGTACCGGCGCGCGCAAAGGCGAAGTGCGAGCCGGCATCTCGAGGATGGCGGATGCATTATTGTATTATTAGAGTTGCTTGCTTTGTTGGTGTACCTCGTGTTTGTGAGGTTGATGTTTCACGTCTGGTGGTTGGTGCCTTGGAACGTCGTGTTTTTGTGTTTTTATATTTTCATGTCGTCAGAGTGCAAGATGTAAGATGCGAGATGCGAGATGCGAGATGCGAGATGCGAAATGCAAGATGCAATGCAACGCACCACTTGAGAATCACCAAGGAGATAAAATAAGAAGGTTAGAAAAGGGCGCTCCCAAAGGAAGAAAGAAAAAAAAGAGAGAAAAAAAGAGTCGGTTAGTCCATGGGTATGTATGTTTCGGAGCTGTGTTTGGGGGAGGGGGCGGGAGTGTAGCATTTAGATTGGGTTATGGGATGTGTGGGATGTGGGGATGTAGTTAGTATGGGGAGATGGAGAGGTTGTAGCTCGTAGGCCGTAGCCGGGGGTGTTTCTGGCGTCTGTGGTGCGATAGCAAACAGCAATGGATGGATGGATGGATGGATACACATACCATCCAAACCACAGCCCCCTCCCCCAAAAACAGCAAACCCACAGCTCAAAACCCACGATCCACAGTCCACAGTCCACAATCTGTTTATCTAAAAACAACCTTCAAAGAAGGGAGGAGAGGATGGAAAGAAAGGTCGTAGTGAAAATGACAGTCGCCATAAACATACGCATACGCATGTCCGGGTGAAGATGGAGATGTAAAGATAAAGATGACCTTTCGCATGAGAGGTTTGGTTGTGGGAGGGGGGAGGGTATATGTCAGTAATGAGGTGAGGGTGATGGTGAGGGATTCTGGGTATCCGTGGATGATGATGATGATGGATGGGGTGACTGCACTGACTATGAGGTATGATTGATGCAGAGCTTAGAAAGAATGATTGAAGACTTCGGGTCTGGTGTGATCAGCTAGAGGTTATGAAATTGTGGTGGAAAAGAGGATTGGATAGATAGATGTGAAAGCCTGGAGTATCAAAGTAAAGTAACTTGAGAGAATCCAGAAACTGTACTGGAAATCTGTCAGAAAGAACTCAATTTGAAATTTGAAGCAACTGTATTCACGAATTCACATTACAAGGAAAAATCGATCATGATATTTTGATATCATTGCAATTTTACCCTCTACCTGTACTTCAGAGTGTTGCTATGTAATTATCCTTCACAGACAACGTACAAGTCAACGAACTTGAAGTACCTTCCATAACGCCCCTATGTGCACACTGTAAACCCTGTAGAAGAAAAAATAGGATATGTTTAGAACCAACCCTCAGCCCCCCACGCCTTGGAAGTGTATGACCTTGGGTGGTGGCCAAGGAACAATCAAAGAACTCCTAGATGCCGAAGCAATCCATCAGCAGCAAATTTATCCGCATCCCCCAAATCGTTATCCCATGATAATTTGGTTCGAATCTGGTATTTGGCTTAACGGTCCTCAGCCCACTCGTTCTCCCTACGGATTTGCTCCTCCTCCTCGGGGGTGAAATCATTAGTGATGTTGAAGGTTTTTCGGATCTCCTCTGGAGACTTTCCCTTAATCATATTGGCGACGGTCTTGCATCCAACATCAAGAAGAGCCTTGATGTCAAGATAGTTGGCAGCCTATCGAGAAATCGTTAGAGGTGATCAAAGCATTCTACAGTTTGATTCGAAGAGAGATAACTTACGAGGATGATCTCAAACAACATCTCTTGATCCACTTGCATGAACTTTTGGTCCCACTCCTCAATATCAGTGGTCTTCTTGCGACTATCAGGAGTCATCATCGGTAGCTGGGACTGGGTCGTGCTTGTGGTGCTCAGCCCATTCAATAACTTTGCGGAGGACAGCCTCATTAACCTATAGAGAGATAGAATTATTAGATTAGTACAAGTCAAGTCAGAGGAGTGATGGCAAATATGTGAACTTACGTTTGGAATTGGAACTGGAGTAGAAAGAACACCATCTCCAAGATCCTCCAACATGTTCTTGATTAACATGGAACGTTCAGCGACAGCACGATCTATTGATCAGAGTTAGCAAGGGGGGCGCATTTGGTAGTCTGCGAACGTCGCAAGGTGTAGGCAAGCGGGGTAAATTACCAACTGTAATGGATGCATTGTCATTACTGACGAGAACAATAGTTGTAGTGGATCCTTCAGACATTTTGAAAGATGATAAAGATCTTGAAATTAATGTAAGTTTGAAAGTCGTAGTGTTTTGATAAGGTTGTTTCGGAGAAGTTGTTTGTAGAGTTTGTTGTTGGTTTTGTGTTTGTAAATGGGAAGAGGAGGTGACCAGGACTTTGAGATGTCTTTATGTACGGAGTACAGTAGAGCCTTGTGGTCGCTTAATTACGCTAGTCGTGAATGATGGTGTCCGTAGGTATTTTAGTCCAGCCCAGTCACAGTGTCTCTTTATTAATCATAAGAAAAAGTGTAAAAGTGAATAAATATACCGTAAGTATATAAACGGTAGTGTCAATAAATAGAATGATTGGATTTAAAGGGTAAGGTTAGCTTGGATGGAAGACAAAGCACTTGGTTGAGGGGTTGGACTGTATGAATAGGTAGTATGAATAAAAGTAGTATGAAATAGTACATGAATACTGTACTAGAGGATACTATGGTATACTACCCCATGTGTACCCTGAATAGTATGAATAGTATGAATAGTATGAATAGTATATAGTAATAGTATGAATAGTATGAATAGTATGAATAGTATGAATAGTAATGAATAGTACGTAAATAGTATCGAATACCGTGCTTGAGGACCTACTACTGCAGTAGATACTATGAATAGTATATAAAACATAACCTTTATACTGTAGTAGTATGAATACTATGAATACCTATAGGTGTAAATATCATAAACGATTGGTTCCTTAAATCCGATGGCTGAGTGATTCATTAAAAAGGGTCGCCTGGAGGGCAATTAAACGCCCGTGAATAGCAAATCAAAAAGTACCTAGGCACCTAAAGGCAACGTCGAGCTTTCCAGATACTTCTCTCATATATGGAACCTTGGAAGCGTCTAATGGGGATTAGCCCTTTCCCTTTTTCTAATATTATAAGTAAGCGCTACGTTATAAGGGAAGGAAGGAAGGAAGCCTCGAATGCCTTGAAGGATGAAGCTATCTAGATTCTGTACCTAGGGCTAGGTAGGTAACCTACTGTAGGTAGGTATCTATCTATGTGAAGTTTGTAACGCTTGGATCTCTAAATGCTCATTGTCAAATTGTACGTCAATGGCTTCCAAGTTCCTTATTGCTACAGTAAGGTTAGACGTGGCTTTTCTATGGGTACATGACATGCTAATAATACCATATACCTCTTCAGCCTTGTCTGCCTAGGTTACGTTACTGTGCCGAGTTCTCAGATCGATTATAACCTGAGGCTTAAAGAAAGGTCCCGTCAAGGTTTTCATTGGTTCTAATATGACTTGCACCTGCAGCTACAGTAACTTCAGAAAGATGAGCTGTATTCTTGTGGTAAGGTTACCAGTAATGTAATTAACCTCAAGCTTACTTATATATGTCATTACAATCAATGATCAAAATCTAGATAGAACGATTACCTTGCCTACTGTAACTGTCGGGTGACTAGGCAACTACTAACTCGGGCTACTGCTTAGCACGCACTTAAAAGTCCCTTTAGGTTTGAAAATTACAAGCTTAAGCTTTCATCAGGATGCTCCCACTACCATGAGCTATTATTATTTATTTGGGCGAAGCTCTCTCTCTACGACTAAACTACTATACCCGGGGACTACTCAATTACTAACTAGGTTCGTTCAGTATAGAGGAATCCGAATTCTGTTCCTCTCTCTTGTTTCTATTAAGCCTTTCATGTATATTTACCCACACTGCCTAGATATTAACCCAGGTAGTTATTTATGTGTGTGTATATTCCGAGTATACCATTAACCGATACCTCCTCCTTTTTTATCCCTTCAACGGCACCACCATCCGACCCTTAGGTTGGCCTATATGAAATTTACTTTATGCCCATTTCAGTATAACATGAATTATAGAAAAATGAGGCAGGTGGGGTTAATCTAATCAATACCCCGTTAACCCCTTGCTCATCATCGCTAGAGGTGTCTAATAATGCTACTTCTGTGCGGAATACCAAGTACAGTACATACTTTATACTCCGTACACTTATCTTGAGGCTGTCTCCTTCCCTACTTCCGTCTACCTATTACTAGCTACGTCTCTACCTCTCTACCTCTCTGCCTACTACATACCTAATACTTGTACTATTCATTCATTGTATTTCGTATATTGTATCATCATCATATCATACCATCGTATCATCCTATCATCATGATACCTTTTGCATCTTGCTATTATTTGAAGATAAAAATAAGAATAATTTGCCTCAAATAACTTTCTATATAGAACACCACTAATCACTACACTTGTCCTTGTATATGGAAGACTAATGGAATGGAAAGCATCTTCGGTATTCCATACGATTGGTCAGCCCATTTTCAAAAACCTCCTGATACTCCGAGATTTGTGCTGATCTCCGTCATAAACCCCAATGCCATCCCCTGATACAATATACGGAGTAGAAAATCATCATAATAATGGTGATACAGTAATAATGATAATAATAAAACCTAAGATTACCTAATGCGACTTTAAAATGGTCTCCAAGGTTCCATTTTGAAAGCATCAATCAACACCTGCACCTGCAACTCAATCCATTCCATAATATTTCTCATCCATCCATCCATCCATCCATCCATCCATCCATATCAGAGCTTGAGTGTCCTTTGCTTTCCCACCCCTCTCCATTTTCCAATGACCTCTTTCTCTGGTATTATCTTTCTATCGCGTTTGCGAATACCTTTTTAATTTGATTTAATGCAATTCTTTTCTTTTCTTTTCTTCATTCACATTTACCTTGACATTCCCATTCTTTTATACGTATGCAATAGATAAATATTCCAAATGCCTTTCTTCAGGCGCGCATATTTATTCGTTCTTTTCTGTTACGACTTTGGTTCGCCATATCTCCCAGTTACCTACATCCAGATGAAAACTTCCAAGGGCCAGAGGTGATAGCTGGTGAGTTTATTTGGTTTTATAGCTTTCCTTCCCGCACATGTATTTTAGATCGGCGCATCCGTTTGTCAAGGGAAACTCCTGGCATGAAATCTAAACAAACAAATAAATCTGCGAATCTTGTGACGACCTCTGCTAACAAATCTGCAGGTCAAATCTTTAGCTATCCTGTCAAGCTGACCTGGGAATTCACATCCGACAATCCGATCCGAAGCGTCTTCCCATTATGGCCGATATATATGGTTTACCGATGCTCCTCCTTCGATGGCTCTGGATAGGCAATGGGAATGATGGCGAAATCCCTCCGATAGCCGTTTTCTTTCTTTGCTTTGCGACTGTTGATGTTGACTTTGAGCTTTGTGCTTGAGGATTGGGCTATTTATGAATTGGTTGAATCTCCGAAACATCGAAAAAGTAGCTGTTATGCTTGTGGCCTCTTCATATGTTACCTGGACATATCAGACCCATACATTTTCAAAATCGATAGAGACGTTGGCAGTAGCATGGAGTCTGGTCTTGATACAAAGAATCGTCGCAGCCAAGGTAGGGAATCATGGAATAAATGTCTGTCTCTTGAATATAAAGCTGACAGCCACAGAAACACATTCTTCCGTATTGCCATGTGGAATTCTTGCATTTGTTGTGATCTTCGGAATCTTCAATCGCATTACCTTTCCTGCTTTTCTTTTCATTCCTGGTCTTCGTTTGTTGCCCCATTTTAAGAGAAAGTGAGGTATTTCATCCAAATGAGATAACTATAGCTAATGTTGAGCAGACCTCTTTCGCTCATTTCTATGATACTTTTTGGTGGCCTTGCTACATTCATCGCCATCTGTTTGGATACGAATTTCTATGCAAATGGTCCTGTCACCTGGTCCCATCTCTTCGCACACCCAACTATTACCCCATTCAATAATCTCAACTACAATCTTGCCACGGAAAATCTTGCGCTTCACGGGCTACACCCATGGTATCAACATAGTTTGATAAATCTCCCACAATTATTGGGACCTGCTACACTACTTGTCTTTTTACAACCTTTGGCTTCTCTTCGCCTTTACTCCGCAATTTCGGGTATTGTCGTTCTTTCATTTTTCAAACACCAGGAGGCGCGTTTCTTGCTTCCAACCATTCCTTTAATTTTGTCATCTGTAAGATTACAAAACAAAACACCGAATTGCCTTGCGTATCTGGGGGCGGTTTATGGATTGCATTCAATCTGTTACTAGGCCTTTTGATGGGTGTGTATCATCAGGGAGGAGTTGTCCCAACTCAAGTCTTTTTGAGTAAACAACTAGACGCCACTCACGCCATCTGGTGGAAAAACATACAGTCCACCAATCTGGCTCCTGAACGGCAAAAATGAAGTACTTGCCACTCATGATCTGATGGGCATGCAAGCAGAGCGCATGCTAGAAGAGGTTACTAGAATGGCATCCTGTCTTCCGAAATCAGGAGAAGAGTTTACAGAAGCTACATATCTCATTGCGCCCACATCGGCCACCTTCCTGGACAGGTACGCGGCAAATGAAACAGATTTGTATTTTGAAGAGATGTGGAGATATAGAAACCATTTCAACCTGGATGATATGGACTTTGGCGATGATGGCTTCTGGAGTACGATCACAAGAATTATTGGGAGGAGAGGAAATTGCAGCATGGAGAGTTACAGTGGATTGTCCGGGAGGAGAGAAGGTTGTGGATATACTGGGGGACATCTCAGAAAACGAAACAAGTAGCTAGCTACGGAGAAAACTAAATAACATTTTCCTTTGTTCTTCATTCAAATGGAAGCTGATGTCTAAGTCTCTATGATAGGTGATTGACAATCAGGCAGTCAATTTCAATGCGGACGCGATTGAATTTGGGGTGTTTCACATGAATGTACAGGTTGAAGTATCACCTACAACCCCGAACCTTGGGAGCCACCCCCATCGAATCAGGAACTTCGCAATTGATCCCTCACTATGAGCGACCTCGTGGAAGTTAAACGTCCTATTCCACATGCATTACCTCGAGCTTGGACTGTTGTGGTTGGTAGTAGTCTACTACCCCATTTACATGGTGCATCCAAGCTGTTAATGCAAATCCATGATCTACATGCATGCTCAGTGGAATTTGCATTACCAAGGGTAAAAATATAGCGTAGACGATGCTATGCGTGATATGCCGTCGCTTCTTTTTTTATATCTGATTGATTGCTATCCTGGGATGAGGGATTGTGAGAGGGGAGAAGCGGAGAAGCCAGCGTGTCTCTTTGAGTTTTGTACGGGTTGGTTGCACGGTTTAGATGGTGGGGATGATGGTTCATGGGAATTCTATAGTACATCATCAAGATGTAGGGTCTTGCGCGTTGATTTATGATACATGTGTCTTGGATAATAACCAGAGGTGGATCCATTGACTATAGCTTTGAATCGCCCCTCGGACGTTCAGGTGCAGCTTTCTCACTTTCGCCCTTGACTTTGGCCTGGAAGTTCTTGACTAGTTGGCGGATGGAGAGATCGAGCATTACGTCTTCGCTTCCGCCGGGGATGCGGGCGCCGGGGATTTCGCGGAAGATTCCTGGGGGGAGGGGAGGTTAACTTAGGGTCTCTTGGAAGGGCAGGGAAAGGGAGGAGGAGGGGTTAAAATTCGAAGGAATAGGTAAAGTAAGGGGTCAAAACAAAGTCAAAAATATAAACTTACGCTCCACCACCTCTCCCATCCCACTTTTTCGTATACCCATTTCCTCCGAAGAGTAACACAGCCGTACTCGCACAAGTCTCCAATACCATTCCGGCCTTGGCCTTTGCCAGTGCCGTTAACCCTCCCAGCTCTCGGTTTGCCTCTTCCTCGCTAAGTTGCGTCATCATCCACGTATATCCTTCGATCCACGCCCAATGGCTCTCGAGCTCTGCTCCGCATTTGGCGAGTCTATGCCTCACAAACCGGTTGGTCCATAAGCTTCTTCCCAAACGCCTCCCGCTTCATGACGTATTCAAAGGCGGCACTGAGTGCAGTACGCGCGCATCGATTGACGGAAATGGATATGCTGAGACGCTCGTGGTTGAAATTTTTCATGATGTATTTCATACCCAACCCCGGGGTTCCAATTATGTTGTCCACGGGAACACGCACCGAATCCAATTCAATGAATGTAGTGCCCGCGGACGTCTGTCCCCCTACCTTTATCCGGCGCATCATGACACCTGGGTGATTGAGCAGCGGAACGACAAGGAGGGAAAGACCCCGGGACCAGGACCCCCGGTGCGTACGGCCATCGTGGCATAATCCGACCACAAGCCGTTGGTGATCCATTTCTTGGATCCATCCACGATCCATTCCGTCCCATCGTCGCTCTTTCGCGCGGTGGTCTCGATGGCGCTGACGTCGCTCCCGGCTCCCGGCTCGGTGATATGGCGATGCAGATTCTCTTTTTGCCGGTGAGGATGTCGGGGAGGAACCGCTCTTGGAGGGCTGGGCTTCCGAATTTTAGGATCGGTGGAATGCCAAAAGGAGAAGCCCGTGGTGACGGCGCCCGCAGGACCCAGGGACCCTGATCGTTCCATCTCGTCGTGAAGATTAGCGTGTGCATGTAATCGAATTCTTCCACTGGGAGATCGCCTGGTAGATGTGTGATCCCCAGTCTCTTGAGCCATTCCACTGGGAGAGGAGAGGGAAGATTGGGTATCAGGAAGTTTGCCAGGGCGAACTTTTGGTAGAGGTCGGCTTGGAAATGTTAGTTTGACGTTTGGGATCTGTTATACTTGAGGATTCTTCATTTGATGATTGGTAGGTACCTGGTACATCTCCCTGTTTCTCCCACTCAGCTGCATCGTAAAGTAATTCGGAGACGAGCGCTCGACATGTCTTCTGCCATTTCCGATGTGAAGCGTTGTAATATGGGGATGGTAGACCCATAAGCCAAGGAGGCTCGGAGAAGGGAATCGGAACTGATGAAGACATTTTGCTTGCTTGTAATTGACGACGATTGAAGTGATCTTATTATTCTACGAAGTCATGATATTTAAATTGAGAGGGAGACAAGACATGTGAAATGGCGGTGGGTTGATCCCAGTTCGTTCTGAGGAGCACGGGGTAGTTAGCGTATTGCGGGGTAGTTCTAGTGACAAGGTGTATTGCCGGATGAGCCGAGGGCTCGCCAAAACCATGAAAACCACTGGTCTAGACTTTTCTTTACACTCATATGTAGTTTTCTGGTATAAGGTATCTTATATATTTGACGTCTCAAGTTTCTGATCAGAATGGTATTTGAAGAGAGTGGAAGCTGCTACGGATAGAAAATCTTGTTTTGAATAACAAGTCCGAATATTTGACTAGAAGCTGCAGCTGCAGGGGTAATTAGAGAGAGTTAACATGAACGTTAAGGATTGTCTGGATATCCCTTTCATATCCAATTAAAGATGGGGGGAGATACCAAAGTCTTGTTCAAATTTCTAGCAATGGAGTTACGAATGCCTTCAACTGTAGTGGGGCAACAAAAGGTGATGTGTTTTCCTGGAAGCGGCTTTGCAAATATTACATAAACTAATCTTCCACCCACTTCAGCTACATCAGTGCTCCGATTTACTCTTGATAAAGAGATAACATACTCCGTAGATCCAGGATTTAGATAGCCGGTGCTCCATCAACTGTTTTCCTTGAGATTGGGATAGTGTGCGCTCGTTCAAAATATCTGATTTGAGTGCCCAAGGGGCGCAGTATGTTCAGTTGACCTCTGCTTTCACTGACCAAGACCCCGCATGGTCCTCCTCGGCGCCGAACTTGGTAATTTTGATCCGGATAGAAGTCCACGCATCGCATGAGTTTTGCAAGATCTGGACGGGCAAGTATAGTGCAGAGGAAGAGATGGGGCCAGTCTACACCAGGAGATGCACGCTTGTCTTTGTCGATGGCGGAATACAAATAAGAAGCAGAGATTACATTGAGTAGATGGCAGGTCTTTTTGGTGGAGAGAAGGTCGGGGGTTGGATTATTAACATGGAAATTGTTTCATTAACTAACGGGCTTTTTCGAAAGACTTCATGACGAAATCTTGAGATTTCGCTGGTTGATTCCAAGGTTGGTTGATGGTTTCTCAAAGAGAATTTTCCAATAAAGTGGCCGAAATGTTTTCGCATCAGTCCACGCAACTTTGGCCTGTTAGAGTTGGAGTTACTGTGAGGCTATCAGGTGGGTTAAACTCAGTAAATGAGACAAAGATCGTCATCTCGTAGAGTTGAAAAAGATCAGGTAGGTACCACGCGGAGAAAATCATCGTGGAATCTGAAACGGAAGCTCGAAGTAAGTGAAGAGAATTGATATAGACTGGGGACGATTTTACGATGTCTAACACTAGCTTTGAAATAGGAAATAGGAAATACACGAGACTTTTGACAGTGGCATTTAAGATATGAGCTCGTATGTCAAGTCGCAGAGAAAATCTGAATAACACGTGTACTTGTATATCACTCATGAGAAGTCCTCTCTCTTTGCACTTCACTCAAGTAAGCGCATGAATATCCGCCGCAAGTCTTCCTGCTCACTCAACCAAACTTGTGATATCATTGAGTCATAATCCCTAGCAGAGACGATCTCAAGTATGCCCATTTGTAGACCAAGAATAACAGAAACTTTGATCCTAGTTTTCCCAGCTAAAGTCAATACTTCGACTGTAAGTTGGATAAATATTGTGCCAGAAATTATACCTTCACTACCCTGAGATCTCCAACCAAGAATAACGCCCTCATCTTCTCTGCTCTAGTCTCCCTTCTCTCCATCTAGATCAGCTCTCCCTCTCCCTCTTCTACCCTTAACATTGGCCATAATAGGTTCAGCACCATCCCTCCCTCGTTCTTACCATGAATGAACCCGCATTCATGGGAACTCATCACAATCTTTTCTCAGCCAAATAACTTGCCATATTGCGACCATTCCACACTCAGTTTGTCTGTAGCCTGCTGCTGAACAGAATTTGGCGAGCACCTTTGCAGTGTGGGTGCAAGTGTAGCGGTATTGATAACTGGAAGATTGTTAGGTTCTGGACGTGAAGGATGGAGAAGAGTGGGAGAAAATGGGGAAATAGAGACAGGGGTACTTACTAGTAGCACATCTTGGGGCCAGGATAGATCGAGTGAATAGCAGATAGGTCAAAGAGAGATAGAGTTCAGATAAAGTTTTGGGATTGATTCGTGTGTATGTAGGCAAGTCAATCTGCTTGGGAGAGACACAATCACGAGAAATATGGCAATATATTTAGAGCTTGCTTGATCTTGTGACGGAACTCACATTTTCAGCACACGTCAAGTTTTATAGCTTCTTTTATATATTGCTCTCTTGGAATCAAATGCTTGCCTCATTATGTGCAAGCGTCTTTCAGACCATTTCAAAAACAAACATGATTTGTAATAAACAAGCCTTGCTGCTCCAAGCACTATATATTCTGTGCTTCGCCTGAAGAACTTTTACTTAGGTGATGTGCATTTTGAGCCCGTTGAGTGAGAAGCATTTTAGGAACGGCTGGGCACACAAACATATGTAGAAAATACAGGAAAATTGGATGAATGGTCTTTATTGAAGAAAGGATTAAGGGTCCTAAGCCCCTGGTGCTTGATTTGGCAGAAGAACTGCAGGGGAATCCGAATAATAAATGAAGAAATCGCAACTTGCCGATGAGGAGGAAGAAAAAAATTGTATGGTTTTCTATGCTTGCTTTTCTCTCTGGGGAAGACTTAAAGGGGATGGCTGTGTGAAAGAAGACAATTGGATTAATGAGTCTTCTTTCACAAGAGATAGTGAAGAAGAAGAGCTCCGAATACCATTCATTCGCAGTCTATCAGCAAGCTCTTCCATTATCCCCACTAGAGGAAAAAAGGGTTTTGAAAATAGGAGAAGCGAAGCAATTACATCTTTCCCAAAACCCGTCATAACAAAGTCACCGAAAAGGATCAGAAGCAGCAAGCATCTAGAACCTCATTCGGATCCTTGCACAAGCTTGAAACTCGCGTAATCTCGATGAATAGGGTGGATCCTCACCGCCAATTACCCTTTGACAGAAACAGAGAGCTTCCTTGATTTGATAAAAGGGTGGCTGCATATCTGATGACCGAATTGTGAAATAGTGCTTGGAGAATGAATGTGGTTGGCACCACAAATGAAATAATGAAGGGAAAGGACGGGAAGATGGCACTCGTCATATCTTTTAATGTTATGAAAACATTTATGCAATCATGTTAATTCATATACTGTTGGTGATTAATGATGATTCCATTGGACAATTGAGGTTGTTTTTCGAGAAAGGATTGAAGCTCATACTGTCCAGTTATAAGAGCGGTGAAGATAGTGGACTTTTGATTTGATCTACTCCATACGAGTACCTACTTCCTGTACTATCTGTACGATACAGTACAGTGCAGTAGCAGGCCGCCGCCTCATCTTATGTTTCTTTTCTTCATGAGTCGACAGGTCGGATGGACGTCCATCTGAGCTCCGTGGACTCGGAAAAAACGTCGGGTGGACTAGTGGGGCAAAAGTCATAAATTTGCATAAAATTGCATAAAATTCATAAAAAATTATGCAAAAATTGATTATTAATAAATTATAAATTTTTAGATTAAATCTTAAACGTTTTCAAAAACGTTTTCAAAACGTTTTAAAACGTTTTCAGAAAACGTTTAGAAAACGTTTAGGATTTAATTTAAAGCTTTTATTAAAAAAATAATATAATTATCTTATATAAATTTATTTTAATTTTATTTTAAATTAGATTAGATTAAATATATATATATATAATAATTCTTAAATATTATAATTATATTTAAATAATATATAATATATATATATATATATATAATTAATTTACTCTTTTAATAAAACTATATTAATTAATATATATTTAAATTTATTATTATTAATTTTTATTTATTAATATTTTAATATTAAATAATTAATTTTTTTAATATTAAATATAAATATAAATATATTATTATTATTATTAAAAAAATTATAATACTCTTAATTAGATTCTAAAACGTTTTGAAAACGTTTTGAAAACGTTTCGAAAACATTTTGAAAACGTTTAGAAAACGTTTAGAAAACGTTTAAAATCTAATTTCAAAAATGTATAATAATTTATGCATAAATTAATGAATTCGGCAAAATGTCGGGTGGACTTATGCAACGTTTTGCAGTTGACCTTTTTTTTTAAGAGATGCTCCACAGGTCATATGAGCTCAGATGGACGTCCATCCGACCTACATACCTTTCTTCATCTGCCTACTCCTCTACTGTACACTGTACAGACTACTCCGTACAGGACGTCCTGTACTAATTAGCTAGCTAGATGTATACTGTAAGTACACATGCATAAAATATAATAATACCAATCGGAGAAATTTCCATCCCAACGATCAATCGATTAATATCAAAAGCGAAATGGTCAACCTCATCTGATACTATTTATGGCAACATGATTTGGTGTTACTATTGGTCGATAATTTAGATACCATCACCCCTAGCTCGTAGAAGATTCCTTTTGAAGATTCAAATTCCTTGCAGGTGAACTTGAAACTGGACAGTGCAGTGCAGTGCAGAGGGCAGTATGCAGTATCGGGTTTCCTGTCTAAATTAGAAACTAGAAGGACAATCTTGGAAGCTTGAGATAGAAAAAGAGAAGAGAAGGAGCTGGTGGAAGGAGGAGGAATTGCTTTTACTGTAGATATATGTGGTTTGAACAGTTTTGGAATTGAAAGTATAGTTCAGTACTACACTGCTGACTTTTCTCTTCTTATTTCATGGCCAATTGCAATTCATGACCCTCATGAGTTTCTTTTTCATTATCATCCTTAGCTATAGCTACACCTAGCGAGACCTACAAGTACCGTAGTAAGGTTACCTACTTGGCGTTCATTCCTGACCGAGATTTACCCGTTGATCTAGGTATATTAATACTATCTAGACGGAGAACAGTAAGGTTACGTACTCAAAAGCATAATTAATACCACGTACAGTACCATTCATTCACTTCCTACTTACTAGTAAGTTACTACCCATGGCCAGGTGTGTATATACGACTGTATACGACTGTACGGAGTACAGTATTCTACCGGTCTGTCGTGTACCTGCTCGACGGCCCCTTTAGCTTCTTACCCAGTTACCAAAGTTACCAAGTTACCAAGGTACAGTGCCACCTTATTACTCGCCTTTTCTCCTCTCAATTCCTCTCTCTTTCCCTCTTTCCCAAGCTTCATCGCTCAAATTTGTGCTGCCACGTAGCGTTGCAGGTCGCTCCATCCAACGCCGAATATGCAGCTACAGGCGTCCGCATCTAAAAGATCGTAGCTTGTGCACTAAACCTTCCACTACTCTGATGCACGACGGGGGAGCGATAATTCAAATTGTTTAAGTGTACCAGGGTGCTGCATTTTACTTGCATTTTCCAATTCTAAAAGAGAAGAACTACCCGTGGACTTCCATGATCAAATCCTTTTCTTGAACTTTCAAGGTCGCGTTTTAGGTCTTCCAACTTTCTAGATCTTCGACTAGAATGTTGTTTTGTGCCTAAATAACCGCGTTTTCTGTTCTTCTTATATACGCTCCTTTCAATTGGGAACAGCAATTCCCTATATTTTAACAATTCAATTCAATCTGGGTACGGAGTAACGGTTTTGCCGTTGTTCTTCTTGCACATAAATATACGAAGCTCCCTTGCAACTCTTCTTACCCCTCCCCCTTCAAAAGTACATTTGTACAAAACGCATCTGGGGACATTCATCGGTCACCGCCTTTCGTGTACAAAGAAATTCTGTTTCAGGTGCAATTGCGCCATTGAAAAGAGAGTCGAAATGTTTTGTACTCGTTCGAATCTCTCTCTTGAAGGATTAAAGGGTTCTCGGTGATTCATTCGTGTGTGTTGCGCCTGCTACTAGGAAGGCCAAGTACATCTGCAATTAGCTACCAAGTCACTGTTGCTTCGCGCCAGAGAGAACTTGCTGTATTATATCTGGTCAGTGGATGATTCAATTGAATGGTTTCCTCCCGCTTCTTTAGAGGTTTGTGTTTGCTCGATGATATTTTTGGTTCTGACAAGTTACTTGTAGTCTACTTTGTGTGTAATGTTGATATCGTTGATTGATTCATCCGACGTGAGGAAAACTTGGAAGTACTAATCAAAAATCGAGAACCGAAAATCACCTTTCCAGAAGTTGAGACGAGAGATACAATTCACTAGGGTTCGTTTGGTCGTCATCAAAATCACATTCATCACTCGGCTGGGCAAAACCATCATCTCGTTGCCAACCAGTTCTCCACAGCATTCAAAAGTTGGTTTTGCGCCTTGTCTATAAATAAAAGGCTCGCCCTGCCCCCCTTTGGATAAACTGAAGCATAGGAGGCAAATATAAAGTCGTGGGGACAAGAAGATTGGTGGTTGGAAGGAGAGTGTTTGGAGGAAGTTTGTTTACTTTGGTGTTGCCGAAGTGAATCGCTTTGTTTTGGTCCATCCTATGAACATTTCCCGGAGCCACTCGATACTCCTTATTTGGTCAAGACCTTGTTGGATATATCACTGGCTCAAGCTCTAGGATTCACTGGCGTTTATATTTGTCTTCTACGAAAACTGACTCAAGAAGTGCTTACAAAAGCTTACCACTCACTGGTGCTGTTCAAGTGGCGTCTACATCTCCCAGTTCTTTTTCGCAACAGACTCATCCTCCATCAAATAATTAATACCCGACCGAGCTTGTGCATTAGCAACTGATCCTGTCGCAAGCCCACTTCACCAACAAGATATCTACTCTATCTCTCCATTTTTTTCGCGCCAAAACCCACGGCCTCTCGCAATAATAGAAATGGCGTCCTCAGAAGTAGACATGAAATTCCTCGGCCAATTCGCAAAGAATATTCAACTGGATCATCCACTGCTGGCCCAGAACCTATTCCAGATCTTGGGAAACCTCACAATGCTCTCAAAAATGGTAATTAAAGCGCGGAAACTTCGGCGACTCGACACAACGCGTGACACGAAATCCGTCGAACTGTACACTCGCATTGTGTGGTATGCGAAGGAAGGATTGAAGATTTTAGAACAGTACGTGCTACCTTTAGTACAAGGGTTTGGCGAGCTGAAAGTCTTGATCTATAAGCTAAGAGCGGGCTATTATCATCTTTACGTCCTCTTTCACAATACCCCTGCTATTACACTTCGAGCTACGAAAATCTCAACTCCACCTGGTTTGACCTCCCCGCGACACAGGGATAAGGGCAAAGCTATAGATAGAAGCTCCCCAGCCGACCAATACCGACCAAACAGTCTACAACCCACTCACCCCCTCGAAGGTGGCCCCGTAGGTGGACCACCGGGCCTTACTCAACCTCCACCCGAGATCATAGGAAATTTTCTCATTCCCGCCCTCGACTACCGCCCCTTCGCCCCAATGTTTTGAAGATGCTTCCATCCTTGCCGATCGTCAACTCTGGGGTTCACATCCTCTGCGTCTCTCTGTGAAAGTCGAATATACAGCTTTCATATACGATTGTCTCGATCAAGCGCAGCGTTCACGAGACTTGGCGAGGAAAACGATCAATGAGGTGTATAATGCGGATGAGGGTATGGATGATGATATGTTTGAGGATGCGGCGGAGCTGGTCAGTATCTTGGGCAAGATGGTGAAGAGAGGATTAGGAGTCGGAACTACAAGTGCGGGGACTAGTACAGCGGGTGGGAGTTCGGAGGGAAAATCCAAGGCTAGGAGTGGGTCCAAAGAGAGTACGCCGAGGTTATTGGGGGGTACATTGCCGCCTATGCATAACCCTATTTAGGGCGTTTTCTGATGAAGAGGGTATGGGTTTTCGGAGATCATGGCGATTAATGCGGAATGATGCGCCATGGAACCTTCATAATTGCTTGAGGATGGTTGCTATGGTATCTAGAGACTATTTTTGGCTGCGAAGACAGGAGGTCGATTGGATTTTGATACGATGAGTTATTACCTTCACGTTTATATTCACCACACGAGAGTTGAAATGAATACTCGGGGCTTACGATATACGAAATTCAACCACGCGAAGCACATTTTACGAATAGAAACCCAAGAAGATGAGATACGACGACCAAGATGCATTCAGGAAGGAATAACTGTCCAGTTTTGTTTGATTAGGCTGAAGTGGGGTTTGCGCACACAATGTGTATGTACATGTATGATATTGCTGACAAAGTTACAAAATTCTAAGAGAAAGGAACTACAGAAATACTCTCTGTGTAGTCTGTACGATTGTTTATAATATACCCCCAGATGTCCATACAGGCACTTGAGCACGTCATGGGACATTAATGATAGTTACGTTGCGTTGCAATTGCATAATACACAAATGTTAAGATAAAGTGTATGGATTTAAGGAGTGCCGTGTTTGCGTGTAGACGTGTAGATGTGTGATTTAGTTGGTTATGCCTGTTAGTTTTGAACACATGCTATTCTATGATTCCCATGAATTATATGCCGCGTACCAGTCTAGTTCCCAACACGACAACCTTACATGATAGACTATCCAGCCTAGAGTATAAGAACAGGCGCTCTAATACTCAAACGCCAGAATATCCGACCGACTTCGAATCTTTCCAACCGAAACAACACCCTTTCAAACCCAACCTCACAAACATCAAGAGAACAACGAAAGCTTATATCGCTAGTCATCCCTACAACCGACAAAAAGTTGATAAGACCCCCCCGTTGCAATGTTCTCCTGCGTCGCCATAAACGCCATCAGAAAAGCTGACAATCGTGCTGGACATTCAAATCCAAGAGAAGTCGAATAGCTAGCTCATCTGTGCTGCGCCTCATTTCAATCCATGAAGGCCAAAGGTACATCGCCAGAGCCTTTGTCATCGATGTGAGGTGGAGGAGGCATTCTTTCCCCGGTCGTAGCAATGATGGTCCCTGGCTTGATGAGGTTGACGGTATCTTGTGGGCGTATGAACATGGAACGTGGATGTGGTCTTGTCGAGTGAGATATATGGACACTCCTGCAGGGAGTCGATGCTGTTTTCGCCGTGGATGATGGGGCGATGACTCGGCGTTTCGCGTCGCGGATCTTCGGGAATAACTGCATGGGAGGTTGTCCGGGATGGTGCTCGTCACTGCTGTCGGGAAGAGGATGGGACGCTCGTGTCGCTCGCAGAGCATCGAGAGAGGTACGGGGAGGAAGGAGGACGATTGGACGGTTGGGGTTCTCCCAGCAGGGTTCTTCAGAGCAGCCGCAGCCTGTTGCGTGATACGGACGACCATCTTCGAAATGACGCTCTGAATGCCACCACGTCCAAGGTTCTGGCGCGGAGGTAAGCGGCCTCTGCAGAAATAATTACTCTTTCAGGGACTGCTGTTTTCCGCTGACCGTGGTGGAAAAGTGAAGGCGAACACATCTGGCAGATCCAACGATACGTTTTTGAGTGGCTATACAGGTCCTACAAACGAAGGATGCCGCGACCCAATTTACGTTTTCGTCGGCAAAAGATTTAAAGCCCCGTGCGATATTATTTGCGTTCCATCTCCGCGACTCGGCTGGCAGAAGATCAGCATTCAGGGTTCGGATGGACAATCTGAGGACTTGCATTCCAGAGGATTTCTTCATCTCCGATCTAAGCTTCCCCCCCCCTCCCCCCTCCAAAACATGCATTTTCTTCCGACTTTTCAAGGACCGACAGCTTGTTGATCAGAGTTGAAATCCCGTGATCAACCTTTCAGGTGATGCACTTCGTACATGGAGTAGAGTCGTCTCTACTTGGTGCGCATTGCCCTTGGATTCCCGGATGACCGACATGCTTTACACGCTCGCCTTACTACTTTACCAGGAACGATCATCGCCCTCTTAAACTACCGGTGGGCTCGTGGTATTTTTGATGAGTTTGATGACGGTGACGAACATGTATATGCCCGGAGAGCCATTACAACGAAAGGCGCGCGTTGTCGTTCTAGAGGCTACGAGAAATCATTCTCTGGGATGTTTCGTACTCGGCAAACTGTTTCATAGTTCTATTCAACAACCGTTTTTTGCGATGGTCTTTCAAGTCTACCGGAAAATCATCCCTCGAGCCCATTGCGAGTTCTGAGACAAGTACAACGCCAAAACATCATATGACGCTTAAGGTTATCACCACTGATCAAACAATCCACCATGCATGTAAAAAGTGGCCTCGAACACTTGCAGGTAGAGCTCGTCCCTATCTGGAATGAGTATCTATTTAGGCATTCCAAGGTTTCTTCGATGGTGTCCAGGCTCTTGCCAAGAGAATGATGTTTTACATACTCACGTGAGTATCGCTATAAGGCTCTTATCCCCTGAAGAAGAGCTTCCTTTCTAATTGTTGATCTTTGAGGCCGTTCTTGTTCTCACATTGTCTAGAGTGATGGAGTGCGTAGCAATTTCAAACTTTTGTTGATTTTTATATCTAAAATGTTCTTTCTTAAAAGCAAAAAACAGATTTTACTACTCCTAGGTATTAAATCAAAAATTCTATATAATAGGTTGAATAACCCTATGCAATATTGTGAAAGGTATATACTTCGAGTAGATTTGAAATGGTCAACTTTTTGATAGTTCGCTAAATAATCAGATGCATTTACTGTCAAACCTCTCTAAGAAGTTTCAAAGGTGCAAGCCTATGTTTCCATCATTCGGCACTAAAGTGTGACTGTTAGAAAATCGATGACCCATGGCCAAGTACGAGATGTATGGACAAATAGGTGATTTAACTCAGAATGTATAATTTTAGAGCGGTATATTTCTATTCTATCTACTCTTGCTCTTGCTCTTCCTCTGATTGCTCTAATCCACGAACGCCTAAATCCAACGACTTGAGGGTATTAACTCCGCATAAATTCATAGATCGATAAAGTATACTTTTGAACAAAGAAGAAATCAGTTCAACTTTCTATCGTCTGCACCACCCGCTCTCATTCCAGAGGTCGATTGACCATCCTCCACCAATTGTACGTCGTTCAACGCTGCATTTCTCTCGTCAACGGTCAATTCACTCTCTGCTCTCTTGATTTCGACAAACAGTGACATTATAATTAATGAAACGGCAGCACATGCAACTTCGAACCAAAATACTGCGTGATAACTCCGTCTAAGGCCCAGCCGATTGAGAGTATAAGTGTTAATGATATCCGAGAATCCAAGACAAACTGCAATGCCCAAATGTAGAATGAGCATTACCATGGAGCCAGCAAGACCTTGTTGTGATTCCGATAAAGATGTGGTAAAAAATATGTTAGCCACTGTGAAGGTTATGTCAATACCAATCGTTGCACATATCATTGCAGGGAATATGTATGCCCACTAAAACATTGTCAGCTTCTCATTAGGAACGATTTGGGGATGGCTTACATAATTAGCACCAGCTGGAGCAATCGCGAAGAGCAAAGGTGCAACAATCCAGGCTACTCCAGCTGCGATGACAAGGGCCGTTCCAGGTAGTATGTGCAGAACAAAGCCACCAACTGTAGAGATTATGCATCCACCCAAGGCCATTGGTGCATACCACGCAACAAGTTGCAATGGCTTCCTCCCATAACGCCATTCATGTAGAATGTGGCGTAAAGCAAAAAAATCCCCAGAGAACCGTAACACAAAAAGAGTGCGAAGACTAGCGGGACCATGGATGGCACTTGAAAAAATGAAGCAGGAATTAAAGCTTGCTTAGTTTGCGTCTCGATGTAAGCAGCAAAAAGAAGCAGCAAGCTACCGATAATGAATAGAATGAGTATATAGGACGTTTTCCAGCCATTAGGTGCGTGTGCTGAATCGATGATTGCGAAGGTGAAGAAAATAAGTCCCACGACAATGAAAATTGCACCCCACCAATCCATTTTCACTTGGTCATCTGTGTCTCTGCGAGCCTCGCGAGCTTTGCGTTTTTTGGAAATATCAGACGGGATTGTCAAATAAGATGTGATAGCTGTTTATGGCTGCCAAGAAGCAGCCAATCCAGAACCACCAACCCAATGTGTGTACTCGGCTATTAACCCAGCGAAGAAAAATTCCCACGAAAAATCCCAGTGGAGCACATGCTCCATAAATTGCGAAGACCAAATTCTTCCGCGGTCCTGGTCGATATATGATACCGATGAGAGCTACACTGGAAGGTAGATACATTGCCGGACCGAGGCCCTGTAGGGCCCGACAGAAATTGAGCATTATAAGATTGGTGGAAAATCCGCCTATCAGACTCCACAAAGCAAGCCAAATGAAACCTGCGACATATGCTGGATACCCTCCATACATATCTGACAAACGACCGAAAACCAGGAGAAAGCAAGCCAGGGTGAGCGAAAAAGCGCTGGCGGGCCATGTCGCGGAGGCCGATGGTATATCCAGGCTTTTGACCAGAGTGGGCAATATAACTGTGAAGCCAGAAACAAAATACTCCTTCTCCGCTGTCAGAATCCGCGGAACAGATTAGAAGATTGAAAATAAGGACAAAACTTACCGTGAGCACTTGCGACATGGAAATTGAGAAGACAAACCCAATCTCTGCCCACAGTGACTTGAAAACCTCAGGTCTTTGTCTACCTAACCTTTCAATCCTGATCTCTGGAGCTTCTTCTAATAGATCCCCCATGGGAGGATAAGAGTTGGGGTTATTATTGCTGTTTGGACTGCTACGCCCCGGGTTTTGAGGTTCACTTTTCGTCTGAGTTCCCAGACCCCCTTCGGAGTCATTTTTCCTTTGATCCATCGCCATGTTATTGACCTCTTGATTTCGTTCTGTGATGATTGAGTTGGGTGATCTGGCAGATGGCTACACTGAACCCTTCACCTCCAATTTAGCTTTGATCAAAGTCCGCAAAGGGACCCGTCAATATTTTGGTGAGATCCTGCTATTCTGAAAGGATGGGATGAGAAAAAGAAATTATTTTCTTCGATCTCCATTTATTTCTGCTTTGTGAGTACCTGAAGAATAATAGAGGAAAATCGTGAAAACATGAGATGATAGTTTGTGCCTCTAGATTCCTTAAAGATGATAATGCGTAGAATCTCAGATTTTGAAGATATGCATGACCCTGCCATAAACATATGCCGTGTCAACGGAAAAAGAAAACCAGATATTGATGTGCTAGTACAGGAAGTGTGCGTCGTCAAAAGAGAGGCGTCACATCGATCCTATAGACCGGAAATATATATGTACGTGTAGGTAGTTGTTACTAATAATTGACCGTCAAATGCATTAGTAACCAGCCTTCACCGATTCACTGGCCTTGATTCCTTGAAAGATGGCAAAAAATGGACTCGATCTAACTTCTAAGCGATGATATCACCAATCCATGCACATCTCGTACCCCAAATGAATAATAAAAACTGCAAATCTTTCAAGGCTAGACAATTGATAGGGAAGAACTTCAAAAATCCAAAACTTTTGAAATATTGAAAAGTCATCAAAGTAAATGGCCATATATAGCCAAGTGTCCCAAGACAACTTTGATAACAAGGACCCGGGTGCTGTGTACCGGTTATTTGTCGTAGAACCAAGAGGAGGGGGGAGGTTTTAAGTACAACCTGAGTCGACTAAAAGGGCATTTGGCTAGGAGAATTTCTGGATGCTTTGTACTCGGGTGTACATACTCAATTTCACTAAAGAGCCAAATCCACGGGTCGAACCAATCAAGAAGCAACTTGGCATGCTCTGCATAAAGGAGCCGTGGAAAGATTTGGGGCCACACTTGTTTGTTGGCTTTGTGATGGTTTGGTAAAGACTTCCAAGGTTGCAAAGAGTGATGATGAATAAGAGAGAGAAATCCCGAGCGAACATTGAGTGCAATGCATAACAAAAAAGACGGGTAAGAGCATTCTATGTTGAAGCAGGTGTCCATTGACAGATGGAGCATCGCCGTTGAACATTATCGTGATGCAGAGACGAAAAGTAGAGGGTAAAGGGGATTCGAAAGCTGGAAAATTCCGTGTAACAACATTCTTTTTGAGAGGAAGCAACATGATGCAGCTAGGCATACTCTGGGGTCAAAATGGAGATTGAAGTTCCAGATGACAACCAGATAATGAATAATTGAGATTGATTGAGATTGATTGATTGACATTTATTTGATTTGACAAGCGATTGATTGTACATGTTTCGAATCTTCGAAATCCTTGAGATTGAGAAACATCCATCTCTTTCTGGAATGGGGATGGGAATGGGGATGTTGATGAGAATTGGAATCGGAATTGGGATTGATTAACAAAAATGACTGTGTATGAATGAGAGAGAATATAAAGTCTATGAGATTCCGGGTAAGTATAATAATCATAAAAATTCATACTTGTATCCATGTTCCGAGTTACACCTGGGCAGTTCCAAGTTACCACTTACCACCGAGAAAGGCAGCGACAGACACGTGATTGCCAGTATCATCCCATGGATGTTAGATACCTCCAGCCAGGTACCGTGGGCCTCCCCACTACTTGCCCAATTAAGCAATGTTTGCTCTGTTTGCTCATTCATCCTAATCACGCTAAAAAAGTTAGCGGAAAATTCTGCAATATAAATATCTCGTCTTCCTCCCGATGACCTTCCCCTTTTCTTCTTCATCATCAGTAGAGGTTATAATTAATACTTATAACATTTTACATGGGGGCTTCGCTACGGCGACTTGCTGAGGGTTATCCTTTACTTCTTCGAAGTAAAAGTTGGGTTTTCTTCCGTTCCCGGCCCCCTTGAGAGAAGGTGAACACTCTTCCTTATCAGCCGTCTTCGACGATTCTATCGGATTTTGACTGTGGGGTGGTCTCTACATACTTTATTTCACTCTTATGCAGTTATGTGTGTAAGGAGTTGCTGGAGTGCGCATGATCTTGCAACATGAGAATTCTATAGTAGATCCATCGAATTGCTATCTATCTGTGCAATTGTGTATGGAATCTATGCTTGCACTCTTATCTACTTGCCTTTACGGCTACACTTCATGTATTGGATGACGGTCTGAAAATCCTTCATAGTATGAAATTTGTGTGCGATAGTGACAGACTTGTTGAGGTTGTGTGCTCCGAACGTATTCTGCTGTGTTTATTGTGTCGTGGGTTTTCGTCTTGGTTTCCTATCCAGCAATAAACAAGCAGGTATGTTGGATGCGGCGAGGTATATGAAAAATATGAACATGTCGTGCTCATTCGTAAAATACCTTCTGCATGCTCTCCATACTCTAGAGCCAAGGAACTGGAATTTGAGATTCAGCACAGTATTCACTCTGCATCACGTCCTTCCAAGTACTCCGTGCAACATGGACAGTAGTTGCGCTTGTATCCAGTTGCATCACGACTCGTATTGTAATGTAAGTTCGCGTCGCACTGCTAAATAGTCGAGAATAAGCTACATATTTTACCGTCTTCAGGAAACACCGAGAAGCAGAATTTATCCAGTAATTAGGTTCATTTGTTCATTATGCGTAAATCAGTACGTACCATCAGTCAAGAAAGCGTTCTGGCAAGGAGTCATCATGGCAGTCGGCTATCGAGCAGTAACAGTTTCAATAGTATTATTATTTGCATGGGTTATTAACAAGAACCAGAAGTTTCACATATCAAGTCTATCGTTGAATGATACCAAAAGTCTATTGGCCGTAGAACGTTCATTGCTTGTATTGAGTTTTCACCTAGCTACCTGCAATAATCCACTCCATACCACTTGCTCAATGAAGAGAAGTGCAATCTAGTAGAGGCGCTTGGGAGGAGACATAGATGCCTTGATGGTCAAGCTGCCAACGTTTTGCCATCCCTTCTTCAACAAAGAGACGAGGTAGTTGATGGCCAACATGATGTTGGAGATCAATTGATCCTCGGTCATCTCAACGTTTCCGACAGCAACACCCATACACAAGACCTTCTTCAATTGGAACTTGATGGTGGACTTGACTTCGTTGATCTTGCCGCTAAGATCTTCGTTGTGGGAGACTGGGGTTGGGAATTTACCAGCTGTTAAAAAGAGTTAGCGCAATAACTGAGTGTTGAAGAAAGGATGGAACAAACCCTTGGAAAGACCAGGACCCAAGAGACGAGGAATTTGCTTGATCAAGGTGTCGGAAGCGACGAAAGCATCGTACTTGCGTGCGAGCTTCTTAATCAACTTCTTGTTCTTGTTGAGCTTCTTCAAGTCATCGGCAGACATGGCGTCAACACCACCGTGCTTGGCACGATCGATATCGTGCTGGTCACCGAGAATGCTATCCATCAATCAGCCTTTGCCTCCATGATATATATTCAAATTCGTCGTAAAACATACCAGATGCTCATGTTTGGGCGGGGAACGACTGGGAGACGGACGGTTCCGGAGAAACGCTTGTCACGTTGGGGGTCATAGTTCTTGAGACCGATTTGGAGTTCGACGGTCTCGAGGAAGTTTCTCTTCTTGGTCTCAAGAGAGTACTCAAGAAGACTTTGTACGTTGGTACGCACTCCGGCTATCAGGTAAAAGAAGTCAGTAATTGTTTCAATTGTTTCTCTCCATGGAACGCATATTCTCAGTGTGAAAGCAAACATACCGACTGTGATTTTAGACATGATGACAGTCTTCCAGTAGAATTGATAAGGTTCTAATGGTGAGGATTTGCGTAAGTTTGTCGATGATAAATTTGAAGACTAGAATTTTTGGAAATTGCCATGATGGTGGGGAAATCCGCGAACTTTTTTTTAGCGAGCATTCACGTGACACGCTGCCGCCACCCAATCACGTAAGACTATGGACTAAAGAGCAAAGACCCGACTGTATAGAAATCCTTCATTGCTCATTTACTTCCATCTCTTCGGCTGAGGTAATCAGTTGTTCACTCCAAAGTATTCAATTTATCATCATAAGACTATCGATGGCTATATTCAGTGGTACTGGTGATCAAATATTCACAGAAGTGGAGTTCAAGTATGCTCGAGTGATCCGAGTGGACAAATGATCAGTGATTGATTGAATTGCTACTGGCAAAAGATTTTTTATGAGTGCAATCTTCCGTGCTGTTTGCTAAGAGCTCTAACATGAACCGATTTGCAGCATCAATGAACCGATGGACCGTTCCTTCTCATCTCCAGGTACTCCAGAGCTCAACTGATCATGAGTCCTCATATCAGTACATGTACATCGAACGATCTAGTATGCCGCCAAGGTTGTGGTAACAGTCTCAACCTTTGTTAGACAACCTATTTGGCAGGTTGGACAAGAAATTGGTGCTGTTACCGTCACTGTTGGTGTAGTTGGGCATAATTTGTTTGCGGCTGGAAACGTGATAGTGCTGACTTCAAGAACAATACAATCGGGGTGTATAGGACAGACAGGCTGCTTTGGACATGAATCTGCTCATTGCCGTTTAGTCATGTTTAGATATTCAATTGCATTATAGGGTCATATATAAGGCCTACTCACGGATGCTAGTGTACGGGACAGTGGTGGTATATGTGAAGCACGAACTTAATCCCTTAATTGGACCACCTTGAGGTACAGCGAGTGCAGCACCACTATGTGAGGGAAGCTAGTTAGCTTGAGTCACAAGGAATCTTTGATTTGCAATAGGGTTTGACGATTACCTAAGGATCATTGCTGCAATGAGGACTTGAGCTTTTGCCATTTTATGCTTGGTATGAAATCGAATGTCTAGAACCGGTCAATTTTTTGATGCTAATCGAGCTGCCTGAACGTTGTAGGATATGTTCAATGATGGAGAAACTTCCTATGATCCTCATAGTCTCTTTATATGATATTCTCGGTCCAATATATCCGAGGAATTCCGTAGCAATTCCTGATGACATCACACTTCATACACGAGCTTTAGCCATAATCTGACATTGACTGCAAAGTTCGTATTAATATCTCCTTACTTCCCTGTCCGAGATACAACGATGATCTCTCCGTCTTATGTTCTATCCCTTACTTGCTCGGGAATTCCAATCTGAGTACTGACCTGTATAGCATGAGGGATTATGCATTTTCTTTGGCGTCTTTACAAATTATATCGTACTCTCAACCGTTTTTCAGCGAGTGTTCGTTGATCTTGAACACGTTTTCAAGCATACATGGATATGCTTCCTTGACAAGCTCACCCAGAGCTTTGTTGATGGCGGTAATGATTTGGTGGAGAATCGATTACTATCGTAAAAAGGGAGGTTAGCAGTGGCACGCTCGTGGTTATTTTAATGTTTAGAAACGATTCACATTGCAACTATATGCCAATCATCTACCAGATGGCGCTCAGCCGTAATCACCAACTTGTCATGCCTGTTTTATATCGAGATCAACGGTATGGTCGAAACAAGCATTTTCCATCGTGCCAGGCTTTCCTTCAAGCTTTTCTCCTACCCCTTGGCTACAACGCCCAGCTGTTATGCGGGGTTTGAGACTTAAAAAAAGAAGAATTTATGGTTCCAGAGGTGCCAGAGTATCAAATCCGGAGCTAGGTTCTCTAACACAGTCAGATTCTTACGCGGCTGAATTCTTCAAATTCATATTTCTTTCTTACTCTGAGCTTTGGGGGGCGCTGTTTAGCTGGATCTACTTCTAACTTCTTCAGCAGAGGATAACACGAGAGCTCGCGTTTGTCTCCCCCACTCAATTTGTTTGAAAGCGCCCCTCGCTTGTCTCCCGATCACTTGACCTCTTCCCAAAGTGGTACACGAGTTTGCGAAAGTCAAAAAATCATTACCCCTACCCAGCTCTGGGCCAACTGACCCTTCATCACATCAACTTACTCTATTTTAACCTGTGAATGGCAAATTGGTAACCTACAGGTAAATGCTGTCGCTTATACGAAACTTCAGTCTCATGATAATGTGTGCTTGGGTTAAGAACAGGCAGTGATTTTTGTGTTACGATTGCATTCTCATATTAATTATGCAGAGATATAGCTTGCTTAACATACTTACCTAACAGGGTTCTTATGATTTGAGTCTTGTTAGCACATAATGGCTGCATTTGTTGACGTCTAAACAACAAGCTCACACGTTCCCCAAGAAGGAACGCCACAGAAGCTAACATCGTTGTCATTACCTTTTCTTTGTTCCCGACACAGCAATATGAGCAGTCGTTCTGTGTTTTCAATATGTCTGGTATCATAGTACAAATCGTACACAGGATTCGTCGACTGAATTTCATGAAGGCGGAAAGTGAAATCTTCGCTCATACGAGGCTTATACTACTTCGCCAGCGGATCGTTCCCGGGCTTTAGACATCAGAGTAGCTGCCATTTTTGCTACAATGATGGCAACTGATGGTCTCTTCGATTACTGCCCAGTATGAGTATGATGGACCCGGTATTCATTGGAGTTATGTAGCTCATTTACTGGCTATTAACATGGTGAGAGGATTTTGATATTCACTCACAATCAAATTACGACGACTCGGTTAGATTGGAGAGCAGATGGAGGAGAAAGGTAAGGAAGAATGTTACTTTTTGCAAGCCATGATAAAGAACTCTTTCCTCTGATATTTTAATTACTAACTCATCGGTTCAATTGTGCAGAACACTATACATTCGTAGAGTGATGCATGTTCATTTTTCTGAGTATCTTAATTGTAATGACAGTAGGCCCCAGTCATTGAAGTATTAGATGTCTAATAGGTGGTTTTGGCAGTGCCAGCCAGGTAGGGTTTGCTAGGTGTTCTATGAAGATATCTGCCACTTCTTCAAGGTAGAGAAATGCAGATGATGATCAAACAGTTCAGCAGATTCAAGCTAGGATGACTCCATGTGATGAATCTTCATTCAGGGCTCAAAAAACTCAAACTACTGCTCGTGATTCCTTTCCAAATGGTATTCTTTTCCTTGAAAATCTGAGATCCAAAGTTCTGTGATAAGCTCAGATATCTTCAAATCAAGCTGAAGATTTTCTCCTTTCATCCATTTTCAACTTTCACTTTCGACACCCCTCTCAGGGAACACGAACCAACTTTTCCAGTGGTCATCAGGCCGATGACTTCCACACCAAGACAACCAGATAAATTTTCTTTTCCTTCCCGCAGTTGAATTTTCTCTTAACAAATAACCTTTTCCATCTATCCGACAAAAAGCAACAACATAAAAATAACAATCAGTGCAGAAGAATAAAGTCTTCAGCAAAGATCTTGGTTTCATCGCTTCTTTGCGACAACATCAGCCTATTTACTGCAACAACAACAACAAGAACGACAACAACATCAACAAATAATTTCTTTTCTTCCCAATTCCAATAAACTCCTCAGTTATTACTTATCTCCAGGGCTGACTATTTATCTCTCACTTTGCAAACTGAACACCACATAGAACTCATCGAATCTTTCTCGAGCTGGGCATCTCACTGTGATGCTAAAGACGATAGCACTTGCAATATTCCTCGAGATACTTATATTCGAATCTATAATCCTCACGCGAAGCTCAACAAATTTCATCCAATCCCGTGGGGTGAATGCAGAGACTCTTTTTATACTCCTCCTTTTGATCGCAACGGGCTGTATCTCATTTATTATTTTCAATTGAAGAATACCACCACCCCAATCACTCCTTTACATTAGCTATCGCCAGCATGCCACCACCCATGGTATCTCCCACTCTCAGTCAGGCCTCCCTTGCTGGCTCTCAAGGTTCAAAAGCGAAGAATAAAATCCACGTTTCCTTCACCGACTGGGTACTCGGCGGGTCTCTTCTGTCCATTAATTCCTCCCCCAATGCTCTTGCGGCGACACGCGCACGAAGCGATAGTAGGATTAGAGCCACAGCTAGCAAGGATAAGAAAGGTAGGAATATCGTTATACTTGAAGATCGGGATCAAGATGGGTTGGTGGGGGGAGAAGTGGAGATGTTGGTTGTGAGGAAGGTGGGGAGAAAGGGTAGTGGTAGTCGAAGTAGGAGTGCTAGTGGAGCATCGAATATAACAGTGAAGGCGAAGGTTGTGGATGAGGTTATGGAGACGGTTGTTGAGGAGAAGACCGCACAGGAAGAGAAGAAAGAGGAGAAGAAGGAAGAGAGAGAAGAAAGCAATAAGGTTGAGGAAGTAGAAGAAAAGAAAGTTGAGGAGAAAGTCGAGGAGAAGGTTGAGGTGAAGAAGGAAGAGGGTGAGCATAAGTCGGATTTGCAGAAAGAAGAAGAAGAAGCGAAGAAGACCGAGGAGAAGGCTGTGGAGCAAGAACCAAAGGCTGAAGAGCCCACCGCTGATGTTGTCCCTGAAACAGCTGCAGTCATAGTCATCGAAGACAAAGACAAGAAAATCCAGCCCGAAGTCGTAATCGTTGAGGTCAAAGTTAGGGAAAAGGAAAAAGACAAGGACAAAGGGAAGGATAAAGATGCTAAGCAGGCATCCAAAGGCGAGGACGAACCCAAACCTGATAGTACTAAGCTTGAAGAGCCAAGCACTGATACCACAGCCACAGCTTCCAAGGAGAAGACCGATTCGAAATCTGAGAAACCTGCCGAGGTTAAAGAAAGCGATAAGGAAGGAAAGATAGAACCCGTAAATCGAGGTGAATGGACCCAAGAACAAGACGATAGACTCATGACCATGAAGAAAGAAAACAAGACGTGGAAGGATATCGTAGGGAGACTAGGTACTAGTAAGAAGGATGCTGTAGCGAGATATAAGATCTTGCAGGCGAAGGAGAAAGAGGAAGAGAAGCCGAAGAAACCTGAAAAGAAGAAGCAGAATAACAACAACAACAACATCAAGTGCACCACACAAGCAGACAAGAACGAAGGCTCCGAAGATGACTTCTACATCGCGCCCGACTGCCCCTACCACCACCCCAAGTCCAAGTCCTCTTCTTCAAAATCAGGCAAGAAGGAAAAGAAGCGCAAGTCCTACGGCGAACTTGATAGGAATAGAGATGACGAAGAAGATGAGGAAGAACGTGCGCGAGAAAGTAGAAATGGAAAAGGTCATCTTCGGCCGGATCATATCTGGTCAGCGGAAGATTGCGAAACCCTGGAGTATTTGATGGAGAAGCATACGAGTACACAATGGTTGCAGCTGCAAGCCGGGTTCTTTAATTACACGGGGAGAATGATCAAGGCAGAGTTTATCGAGAGGAAGTTCAGGAAGGATGGACTTGCTTAGACGATGGTTATTGGGAGGCGACGTCTGGAGTGGAGGGAGTAGTGAGGAGGAAATGGTGGCTGGTATGATTTGGTTTACTTTCGCTGCGCTTATAGTCTGGGGGGGGATCGACATTGGGATTGGCATGCAGGTTTTTGATACGCTGTTTTGCCTGTCATTTGGCTTTGATGTCATTTTTTGAATGGAAAGGGGTGATATCAGAGGGGATCTGTGTGGCTCTTTCTTCTTTGGAGAAGCTGAGCATTCGAGACACTGAACATCGTTTGGCTCTTTGGTTTCTCTTTTCTATGTGGCACTCCTAATGCAATGACCACGGTCTTGTCGGCTCGTTTTGGCGTTGGATGGAAGAGGGTCAAGTTAACACCAGACTGGATGAAAGCATTGGCCAATATGGTTCAAGCTGAGATGAAGGTGGATGCACGCTTAGTTGACTTAAAAATACCGTTGTCAGAGTATGCCACAGTTTTGAGCTCAATGTATAAGTAAGAGTTTTGCAGTATCTCGTTGCTTCCTTTGACATCGTTTGCATCAGGATGAACACATGTAAAATGCATCTCTTATAGACATCATGCCTCAATTATTGAGATACCTGCGGCCATGACACTAATGGGATTGAACGAAGAGCCCCGGATCGACGACCTTGGAAAATCGGCAGATCCTTATCAACGAGACATCTAAGAGAAAATTACGACATTGAAACAGAACTGAGTGTTGAACCATAATTGGGTATGGAGCAAGATGGGTGAAGAGAACGAATTCTACTTACCGAACAGGCAATGAATTGAGAGGTAGTTCCGCTTTCCCGTATGCAGCAGTAGCCATTATTTTATATGGTTGCATGTTTATCATAAGCGTCAAAGTTATCGTCGATTTAAGTTAGGGCTGGTACCAAGATTTGCACGAGAGGGTATCTCCCAATCCAATCCTTCTCAATACTAGGTTATTAGGGCTGACACCACCTCATTGCTTGATATGCAATCACGGATCCGAACCCAAAAGAGTTCGATCATATGACCCAACTTCAAAGAATGAATAACATCATGACGCTAGTCGAGATCAAAGACTGGATTAGTAAAGATCAAACACTGCAATTATTTACAGACGTCCGAAGCAAGAAACCTTTCCCCAAATCCCACAGTGCTTCATTTAATTGCTTTCATCCGACCCCCTGACACAGAACAATGAAAAGAACCCGCCATCTCTACGAGCAACAAATCTCGCTCTGAAACTCCTTTTCCATGCATTACTTGCATTACTGCCCCCTCGACTACGTCTTTTATGCTGGTTGTCGCTAGAAGGGTTATACCTATATAACCTTGGAATCTAAATTAACTGCTGCATTAAGGAGGCGTCACTTTTAGCGTGGCCCTGGTTCTCTCGAAGTTGTCGCCTTGTAATTATGTATGTTGCGTGCTACTCTCTAGACTGATGAGAACAGTCCGATAGTGCTTTTTTCACTTTATTAATCTCCAAGAAGAATCTCCAACCTCACGGATTTTGATTATTTGACCTGATTCAGTAATCGTTGCGTTTCTCAGACTGAGGACCATTGTGAGACCTGATTTGTCTCTATCTTGGTGGCTAATTCTACACTGGGAGGCCGAAGAGCTTGGCCATGATATTCTTTTCACTGTCGCGATCAAGGCATGCGCAGAGAATCCCACAGCCTCGTCAAAATTGAGATTGAGAATTGTGATGGAGAGAGTGTTGTAGGGTGCCTACAAACAGCATGTAAAGGCTCCACGCAAGTACGCGAGAGAAATATATCGAGCGCTCGTATCTGTTTTTTTTTTTTGAATGGAGTGGGACAGAATACGCTGTTGCCTTGTAATGGTATTGAAATCTATTGAGTGATGCTGAATATTAAACTGAGACGACAATAGGCACCAGAGCCATATTGGAGGCAGCTATAAAGGCAATGTAATCAGAAGCAAGTGGTCTGGGAAACCGAAGTATTCGGTCTACGCAATGCTTTTTCTACAGAACTCATTTCTGTATATGTTTTCAGAGTTTATGGTTTCGAGATTTGAAGAATCATGAATTTCTTATATGGAGTCAATCTTTCCAATATGTCGAGCCCTTAACAAAGTCCTAAATCGAAAAGAACGACTAAACAAAGTAAACCTTCCAAATGAATCCAATCAATCAAGAAATCGAATCATTCAAAAGAGGATTTTAAGCAAGAGTTCGGTCTAAGAATCTCCGGTAGACTGCAATCTTTGAAACTCGAGGAAAACAATGTGGAAAAGGCAAAAAAGCAGACTGTTCGCCTGAATATGTCGCTTTGAGGTATATCATATATATGACACCGGTTCACCTCAATTTACACATAACGAGAGCTCTGCGCTCGGCAATTCCTCCTACGTCGAATCCAGCTGTAAAAGTACGATCCCAAAAGCAAGCTCGTCAAGAGCTGCGAATATAGCTGTAGGGGCTTCTCTTTTTAGAAATTGCTTATAGATTCCCATTCCTCACTTTCGAACCAAATCATCTGCGAGCTTTTTATACGCCAGTGACCGACCTAACCATTTGTCGTGGCAATATTAGCCTGTACCACCCCATCCGGTGCTTGTGTAGCCTTGACCAAATTTACTGTAAACCATACAAACAACTCTTTACGCGTAGAACCCAGAGCCACGTTACTCATATATCGTCCCGAGCGATGCAAAATTATGCCAAGGCCTTCTGAATCAGACTCTTGCTCGTATCGCTCATCGGTATCTGCAAGGCCAAACGATGCCCCTCTTCGGTCATCTTGCCCCAGGTTTTTCTCAAGATCGAAATGATCTTCTCCTCATCATGGCCCTTCTCAAATGCCTCAAACTGGTCGTCCAAGAACACCAGACACGCAACATCCTCCAAAATCTGGGTCTCTTCATTCTTCTTCAGATCCTCTTTCCTTATCAGTCTAGCCACTTCCTCCGCCTCCTCGGCGGTAAAGTTGCAACCGATGCATATCGCAGATGCGAGATCCGCCTGCCGTTTCTTGAGAAAGGTCCTCCAGTTCAGGTAGCCGGGCTTGGTCATCGGATAAGAAGATCGTGGCACTTCCCAGCGTCGAAAATGCTGTGCTCGAATGGCAACTTTGAGGATGGGAGAAGCATTGGGAGCTCGGAGAGAGAGATAGTGTGTCATCTTTCGTGCGTAATGAAGCTCGTAGGGTATGCTCTCGCCATTTATTGTGCTGATGTTTGGATCTAAAGCATGAGCTTCATCGATCAACGAGATTGCAGCTTCGTAATTTTCTGTCGCCATTGCTTATAATGGTTCTATAGCTTGAATTGGAGTTACTGATCAATATTAGCACCGAAGTTGAAAGAAATAGTATCCGTTTTTGAGTGAGTAGTGCTTAGGTAGGATGAAGGTTTTCCTATGTGCAGTTATTTTGGAAAGAGGGAAAAACCGATAAGGCGTGGGGTGCTTATCACCACCACTGATCAGTAGTAGCGAGCCCATTGGTAATACTGCTCTGATGACTAATCAGCAACGAATCCATGATATAACGGCTGTACGACATCGACATGATCTAAATATCAGGTAATGGAGAGAACATGGTAGATACAAGACTGCCGATGAGCCTCTCCAATGAACCAAGTACAGTCCCGTCTGGCTAGTGCCTACGAGATGTAAGTTTCGCTCAGCCCATAACATTTTAGATTATTCTGTCTTGATTTAACGTTATCGACAAATTGTTCACTTGGGCTAGCTACATGGGATCTTCTCATCTACCTATACAATGACAGATAGGAGGGCATCGCCCTCTATTACTCAAGGTATAACGCATGACCGCCTAGCATTACCAGAATCAAGTCACAAACCCTCATTCTCTAGAAACTTTCCCGCTTCTAACTTTCTCGATCGTTCTACAAGTGTACACCAAGTGTTGAATCAGATAAAAGATTAGCCATCCAACGGATACTAAACACTTACACTCAAACCAAAAGAGAGGTTAAAAAAAGGAAATTTGCCTGGTCGAAAAACCGAATAGAACGGAATAGGTTCTTGATTTAATGGACTGTATATTTCATCGCCCTCGTTCAAAGAATCAAACCCAAAGATTTTGAGCGTTAACGTTTCCAAATCCTAATTGGTGACCAATTAACCTTATCCCATAACCTAATTCCATCTCCATTGGCGAGCGAGAAAACGCGAAAACCCCTCAAGATCGCCCTTCCATTCAGAATCTAGATCATCGCACATCAACCAACCATCAGAACCTCGTACCCATACATAGTCAAGCGAAACCATAAACCTAGCATAACCTTACCTACATAAGCTTTCGACCCTTATGAATACCTAGGTATCAGATGTTGGAATCTCAAGTACCCACTTGAGAGCACTCCCTTCAAGCTCGTGCCTTTCCCTCGAGAGCTCTAGAAAACTGAATTTTGGCCGCATGTGATTTGACGCATTCAGTTTAACCTATCTAGCTAGGTTTACTTGCACATAATAGCTAGTAGAGCTAATATAGCTGATGAACCACGAACAAGAACCCGGTCGATCTTCGGATAATAGAGCTAACATAGGAGAGTTCGCTTAGTGCTCGTCGACTCTACAAACTTACCCAGTTAACTGCCTAGTAGTTTCTAGCTGGAGAAAGTATCCTGTACTAGAACATCATTTATCTTTAGTTCATATAAATTCACAACATAATATCAGATTCGTTGTTTTTTTGATACGAATGAATGGGTCAAATCAGAAGATAGGCCGAAAACAGGGTAGAAGATTTAGCTCTTAACAATTCTCATTTTTGTTCATTCCTATTTAATTGTTTGTACAAGGTTAGCATTCAAACACTTGTACATTAAGTATAATCCTTGGTTCTTGGTTCAATTCGGACCACTTTCCCTCCTCATATTCATCAATGTAAGAGCTGCCAACATAGAATTACCCAATCCTAACAATGAGACTGCCGCGCTCATCCCTTTTTCCTCTTCAGAATCCTCGATATTCTCTTCGTTTTCTGTATTATCTGGTTGCAAAATTGTCTTATTCAAAGAATCTGTGACTGAAATGGGATGTTCTTGCCAGTCAGAAGAGGGATGAGGAGATGGAGGCGAAGGGGGTAGGGTTGTGGAGGGCGAGGGAAGCGCAATTTGTGATGTCATGGATTCCCTAGAACTTGGGAGTTGATTACCCGTCAAGTTGGCGTATCGATTTGATATTGGTTCGGGATTTGAAGGCAGATTCTGAGGTAGATTTGGTAGGGATTCTTGAGGAGGTCTTGGAGATTGGTTCGAGATGTCTGGTATACCAAAATAGGCAGAAGCATAATGGTTATCATTTAACCAATCAGATTCCAACTTCGTATGTGTATCTGGTGCTCTTGTACTTTTCATTCCAGCATGGGCAAGGTGAGCTCGAGAAGCAAAGTTCTTGGAGCCTTCGAATAGTGATGTTGGCCTTGCCCTCAACTCTTCGATTGGTGGGGGCCCGCGGGGTTGTCTAATTGGATGTTCGCCGGCACTTCTAGTACTCGAGCCAGCTCGCGTTTCGTTTGGCGTACAACTGCTACAAGTCTCGCTCCCTATTGTCTTGGCCATTCCCTCATCAATAAGATTAGTCGATGATTCAACCATCTTTGACTCTTTGCTCTCCGAACCAGTCAATTTAACAATTTCTTTTTTGATCTCTCCCATCAGCTCAGGTTTCTCCTCTCTCTGCCGAAGCTTCAAGATCGGCATGGACATCGAGGTTGGAATGTCAGAGAGACACCCTTCTATATGCACCCCATCATCCCTCTCGGGAGTCAACCACGAAGAATCCGCAGTCGGTGCCTGACTTCGTCTGATCCGAACACCCACACCCACACCCACACCCACATCCTCATCTCCCGAAGCAGAAAACCACAAACGATCCCACACAAACCCCTGACATACAGGCATCACCTCAACACCACCAAGCGCCTTCCCATCCTCATCTCCACCCCCCTGCGCCAACTCAGACGACGTATCCACCAAAACATAATCGCATGAACATCCTTCTTCACACGTCCCCCCTGCTTTTCTCGCGTCCGCAGCAATTTTCCCATCTTGGAATTTACCTGCGGCACCACGTCGTATATCTTGCTGCTCTGTCCTGCCGGGTTTACCTCCCCCCCCAGAACCCCCCGGACATACAGCGTCGGAAGCCTGCGACGAAGAATTTGACGCTGGGCGCGAAAGACATGGCGTGGTTTTGCCGACCTGGATAGAGTGGGTGCTTGATGGGATTTTGACCTCTTAGCACGGACAATGGCCATGGTTGGATAAAGATGAATTGGACGAAGGGGAGGAATACAAATCTCCAAGATGTATCGATGCTATTATTATTAGTATATACAGCCGATGAGCGAAGCATGCGTTCGGTAATAAGAAGGCTGTGTGTAGAGAGCGCATATATACTCGAGACACGTTGGGAAGCCGCCATGGGATGGATAGCAGTAGCGACGCATAGGGGAAGAGCGGTTCATGAGACCTCCAGACTTTCTTTCACCTTCATCAAGGTAGGGGGCCGAATCCATCGCATCAATGCAGACGATGGAATCGATTGAAATGCCACTTGGCGAGCTCACATCAGGTCCCTCCCTCCATCCCTCTCGAAAAGATGAAATCTCAATGGAAATCCAACGCGCATTTTATCAACCTTCACATCCAATCTCACCTCACGCTACCTTATCTTACCCTGCCCTGCCCTACTCTCCTCCCGTTATGAAAAGCCCAGTACCCATGTACCCACATATTCATACCAGAATAAAACCCATAAATAATTCTTTCCGCGCCTCCGCCTCCCCCCCCCCATTTCCCGCCTTCCTTACCTCGTCGAAATATCGATTAATGAATTTCATGAGATGAGAGAACAGTTCCACTTGAACACAACACACACACCAGAGCTAAGATTCCATTTCCAGCTCAATTTCTATCTTCAAGTCTTGTGTCTTTGATGGAATATCTTATCATGTTTATCATACCATATAATATCATAATATCACTACCAACTAAGTATACACACCACACACACATCGTCATCATACAGCCAGCCAACCACCCTTGGAGTCCAAAAAAAAACTGGACACCAGACCAAAGACAAGATCTTCATAAAAACACGAGCGTTAAACAATAATTTCATTCCGTTTCAATTCATTCGTATCAAGCATACGTTGTGCGTTGTATGTCATTGCCTCGCGTTGATTTAATGTACCCCTTCCCCATCCCATCCCCTTCCCTGCCATAGCCAGCCTGCCCCCGTCCCCAATTTTATATTCGTAGCAGCCAGCTATCGACCTGCTAATAACCTCTTACATTTCCATCCCCAATTTCCCCATTGAACCATAACTGGGATATATCTTATCAAGCCATCATCCATTGCCGAACCCTCCACCCCTCCTCAAACAATCCCAAAAATCCAGCGAACCACAAGAAAAGGAAATCCCGCTTCCTCCAACCGCCCTTCCCACCCAAAATACAAAATATAAGAGTGGGTTGAATGGTTATTATAAAGAGTGTGATTTATTGACTTGGCAAATGCAAGTTTTTGCTCGTCTCCTCCGCCTTTGCTTGCTCTACCGCACTTAAATCTATCTCCGGGACTGGTTCATCACCCTCCACAGTTTGCGGTTCCTCTTCTACCACTCTCTCCATCGGTGCCTTTACCTCGTCTTCATCTTCTACCGCCCCATCTAACTTGGAATCATGTCCTGCTCCGCTATTGCTACCACTAATACCAATACTTGAAGCGCCGTCATCGACCTTCTTCTTGGATTCCGAAACAATTTTATCTGCCTCGGATAGCTTGCCTAGTCCCATGTTGCCATCGCCTTCGACACCAATTGCAGCATGAGAATCTTTTGCGGTTGCAACGAGGAGTGGCCGATTGAATCGAACAATCATACAAGATAAATTGTCAGTACTGAAACGAGCGAGAGCGTATTCGACCAGCTGTTTGGCTGCGGCGACAGGATCTTGTTGATGGCGAACAAGATCAACAGCTTCTTGATCCGAACAGACATCCCATAACTAGGAAACTTCGATTAGTAGCGTTCTACATGATGTTCAAAGGGGGACTTACACCATCACAAGCCAAGATGATGAATTCATCACTATCAGGCTGTATAACCGTCTCAGTCGTATATGGATGGCCTGTGACCAAATCCTTCATATACGCATCTCCTAATGCACGAGTAACTGCCAAAACACCATTGACACGATTGTTGAGGATCAAACCACCTGCATTTGCAACACGTTTTCCTTCGTTTTCATCACTGCCCTTATGGTCATAAGACAGACGTAAAGCCTTTCCGTTACGACACAACACGATCCGTGCATCTCCAACGTTAGCTGTATACAGAACTCTGGCACGAGAAGAGGTGCTTTTGAGTTTTGCGTGAACATCTCCAGTAGAGGCATTCACCGCAGCATTTGGCTGTTGCGAGGTGGATTTGCTCAAATCTACACCACTATCTTCATTCTTTGACGTTTCTTCAGCGGCTTTGATGGCGGCGGCAGTCGCAGGCGCAATCGCAGTCGAGCCGGTGGCAGATGAAGGATTTGGTATCCTATCCTCCCAGCGAAGAACGGCTGTAACTGCCGTGCAGCCGCTGTTTTTCAGCGGCAGTTTCTCCAACTGTGCATCAACCGTTGTAAAGGTCTGATCGAGAAGTTCAGGAATCGGTGTATTTGGATTCTTTCGTATAGTCTCCTCCAAGATGAGATGTAGTTTCTTCCCACACCAATCTGCAGCAAATGTACCTGCATGACCATCGAAGATTGCAAAATAACCATTATCTGTTTCCATCATCGACTGCGCAGATCCCGGCCGGGCAAGACTATCGGATGAATCACTCGCCACTTTATCTGATTTTTCCGACTTCGAACTGGAATCGGCTCCTACGACGGGGGCGGGCGTATGTAAGAAGTTGTACAAGAAAGCATGTGTATCCTCCATTGTTCGACGACATTTCTTATTCCTGTCTTCCCAAACACCAACTTTAAAGGTTGATCTTGGACCCGGACGAGATTCTCCCGCCGAATTATTATGCTGACCTTGGGGGACTGCCAACGCCGGGTCTTGTTTTCCAAGCTTCTGCAATGGTGTCTGCGTCACCGCGTCGCCCGATTTTCCCGACATGAATCCCGAAGAATTAGGACTCTGACTGAAGTGCAAGGAGTTTTTCGCACTCGCAAGGAAAGAGCTGGCTTTGCTGCCCACCCCACTACTCCGACGTTTTTTCTCTCCGGAACCATCGCCTGGAATCGCGCGACCTGGGGGACTACCATTACCACTACGCTTTTCTGATGTGCCACTCTCACCATCGAGAACTTTTGACGCAGTTGATGCATCGCCTTGGTTGTTGAGAGCTGCCGATGAATCGGTGGTGGGTTCGGAAGAGGTGGTGGTCGTGGTCGTGGGTGTGGTGGAAGCTGCGGACTCTTTTGGTGGGGAACTAGAACTAGAGCTACCAAACATTCTGTTGAGCAGACCTCCTTGGGAGGAAAAAGCTCCTTCTTTTATTTCCTGCCAGTTTGTTGATTTAGTTTGAATGTGTCTCGCAAAGAGACCTGTGGTAATTCTCGAATAGAAGAAATCAAAAGAGCGGATGATTTGCTCGTGGTTTGTCGTTCTTGATTTCTGACTGTAGAGTTATATGTAAGTCCGGTTCCGGGTACTGTAAATACTGTCTGTGTGTGGGGTGTGTGTGTATGTGTATGTGTGTGATATAATGATTGCAAAAGAAAGCAAGCGTCTAGGTTATTGAGAGAATTCGCACAAGGTTGAATGTCGAAAAGAGAAACTGGCTATGGTTTTAATCAACTTATTGGAATTGTGAACGATTTCAAATATCGATGGGTATGAGATGAGTGGTTTTTTGATTTGATTTATTTGAGTAGAACCAATTGGAGTTTGGTTCTTGAATTAAATAAACAAATGAATAGATAAATAAAAAGAGGATGAGAGGATGAGAGATTGAGAGGATGAGAGATTGAGAGGATGAGAGATTGGGAGAGTGAGAAAGTGAGACAGCGAGAGAGATGAGAGAGACGAGAGAGTTGGTAGAGTCGATAGAGCTGATAGAGTTAAGAGTTAAGAGTTAAGACTTAAAGGTTAAAGGTTAAAGGTTTAGAGATGAAAGATAAAAGACAAAAGTTGAAAGTTGACAATAGTTCTTGTAGTTACGCTTGGCTTTTAATTCATTATTTACTTGTTTATTAGTTATTAGTTGTTAGTTATTATTAGTATATACTCTGTATGTAGTACAGTATACTAGGAAGGATAGATAAGTAAGTACTAGGTAGGTAGGTAATACTTATAATATAATAATACTATATTATAATAACTATAATAAACATTATACTTATAAATAGAATAGTTATTGTATTTATTATCTATTTAATGTTTGTTTAAACTATTTACTTAATCTACTTATTATAATGTATTTGGTTTACTTAATCTATTTATTAATCTATCTTAATCTATTTGATCTATTTGATCTATTTAATCTAATTAATCTATTCAATCTATTCAATCTATTCAATCTATTCAATCTATTCAATCTATTCAATCTATTCAATCTATTCAATCTATTCAATCTATTCAATCTACCCAATCTACCCAATCTGCCCATCTATTCTTCTATTCTTCTTCTTACTCGAGTACTATGACATCGTTTACATTTACAAGTAAGTACTAAAGTATATTGCTTGGAAAAGACAAAGTGGGGTATTACTAGGTTCGTCCACAGGTACCTACTACTAAGGATACTACTAGGGATATTGCTATATTAGGAAAGTAAATGTACTTGATTATATACATACTATACACTCTACTCATATATATTTCGACTAGTATATTTCTACGATAATATTAATAATATTAAGAATAGTAATATTCTATTGAAATTCTTAATAGATTATAAATTTAATTAATATTAGACTTATAGTTATATTTAAATTAAGTAAAGATTATATATATATATATATTATAATAATTATAAAGAAAACGACTTAAGATTATTTAATAAATTAAATAACTATTAAGGATAAAGAAAATAGAATAATTAAAAAGAAGAATAACTTATAATTATAATTATTAATTTAAAATAAATTATATCTTATAAACTAAAGTAATCGACTTATAACTTAAGATCTAATTATATTATTATAGAAACGGCGTTTTTATTCGACCTTGAGTGGTTTTAATAAAGGATTAATACTTATAGAGCTATACGCTTATAAAGCGATTGCTAGCTAGGCAGCTAGGTAGCTATTTGTTGAATTCATACTTCTATCTAATGCTTAATCTATATAGTATTAACAAAGGTATTGAATGATACCAGTCAATCAATCAATCTATCTGTTAATCAACCAATCTATCAATTATACATCTGTTATCATTGGAGATGTGAATCACTAAACTTACAGAGCCTAGCCACTGGTTTACAGAGGGTCCTCGCTAAAGCTTCAGCAGTCCACGGAGGTGCATCCCCTAAGTCATCCCTCACCGTCTTGGGTTTGCCCATTTGACCCCTACAAATTAAAGATCTGATTCAACGAGACAACTGTACACACATACATACAATACTACCTTGCCCTCAATAAGCAATGTTAGTTAGATCTCACTTGCAGGCAGTGACCAGGGACTCACTTGTAGGCAGTGATCAGGGACTCGCTTGATGCAATGCACCGTCGCGTAGGCGCTATCTATATCCAGCCTCTCGACATCCCAATGCCTGCCTCGATCTCTTCTCTGCACAACCCCGCAATATATATCATCCCTAACCTCCTAATCAACGCATTCGCCTTCGACCCCCATGAACCTCTAACAAAAGTTGCATACGCATACTCGTTACAGCAAATACATGCTGCGACGTAAATACAGGATGACATCACACAGCAGAGCGGAACAGGAGGTTTCCAAGGTGGAGATCCCAACGGACAGCGAATCCGATAACGATTCAGGTCCCGCAATGACTGAGGAAGAGGCAAAGAAGTGCCTCGCAAGCACGTACAAGCGTGGCTCGAGAAAGCCTATAAAAGGCCGTTGAAATCGCCCTCGGATGTACCATTAAGGGAAGCAGATATGAAAATTATTAAAATCAAGTCCGGTCCAGATCTCAAAGCATGGATGATGAATAGGATCTATTGATCGGAGACTCTAATGAAAACAGCCATTGGTTTCTCCACGTGATCAGGCTATACAACTGGTTACAGAATGAACGTTGTATACTTCACGTTGTTCTCCTGAAATCAAGCACTGATAATGGCGGGAATGCATGGGGAGGAATGGAGAGAGAGCATTGCAATGCGATGCCGAGCAGGTTCAGCAGAAAGCCGCGTGATTTTGTACAGAACATACCTGAACTGTAAGTTTTAGGCACTTCCGCATTACGATATCTCGAGTTTAGATAATTACAAGTAATACCAGAGCTCGTAAAATGCTAAACGCGAAATAGATTGATTGCTGCTCCTATACCCCTCCTCCGGAGGGCAAAGATTCAATACCTATACATAGTGCCTTTTATAAACCTACAGCTCTTTATAAGTCTATAAAGTTAAGATGAAATCGATTAAACTGTTTAATAAAATTATAATATTATTATTTTAAATTTCGAATTATACTATTATTTCTAAAGGCTTTCTTAGTAACAATAATAATAATAATAATAATAATAATAATAATAATAATAATAATAATAATAATAATAATAATAATAATAATAATAATAATAATAATAATAATAATAATAATAATAATAAAATAATAATAATAATAATAATAATAATAATAATAATAATAATAATAATAATAATAATAAAATAATAATACTTTTAGTTTTGTTAATCTAATTGAATATAGCTTTATAATATAATATTACTTTTTATTTAAATTAAGTTTTTAATATTATTTTATTCTTAAATATTTATACTTTAAATAGCTTAATATCTTTAAAAAGGATTAAAAGCGAAAATAGACTATTAAAAAAAGTAAAAGAATATTCTATATATAAAATAGTTTTGTTTATTTATAAGTATAATAAAAAGGAAAGACTTTTTAAAAAAGAAAAAGAAATTTTATATTAAAATATTTTTTAAGGTTATATAGAAGAATTAAAATACTATAAGATTAAAGATCTAAGATTATGTTCCTATTTAAAAGTGATAAGTTCTTTTTAATCTTTTTTATATAGGATTTTATAATTATATAATTCCTTAGTTTAGTACGTTTTTATATTCCCAAGGAGATTCAATAGAACGCAAATCAATACTATTACTACTACTATTATTACTACAACCCTCCCTCCCCACAAAATGGTGATCCAGCAAGCGTGGAGGAATTCCATCGTACCAGGATCGTATTCTGATACCTGTAGCTAATCTTAATTGAGATGGTGAATGTTGAAGTCACAGCAGCCACAACAACGTCTTATACACTTCTGCACTTTCACCACATGTCAAGGATTTTGCAGGGCCAGAAAGCTAAAGATTCCAGAAGCCCGAAGGCATTGCAGTGTATGATGGTAATGTTGGTGTTGCTTTAAGAGCGCTACTCCATGTCCCCCAAGATTCAGCATATCCTCTGTAGTCATCATATACCCGAGAATCTCGGCACTTTCGTAAAAAGCTAGTAGGGCTCTTCACGATCAACACACACGTTCTTTGGTGCAAATCGAATCTCCAATTGCGTATTTATCCTTAAAAAGATGGACAAGTGTCTTTTATTAGCCATCTAAACAAATATCTAGAGTGCCAATTCACATACCAGCGTGACCAGTAGCGCTGTCCCCTGCTAGCTTTTTACGAAAGAGTCAAAACCACACGATACATAGTAAGACTTGAGGGCGATGCTCGCAAAGCACACAGGGAATCGAGAAGGGCGTTTTGATGCCATTGATTTAAAGTCCAAATCAAAACTGGCGACGGAGAGGATCGTAAGCGCGCACTTCAAATGATGCTTGCCGCAGAAATCAGACGGAGCAAGGCACAGAATTGGGCGTCACTGGGATCTCGCCGTGATCCATTACTCATTCTCACTTAAAATTCTATCAAGAATAACTTGATATTTGCCGCCAACATTGATGTGCCATGAAGTTCTCTGCACGGCCCGATTCGTATATTCTTGCCGAACACACTCATCGAAACTGTTCGGCTAGATGTTTCGAATGTTCTATATATGTATTCATTTCGTAAAGTGCCTACTTGGAAGGACTAATTAGTTTAGTTGGGCTGCGTAGATTGAATGTTTGGTTCTGAGTCTGCTGCCTCTATAAATGGTTTGGTGGCACAATATTCTTAGCACGGCATTGTACTACTAGCTGTCGGTCCATCACTCAGGTATTCTGCAGACCTCCCATCTACAAGTAGGCTATCTTGCAGCCGTCGTATTCTCGAATTGTGATACGCAAACAAAGCACATCGTCCATCAATACCGAAGTGCAGTCGTGAGTGTCTGGAAAGAAGCATCAGGCATGCACGATCAAGGACTCGGTAAACCAGAGAAACCTCCCTATTCTGCTTTTCAAGTCCACCCGAACTGGTTCCTAGATGTCATGTTCTTGTTCAGAGTATTTTTCTGTCCGTGCATTGTATATTAAAATTCCTTGTCCTGTTACTATTCTGATCAGACACTGGCATACAGTACCATGACGCAGCGAAACATGAGTTTTCTTCCAACAAAGACAACCATGCACCTTTGAGTTCTCGAAATATCTGGCCTGAGTTTCATCTGAATCAACAGTCAAAAGCCTCAGCATAGCCCGACCTTCCCGCCCTCTCAAATAAGGGGCCTCATACCACGGAGAGCCTCCTCCGATCCACCGTATCGCAAACCGTACAACGGCAGTGAAGCCGCGTTCTGCTGCCATCCAAACTATATGTGTGTGGGATCTCCCCATCGCCATCGATCTAGCCATGAGGTCTGCCTCACACAGGGTTGGGCACCAGCCGGATACTGTAGTATGCGGATGTAATCCCACCAGACCTCTGCATATACCTCGGTATTACCTCCCTGGCCAGAGGCTCAGGAATGGGAATTTCACCTCTCCAAAATCTTGAGACATGCGGGGATTTCCAGAACCCAATATATCCTTTTTGATCCCGATATCCCAAAGTCGTAAATCAAATATGTTCTCGAAGAAACAATCTCTTACTTAATCATCACACTTCCTATCAAAGGTCTCGCGTCCCACGATGATCATTCGATGGCAACTTATCCACGCCTCGTATTTTCCACCGCAAAATCGCACACCCGTGATGGAAGAAAATGGGATACGAACGAACGAGAGAAATCTTGCGCACGAGCTTTAGGGATCATCGCGGACAACGTAAATCGTGGGCGGCGTGAGGACCTCAATTATATATAGGGACTTTCTGGCCAAGACTTGAACTATCCATGGATGTGATAATCGCTCGCTGGAAGAGATAAAAGATCCATATCTACACTCGATACTTGGATTAAGGATAAGACGATACGAGGAGCTAGACCTGGATTGCACGGATCGATATACGGAATTGTAAAACGGTTTTGTGACGATGGGGTCATTCCAATGTAACCGTTACAACAGTACTCGAGTAGTAACCTTGCAAACGCTACTACCATGCAGGTGGTCAATATCAGTGATATCGAATATGTAGCACAAGCGATATGGTTTTATATCATCAGAGATTAGATAGTTTATGGTAAAAGAAGGCTTTATTATATATGATGCATTTATAAAGAACGCTTTGCAGCTTTAAGACAAATCAACGAAAACCTTCGCTTAATGATTTGAGAGCATGTCCGCGGTACTTGTAGTACAGTAGGTATTTCTTAAACGACCCGAGTCAATAGCTAGGTAAGGTTAACTTGAAGGAATCATTGTTTACTAGACCTCAGGAGCATTGACCATGAAAGGAAATCGCCAAAAATCTTCGCACAGATCGAACTTCTAATTGCAAGGTTACTTTGAAAGATACTGTAGCAAATACACGAAAGCGCCCCGGAGTATAGAAACAGATTCTGATACTCGTTCTCGTAAGGTTCTCAGAATGATCTTACTCCGCCCTATCATCAAAGATGTCAAGAGAGATTTCATCCGAGTATGCTACGTACATACCCACGACTACTAGTATGATATCGTTAAAAGAGCCTTGATCTCCTCCGCTGACTTTGTATTACCACGGTACCAATTTCAATCACATCTCCTTTGTCAATCGGGAGGCCAAGAACGATTACACAGCTAGCTACTCGTAGTAGCTACCTGGCGTAACCTCCGCTACCGGTCTGCCTAGTATGGGAACCAGTCCCGTACCCCTGAACCAACGTGTGAATCTCAGCCCTAACCATACATACCCAATACTGTATCACCACGGTACCTACTGTAGAGACCACCAGACCTCCGGCCGCAAGCGGCTAAACGCCGCACAGAAAGGACCCCCGCAAAATACAGTACACCCCCGAACCCAAGCCCTGGAATCCGCACTCGCCAACCCTGCTTGTATCGATAATACCGTACCGTACTGTACTGTATCGACGACGCCACCCATCACTCTATCAAGGATCAAGCGATCGCCACCGTGATGAAGTGGCCACTCCATCTACTCCGTCCACCCCACCGCCCCACCGCCCCACCACTCCACATCCACACAGTATCTACAGAGTACAGTACAGTACCATTTAATTCCCACAGCTACAGTAAATACAGCACGCTACAATACGGAGTACAGCAACTCTGCAGTACAGTACTGTACCCATGCCCACACACCAGCAAACCCCAATCCAAGAATTTCGCTCGCGTACAGCACCACGCAGCCCCTGCGCCACGCTTGTCGTCTCCCCTCCCACGCATTCGCGTCATCGCATATATGATATCGCATCCGGGTTCATACTGTACTGTGCAGGGCCTCTCAACAGCCAACCAGCGCTTCTCCCGCACCGACCGCACCGACCGCTTCCAGTCCAGTACCTACCTAGGTACGTACGGCAATCACCAGATGGGCTCAGCGTCATAGGGTAATGTGGGGAGGCCCCAAGAGGATTCAAGAGTCCCGAGAAAGGATCACCACGACGATTCCGTGTCCGTGTCCGAGCCCGGGACTCAGGGAGGGCAGGATGCTCCTTGGGGATACGTAGAGATACGTAGATGGGAAAAATATCTTGTAATGAATACCTATGTAGCAAATAAAAGCCCAGCCCTCACATGTGAATCCCACGGCGTGTGCACGAAAAAAAAAAAGAAAAAAAAAAGATATCCCAGACTCCAAGGCTTCCTTCCCCGGTGCACATACACATAGGAAGAAAAAGAGGGGGAAAGTCCCCAAGGAAGTGCGCTTTTCACAGAAACAAACACGCGCAAACGCCCGCCCACAACTCTGCACGTAACGCCAGATAACCATCGTGAGTCTAATATTCTGTCGCTCCCTCCTCAACCAACTCAATCCCTCCGCAAACTATCAAGCCTGGCCTGCAAATCATCGTCTCCCGGATCCGCAGCAGTGCCCCCACCGCCCCCAACGGCCTGGGCAACCCTTCCCTCCGGCACCGTCGCGCTCTGCAACCCCTGCGGAGTTTCCCCCATGGCCGCTTTCAAATCAATCCCAATCTCCTCCAGGACCTGCTCCACCACTTCTTCGCCCTCTTCCTCGTCTTCCAATCCCGTCACATCGTCAATCGCATCATCCATCATTTCCTGTCGCTGATCCATGATATCATTCTCCTTCTCAAATTCCATCGCGATGCGTTGGAGCGCCGGGAGATTCATGCTGCGGTTCATACTGCCTAGAACCCCCGTGGCCCCCTTCATCGCTTGCATCATCTGTTCATTCGTTCGAACCGTCTATTCCCAAAACAGATTTAATTAGCCCATGCCCATCCATCCATCCATCCATCCATCCTTTCCCTTCCCTTCCCCCTCCCACCCTCAACCCCCCCGCGCCCCAGAGAAAGCCAAAAACAAACAACCTACCTGAATCCTCAAACTAATCGCCTGCAACTGCGTGCGCATGCTATAAAACTTCTCCACGTATCTCCTCGTGCGCACCAAATCCTTCGCCTGGATCTTCGCCGCCCCATCTGCCCCGCCTTCGCGCTCTTCTTGATCTCCTGAATCAGCTTCTTCTCCTGATTCTCCAACTTCGTGCGCTCGCGGTCGAGCTCCCGCTGCGTCTTTTCCAGCGACCGCTGGTGCTTGCGCAGCCGCTCCGCCGGCGTCATGCGCTTGCCAAAGGCCCATTCGACGATCTGGCCGAGAGATGCGTTAGTGGGGGCTGCGTGGAGGGGGGGTGGAGGGGGGTGGTACGTTCATGCTTGCGGATGCGTGTCTGTGGTTATGAGGAACGAGGCGCGGAGTGCGACGTGGAGGTGTTTGGGTAAGGGGGGAGAAGTAAGTGTAGGTGATTTGACGTTGTGTTCTGGGTACCTGCGCAAGTCCTCATCTGGTAATGGTTTGGTGCTCGTTTCCAAGGTTGACTCGTAGCCTTGGAGCTTGGCAGCCTTGGCCCACTACTCGCCTTAATATCAAGGCATGTAAAATTGATAGGCTTCGCATCTCCGACATTCGCCAAGGTCATCGGGAGAAATTTCCAACATGCTCACCGGGATTATATTCGCCTGCAAAGGTCATTGGGGCGCATATCACATCTGTGCCTTCAAAAAAGCATATTACTTTGCTTGTCATTATACGAAGTAGAGTAAGTGGAGTGAGGTGTCCGAAGTAGCTAGGTACGCCATACATTCAATACTAGAGCCTACGACCAACGCCACTCATATTTTTCATTTTCCACACCCCTTCCCATTCGTCTCCTGTTTCACTAAACCATCCCATATCGTCTTCAAAGATTGCCCAAGAACGCCATTTTTTGTTCGTCTCAAAGAAGTAGTCATCACCAGTAAACGAAAAAGAGATATAGGGGTATAACAAGAATCTAAGCATCATATGCAGCCGCTACTCCTGGAGCTGGCCCCTCCAAATCCACACTCTCAACGTTATTTCTGATCTCCGCGCTTTTATTGATCAAGTTGCCAAAGTACTTTCTGGCAACTTCGCTTTCGCCTCTAATCTTTCTGGTCTCTTCACGCTTGGTTCCCAGTTGTTCAACTGAACGTTGAAGACCAACACGAAGATTATCGGCAGGGAATCGAAGAACCTTGCGTACTGATGATGAAATACGATCACTGTTGGAGTGTACGTAGTCGATAGCGGCAAGTTGAGAAGATATCTTCGAGGATAGACGGTGAGGAAGTGATTGAGGGATTTGGTTTAAGACATAGTAGGCTGCGGCAATAGCTAGAAAATTGTTAGTATGGAAACGAAGGTTATATTATCATGTGAACATACCTCCTGCGATGATTCCTGGCACGACCAGTCTACGCAAGTTATTGTTACCCATAATCTTTGCAGCAGACATAGCACCATCAACCCATCCAAAGCCACCAATTGCACGACTACCAACAACAGTCGCAACAGTCATTGCCATACCAGTTCCGGCCATCTTTTCCTGTCGTTGAAGTAAAGTAGAGAAATCGAAGAAATCCCATAACTCAGTCTCAATGTCAAGATGCTTGGCAAGAATATCACGCTTGCGTTTGAACATGATATCGCTTCTGAAGCTCAAGTCTGTGTACTCATCACCAAGATGTAGGATGCCCAGTTGCTTGATTTGTGTTACACCATCAACCGTTTTGCGACGCGCATGTTCTTCACAAGCTGAAACAGTAGCAGAGATTTCAGACATGATAGCCTCCTTGATGTCATCTGCATATTGAAAGGCACCGAACAGACCTGGATACGGAATCCCAAGATCACCTTCAGCTGTTCTTGCGATAGTACCATTAAGCGTCGAGCGAGTGTAATCGTAGATGTTTTTGCATGTTGCTTCAATGGTTCTATCGATATCATCACTCACTTCAGCCTTCGCCTTCTGAGATGCCTCAAGCATCGGTTCAAGGTCTGCCAGTTCTTTAGTAACACGATCCAGCTCTGACTGTGCAACCTCTGCATTGACAGTGGCAAGACTTTGAATATCACTCAGGACATTTAGCAAGTAAGTCTTAGCTGGTGCCAACTTGGATCTGGCTCGTTTCTCGAGGACGAATCGACGCAGCGATTGTTCCAAAAATCTCAAAATCCCTAATCTTCTCCTTGTCTTTGCCTTTACCATTTCCTTTATGATCTGAGCCATCGTCAAAGTCTGGTCCATCGCCTCCACCTCCACTAGAGCTACCACTTCCGCCACCACTTCCACCCGGTGGGCCGGGAGGACCAAGTGCAGCCGTAGGAATGGCATTACTCGACACAAAGTGAACCAGTTCGGAAGACTCCTTGAAGGTTCTAGGACTAAGACCTTGAATTTGCTCCAAAATCATCTTCTGGCATCGTTCCTTGTCCCGAATGTTATCATATCCATTGACAACCATAAAAATATATGCCTTCTCCGCTGCCGCTGCCCAGATAAATTCTCGCGCAGTCTGTGTGAAGTGGTTGGCTGCCGAAACAACAAAGACAACGACATCAATTTCTTCTTGTCGAGCAAACACTGCAGTCGTCTTCGTAGTATCCAGATTGAGGCCAGGCGCATCGATAATCGCAATATCCACGACCCCATTATTCAGTAAGGATTCATCAATGGTGCGTACGTCCTTAACATAGACCTTGCATTGCGTGTAGGTATCGTTATCAAGAACCAACTGTTCTAGATCTTGAATCGTATAAACGTCGTAAGTGCTTTCATCATGTCGATCGTAGGTGGCCTCCTTGTGTACTGCATGGACCTCCTCAATTCCTCCATTTTCCCTCGCATCCAAAACCTCACAGAAAATGCTCGTACACGGTTGTTGATCCTCTGGCAGGATCTTTCTTCGCAGAAGTGCATTGCAGAAGGTCGATTTTCCAGTATTCAAATCTCCCGTTACCAATACTTTACTCGAAGAGTCCTCAATGCGTTCCCTCAATGAAAGTAAATGATTTATGCTTGAACTGATTTTTCCATCAAGTAAAGATGCGATCGAAGCCTTTTCCAGAGAATGTACCAACTCGGTTTGATGTAAAGCCCCCAATTTCAAGTCTAGCTTCAAGATAGAAAACTCCTGTGCGATTTGTGGCGTTACGAGTCGAGGCTCTGGGGTGGTTCTTGATTCCGCCGCCTGACTTGACTCTGCGTGGCTACCCTCACCAATAGATGTCATAGCACGTCGCACTTGTCCAGGACGGGGTTCAGGTGTTGATGACCTGATGCCGGTTTGTGTATGTACCAAGCCTGGTCGTGGATCCTGTCGGTTGTGTTGAGCTTCATCACGTTGAACAGAGGGGTAAATTGCTGGCCATTGTGCGTTCATTTCCTGCAGCGACTTTAACGTTTCCACCACACGGTTGATTGATCTGCCAAGGGTGACACGATGTTGATTGTACCATAACTGATGAATAGCATTTGCCTGCGATCGTCTCTCGTTCTCGGAAGCTTCGTTCGATAGCCCTCTAGGAAGAGGAGATGGTTGAGGTGTAGGCCTATCCTCGGTCAGTGTAGGATTCCATGATGGAAAGCCGTTTGCGCCGTCGCCAGCCACACTGCCTCCATACCCGGAGTCGTGGTCGAGGAGTGCTTGGAGTCTCGCAGCACTTTCGGGTGCACTTCCCGGCCCAACTGTCATATATTGCGGTCGACCACCATTTGGAGTGTTGTTCTGAGAAATGTCGCCCGAACCTGGTTGTCCACCTCTACCCTTTCCCTTTCCTTTTCGATTATTTTGACTCATGATTTATATGATGTCGACCATTCGAAAATCAATATCAAATTATTCCCTTGAAATGGTGTGACTTGTTGTTGATGGGCATGAAACTTTGAAGGCGAAATTCGCATGAATCTTCCTTAATTCATCTGCTCGGCAATTTGAAGCGCGTGGGGGTCCATTAAATTCATCCATGATGCTTATTGGTCAAAAGTATCCTTGCTTACCATGACGACAACAAACTTCATCAGAATTTTTCAAAAAACATTGACACTACTGGATGAAATTTCAAATATGGATCCAGTTGGTATAGCTTCAATTAAGATTGATCGAGTCCATATCCACATCCAAATCCAGTATCAGTACTGTCTTTGTGATTCGTGATTTAGCAAATCCCGAATTATAATCAGATGCAAAATGCACAGTGAGAAACATTGGATTCTTCACGTACCAAAATTAACCTAATTCAACGTGAATGAATGTCCAGCCGTTGTTTTACCATCCTACTTGTATAAATCATCATTATGCTATGTAAACCATTCATTAAAATTATCATACATCAATCATGATTGTGACATGTCAGTCCTACCATCTATCATCTCAATATTCTCGTCGCAACATTACATCAAGTATAGCCATAATATGCCCCCGTCCATATGTCAATAACATAATATCAACTCCTTTTACATGAATAACTTCCGAGATATAAACAGCTGATCCCTAACTATCTCTTTCCTCTCACAGGACTTTGTGCGAATCTAATACCCCTGCTGCGTACAGCTGGTGGTGGCACTCTCGGTGTATCATCATCATCACTATCGCTCTGTACGCCTTCTCCAAGCGCAGCTTCTCGTCTCCTCTTTTCTGCAGGGGTTTCTCTCTCTTCGGGTGCGATGTTACTAACCGGAGGAGATCGTCCTCTTCCCCGTCCTCTAGACCCTTCTTCTTCCTCTTCTTCTTCTTCTGCCACATCTACTCCTTTCAAAGCGTCTTGCCTTCTTCTCCTTTCCGCAGCCGTCTCGGGCACATCATTGCTACTTTTCGCCACACTGTTCTTAACGGTCTCCTGCGCATCAAGTTCTGCGCCTTGCTTCTTCGCCATTTGTTTCCCAATCACTCGCGCAGTTTGCGCACCAGCAGCGAGCTGCGTATCTTGGGCTTCGAACAGGCGTGAACTTCCTTGCGTTTTATCACTGGCGTCTCTCCTTGCCAAGTCCTTCATCGCCCTAGGTGCATCACTTCCTTGGACAATTTCACTTCTTGCTTTAGGATCTAGACCTTGGATCTCTTTTAAGAAGTCCTCTTTGGTTAGACGGCGCCCTGCTCCTCCAATAGTGAAGCGAATACGACGATCATCATCTTCCTCGGTCTCTTTATCATCAGCATTGGGTGTGTTCTTGCCGAAGTTCCAGGTACCCATTCGTGCTATGCCTTGGCGGGATGGTTCTCCTTTTGTAGCATCTGCTTTAGTAGAGTTCTCTGGCTTATAACCGCCAAGTCCTGTCCATGTACCCATACGGTTTATCCCTTGGCGCACAGCATTCTGCTCACCATTTTTGGGAGTTCTACTGTTGGAATCAGGTGGTAATTCGTAGGTCTTGACAACTTCTCCGTCTTCGTCTTCTACAATAATCTGTGGAATTTGTGTTAGCAATATGGTCACACCAGACACATAGAGGGGAATATTACAGATCGCCCATACTGGTAGGCCAGAGCTGGGCCTCGAGTCTTGTGATGCTCCTTCCCCTTCTTTTCCTTGGAACTTTCTCCCGCATTGTATTCCTTGGCCTCGTCCTTGTTGCGCCAAACGCCCATTATCTTCCCAAACTTCTGATATGCTTTCTCTTTCCCTTGCTTGATATCCTTTTCAAGATTCTCAATTCCCTCCCCTGACTTTGCCCCATGCGGACTTTTTGAGGTTTGTAACACATCGCCATCTTCGTTTTCAATAATAATATGGTCACCTTCATCATACACCTCGGCCTTCTCAGGGTTGCGTTGGGCATCTGACATGTGGTGATCACGTTTCTTTTCCTTCTCGCCGTGATGCATGATTTCTTCCATTTCTGGATCGTGTTGGATTTCTCCAAGTTCACCTTCATTTACCTCGTCATCTATATTGGCTTTCTCGTTATCTGGTGAAGACTCGCCTGGGGTTAATGTGTCGGACGTTTGTTCATTCGAGTAATCACGACTTCTTCGAGCGGGATAAATAGCGGACTCGCTGATGGGGCCGCCGGGGCCTACCCCATCATCCCACTTCTTCTTTCTGCGTCGTGGAATCAACGAAGATGGGCGACTATTGGCTCTACTTGGATTATCTTCTTCCTTTTGACGGCGCAAGAAGCCTCCCGGTATCCCTCCGGGGGGTGGCAAAGTACCTGGTGGTAGCTCATCCAAATTTAGATCATCACCGTCAGTTTCCGATCCCACCGTCTTTGCTTGAGATCTTGAAGTCGATGAGATACGGGGGAGACGGTTCATCCAAGTAGGCCCATCATCCCCAGCTTGGGTGTAGGACATGGTGAGTGTCAAGGTGTTGATGTGTTTCCCGAGGGTGAAGACGGCAATGGAGGAACCGTGTACAATGATGGAAGAGATAACAAGGAATGTTACAATCGGCCAAATTGCCGTTACCAATTCCCAGTTCGGTGCATTTCGGTCAGGGTAATCAGTCAATGGTGTTGTACTATCAGTCTCAAGCTCGGCTCTTGCAAGAATAGCAACAAAGATAGCACCAACTCCAATGGGACCAAAATGACCAGCAAACAAAGCTTCTCGCCAGGTTTTAATGTCGGGTATCATAGGTTTGAGCGCCATCATGATTGGTATACGCCGGAAGAAAATGACCAAAATAGCAATGACAGCAAGTCTCCATGGTGTAGTCCCGATTTCCGCGTCATTGAACTGCTCCCATGGAATGATTGTACCCAGGTAGACAAAATATGCCAAATTGATAAGCAAATCTATGACGTTGGAGACATGGGATTCTTCTGTTTTCTGAGTAAACCAACCGTCATTGGAGAAGCCAACGCCTGCAGCGAAGCCCACGAGGAGATCATCAACTCCAAGAATACTCCCTGAACCTGCGCAGAAGAGGGCAAGGACGAAGTAGAAGACGAGAAAGCTCTCTCGGTCGACTAAATCATGTCTTTCCGCGTATTTGATTCCGTGTCTGCCAATATAACCGACGACGAAACCAAAAACAGCACCAAAAACACACTCGTAGAGGACGGTTACGACAAGAAAGTCAAACGTAACCTCTTTAGCATCGAGGTGAAATCGAATCAGATATAAAGAAAGGTAGATGAATGGGAATGCCATTCCATCATTGCATCCTGACTCGGCAGACAAAAAAGATCTCTCAAATGTTTCGGCACTCGCTTTGCGAACTTTCCTTTTCCAACCACGGAACTGGCGAGTACAGGATCGGTAGCAGTCACACATGCTGCAACACAAAGTCCCTGCAACCAGTTTAGGGGTGGGATCAGCCACCAAATGAAAAGGCTTGTGATCAACCATCCAAAAGTCATCACAGGTAACAACAGAAAGATCACACTCCTCCAATGTTTCTCCATATAATGCCTGGGCAATTCGACCCGACAGCGAAACATTGAACAACAAGGACAATACGCGAGAATTCTAACGTGATCTGATCGGTGTTGCCCCAAGTGTCGGGATTAATCAAGTTGGCGGCATGCGGGCCAAAGATAATACCACAAATGGTGGCAACGGTGGCTTCACCAATATACATACGCTCCTTGATGAAGGAGGAACACAGCATAAACAATGAGGTGAAGCCACCCAAGATTATGTAAACCAAGTGAGGTTTATTGATGGAAAGGTGATCCCAAGCCATCTTGGCTGTCTTGAACGGTTGTCGATCTGTACGGGATATGTATTAGAACAACGGCAATCGATATCGATTGCTATCGGTATTGGTATCGTATTCGCGAGAGCGATGCTATCACCCACTATCGTCAATGGAGGAGTCGAAGAGGGATCGCTCAATCTGTTATATTTTCTCTACTTGTTAAACCCCAATCAGTCGATTCCTTCAAGAGGATTGCGTGATGTCGCAGCATTCGAATTCTGGTTGCGCCCAGTCGCCGCTCCCGACCTCCTCTATTAATTTTTATGTTCGCTGTCCTCCCATTCAGTCTCTTGATAATGATCGTAGGACCGGTAAAATTATACGATTAGGTTTCGCAGATGTTGCTCTCGAGAGAAGAAGTATTTCCGAAGTGGAAAAGAAAGATTGAGGGAGTAGAATGAGTGGTGAGGAAGAAATCGGGTGAAAAGATGGTGGTGGTGATGGTGGTGGTGGTGGTGGTTCTTGTTGTTGCAGGTGTTGTTGTTTACTTTCCACTATCTGCGCGATTGAATTTAATCCAAGAATAATAATTCAACAGGGCAAGATCTTAAGGAGCCTCCACTTCTCCAGGTGTTGTTATGATAGAGTGATCAAAAGCAAGTTTTCCTTGAAATGAGCGATAATGATGATACTTACTATCCACTTATTAAACAGTTGGGAAGAATATATATATTATTGTGTGATTTGGTTTGCCAAGTAGAAAAGTCTTGGGACTGAAAGTTCTTTGGTGCACTCCGTACAAGTAGAAGGCATACGGCGTAATGGGATATTTGAGTACTTCTGGTATAAAGTTATCGAAGGAAAAGAAGAAGAAGGACAAACATGATTGGTTCCATGTTCATCTCTAGAATCTACGGGTACAGAGTGCATGTACGGAGTACAGAGTGAGGTATGGCCATTGCCAGGTGCCATGTAATGCAGGGATCCATGGATGGACGGAACCAAGGTATGTACAGTAAGATACTAAGATGTCTTTTTAAGATTTATTATTATTCAGATACAGCAGATGATAACCTTGATTGCATGGATGGCATTCATTTGGCAAAAGCATCCATGGATCTAATCGATGGATGCCCAGTGGCCAGGTCGGGTGTGATTGATATATGCCTACCTAGGTAGGTAGGTATATAAATATATGATATATATCCAGATGTATATCTAATATAGATATCATGGATAACCATGGATAGGTATATACTGTATATATGTTTTTATATTTTTCTATATTAACATTAACATATATATATTGCAGTATTAGATCATAGGCATATCCATGTTTCATCCTTTCCCTTTTCATCCTCCTCCCTCCTCCCTCCTTCCCCCTTCCAGGTTCTACTTTCCACTAGACAAACCTAGGCTAGTGTCGTCTGCCTACCTGCTACGTGATTGGCTCTTGATTGAATCAAAAGTCAAAGTCAAGCCAAATATGAGATGGGATGAGAATCATGGGATGACATGAGATGACATGCGAATCAGATGAAATGAAATAAGTGAAGATTTACTCACCCGTTGTATCCGTTCACAGTACAACCACAACACATGATATGGCCAACCAGCCTTTCATAAATTATGGCCAGGACCAACCACCTAGGTACCGAGCATATTCGATTGATGATTCTACAGTATTATCCTTATCCATATCCAAATCCATATGCGTATCCATGTCCTTCCATATGCGTATCCATGTCCTTCCATATCCGCATCCACTCTCTCCCACCCTCGCATTCACGGATGGAGAAAAAACAATTCATGTTTACCATTTGTTTTGTCTTGTACTGTACTGTACTTGTACTGTATACGACATCCATACGTCACTTACCCTAGCAGCATTAGTAGCAGATATGCCCTTGTAGGCCAAGTCATCTCACTGATTGGTCGACTCACCTCTTTTCTGCCAAGCCTTACAACTTGGCGGTGAAAATTCTCCATTTTAACCCCACTCTCCGTCTCCATCCACTCCACACATACAATCTTCATAAGACCGACGGCCCGAGAGCTTTAATGCAACTCCCAAATACCATACAGCAGTAGTAGTACTCCGTACCAAGATACTGTATACCGTAATAAATACATGTATATAGCTTATACTATCCAGTCCTGCCTCTCCCCAGCCATTCGGTTAAACGGTTGTTTACGGAGGAGAATATTGCCATGTTCTGTTTTATTTCGACCACCATCTACCTGCCTACTCTGTACAGGAGTAAGATGTCCACGGGTCCCGAAAGACACTTCCATCCATCAGAGCACCCACCGCTGGTTGTGTACACTATACAGTAGCCTTTTTTCTTTATTACTACAAGTACTGTACTAGTATTGAACACCCAAATCTTCAATCAAATGCTTCCACCCCTTCCCCCCCCCCTTTCCCCGCCACGCCACGCCACGACTTTCGTGATAGTTAGATCTCATTTGCGGCTTGCCGGCATACACAAAGCCTGATAGCTTTGTCAGGCTTTCTAGTCTGACTGAGAGAGCGCCTCGCTGCAGAGTGGCTCGTTCAACCTTGAACATTTGCTTATACTGTAGTAGTAGTTCTGTACACTGATCTCGTGATGATTAACCTTGTCCCCTGACCGCTTCACTATCTTAAAAGGTCAAACCTACAGTATGGGCTTCTTGCTACTAAGTTGCTAGTGAGCCCAACATATCCCGTGCGGCTGGGAATGTAGCTACCGTAACAGCCGAAGATCCTCTTGACATCCAGCAACTCGAACGCCAACATCTGACGATCCAAATTGGCCCCTTTGAAACATCATACGATGTCCTGTTCTTCTCGATGAAGTACTTTGCTGTAATTAAAGGGGCGACATCAACACTGTCTTCAACTCTTACAGGCATAAGGGCCGAGATGGTTCTCGGCACTTCGCTACTGTCTTCTCTATACTCCTATACATCGGACCTTATCATCTACAGAGTACCGGCAACCCACCCTCTTCTTTCTGGTTTGAAATCTGGGTGACCTTGCTATACACTATTCAGGCACAATTCATCGATCATTGATCTAGAATGGGTTCTTTTTGGCTGCAGGAGGCTGTAGAAAGCCCTCGATGGCGTCCTTACAAGAGCTATAGACGAAGTTGGGTCCCAAAACTTTGCCTGCTTTCCGAGGCGGCATTTCATCGCATTGTCTTCGATCCAATATCCAAACCATACACCGGATGATGTTGTTTTCTTATCTCCCATTCACATCCTGACAAGAATATGTGCACTGGTAAGTTAGAAAGAATACCGACTTTTCTTCTAGAAGGTTTATCGCCATTTATGGCACCAGATCTACTAGGCAGATATGGGCTGTATGTATGACAACTTCGTCCAACCTGATCGGCAATCAAGAAGTACAGAGTACATGCGGCTAATAAAAATGGGACTATACTTGGAAGGTCGAATCCATCCATCCATCCATCCATCCATCCATCCATCAGCATACATTCATTCGCCTTTCAACTTACTAGGTTCATTTGATGTAACAACACGAGGCTTCATATTTAGCGCATATAAGACGAGCTAGCTGTCTAGCAGATGCCAGTAGATGATACAGCACTCCGTAGACCCAAAAGATTAGCAGCTCTAGGACCTGAAATAACTGTACGTACATATCTAGGCACAGTAAGGGTTTTTTATAACCTCCGATGGTAAAATTGTCCGACGAATTCATGCAGTACCAGTACTTCCTTGGCCAAACATGTACTCGTATAGATGGACAGGATGAGCATACCTCTACCAGAAAGCGGTAGAATGTTCTCCTTCAAGTTTCAACTCTTTGGTTGCATGACTCGAATATGTATGTCGTTCAAGAATCTCCTCTATTCCTAATTGGGAACGAGTAAGATGTTAAAAATAGATACATAGACTGAGGAATGAAAAGCGACTCTTAAGGTTCTGGTTTCTAGATAGTTCTACCTGGAAGTACTACTGTGGTATTTTCAATGAGTGATTATGTAATCGTGAGATTTGACCAATTTTATTTTGCCTTTTTTCCACCGCCCACAAATGCCCTGATATTTTTCGAGCTTCGAGTTACGTTGACTGACTGACCGATTGACTGACTGACTGACTGTACGGTACCTAAGTTCTACCTAGGTCCTCCATTGAAACCTTATACTCAAGGTACATCTATCAAATCAAGTCAAGTAGCTTGTTCATCAGATGCCTTTAACCGTTGCTGATATTTTGTTCAATGAGCAAGCAAATCACAACTTCTCAAAGACTCTTGGTGAGATAAAACGAACAACTCTTTCTATTCACAATCGGCTCCGATCGATTCTCGAAGATGCAGAATTTGCAACGTCCGTCGCAAATGCCTATCATAGGCCACTCATAGCAAATGAGAGATGTGGTAGTTGGTATATTGATCCCAATAAGAAGGGAGGGAGTGCCTACTTCAAGAGCACAGATGGTCATACTGGCGTTTGGAAGTTCAGTTCGCGAAGGTTGAACTTACACCTGTTAGAGATAATTGGTAACCATGATGGGTTTGTACACAGCTGATTCATATTGGGCTACAAGCTGAACTTACTATGCAGATGTATAATTGTGGATTCTACTAGACGGGGGAAACGTTAGTTATGCCTTGCATCTGTAATTATTTCCCCGCGGTTTACTAATCATATAAAGGTATGCCTGATGCATTGAGCAAAACAATACCAATATGGTGTTGTGTACTGAATCGCGTCTTCTTCCCTAATCATCCAGTTGCCCATCAGCTTTATGCTCCACCCCAAGTGGTTTCCAATTCAGAGCAGGCTCAAATGTCGAATCTGATCCCCCAATTTGTGAGAGCATTTCAAACGCTCAATCTACCTCTTGAAACCTTCCGAGATAGAATCCAAAAGCCGATCAGACCAATTTGGGTGACTCCAGAATCACATTTCTCCGAAACCAGCAATGTTTTTGAAGACTTTCACCCAATCATCTGTTGCACGGTTTCGCGAAGAGTTTCTGGGGGAGAGGTTAGTGAAGGGGGTTACATCCAAGGAGCAGGAGATGATACAGAAAATTGGGCTCACGGGCTTACTCCAAATGTTTTCTGGGCGAATCAGCAAATTTTGCTGGAAACATCCGAAGAAGTTTTACCCGAGCTCATCGAGACATTAATCGGTCAACCGGGCTCATCACTGGGATCTAGTGACAAATCGCGTCTTGTAAAGCCTACTTCTTGTCTTTCTATTTCAACTATAGATGTCGTTCCACCTATAAACAATAGTGTCGGTACTTACACTATTGTGCTCCTGCCGAAAGTTACTCCTAAGGATACATGGCAGACTTCTCCTTCGCGAATCGATGTAGGCCTTGGGTCCAAGAAAGTCGGTAGCAAGAATCTCCGCGCAGCGCTTAAAGATATCTCTGAGTTTTTTACCAGGATCTTGAAAGAGTTTACTTCGAAGGCAGTTACCAGCGAGCAAATTCAGATTATTGTGGCGTGCGAATCTGGGCAAGATCTCTCAGTTGGGGTTGCGCTGGCTTTGCTCTGTCTTCACTTCGACGACAATGGCAGTTTGAAATTGGTGACTGCAGAAGACCATCCCTCCATTAACAAGGACTTCATCCGACAAAGATTGACTTGGATATCAACGTCGATGCCGGATGCAAATCCAAGCCGAGCAACTCTACAGAGTGTGAATAGTTTTTTAATGTCACCTTAAAATTTTTGCTTAGAGAAGATGTGAACATCTGCGGATAATGTTATGCATTGATTGACTGACTGAATGAAGTGCTTTCCCTTGTCTTATCACCAGCGAAGAATAGAAGCCTGTATCAACACATGTAAACTCGTGACAAGTTCAAGATTCACAGGGGAAAACATAACGCCGCGTCATGACGTTACCCATTGGCATAACCGGGGTCGATCCTTTCGCTTAAGCAAGATTAGGGGTAACATAATCAACAACAGTCCCCCGTATTCGGAATCCCCTACCACAAACTCCTTTCACACTTTTGAATCTCTTTCTACATTCAAGAAACTACGAATCTCCCAGATGGATCGGATCATTTAAGATATCAAATCATCTTGACTGGACTCGATCATTCAAAAACACCAAATCAACCAAGCAAATTTCTCGAGTCATTCATCATCATCATCATCATCATCATCATCATCATCGATGATCTCACCTTCGAATCTCCCCACACCTCGCATCTCCCCCGAAACAAAAACACTTCTTCCCCTCCCACACCCGCTTCTCGTCTCAATGCCCCTGGATCCTCTCAAACTACCACGACGATCCCTCACCCCGCAACCGCAACCGCAACCGCATTCGCAACAAAACACACCCATCCACCCATTGTGCCCAGCCCATACATATACATACATACATACATACATACATACATGCATACATACATACATACATACATACATACATACATACATATATACATATATACATACATACATACATACATACATACATACATACATACATACCTTTTCTGAGTCCCCACACCAAATAGCGCAAACATAACACCATCTATCCTCCAACACATCAAAGATGACAGGCACATTGCCACAACATCACATACAACCAGCCATCGGGATTATATCTCTCAACGGCATGTCAACAAGGGGGTTAATGCCACTTGAGATGATATTGATATTTTACTTTTTTTTTTGTTTCTTTTGATCTCGAGCTTGGCTTGTTGGTTTGGGTATGTTGCGATGGGATTACTGTTTGGGTTGGTGTTTGGAGTTTTGGCTTGTTTGGAGGTATTGGGGTGGTTTGTGTGTTTGGTGGTGGTGGTGGTGGTGGTGGTGGTGGTGATGATGATGTTAGGGTTAGGGCTGGTATTCGAGGTATTTAGCCTCTGAAGTGATTAATCAACAGGCGATGATGAGGAAAGGAGGCGGTTTCGATGAAATTGGGGGGGGGGGGGCAAGGGGTGGAAGCACTTCTTTCAGGAAATGGGATGCTTCATCTTAACAAAGTACCATGGGGAGAGCGATTTATTTTCTGACAAACTAAATGTCGATGTTGATGGTATCGGTGGAGCTGACGATGATCAAGCGACGTGGCCGCAATTGAAGAGTTGAAATACCCGGAACAGAAAATGGTGTACTACTATTCCAAAGCGCATATAGCGACCATCTGAGCTATATTGTGAACCTCGGGTAATATCGCAAAGATCTGCTGATAGAGACGCTTGGAGCTCTTCCTGCTATATGCATAGATATATGCCATGGCAAAAGGGGAGGGATTCTGGAATGTGCGGCATAGTGTTGTAAACGTGGTACTTTGGGGGAAGCAGTGGGTTTATCATTCTCTTCGATCCCTTCGCCTAGGACCTGCGCAGTGGACGGAATACTTCATACATTCTCTGATCTTCTCCGCGATCCCAAACTCGCTCTGATGTCCTTCGATGGATGATGGGATGATCGTCTGCGGTGCGGTATCACGCTTGGGATATTGCCTGATGCTGATCCTTGAGTTGAAGTCTGCGTTTTGTTATCAGTGTATGTCGCGACTTTACGACTAATCTCGACTCTCTCAAGCCCATGCTGCTAAGATCGTGGTTGAATGATGGGTACTGCAACTAGCAGTACTAGTCAACGACGGGGGTGATATTAATGAAAATGGTGAACAACGGGGTGCGTGAAAGAATTTGGCGACATATCTCAAAACTTCATGCTTATTTGATGCATGTTTGGGGTTGATTACAATCGTGGAGGATGATGATGATGATGATGATGAGCTGGCTTCATGTTTGGGGGATTGGTGGAAAGGGCTGTTTGGGGTTTGCGATCTATCAGGTATCAAATGCTTGCTCGTCCGGGGCTTAAAGTTCTGCAGTGTCTATACGTATGATGATTACGAAAATGATAATGATAAGAGGTCATACGATGGAAGACAAGATTAGAGATGTGATAAGGATTGCTTGGATGATGACGTGAAAGCACCAATCGCGAATATGAGGACAGTGATTAGCAGTTCTGGAATGGTGGAAGAGAGGTTGCGGCTCAAGAGGCTGAGAACTTTATCCGTGTGTTTGGTGATGTGGAAGAAAGAGATGGGTTTTTGATTGTGCTGAGCAGGAGGCAGGTCATGGTAGAGGGTGCACGTGGTGCAGAATGGAAAATCGTTCAAAGTAGAACTATAGAAGTATGAGGGTGAGTATGGCGATTATTTGACCGTGTGAGAATGTCTAGATGGTAGAATATGCTGGTTGACTTACTTGGCAACGTTGGTAATGATGTTGCTACTGGTGTTAGTTTATAACCTGATCTAACTTTAGAGGACCTGGGGTTTTAGCGCGCACTCGCGTAAATTGGGACGGGAGAAAATTAACTGAAAAGTTGCAGAAGCACCGGCTGACAAACCATCAAAACTATCCACGCCGAGACAATCCTCACCTCAGATTCGCAGCAGGATATTTACTCATCGCCTAATTCTTAATATGCTGATGGATACCAGTCGCAGCATTTTGTCTTGTCGTATCATCTTTCCTAGAGAACCGATATTCTGGTTATATACCAATGATCTACTGTATCACTCTTGTTTTCTACTGTAGCTTACAATTTGTACAGATAGTAGAAAGTGTTAAAAGCGTCCAAATCGAAAGGTCTTTGGAGTAATCACTATATGAGCTTCAAAATCCTGATATACCACTTGTACTTTTCAATCCCATTTCAACTCTTTAACTTTATTCCATTTTAATATCACTAACTTCACTTCAATACTATCAACTATAAATCAATAATGGCAAGTACGATCTTATCATTATCAAAAGTAAATTCCTTCAAGTTATTCATTAGTTCTAGAACTAAAGTACCTTGCTTTTTCAACTTCGCTTTCTCTCCCCTATTCCACCGCATTTCCCCTTTCATAATTATTATAATAATGTATCGTCCATTTCAACTCTGAATTACTTCCAGAATAAGAATAACAACGATGATACTAATAATAAACAGTAACAGCAACAATAACAATAACATCAATAATAAAAAGCTATAATATGCTTGAATCCAGTTGAAAAAACCAAACTCGATGAGCCAAGCTTAACAAACCAAACTCTCAAACGAAGGATTGTCAATATTACCTCTTGTTTACATCAATAATACTATCAAGACCCCAAACTTCTCTCAATCTCATTCCTTTTCTAACTACATACCAAGAAAGATGTAGCTATATGCTCTACGCGAATGTCACAGAATTGGTACCATAGGGCTGCAGGGCTGGGATCCGTATTCGACCCAGATATTTGACTTTCAGATTACTGAGGGGCGGGCTACTTTAACCTTAGTTTGTATTGAAGATTTTGTAGATGTGTGTCTAATAGTGTCTACAAGTATACTCGAGTAGTGAACCTTATGTTTGCAAAGCCCCGGAGACCTATATTACCGTTTGAAACAGGACTACAGTATTATCCATGATGATGGGAGGATATTCAATTCATGACAGAATCCTGATCAGTCGATCATCTACCACTCAATACATCAGAGATTATCGACTGTGTAATTTATAATGATAGGCCATCTTTTTTGTTTTCCTTATTCTCACCATGAGAGAGAGTATCAGGTATGTATAATACATACGCATACCCTAAACCCCAGGATATCTAAGGAATCCCTTCAAGGAATATTTATTGTATCCCCAAGAAACCAAGCAGAGTGATATTTTATCAAAATCCAAATTTACCTCGTGCACACCCCCGCCGTTCCCCCAACCCCGATCATCCCCTCGTCTACTCCCACCCCCTCGAGACGATCTCCCTAATCGCATCAAATCCTTCCATGTATCACGCCGCAACCTCAAAGATACACCCACCCCCCGGGCTCTTCACACGCACCCCACAACTATGCATGCCATCAGCACTCGAAAGCGCATCATGATCCCAAAACGCAAGATGACGAGCCCCCAGTGATCAAGATAGCGTGCCACCTAACCGTCCCAGCAATGAAGGCAATGACAGCCCACAATCCAGCAATCGCGAGAACAGACACCCACGCACCCACCAACACCACGCAAACCATCACGACAACGACCCCAACCGGAAATCGCACGCGGCGCAAAAATCGCGCTCCCAGGTGAACCCCCCCCCCATCCCCAACCTCGGATGCGCTTCAATCTCATGGCGGCAATCCCAGGGCGAAGCCGGTGATTCTGCGCAGGGTTTAGACGATCACGAGGTAAGATGCATATGAGCGAGGCTTGGGCCCTCGCTCTAGCACCAAGGCCAAGGCTGGAAGACGCCCAGGTTACAACCCGAACATGGCTGACCGCACACTGGCGCACCGACAGACCACCTGCTTGCTTACCGTGAGCAAAACAAGCATCCCGAATTGACCGTCGTCATTTTCTCGCCGGCGCCCGCCAACCGCCGGCTCGCACCCTTCGTTGACTAGATTGCAGCAGAGGCGCTGTAGGGTGCATGGGCGGTGTGATGACAAAGCGAAGACTCAGAACTGTGAGGGAGGGCTACAGATAGATCTTATCCTAGCTCCAGCCCTAGCCCTAGCCCCAGCCCACCATCCAGCATCCAGCATCCACCATCCACCCCAATCCAGCAACCCGAAGCATATCCCAGTCCAGAAAAAACAAAAAAACAAACAAAAACAAAAAAAAAAAAAAACAAAGCACAGCTATCCATCCACCCATCCTCACCCAAAACTGTCCATCCCAAGACCTCACTCATCAACCCTCCACCCTCCACCCTCCACCCCAAACCCCCAAACCCTCATCTCTCTAACCACCCACCACAGCCATAAAGCAACACAACCCGATACATCACAGAACAACACAAGGATAGGCCGAGCTCCAAGATAGATAGATGGCCCTGGAGATAGATCGATAGATAGATAGATCGATGACTCAAAGTATAGCGGAGCGGAGCGGATCGCTAGATGGAGTGATTATGTGATGTATATATATATATATATATATATATATATATATATGTATGATACGCAGCGTTGCTATCTAGAATGATGAGTTTAAAGAAAAGAGGAATTAATTGATTAATGGATTGATTGACTGACTAATTGATTAGTTTAGTTGGATGAAGGGAGGGGGGTATTTGCGATGGATGAGATGGTATTATGTGGGATATGCAAGAAAGAGGCGAGGGAATTTCCAGGTTGGGAGAAAGGTATGATTTATTGATCTTGGTATTGTAGCTCTCCAGACATTAGACGACATCGCTTATGTATTGTGGAGATTGGGGAGAATGGAGATGTTCATGTGATGTTCGCTGATTATATAACAAGCAAAATATGCGTTTCTCATTTCAATTCACATATAAGCATCTGATCCTTATACTAACTATCATATCATATCCCTAGGTATAGCCGAGTCTCCTATTTCCTACTACGCCAACGCCCAATCATTTCCAGACAGCCCTTGATTTGAGCAAATTATTGTTGTAGTACGATTCCCCCCTAACAAACAAGCGAGAGGTTTCCTTCTGCTCCAGTTTCTTGACCTTGGTCCCAACTGCGTATAAATTGCAAATGAGTCGGTAGATTGTACTTGAGCCCCCTACTCCTTATTTGGCACCTTTCCAGCGATGTTCAAAAGCAATTAACTCCACCCCTAATCACATATCACTTTAAAATTCCTCCCAATGTAATCCTAGCACGTCCCAGGCGTAATAACTGATTGGTTGTCCACTCAACCCCTCGATACTATGTACCCTGATCATTTGTCGTTTATTATCGATTATCGTAAGAGTACAGAAAGGTGTGGATTATACCATAAGACATGAGATCGCTCGTAGTGACGCCTTCGCTAAAATGCAGAATTTTGCAATGGCCAAATTATTTCGAGTTTATCATCTTTCATATAAATAGTTGGCTACACAGCAGAATGTGGTGTTGCGTGAGCTGTAGTGGGAGTGTCGTTATACTCTAGATTGCCCACCCCGCTTGCCAGCCTTAGACCATTTGTTCGACCCGCGCCTCCGTCAAAAATGAATGGACCAACGTCATTTCGAGGTGTCATCGGTCCCTCGCCGGTGAGAGGGTCTGCTAAAACGGGATGAATTCCATTAGGGCTTGGTGAGCCACGGATGTGCTCGACACGGGAAGACGAGGCAGTGGATGCGCTAGGGACTGGCTTTCTCGTAATGATATCGACAGGTGGAACTGTAGAGTTATTGTTGTTGGCCTGAGGTGTTGGTGTGGCTGAAGTTGAGCTAGCGGGAGAATCACCAACGTGGAGAAAAGCGATACCTTCGATTCCCGCCTCATGCGTAGGAGGACCCGTACTGGACTCGTCGCTCGTATCAAGATCATCCTCGGTGTGATGCACATCTGAAGCTTCAAATGTTTCCGGTTCTGGTAGACTTGGAGCGGCTGTGGGGTCAGCCGCCTGTGGGACAGCCGCTTCCTCGGCTTCGGCTACAGGCTCAGTATCGTGGGGCGTGGTGAAATCTGCTGCAGATTCTGGTACTGCATCCACCTCCTCATCAGATGCAGCCAATTCCTCCCAATCTCCATCGGGTTCGTCAAGCTCTGCCTCGAGATCTGCGACTGTACGGCAGTTTGGACAGATAAAATGAGGCCAAGTAGGACCGTTGATGACAACTCGAATACATTTGTAATGCCATGTGTGAGAACATGGTGCGACGAATAAAGATTGGCAAGGCTTTCATGTGTTAGTCAAGGCTTATCAGGTAAGAATATGATCTCTCGACTTACAGCTATCGCCCCAAGACAAATCGAGCAGTCTTGCGAAGAACCATTCGAGGCGCTCGAACCAGCAACCGATGGCTTCTTTTGGTTATTGTTGAGTTCGCGCAAACGCTTATGAGATTGTACACTGGGAGAGATATTAGTGAGAAAGAACCCTAGGTCTATCCAACTTTCTTGACACATACTTGAAACTGCTGGGACCGGTCTGCCATCCTTTGTTGAGTTCCACCCGTATCTTGACACATCGGAAGATCATCTCCTCGCCACCTTTGAAATCTATGCCCAATTGTACTATATCACCATCATTTACGGGATATGGTCTTGATTCCGTACCCGGAGAACTTAATCGAATATGATTGAGGAATGTGCCCGATGAACTTTTCACATCCTTGATATACCATCTGCCTCCGCTACACCAGAACTCACAGTGACGTCTGCTCACCACCTTTGACTTGAATCCCACTGGGGCAAACGAAGGCACGTTTGTAGCCTGAGGTTGCTGATTCTCTCGTTCGGAATATCGACCAACTTTTATCACTTCCTTTCCCGTCGGCAGTGTTCGACTCATGGTCCCAAATATAAGAGAGGGACGGTGAGCTCGAGGATCTTGATGCGGAGAGAAACGAATCGACGGTAGTTGATGTGACATCGACCCTCCCGCCGATGCGGGACTGTTTTCTCCTAGAGTATTCAATAGAGGCATATCGGCTGCCCCTGCTGTTCCTGCCGATCGAGTCCTTGCCATGGAAGCCGCGAGACCAGACGTTATCGCAGATGGGTCGTTTCCTGATAGCACCGCCGAAGAAGATGCCGTCGCAGTCGATTGTGGCTGAGTTGCAATTCTTGATACTCCGCTGTGACCTCCTACCGTTGGTAGCCACCCACTTGTAGATCCTAAATTTTCCTGAGGATTCGTGGTTCCTGCAGATATCAATTCAGGTGTATTCGTGGATCTTTGTGCCGTGAGTAAAGTTTGTCGAGGAATATTTTCAATTGTAGGAGTCGCAGGCGAGGCTACTGCACTCGCTGACGTGGGGGACGAGGGCGAGTTAGAATAACTTGGATTGCGTGAGAGTCCTGGTCGTGAATTTTGATTGTTAGTGGAGGAATTTGGATTGTGATTGTGGTTCTCCCGCGATAAGATATGATTATGCGTATAGCTTCGTAAATAACTTAAACCCCTTAGACGACCTCTTGATGTAGGTGACGAGGGAGAAACGGGTGGTGGGGAGCTAGGTGAGACTGGGTGTGCAGAGGATGCTCGTTCTACCAGAGATGAGATTGGAGTGGTGGTGGGATTCCAGGGTGAGCTAGGCACCGATGAATACATCGGGAGATCAAAGTAGAAGTTTATTAAAAGAACGAAGATAAATAAGTCCAGTCCTCGACTTCCTCTCGCGCGCGCTCTCTTTCTCTCTCTCACTCTCACTCTCACTCACTCTCTCACACGCACACTCTCTCACTCTTCTGTTTTTCTTCCTTTCTTTCTTTCTTCCTTTCTTCCTTTCGTGCTTCTTTCTTTTCTGGGTTTGAGTTAACGGGTGAATGAAAATAATAAAATAAAGTTATTGAAAAATTGATTATCAAATATGGAGGAAATCTTGATTGAACAAAGGATATCTAGGTATCCTCTTATACTTCGGTTGAATAGAACAAGAGATCAAGTGATAAATAATACTTTTTCTAAGAGGTTAAAAATAAAAATAAAAAGCCAGTTGGTTGAGGTTCTTGGGAGGAAGTTGGAAAAATATGTAAGTATGTATGAGGAGGTATGTATGATATGTATGGTCGGTATGGACGGTAGACGACGGTATGGACGGTATGGATGGTATTGTAGTATTGTATTGTGTTATTGTATTGTGTTGTATGGTTCTGTACGGTACGGTATGGTATGGTATGGTATGGTATGGTATGTAGTATTGTATTGTATTATATTGTATTGTATTGTATTGTATTTATTGTATTGTGTTGTGTTGTGTGTACCCAATGATTGATTGATTGCTCGATTGATCGATTGTTTGATTAACCTTGGAACCTTGGAACCTTGGAATTGGATTGATTGATCGGGTTGGTCTCTTCTTTTGATGCTTTCGGTAGGAGAGGGGTGGCTTGGATTTGCTTTGCTTTGCTATGCTTTGCTTTGCTTTGCTTTTAACTTCAAGTCTTGGATGTCCGAACGCTCGAGGGAGTCTAGTGACTGAGAGAATGAGTGGCACGAGGATAACCAGGGCTGGGTAGGTAAAGGTAAGGAAGGTAAGGAAGATGAGGTGAATAAGGACTGTAGGTTCTTTTATAGATTTCTCTAGATTCCAAGTTTCTCCAGATTTTATCAAGTAATAATAAGTCATAAAGCAACAAGGTCCACGGGTAGGTAAACAGACACTGTAGATAGATAAATAGATATATACTCGCGTAGACTAATAAATAGGTAGCCACCGTCCGTACCTCCTTAGGTATCTATGTAGATGAATGGATAGTTGAGATGGCTAAAAGATATCGATTTCGATTTCAATTTCAATTTCGATTTCTTAAAAGATTTTTAAAACAAGAATGCGGTGTGGTTCAAAGTAAGTCAAGAGATGGATGATTAAGGTTAGAGAGCCATGATCAGTTGAACATGCAGGGAATTTTAAGAATGGGGAAGATTGATGGAAGAGGTGAGAGGTGGGAGGTGAGAGGTGGGAGGTGAGAGGTGAGAGGTGAGGAGTGAGAGCTTAATGCTCAGTGCAGGTGTGGTGTTCACTGTTCACTGTTCACTGTTCACTGTTCATAAAGCATTATTGGAGACGTGAGGTGGTTGGTTGTTAAGGAGGCGAGGGAGAGTATTGGTAGTAATGGAAGGACAGTAGTGGGAAGGTATTAGGTATGGACGGAGGAGGTAATTACGTATAGATGGTATAGATGGTATAGATGGTATGATTATATATATATAAAAGCTATGAACGGTATAAAAGATATGGTATGTGAGTATGAATGATCTCTATCCATGGATGATGAATGAATGGCATGGTAGTATTTAAGCCGTATATTATATAAAAGAGAACTTTTACTAAATTATTATAAATATGAAAATCCCTAACAAATAACAAGAATTAGAATAATAGTAATAAAAATAAATAATTAATAATCAACTCTTATTTTACTTTATCTCTTATCTATACTATTTATTTATTTTAGAGTACGTTTAGATTGAATTTTTAAAATATTAGGAATATTAAAATTAATATAATATTAAATCTAAATTAAAATTAATATAATATTAAATCTAATATATATTAAATATAATATCAAATGAATATATTTGTTAAAACAAATATATTTGAAAAAGTAATAGAGAAAAATTAAAACAAAGATATACAACAAAACTAATATATTTAAAAAAGTAATAGAGAAAAATCAAAATAAAGATATATTTAAATATCTTTATTAATAGTATTGAAAATTATTATTGATTACTTTATAGAAAAACCTTTAAATATTTGCTTAAATATATATTAAAGCTAATATTGCGTTTCAATCAAGCTATGTTTGTTTAATATATTAAGTTTAATATCGAAAAAAGTCGATTCGAACGCACCCTTATATTCTTCTACTTTTTATATGGATTCAGGACAAATGATTCAATACAGACAAAACAATACGCAATCAGTCTGAATGATAAAACCTGAAAGTGTATGGCTATTAGAAAAGTCAACGAAAGGACCCGTGGACAGGGTTAGAGTGGGATTTGATGATCAAGATAGAAATGCAAAAAGCCTTTATGATGGATCAATAAACAATAATATTTCTCTTTACTTCCCGTTCATATCTTTGTTCAGCTCCATGGACGGCGGACCCGTGGACAAGATAGTCAAGGACGTTCTTGGTAGGTACTGTATAGGTGATAATAAAAGTAGCTGGAGCTGGAGCTGGAGCTGGAGGTGATAAGCACAACTCTTACATAATCATCATACTTTTGCTATGTACAGAGTTCACCTGGGCAGTATATATATAACCTTAAGCTTTCTTATTGCCCAAATGGTCTGTCTCTATTGATAATAAGAAGCAACATAAAATCTCTCCAGGGCTCTCCCGGATATAAAGGAGTACCTATTAGAAATAAAATATCAAATCAGGAGTACTTCGATAAATCAATGCATTTACTTGTTAATTATCATATTATCCACGGATTACTTCATCTACCTACTTGATACTTACCGAGTACATACTAGCTGCCTACCTACCTACATCTATCTACCCACACCATACTGTCAACAATATCTTCACAAACCATCACCGCCATTTACAAAGAATGAGAAAAATGCATTGTTGACCGTTGGATGAACGAGTGGCATGGATCATACGTCCTCGACTCCTTGGTCTGTCCTGGCTGGGTCTTGCTTGGTCTTGGTCTTTCCACTTCTGTACAGAGTACTCCGTGCAGAGGGTACGCCTCTCGTTAGAGTAGTAAAAAGCGGCAACTTCTACAGGATGTATGGCACGGCACGTGAGCGGTATCTAATAAAAAGCGGCGACTTCTACAGGATGTATAGCACGGCACGTGAGCGATATCTAAATACGGCACAGGCAATTCCAATTCTTCCACTTACAGTCACAAGAGGACAATAGTAGAATCTTGGAAAATCTAAATTCATCCCTCGACCCATTCCATCCGCCTGCATGAATGTGACTCTGCATGGATGCCTGAGGCCTTGCATGATTAGGCTTGATGCAACGCCCCCGCCACCAACCTAGATTAGTCCGCTTGAACCGGTAAATGCCGATCTCAAGATTTTTTTGATATCGATAATCATGATAGGTAGGGTACCTAGGTAGGAAGATTCGAGATAACTCGCTAGGGAAACTTTCGCGACGACGAGGTTAAATCTTTCAAACTCACGACTATCACATCCAGCAATACTCAATATGTTAAGAAATCCTTCGGCGAGGGTTCTCCGGAGAGCTCTTTCATCGCAAAGAGTTATCCCCAATCTCTTACCTACGTTCCGTTCAAGAAGTCTGGCCACAGTCGTGGAACCCATACAAAAGGTATTTGCGAGGATAGAAGATCAAATCTCTTCACTTGACTAACACGAACACAGGATCCCTCGGAATTAGATCAAATTACGACACTGCCCAATGGAGTACGAGTCGCAACCGAAGCATTGCCTGGTCATTTCTCCGGAATTGGAGTCTACATTGATGCAGGGTCCAGATACGAAAATGAAGATCTCAGAGGAGTCAGTCACATCATGGATCGATTGGCATTTAAATCTACATCGAAGCGATCCAGCGATGAAATGTTAGAATCGATAGAGTCCTTGGGTGGAAATATACAATGCGCCTCATCGAGAGAATCTCTGATGTATCAATCTGCCACTTTCAACTCTGCCGTTCCAACTACCGTCGGCCTGCTTGCCGAGACCATTCGAGATCCTCTGATTACCGAAGAGGAAGTGGAACAACAGTTAGAAACTGCTGCTTATGAGATTGGCGAAATTTGGTCAAAGCCAGAACTAATTCTTCCCGAAATCGTACACATGGTTGCATACAAGGGAAACACTCTTGGAAACCCTCTATTATGCCCGAAAGAGCGACTTGCCGAGATCAACAGCCATACCATACAAGCCTACCGGGACAATTTCTATCGACCCGAAAGAATGGTGGTTGCATTTGCGGGTGTACAACATGAGGAAGCAGTAAAGCTTGCCGAACAACATTTTGGCGATATGCCAAAATCAGCTCCCGCTCTCTCTCAAACCGGATCGGAAACATCTCTTGATTCTTTCTCAAGTGAAACTAGCAGCACTAGCTCAACATCATCTTCCTCATCACCACCACCATCGCCCACACAGAAGCCATCCACGTTGATATCACGTATCCCATTCTTCAAGAACATCTCCACTTCCGCACCCAAAAACGCTTCAGTTCAAACCGGTTTCCTGAACCCCCTCGACCTTAACCAACCTTCACACTATACTGGCGGCTTTCTCTCGCTCCCTTCTCTTCCCCCACCAGTGAACCCATCCCTTCCCGCACTTAGCCACATCCACATCGCCTTTGAAGCCCTCCCCATCTCCTCACCCGATATCTACGCCCTCGCCACCCTCCAAACTCTTCTCGGTGGCGGTGGATCTTTCTCCGCCGGTGGTCCTGGTAAAGGCATGTATTCCCGCCTTTACACCAACGTCCTCAACCAACACGGCTGGGTCGAATCCTGCATGGCATTCAATCACTCCTACACCGATTCCGGCCTGTTTGGAATTTCCTCCTCATGTTCCCCAGGTTACGTCAAAAACATGCTAGACGTCATGTGCCGTGAACTCCAAAACCTAACTCTCGATACTGGATTCAACGCACTTCAAACCGCCGAAGTCAACCGCGCAAAGAATCAACTAAGATCAAGTCTACTCATGAACCTCGAATCAAGGATGGTAGAGCTCGAAGATCTCGGAAGACAAGTCCAAGTCCATGGACGAAAAGTCGGGGTCAGAGAAATGTGCAAAAAAATCGAAGCATTAACAGTCAAAGACCTAAGAAGAGTAGCAGCACAAGTCTTCGGCGGCTTGGTCAATAACGCAGGACAAGGCAGTGGTAGCCCAACAGTCGTTTTGCAGGAAGGCGAGGAGGTAGGAAGAGTCTTTAAGAATTTCGAATGGGACCATATCCAAGATCGTATCCATGGGTGGAAATTGGGGAGGTGGTAAACCCGCACCTGGTTTGTGTGTGTCGGGTCTGTCGTTGGCGTGAATAGGATCGTTCGATGCGAGAAGCGAGGAGCGAGACGTCCTTGTATGATACTGTAGACGATATGACGATTGCGTAAATCGCACCAAACGCCCCCCCCCCCCCCCCTTATTGCACGCGTGGCGTTGGCTTCCTTGGCACGAAATCTTTGGCACAGGGGGGATCAGATGTCGGGGCCCTCGTTTCGGCATACAGACATGCATGTTGGGTGCTGGCACAGAAAACTATGCGCAGAGGCTACGAGAGGTGCTTGGGAGGTTGCAGTGCAGCGCAGTGCAGTGCAGTGCAGTGTAAATTAGAATGAATATTGCCAATGTGCATTACCGATATGGAAATGCACACACACACACACACATATATATATATAGATATATCCCTGTTTCTTGAATTGATCTGTCTATAAACATAGGTGCTGAAAAGCCTTTTTGGTTCTTGGTTTTGCTCGTGCCATGTTGCTTCGATGGGGGGATGGCCTCGCTTATACAGAGGCTTGGATGGAAGATTCGGATGGCCTGTTTGTTGTGTGGTGCGGTGCGTTGCGTTGCGATGCGATGCGACGGAGTAGTGAATCAAAGAGGATAGATATTAGGGTCCATTCGTACTAACAGAAGAGATGAAATAGATACAAGTAAAACCCGCGCGCTCTCTCTCTCTTCCTCTTCCTCTCTCTTTCTCGTGTCTCAGCCATGTCACACATATATAAATAGGTACATGCAGCGTTACTCCAAGCCAACAGCGCACTCCACTCCACTCCAGTCCAGCCCAGGCCCCCTACTTTCTCAAACCGCCCGCAATGCCCACCCTCTCCACATCCTTCCACTCCGCACTCCCCTGCACGCAGCGCTCCAAGACGCGCTCCCATTCCGGCGCGTCCTTGATCCTCACGCACTCCTCGGCCGCCTTGACCCTCATGCCGCATTTCTCCCACAGCTCCACCATCTCCTTCCCCTTGGCCTCGCCCTGCGCCCGGACCTTCTCCACAAACGTGCCTGCCAGTTTCTGATTGCCCGCGTTGAGGATGAGGGTGTAGAAGGGCAGCCAGCCGATGGGGGATTTTCGAGTCTTGGATAGATCTTCGAGGGCGGACCAATCGCGCTTTGCGACGAGAGCCCGCAGGCGGATCCACCAGGTGGATTTGTCGGGGATCTTGAAATCCGACGCGAGTTTCTTGGCGCGGGATGTGTAGCCTAGCTTGATGAGTTTGAAGAGGGTTTCGTTGAGCGCGAGGCCGGTGAAGGATTCGGTGAGGTCGCGGTCGAGGGCTTCCTGCACTCGGAGGAGTAGAGTGGCTTCTTGGAGAGCCTTGAGCTCGAACGAGGTGTCTTTGGAGTCTGAGAGGAGCTTTGCGGCCAAGGAGAGTTTATCGGATGCGGTGCGTGAGTCGGGTTGTTGGAGGGCTTCGCGAATGAATACGTTGGCGCCGTCAGTGCGGCGATCATCTTGGTAGTAGAGGTCTTTGAGGAGGGAGGAATCTTCTGTGCGAGCAGAGGATTCGACAAGGGAGGTGGCCATGGGACGGGTGTTTATTACGCGGAAGAAGGAGGCGAGAGGGAGATTCTTTTTGAGGTGCAGGAGCACATAGATCATCAGGTCTGAGTCACCGGACTCAATAGCTTTGTCAAGGGCAATTTCATCCTCTTCCATGGAGAGAAGGAGGGGAACTTGTTTGCCAGCTCGCGGTTCGTGGTTCAAGAGGGAAGTGGCTAGGCGGCCACGTCCTTCGTCGTAAGCGGCACGGGCAATTTCTTCGAACGAGATACCGCGCTTGCCGGAAAGTTTCTCAACTATTGCTCGGCATATTGTATCTTCGTCTTCGGAACCTATGCGTACTTTTTGCGAGGCCCAATGGACGTATATTCTATCTGTTGGAAGTCGCAAGTAATCAGATATCTTTAGTGCCAGGAGATATTCATGGCGGTTGATAAGGCGTCGAACAAGGTTTTCCGGAGTTAGACGTAGAAACTGCTCATATGATAGAGGTATGCCAATTTCGTAATATCGAACAGCATTCAATACCCGAAGGGTCTCGCACATGTCAACGAAATCATCACTATTATAAATGTCAAGCACTGACTTTCCGAAAGACGCCGCCTTAAGAAGTTGTTTCTGCCAATGTATGTTGAATTCATGACCAGCTGCTTTGACCTGGATAATTGTCAGAGAATCCCAAGATGCTAATTATGCAAATTACTTACACAAGTGTCAACTGCCTCTACTAAATGAGGTCTAATCAATTGTATATTATCATCGGCTTTTGGAGATTGTTGTTCCAACTGCTCAACAGCATCTAATAATATCGATGCCGGAGATTCTGTACCAAATCGAAAGGTTTCATCAGTGACTTCAGGCACTTTCTGTAAAAAATCGCAAACGTCATTCGTTATCAACCGAACTCCATCATGATCTGCAAAATTATTAACAAACATTCTGACTGATTTCAAAGATGCTGCGAACCAGCGATGACGTGAACTCGACCATCATAGTAGAATTTTGCGGCAGCATTACTTGGACCGATGAGATGTACTTCATCCTCCCAAGCAATGACCACAGCATCATTGCCACACCATTGAACATCTTTCGGTGGAGTTTTGGACCTTGAGTTGTATTCACTCAGTCTATTTTGAAAGTCGCTCGTGATAACATATGCATTACCCTTTTCTGTGTAAAGAGCCACGAATTTGCCGTTTGGAGATACGCTGATATGGGTAAATGGTCCGATGTCTAGAAAGCGATCCTCGGACTCGCCAGCATCTGCGACGTGTATGGTCTGGCCAATGCTTAATAAAACTTCAACTGATCGTGAGAGTGTGTATGCTGGAGGTATCAGTGTCCAAGAATGAACGTCACCTTCAGGTGGTGTTGCTAGTAGCTTTGGGCGTGGTTCTTCGTATCTAGATACCGAAATCAAATGATTATTTGAGAGTAGTGCCACAAACCCAGTGCCGTAGAATCTATTGCATTGTAAGCTTGAAACCAAATGGAATGTCATTTATCACGAACCTGCAAGCAGTGACGCCGTATTCCTCAGCACCATTTCCAAGAGAGAATTGATTAAAATCCCCTTGCAGGTCATAGTAACATCTTACTGTTCCATCAGCTGTGACTACTATGAGTTTCTCGTCTTCGGTCCAGCCGAGACCTTTGATTGATCCTTGGTCCCAATTGATCCTTCTGATTAGTTTACCAGCACAACTGTACAAGTCAATACTGGATTTAGATGCTTGTGACCCGCGAAATGTTTGGAGTTTCGTTTCGTCTCGATATAGAGCTATATTATAAGTGCAAAGTAAGCAGGTGAAAAGATGCACCTTGCATTCTGGCAATCATTGTCCGGTATCCACAACCACTAAATCATTGAATTCATGGCGTCCGTTGGGAGTACTACTCCCCAGGGCTTACGGGTGACACGGTATTGCTTCACAGCTTTGGTCTCTGGACCTCCGACTTGGCCATCGGTGGCTTGTGGAGCTTGGGGATTATAATATTGCGGCCACCCCAATCCCACGAACTCTCAAACGGTTACAGAAGAAAATAGCTCTGTGGATACAGCCCCCCTTAAAATCAAAGGAAGTTCACAACGCACCAATTGCTCCTCCGTATGAACATCCCGTGACCACATAGTTCTCGAGTTCTAAGTCCTGGTCGAATACAGCTGTATATAGCTGTGTCTTTCGATAGAATTTATCCCCCACCTTCTCCCATTCTGCTGTCGGACTTGTCATTCTGATATTGTATGATTCCTCATTATACTCTGGATGGTTATGGTTGTTGCTTGAAGCTGCCTGTTTATATGTTGAAGAAGCTCCCAGGTTACTAGGTGGTCAAAGCTTAGCGCTAGTGATCACCAACGACATTCAATGTATCGGCAATCAAATGCTTTTGTACAACTTCCAAAATTATGACAATATAGCTAGTGATTCATTTAATTTGTGTCTCACATATTGCATTTCTAGAGATGGGCTTTGGCTGAAGACATTGTCTTCATGGATTGATGGCAGACGAGGAGTTGATCAACAAGATTCACGAGCTCAGCGACCTGGAGCTCGCCGCATTAATATGTTTAATCGCAGAAGAGCACTGCATCATTGATACAGATCCTGATGCTCTAGATGACTTGATACAGGAGTTACAGCTGGTAGGTCTGTATCTTTACATTCCTCTTTACGGTGCTAATGGTTCGAAGGTTGCATCTAAAGTCTTTGGTTTAACCTATGCTGTGATCAATTGCAACAGCCAGACTACTCTTGACGATTTCGCTCATGCTATCCTTTCGGTCGATGCAACTCCTACGCGGAATAATTCCCCCGTGAGAACTCGTCGCGACTCATACTTTCTGCAGACCTCCGCCTTCCAGTCAATTAATCGATCATCTGTGCCCGAAACGACAGATAACAAGAGGATAGCAAACGTAATTATTGCCAGGAATCTCGATGAAGCACCGCGGCAGATACAAACCCAGGCGTTGGAGCTCATGCGAACAAAACGACTTTTTACCAGGACATCAATACAGAATGCTCCGAAACGTTTCTTGTTCATTGCTGCCATAGCAGGTGGCGAGGGCCCAAGGTTGACAAAGCATTTGAATGATTATATGTTCATTTCCCATGTACACGATCCCCAAGATGGCTTTCCGAACCTAGAAGATTCTTTCACGGATGATTCGAGTTCAACCTTATCGGTGGTTAAAAGGAGTCCGACCCTGCAGCCTGAAGATAATCTATGGGCGAGAATATCCCCAATGGTCAGCAATTCTGCACACATGGTCAAAATATACTTACTGATAAAAGCTCAGGACATAGAAAACTTAGCACAACAAAGTAAAAATACCACTGTTAGTGTCGAGGTAAAGCAATATCAGCAGAATGTTGCCTCATTCCTTAGAATCCACCGCGCTGTAGCGACTGGTATATCTGCAATTGCCACAAAGCATTTTGATAAGCTAGTAAGGTAAGAATGGTACGGGATTTGTACAATGATTTGTTCTAATACTAGTCAGATGTCTTGCGCCGTTGCACGGACTTTCATATGCTACACCATCTCTTATCGCTCTTGCCGCCAGAAAGATTTATCTTCATCGTATCGAGATCGTAAATGCGGAGAGAGAACGTAGTATGCAATGGGGAAGTAACTTAGATGCCATACGAGAATATCTGGATGGCATAGGGCCAGCAGATGTTATTGAGGACGTTTTGGGTAGTACGGGTGCTGAAGCTCCCTTGTGAGGCACGTAAACTCATTTTACAACAATTGAATATAACACTTTTGATACCACCTGGGCTATAGTGGTATCTTTGACTTTGTGATCGCAAATATTTGTGGTAGTATGAGATGGAAAATCTGAAATCGCTTGATATTGATTGAGCTTCAAGATTTAATTCATAGAGCCGCCTACATCGACTAATGTTTCCCTTGCGAGATGTTCAAGTATGGCTAGAAGAATACATGCAATTGTCAACCTCCCAAACTCACTTAAAGTTGAACCATGAAAATGAGTTGATCAAATACCATCAATATCTTGGGAGAGCTCGCAACCACCGATGCTGTTGGATCGACCCTATATCACTCACTGCATGACGATCTGTGATGCAGCCCCAAAAGAGTTTGAGAAAAGCTCATTATCAAACATCTCGTCAGAGAAGCTCAAAATTGGGAGCACCTATCCTTCATAGTTTACCAATTGGTTTCACTCTTGACGTTTCATTGCCTTCGCTTAACCATTCACATCAAAAGCCTCAATTACCAACTCGTGGGTTGAACCTTCAAAAATAAAAAGAGAACCACAACATTCAAACAAAAGTGTTTGAACTTCACACCAAAATACAGCACAAATTCTTATTCTGCCGCACCCCCAGGAAAAGCCCAGCACTGGCCAAAGAGTGATCAGGCGTTCAAACCCTACTATCCAAAAACTCTCTCATATCGCTTGTATTTCCTTCAGAAGACAATTTAGTTCCTTGTAACTCGAAGACAAGCTACAACCCGGGCGATGGCTTCTTGTATGATACATCTATGCCTTCAGATATCACTCTTAAGATCAACCTGGTCGGTGCCCTATATTCTGGAAAGACGCAGATTGTAGTTCGGTCTCAGACGAGTGCGCCCCAAGGACGGTGCAGACACTCTTGGATACATCACTGTATCTGTTTCGATTAATACCATCTCTTGTTCATTCCGGTTACCCTATTCGCCAGATTTTGAGCCGCTTCTGTTCTGTATATTTTCTTGCATCCCTACAAAACACTTCATTTGGAGTTACTGAACTGCCAGGTATTATAGTTCCTTGTAAATTCAATATATATGGACGATTGTAGAGTATTTACTTCTCGAACATGTGGCTTATCACTAAATTTATTATCTTCAAACCAACCGAGAATGGGTGCCTATCCATGGCTGTTCCACAAGTCAATGTATGCTTCTGAAAGAGACTCCATCAAATACCTGGACTCCAGTTGCAAATGGAACATACTATGGCAGATATCAAGAACTCCACTTCATACACAATGACAATGTTGTTGGCCATAGAGCCCATTAGGGTGTTCTTCCTGGCTCTTCCCATGAGACTGATTGAGCCGAAGGCTATGGCTGAGCATCAAGGTCAGAGTTTGGAATAGGATCTACGGGTGGGTTTTCACCTGGGCCGGACCTTGATCTGACCATACCCTCCATAAAATTGATAAGTCACCTGTGAAGGGCTTGTAACTCATAGGTTCCTCTGTCGAAGCAACAATAGCGGAGTCTTAATATGACAAGCTCTGTTGTCAACTCTACGATGATGAAGAGACAATATCTACCTCGGTCATTTGTGTCATTAAAAGGAAAGAACCATGGGACTCTCTTTACACAGCGGAGACGCTCGCTATCTGATTTAACGGAACTCTCGGTATTGCTACTTCGGCCTGCGAATACAACTTGATAAGTGTTGATCCAGATTTATTCGACCATCCTGATGTAGATGAGACAGAATATTTGTGGCCAGTATTGAGTTCTCAAGGAGATCATTCAGGCCCACCAGCAGATCATGTCATTTTGAACTATGCCAACTCACAAGAAAAAACCATTTTTGCATCTGCTACTTATCCCAGTGGAAATCAAGGGCAAGATCTACAGACATATGGAGGCGATGTTCACATTTATGCTCTAAGCAGTATACATTGCACCAAGGCAACCATAATCAACAATGCATCCCTACAGGAATGCGTCACAGTAAACTCAGAATACATCATTGGGAGACAAACAATACGAGAAGCTATGTCTCTCGTCCAGTTCCCCTGGGTTCCACTTCAAACCCAGTGTCATGCCGAATTTAGCGGCGTCGTTGAATAGGATGGAATCGCCAATTTGGAACTCGGAAATCAATAAAGATATTGAGCTAGCTATGAATGCTTTTGAATAAGGAAATTTATAATAGCGATCCATCCGCTTTCGATAAAGATTCCCAAAAGGCATTATGAAATCCTCGCCCCACTTTGCATGCCTTGATTTCGATGAATATAAACTGAAGCTTTGCTTTCATCAAATCAACCTAATACAGCCAAAACAGAGGCTTTTTATAAAGATATATAGCTATATTAGAACTGCTAATAGTTTTAGATCAATTTAATGCGATTTAGCCTATCCGTTTATGTAGAATAATATACCATTTATAATCTCGCTAATTTCGAAAAGTATAAAATTTTACTAACTTTTTTTAACAGAGATACCATATTCATAGACTATACCTATTATGTAAACCATGAAAATAAAAATTAAAACTGGCTAAATGCCTCTAATGCTACCTCCAACCTCAGTTTCGACAAATTGACCAACAACCCACCAATGAGGAACACACTCAAAGAGCCCTCGGTTTTTTACGTTCAGTAAGCTACCAAAAGCCTTCTACATTTGATATTGTAAGATGAAGATTTCAACTAACACAAGCGTACAGCTTAGGAGGTGGCCGGTTTTCAACTATCCTAATGATATCGACATTCAGAATCTTATGGGACAAGTTAATCAAGGCGTCTACGCAGAGCTAACCGGGTTTAACCCCTCCTACAGCTCCCTGTTTCCTCTAGCGCAGGCTATACACTCGACTGGGCTCTGGACGGAATGTATCGAACTTTGGTCGAAACAAATGGGAAACCGTCATTACGCTATCTTACCGATTGAAATATTGGTAGCACAGCTCAACTGAGGGCAGGCTGGCAACAAATTATGGATAACTATCTAAGTCGTCAACGAATAGTTATTGCTATCGCAGCTTTGAATGCTATCAATACACTAGACGACGAAATTGAGACGACAGTATTCTTCAGCGACCCTCCGTTCACACTCCCAAATTAAGCATTGAAAGAAGCTGCTTGAGAATTTTCTGAATATGGCCTCTTAGAAGATTCTCAAATACGATGTGTTAGATGTTGAATGGCTAGTACTAGTGTTGACCCAACCAGAGCAGATTGAAGGTTGCTGATATTGAGCACAAACTTTGAATTTATGCCTCAGATATTGATTATTTGGTGAAGTTCTCCGAATTGGAATAGTCTTTTCCATAATTAGGTTAACAATCTGTGAGAGGAGACAAATTGGAAACAGAATTGAAAGTGTAGAACTAACTACTCCTTTTCCCAGCAAAGTGCACTCCAAACGTTTCACGTGAGCCAGCAATGCAAACTAGCCCCCAATGCCCCTCATTCTCAATAACTTCTTCTCTCAGCTCTCATCACACAATTGAGAGGGGTGTTGTTTTGTAATTACATAATATCCCAACTGTTGTTTTCCAGACGCATAATGCTTTGTCATAGATATGACCGCACGCCTAAAACCGAATTTAGAAAATATAGCGACATTTAGCCACTCCAGGGCTTTCATTTCATACAATAGGCATAGTCTATGAATATGGTATTTTTGTTAAAGAAGTTTAGCTAATTTTGATACTTTTCAAGTTATCTCGAGTAGTAGGGACATAAATGGTATTAGTATATTATATAACTGATTAGTAATTGTAGTGTATTCATTCCACGAATAGCTTCTAGTAGTATAATAAGTCCCGTGATCAGCTTTCCTTTTCGCTATATTAGATTTATCTTATAAGAAAGAAGCTTTACCTTATATTCTCTGAGATCAACGTATATGAAATGGGTTTCAGAGTTGCTTTTTGGGATTTGTCCGAAAATGAATCGATCGCTACCATGAGTTTCCTTATTCAAAAGTATCAACAATTATCTAAATATCTGTAATGTAAGTTTCATCATGAAGGGAAGGTTATACATTAATGTAAATCCTAGTTCCAAAAATAGATGACGACTGAGGGTAGTGCAGATCGATGTATGTAGACTTATCAAATGGACTGACTACTCGAGTCACCTTATATAAATGCGTCTTTCCTCACACTTGAATTTGGCCTTCGAACTATCTTTAACATTCACACATTCATATGGACTAAACATCATGTCCAAACATATTCTTCTCACAGGAGCAAATGGTTTCGTCGGCTCATGGATTCTCGACCATCTCCTCAAGAACGGTCATACCGTCCGCGCCATAACCCGTTCCGAATCAAAAGCACAACAAGTAGCCGCCGACTTCGCTGCCTACCAATCTCATCTCGACTTTGGCATCGTCCCCGATATCACAATCCCAGGGGCTTTTGACGAAGTCGTCAAATCGGATCCTCCTTTTGATATCGTAATCCATACCGCTTCTCCATTTCTCTTTAAAATCATCACGGACAATCGTCAATTTTTTGATCCAGCGATTGAGGGAACAAGGGGCTTCTTGGAAAGTGTGAAGAGAAATGCGCCGGGAGTCAAGAGAGCGGTGGTTACGAGTAGTTTGGCGGCGATGTTGAATCTCGCCGGGGAGGACGTGAATAAGCCGCAGAAGGTTTATACGGAGACGGATTGGAATCCTATTACGTTAGAAATTGCGTTGCATGAGACGCAACAAAATGCGTATATGGCCAGTAAGAAGTTTGCGGAGTTGGCTGGTAGGTTCTTCTTTTCTTGTGATCGATCACATTGGTGGAGCCAGGAGTGTTAGCTGACTACATTGTATGGGATTAGCATGGGATTTTGTGGAGAAAGAAAAGCCGAACTTTGACTTGGTCACTTTGGCACCGCCGATGGTGTATGGTCCATTGAGACATGCTATCAAGTCAACGCATGATTTGAATCAATCAAATGTAATGATCTACGATGGATTTATCAATTCATCGAAGGATGCGGAGCTACCACCAAGTAGGTCTCTGATATATTGGTTCTCGCGCGGAGTGTGCTAACGCATAACTAGATGGTGTTCACACCTTCACAGATGTCCGCGTAAGTTGTTTTTTTTTGCTTACCCTGTTGTCATACCCATCTGACATTTTGCAGGATCTAGCCGAAGCTCATTTACTCGCTGCAACCCTCCCGGAAGCATCAGGACAACGTTTTATCATCTGTGAAGACCAAATTTCATCTCAGAATATCAGTGATATTCTTCGCAAGAATATTCCAGAGCTAGAAGAAAGAACCCCGAAAGGCGTTCCAGGTGAGAAGGGTCTGGAAGATAATTCTTATACTTGTAGCAGTGAGAAGGCACAGAAGGTTTTAGGGTTGAAATTTAGGAGTAAGGAGGATACTTTTGTAGATTTGGCGAGACAGTTGTTGGATATTGAGAAGAGGGAAAAAGGTGGACAGTGAAAGTGGTGCGTAGTGAGATTGTTCTATTCAAGGAGGTTGGGTTCGCTGCTGTTCTATTTATCTTTAGCCGCAAAGACTTTAGACGCTCCAGAATCTAAAAGTTAAGTTGCGACGCCTCTACAAATACTTTTAAAAACAGTTCTGCTTAGTGGCAATAGCCACTCATACAAGTAAAATTTGAGTTACAAGGACTAGATGCGCTACAATCCCAACCATTACATCCCCAAGTACAACTACCTGTCTCGCTTGCTGCCTTTGTGGTGGCTATAGTGCTTGTTTTAGTCGCAAGTGTCGTTGGCATAGCTTCAACGGCGGTGGATAGGGATGACGTAACTGTACCTCCAGCTACACTATATATTAGTATTTAGTTCCCAAACTGGATTCATAGAGCTGTCTTACCGGAATCACAACCTTTCTTCGTGTTGTTCAGGAGTAGCTGCTGAGTGGAAGACAGAATTGATGAACTTCCCTCTACAATCAAATAATTTTCTTCTTTATTATACTCAAACCATGATGCCGCGATGTAATTTGGATATTCGCACATATCCTGATTTACCAATTGACTAAGCCATGCAGCATTCCCGGAAGATCCAGCATATCCTGTTTCACCAATGGCGAACGGGATGTTTGCGTCGGAGTAGGTATTGTAGAAATCCTTGTAGCAGCTTGAAAAGGCGGAGGGGGAGAGTGGAGAGGAAGTGGGGTAGCAGTCTACACCTACGATATCGACGTAAGATGGCCCAGGCCAGTATGGGGCAATGGGGGTATTTGGAGTGTCATCATTCGGAGACCAGAACATTTTGATTTTGGGGTTCGTCGAGACAGCTGCGTGTACATTCTTCCAGGCTGTGATAAATTCAGTGGCTGTTCCGTGATATGTACCATCCGCCTAATGAAGTCTTAATTGAGGTCGCAGGACATTCTAGATGGTCAATACTAACGACATAATAATTCATCTCATGACCGAATCTCAACCAAACCTCCACCCCCCTCCCTGTGAATTGTTCCAACACACTAGCGACCTGACTAGCCACACTACTAGTCACCTCACTCAAAGGAATAGTAGGCATAACCGCCGGTTGGAATACAGCACCAGAAGCAACAACTTCATCAAGGCGTTCAAGAAGCTGGGAGCCATAGAATGTACTAGATGATATTTGGGCATACCATCCATAAGTACTAGCTTTTCCACCAAGTTTGCTATTTATCTGCGCTATGGTATAGGCTGGAGAAGCTACCTTGTAGCCATCTGATGGAAGGAAGCCAAATGCTACGCCATTGGAAATGACTCCATCCGAAGGGAGGTCATCAACTACAGCTTTAAGTGAGTTAGTTATGATTTCTCGAGTGAAAGAAAGTAAGTACCTCTTTTGTCAGCGAGAACCCGTGGAGTAACCAAGGCCAACACAGTCGATGCCATAGCAGCTCCGTAAAGAAAATACATAGATAGTGATTTCATCATAAAACTGATTGTAAGAATCAAAAGTGCATGTAAGAGAGAAGATCTTGTAGACGATTGTATCAAGTGAGAGAGGATGTCGATACAGGAAATGAGATGCGAAAGACAAGACTTCCTATAACAATTTATATAGCTTCTAATACATCATTTCTCACTCAGAAGCAACCACCACACGAATGAGATCTCCTTCCATAGTCTTGAGACTCGGAATATACACTACTATAGCCCATGAAACTCAATTGCTTCTCTTACTTAAAATAGGCAGATCGTGTGGTCACACAATACATCGTTCAGCCACTGCAGAAAATCGTTGTACAATGAGATCAATTCAATTGGTTCAATAATTATCATGGAACTCAATTGTTGCATTTTCGTGATGGGAAATGATGATTCTCTCAGAAATCTTACAAGGAAGGCAAGATTGATAGATAAATTTAGGAAAAGAACGAAGGAATCGTTTCAGAGATGATGTGGCTGCAGATGTGCCATTATGAGGGGGGCAGTTAGTGTATGTGACTTTACGGCATGATCTACTTACTGTAAGAGAAATACTTTTGTTAGCGAATTTTTGTATTTTAGAAAAGTGGTTTTCGCAAAACAGGTATCTAATTATATTTATATCTTATTTGTAAAGAAGCCTAAATATTCCTCAGAATACTCCGTATAATTACTCAAGGCTAAACTAATAAGAATATATATACTTTAAGTGTTAATATTATTTCTAATATTTATAAACTTTACCTGTCTATTAGTTTCTATAATTAAAATCTTTAGAGATTTATTAGAAAATAATTGCAATTTTAACGATATATAATAACCCCAATTTATTATAGAAGAATTTAAATTAATTATAATTTCGTTTTCGATTTGTAAGCGACAGTCTACTCCGTACAGAAGTACTGTACTGTACTCGAGTAGTAACAACGAGATATATCTCGATCTTTTAATCCTTGCAGATACTAATATCTTAATCCTTTAATCTTTATAAACGTTGATGTTCCGATCCATCCTTTTGATCTTTCTTTCAATTTCCTTTTTTGAACGTTTTAACTTGTTCAAATTACGTGAATTCGAAAAATAAGGTTATAGTTGATAACTACGTAATGAACGTTTAGACCCTTGAGGAACGGACCTTGCGCTTCGGCTGGGTCAAACCACATGCTTAGGCATATTCCACAGTAATGTGGCTCTTCAAGGGTTATAAGGAATCCTGTATACGCTTAATATATAATAGAGATCCGCTTTGAATTGATATTAATGCGATAATTATCCTTAATGTTTATAAAATCCGTAGTAACAGCCCCGGCCGTCTCCAGTCCCCTGGGGAGATCAGAGTCTAGCGAGATCCCTGGGACGTTACCTAGTAATCATCATCGACCTCAAAGGCCTTATCGGTATTTCAATCTCGAATTTTAATCATTTAATTAATTATAAATCAAAACTATATATCTAAATAGATCTTAATTATTAGAATAAAGTAATGACTTTTCCAAAAAAAAAACTCATATTCGAATGAAAATATAAGTCGAAAAAATAACGAATATTTGAATTCTTAGAATAAATTATATACTCGAGTACAGAGCACAACCAAACATAAACACCTAATATATAAAACTCGAAATTCAAAATTCGCTAAAGAACGCATTTTTCTTAAATCATGGATGGGGTAATGATTTGAGCTTTCTAGCGCCACAGCATCTAAGAATAAATCAGCAAGCAAACACTTTCAAGCTTCCTCTAGTGAGGTAATGGTGACATTCATTTTAGAATCTGACAGATCCGAATTTCTTCGATCCTTCAGCAACTATATTAAAAAGCCAATAGCCATTCACATGGAGATCCTTCAGTTAAGCCGGTAGGAATTGACATCTCATTTAATATTACGGGTGGTTCCAAGGTTGCCGGAGATGGATTCTTAGATCAGCAACGATAGAACATATGCATGGTATTACATTGTGTAATGGGGATCAAGACAAGATTTGTTACTGAAATCGGATGACATGAAGTTATGTCAGCGAGATATGCATTTGTAAGGGGCACAGATATCTTTTGTGCTGCTTCATATTATACTTTGAATTACTATGGCCATGGTTAGTGCATGGCTTGAACACATTTCAAGTATGTTCGCACGACGCTCGAATTGTTAAAAATGCCTAGTATTGATGTTGTATTTTTGTAAGCTAGCTTTTTGGAGGGGGGATTTAGATGTCAAGTACTCACTTGTTGCTTTAGCATACTTTCCGAGTGAAACATTCTTTAGTTTTCGTCCCACAAGGTTATCACCCTTTATGGGCCGTCCATGGCTTCCACATCACATTCCCCATGAACAAAAATTTGGACTTGATAATCAGACCATATGAAAATATTCATGCCATATTGTTCTGTGGGTGACCATAGGAAGGATGTTCTACACGTTTGTCGGGCTATGAAGAGTTCGTTTCAGGGACTGCAAAGCTGAAGCAGTTGATAATTAGCTACGCAAGGAAAAATGGCATTTCGTGCAAAACAATGACTATCATCGTTACATTACTGAGCGTAATCGTAGAGTCGAGAATCAATTTTTTGTGTCTTGTCTCTCTTATATAATCGGTTTCACAAGATGGGATTTGATGGATTGTCAGCAGAATGGACCCGCACGATCTCTTCATGCAACACAGGTCTCCCAACTGCTTACTGAGGATCATGCAAGATGATTTGATAATTTACATCTGAGATTGAACCCTAAACATTATTATGAAGTTATTGTATATATAAGGTTCAATTCAAAATGTGTTGATTTCATCGTCAGCAGCTTTCCTTGCATCTTCCCTACTCTCATTCATCGAGTCTTCATTTCCATCTTCTTATAGTCACTCGTTTGTCCTTTCTTTCACTATGCACATGCAAAAGTCTTTCATCACGGCATCCTGTCTTGCCACTATTTCTCTTGCCGCTCCCCTAGATGCTCGCGGTAGTTCCAGTTCCCCCACAAACGCAAAAGTCACCCTCGCAGCAGCATTCACTTCTGGCGCCGGCAATAAGGATCCTAACTCTACTCTCAGTGCAGGCGTTGGTAAGGGCACTGACACTTACAAGTGTTATTCGGGAGATTGGCAATCATTCCCACCAACTTCCAGATGGGTGTCCTTTGATGCTATGTGGAATAAATCCACTACGTATCTGAAAGAGTCATGTGCCAATACTGGAGCCTTCGGTTCCGGCGATAGCCCGGCCCAGATTCAAAGCATGTATGATTCGATCTTGTCGGTTGCCAGTGCTAGTTTGGTCGATCCGAGATTTATCTATGCCATCATCCTGCAGGAGAGCAGTGGATGTGTCAATATCGACACTAGCAAGAACCCGGACCCAAGTCAGCCTGATAATCCGTAAGCTCAATTTCATATTACCCCTTTCCATGCAATATTCTCCCCCGTACAAATCACCAACTGCTTCCCAGTGGTCTCATGCAATCCGTTGCTGGCGTAAAATTCGTCGGTAACTCCGCCTCTGCTTCCGCTCAAGCCGCATCCATCCACCAAATGATCGTCGATGGCACTCAAGGTACAACCAAAGGCGAGGGTCTTGTCCAATGCATCAATAAATATGGAAACATCTATGAGGCAGCTCGATGTTACAATTCGGGAGACGTCAAGAAAAGCGATTTGAACGATCCTCAAGGAGCTACTCCAAGTTATGTTACGGATATTGCGAACAGAATGACCGGATGGTTGGATGCCCCGCAGAAGTACAGCTCTTGCAAGAAATAGATATCTTCCTACGTAGATAGGGGATGATATGTGGCAGTGAAGGTATCACTCGAAATCAAGATGAAGGAAATAGGTGAAGGAGCTTGAGTGAAGAGTGCGCAAGGAGCTAGGACTTCATTGCAGTGTATGGCTTATATGCCTTGAAATTGTTTATTTGGAGCTGGAAAACTTCACGTTTTGATATTTTAAGGGATGATAGTCTATTGGAATCCGAAAGATCTCAAATTCAGACACGTGAAAAGAATAGAGTCTCAATTTCCTGATCCCCACTCCCCCTGTCCAGTAGAATTTTATCTATCAAGACACACATTCAATGTTCAGAAGCAATAATCTATTTGATGAGGGAAATTCTTCGGTTATTGAAGTTGTCCAACCTCAATGCAAAAACCAAACGTCGCGTTGCCTATTTGTTGGTATTGAAATTTCCTTCTACACAAAGCTAGTGATATATATAGAGCCCTTGTGCAAGAATCACCACTGTGTTTCAAAATTCATCTGACAACGCCAGCAGTTGAAGGATGACTTCTGGGTATTAATTATTATATCAATCATGAGAACCAACAGTAAGAAAAACCAAACCTAAATAGCAATATCAAACATGAATGACAGCATACAAAACGGAAAGCTTGAGATTCACGCAGACTGGTATTAGATTTTCTGCAGAATGTTCTTGTCTTGAATCGCCACATCGCAAACTAAACGGCAACTAGATCTCAGTAGAGAGGTGAGAGAATCTAAACTTCTTATGCTGCATGGATTCAGATTAGGAGCTTCTAATTGTAACGCCCAGGTGTATTTGATGATATTCAAGTTCTGTTTTGAGAGGGCGGGCTGAGTTGAGCGGCTGGTGAATCCTAAACGTACGGAGTATGCATTATTTATTATGCATGAATGTATTTCTAGGCTCTTGTTCAGTGTAAGGTATAGAAGAAACTATATGTATTAGGGAAAGGGGCATGCATACATGTATATTCCATGGATATAAGGTTCATTATTTGAAGGGACTTTATTTTTACTTTTCACATAATTGTTGCTATCTACTGCAGAAATTTGAATCAAAAGCCGGGAAATAGAGTGAGTAGAAAAGCGTGCGGAGAATAAATACCTACTGTAGACAAGCGAAGTTGAAAAGGGGCCGATTCACTGCTAATTGCCACGTGGACCCCACATCCGAACTATCTCCACAGCCCCTCCCACATTTTCGTGCAGAAGCGAGAATGGAAAATAAAATGGGGCTCTCCAGTTGTACGTAAATTGTGAATTGAAGTTTGGAAACAAAAGAGAAGACAAATAGTACGAGTGATAATAAGGGCGTCTAAAAAATTGCAAAAATCAAAAACGACACCTGAGTGATTCGAACACTCGCTCCCGAAGGAAATGCCTGTCTCTGGATATACAGTAGCAGGGCATCGCGTTAACCACTCCGCCAAAGTGCCTGGTTATGCTTTGGGATGTTGTTGCAGACATTTCTTTAAATATATATATACATCATCATTATCTAGACCAACATAGGAAATTCACGAAACGCTAAATGCTTCAATCTTCCATACTAGGGGGATTTATTTCCTTTGTGCATTTATGTTTCGTGGAACTTCACGTTTTCTAGTCTTCCTTGTTGGCATTAAATATTTGAATGTTTCGAAATATTGTGAGTTCACCGGGCGCACAATCGCCAGGCATGAGCTCCCGACTACAGTCAGCTTACAATTCAATAACTCAATAGATAGACCTCAGTTACGATTTTTTACATGATGGGATATCTCAATTCTAACAATCAAAATTTAATGAAGATCAAGTATATGGATGGGACCTTGTTTCAGTAATTACCTCTTTCGGTCGTCCAAATCAGTTCTATGTACTGGATGTCCTTTTCACTCCTGCCCAAATCGACGAATCATGCTTTGACTTAATTCACCCTTATCCAACCACAAAGCCTTTGCCGAAACTCAATTTCCTTCTATCACAACGCTTATCCTTATCTCTTCTGTTCCATCAACCAAAGATTTGGAAAGAGGTATGCCTGCCCATGTATAATAAGTGTCGACACAAATGCTTCTCCCAGATTGTATGCAGCTCCAACGTCCGCTCTTCCATGGAATTACCCATTGTATTCTTTAGGGGTATTGTGCTTGGGTTTCAAGCTAGTAGAGATCGGAGTGTCGTGTTGTTATGGCATCTGGGGTCATGGCATTCCTCGATAAAAATGTTACATTCTACGCCTACAGATAAGCTTCCAGGATGCTGAAAGGGCTTTCTGGATGGAGGCGAAGAAATTTATCGGATTGTGCCATACATGTTCTTCTCAGTACCTACGCAAGTTTGCTGGTTCGTCGTCTCTAGACGTTTTCATTATCCTTCTTCCTGCTTTTTCAAGAGCTACTGCAGGCTCTTCTTGCCAAACGCAACTAGCGATGGTCACCAAATTTGGCAAGTGTTATTTTGAGGCTTCTCACTTCATCCACTACGATACTTGTGGGCTATATCAACAAATCTACAATGGCAGAAGTCGACTTTTTATGGTTGTTGTGAACTTGTGATTGCAAGGTTCGGATGCTATTCCAGAAACCCGGGCCCGCAAGCTCCGGTTTCCGACCGGTTATTCTGGTGTACTTCTTCAACGCCTAGCCTGAAGCACTTGATAATACCAAAATGAGCACACCACTTCTGTTCGATAATCCTCTCCGGATAAATACATCAAGATACATACAATACTCCATACATCCTTCGTTCTCTATTATCTGACTTCAAGCCAATATCTTTTTTGTTGCAAGTTCCGTAAAAACCCACCTAGTCAAATTTCAGAAAATCTGCAGAAATCTGGGAGATATGATGAGCTGCCTTTTCAATGCGGACTACTATCTTGAAGCCGTGCGAACTCATCATCAAGCTGAGCGATTGAGCCAAGAGAGAATATTGCCAAGATTCGCACGATGTGTCACGGTACCAATTTATCCGCAGTAAGTAACTGCCGAAAAGGAAGTCATTTTTATCAAATTCTCGTGTTTAAATATCTGGAGATATGCTAGGATCGATAACAATGCAATTGCAGAGCAGGGTCTATCCTTCGGTCCCGTTTCTCCATGGAAAAAATCCTATTATGCCCATTATCATTGAGGGACTTTAAAAACAAAGAACAGTGCAGCTGAATTATAGGTTGCCAAGTATTATAGATTCTACCTAATATGAATCAAGCTCGCTTTAATGTAGCAGGGCTTGAATATCCCCGGAATATTCTCCTTCTCTTAATTTAGGCTCTTTGCTTAGGGGATTCTCCGCCTAATCTTGGCGTTTGCGGGGCGCTTAACGTCGCCTTCAAAACATATGGAGAAATTTCAATCACAGTGTCACGAGTTATCACAGTTATTGTACTAATTGTCTAGCAATGAGATGTTTGATATTAGCCTATGTTTATGCGGGAAGACGGGAGAGTGAAACTTTGCTTGATATTACTGCGGGCGCTAGAAGTCCAATTTCACCAATGCTTGTGCTTGATTGCTCCTTTCTTCCATCTTGGCATATATGTACAAATGCAATCATGAAATTTAAGAGTATATATGAATGGGTAGTTTCTTGCTTTCAATCTTTCCCGTTTTTACAAACTGAGGCAATTTGATTTCTCAGTTCGGAACTTCCAGTATCACAACAACATGCTTTCCATTTTTGATATTGCAGCTTTGGCGGCGTTGCTAGGTCATGTCAATGTGGCCCTGGCACAAAGTCCAGCGTGGGGTCAATGTAGGTTTACATGCCTTAGAAATGGTAAATCTTGACTGATTTTCGCAGGTGGCGGTATAGGTTGGACTGGTGCTACAACCTGTGTAGCAGGATACACTTGCACATATTCAAAGTGAGTATAAATACACCTCAGTGTAAACTTATTCCGAAGCTAAGAACTCGACAGTGCCTGTATGTTGGAATTCCGGCAAGAATTATAGATTCGCTCACTTAATTAGATTATTCGCAATGCCTTCCTGGCACTGCCATATCCACAACTGCTACAACATTGATTACCTCTACGACCTCCACAACCGCGGCAACAAGTCCAAGTAGTACTGGGAGTGGCCTTAATGCCAAATTCATTGCTCACGGAAAGAAATATTTTGGAGTTGCTACAGATCAAGGTCGTCTCACTACGGGAAGCAATGCGGCCATAATTCAAGCAGATTTTGGACAAGTCACACCAGAAAACAGCATGAAGTGGGATACCATTGAAGGTATACATGCTTAGAACACTTGCGGGAATATGAGCTTACAAATTTTAGCATCACAAAATAATTTCAACTTTGCTGGTGGCGATTACTTGGTAAATTGGGCTGTGAATAATACAAAGATCATTCGCGGCCATACACTATGTTTGTTGTCCACCAGTGGTCCCAGTTTTCATATTCATAATCGATGACTAATAATGATAGGTTGGCATTCTCAACTCCCAAGTTGGGTCAGCTCAATCACATCTGCAGCAACTCTTACGACTGTCCTTCAGAATCACGTTACACAGGAGGTGACTCGCTGGAAAGGAAAGATATATGCATGGGTTCGTCGTCACTCATCATATTTGTTCAAATCATTAACTTCTGTAAGGATGTCGTCAATGAAATTTTTAACGAAGATGGCTCGTTAAGAGCAAGCGTCTTCTACAACGTGCTCGGTGAAAGTTATGTTTCTATTGCCTTCAATGCCGCTCGAGCGGCTGACCCTAATGCGAAGCTTTACATCAATGATTACAAGTATTTGTACCTTCACTATTTCACTTTCAAAGCTAATATGACTCCATAGCTTGGATTCAGCAACGTATGCCAAAGTCACAACCGGCATGGTTGCACACGTGAAAACATGGATCGCCCAGGGAATTCCCATTGACGGTATCGGGTCACAAGCCCATCTCCAAGCAGGCCAGGGGTCAGCTGCACTGGGTGCTTTAACAGCGCTTGCAGCTTCTGGTGTTGGTGAAGTTGCGATTACAGAATTGGATATTGTCGGGGCAGCTGCGACTGATTACGTAAATGTAAGTATAGATCCCAAAAACTTCTGGGGATGATGTGAACCATAATCTTAACGATTGAATAGGCTGTCAACGCATGTTTGGGTGTCAGCAAATGTGTTGGAATTACGGTGTGGGGTGTTCGTGATCCAGATTCGTGGCGCGCGAGCTCGACTCCGCTGTTGTTTGATGCAAACTATGCTCCGAAGGCTGCTTACAATGCGATATTGGCTGTTTTGTAGGAGGTTTGTTATCTTAGCAAAGAGAGTGAGCCATATTGGGCCACAAAATTGTAAAGTGTATACAACTGAGTTTCGGATCTGCTTCGGTATCATATCTTTCGTTTGATTACCATATATCACGAATTAGTTGCCAGCTGTAAAGAGTTACAGTAAATTCTGACAGGAATCTTTACCACATACATCGCAACCTTGGCTCTGAGAACTTTGCTTGCTCCACTTTCTCAGTTGATTTATCGCATATCTGTCTTGTTTTCAAAGGATGATACTTCTACTTATCGTATTCGCAGGAAGGATTACAGGGTTCCTTCCTCACACTTCTACTAAAGTGAGATATTCTACAAGATCTTAGTTCTCGGGGATATTTATGTAGCAGCAAGAATTTGTATAGAAGAGAAGAAAGAAATTGGCCACCGTACGCGCGAGTTACGCGAGTTAGTTGACCAACGTAGAGATGACTACATCTCATATTCTTAGCAGACCTCAAACTCAAAATTGACACCATCTTTAGCCATAACTCGCGCCCATGAGCTTTGGCTTCAGACTTGATGTCGTCTCAATCTGAAATTCAAAGGAAGGCACAAATGCCTTGTATACTTTGATGAAGATATGAAAACTAGTGGTTTTCTTGTCTCATTCTGCTTCGTGGGCTTCATGAACTCATTTGGGTCAACGCGCCCCTGCTTCATGGCTTTGGTACCGTCTTTCAGTTTGCTGCAAACATATCAAGAGTCTCTTTGCCACAGCAAGATCGATGGAAGTTAAGCTGGAGCAATGAGAAAAGGGTGTTAAAATCGGACACTTACTTACAGTTTTCTATGAAGGCTGCCGCCATAAAACAACGCATATATTATATTTCTTATCGTCTCTATTTTCTTTGAGTTTTGAATAATCATATGAATAGCAACAAAACAAAGAGTCTCAGAGGGAATTTACTGTATTTACAATTGAGGAAGAAAGTCAACGGGATGACAGATGCATATCGAGCGATTCTCAAATGGATGGCTTCATTTACAACAGAAAGTGGGCACAGAAGGGTCGCAATATAAAAATCATGCCAGGAAAAGCTCTACTAGACACAAGTTTTGACCCGAAGTTTCACGACTCTAGTAATCGAGGGTGTAGCTACTCATCCCATCATCAGAGTGAGTGGATATAGAAGATGGAGAAGACCCATCATTCAAATCTCGGGCATTCTTGTCTAGGTAGTGGAAGAGTAGATTCACAACAGTTAATGTTGCCAAAAAATGGAAAAAGCAATCAACGGCATTCTAGCTGTCAAACAAATGGTAGGAAAACAGGCTTTTGTTTGTTATTTCGCCTACCTCTGGTATCTCTGACACCTCTTGCAAAGAAAGCTACAGTACTTATTTGAAAGGCCTTCAGCGAGATGGATATGGATTTGAATTTCCATCTCATCTGTAGTCGGCCGATTCAGGTCAACTCAGTATCAGCTTTTTCGGTGTTAGGCATGAGTTTCTCCAATCTTATTAATAGCATCCAAAGGGGATGCGAGTTGTTTAGATATGTTTCTCTGTTAGCGATATATGCTATGATTGACGTCAAGGAGCCAATCAAGGTAAGAATTGACATATTACAAACTATATTTCATAGGCAAACGCCACTCCGGGCTATTTATTGACTAGAAATCAGGAGAACTACCTAGGTTTCGACGGTATTCTTCAAATTTTTGAACGCCCAGAAGTCCAAGTACAGTCTACTTCTTGTTCCTATTGCGCGATGCGGGGTAGAAGAATCTATAAGTATTTCCTTCTAATTCTAAGTCAACTATTCTTTGATATTCGATACTTGTATACTAGCAAAGTCATACTGGAAACGTAGGCGTGGAGGGGAGCAATGCTTATTCCAATACAGCAGCTAAGGAACTGCGAAAGCAAGATCCAAGTTAACTGTATCCTATATATATCCTTCTATGAAGTTCCTAGTCAATTCAAAGCTATTATGGGACTCAGTGATAGCCTATACAAGTGTTCGCGCTCTAGCTGGAAGTTTAAGTGATGGGTTTAAGATATCGACTCGGGGTGTTAGTTGCCAGGACACAGTATCTTGCGCCGCTAATGGCGCAATTGAATTAAATCGAGCCTAAAGTCAATTTTTACTTCTCAGAAACGGTAATTTATTCACAGAAGTAAAGTGAATACCCAATTCAGGTTCGTTCGGTTGTAGCACACGAACTATATTGTCACATTTTGCAATTTTGTTACGGTTTTGATGGCGATGATCTTCAGGTTTCTCCTCGTAGTAGTGCCATAGAAGTAATTGTAACATCCATACCAGGGTCGTATGATCGTTTATACACACCAAGACCTTCGGGTGCGGCAACGACATTAACTACAACTCAGATTTAATACGGCTCATGAGCATTGAATAATATCTCTTCAATACAGCCATCAGGGTTAAAGGCTTTGATAAAAAAACCGTAGTAGGAATTTCTGCTGTAGTAAAATAATTTCCATTTTGCTTAAAGGTCCTCCCACCCATCGATCCTCCAAATAATTTCGACACCAGATCGCAACTATTCTACGAGAAAATTTCCAACACAGATCTTCTTACTAGAATAACTTAACTTCTACATCGAGATATTTACAATCTTCCATTACCAAAACAAGCACGATACATATTGCTTTTCGAAGTGGTATCCTTTTATTCAATCACCAAAAACTATTACTTCCCAAAGTAATATTGATCTATTCATAATGCCTTCCCAAGCACAAATTCAAAGGGTATGCTTTCTGACTTTCTATTACATCTAAATTTCGTGTTCTCGGTGTGTCATATTGTAATACTATTGAAAGAATCAGCTAAATACTAACTGAATAGGCTCGAGAACAGCAGAAAGCTCGTGAGATCCTTATCGCACGACGCGAGGCAGCTGCCAAAAAAGCAGCCGAGAGAAAGGAAGCACAAAAGAGTCAAAGTAGTGTAAGTGATTCCTTTTCCGCATGTTATACGGGATATTGGTGCTGTTTAGAAACTAATCACGAGTAACAGATGGTCCCAAAGCCCACCATGACTTCCGGAAAGTTGGATAGCGAAACTAGCGACCCAGTATGTTTTTCATAATCCATATTCTATATTTACTAGTTACTTTGTGCTGACCTATATTCAGAAGCCCATCAGCGCCTTTACTCGTATCAAAAAGAAGGCGGGTACCTCTATGGCAGAGAAAAAAGCCGCTGAGCAAGCTGCTGCTGCCGCTAAACAGAAGCGTGCAGAGCAGGAAATGGAAGAGGGTGAAATCGACAGCGATGATGAAGAGGTTGTCTTCAGGGGTCGACAAAATAAGGTCACAAAAACAGTCGAGGTGAGTCGATTCTCCATGCGATAGTCTAGATACGCCCCTTTCATGAAGATGTACATATGAATATTAGATTTGGTGAGCCGACGACCAGGATATCTTACTGACTATATTTGGATGTCACAGAAAATGGGCAAGCTACCCACGACTAATTCTGGCCCTGCAAATCCACGTGACAAATCACAGATGGTATGGACTTGCAAACTCCATTTCGTTGGCTTCTTCATTGGAAGTGCAGCTAAGGAAAATATCATGCTAACACAATTTGCTAGGCTCCCAGAAGAACCCATGAGACTAAGTCCGCATTGAAGACTAATTCTGAGGGACTAAAACGCCGTGGTGAATCCCAGACTTCTGAACAGCAAAAAGTATGCCGTCCAATATTTTTTATATCTCGATCTACTTTCAAGCATGAAGGTTAGCATACTAATGACTTTTTTAGAAGCCTGAACCCAAGAAGCCTGTGCCCAAGAAGCCTGCGCCCAAGAAGCAAACGTCGAAGCGCAAGATCGAGGTATCTGACGCCGAGAGCTCCGAAGTTGAGATGGCTAAGCCTGTCAAGAAGCAAAAGACAGCCAAGGGAGGCATGAACTTTGAAAATCTCCCCACGAAGCGTAAGCACGGAGGCGAAGAAGAAGCACCTGGTCCTGTAAAGAGACAGAAGACCATGGACCAAGCCAAAAATCCTGTCGCTGTATGTTCATCTATTCTTTACCAAACCTCCTCTGTAATCTAGAACTGGAGTTTACTAACTTTCTCAAATAGGCTCCAGCTAAGCGCGCTCGAGCTGTCAAGGAGACACACATCCGTAGGGATCCCAATGTTAATCTTCTCAACTTTGGACCCCCTCCTAAGAAGCCAGCACCTAAGAAGGCACCCACAGCTCCAGCAAAGGAGGCAGTGGTCATTGAAAAGAAAGAAGTCAGCAAGAAATCTGCAAAGACTGTAGGCATTCTCTATATTTTTATTCCCACACGTTGGCCACAAACTAATAGTAGCTACAGGTCCAATCTTCTACTGCACCTAAAGTAGCACCAGAAAAGACCCAGAATCGTCCGGGTGCCTCCACCTCAACGAGATCTTCACCCGAGGCAACCCAGAGTCCTCCTTCTGAATTCACGAGCGTTTCCGATAGAATTAAATCCCGTCGTCGAGGTGCCGCTGCTGCTCCAAATATTCAAATTAAAACCTCGTCTTCTTCGTCTTCGACAAAGCCTGTGGAAGCAACTAGAAAAGCTCGTGGCTCTCGTAGCTCGAAGTTGTCTGTGAATGCATCCGAGCCAGTTTCAGAAGTTTCGCCAGTGAACAGACTTCCACCGCTCCTCTCACCAACTCTTCCCCCCATCGTCGAGAGCGAGCTGGCAAAACGCTTGAAGAAAATTGCAGAAGAGAAAGAAGAGGAGAATATGGCGCGCGAGATGGAAGAAGAGCTCGAGAAAGATAGAGTGGATGATCTTGAGCTACCCGAGCCTGCCGTTCAAGCCAGTTGTTCGCTTGCGGTGGAGTTGGACCCAGCGTCGGATGCATTGCTTGAGACAGATTTGAATGATTATCTGGATAATCTCACGCCAGAGGTTGCTGCTGCAGTTCAAGCACAGCAAAAAGAGATTGATCAAGCTGTAGAATCAGATGCGGAATCTGTTGAGGATGACGATAAATTCAGCTCGTATCAAGACACTGTCGAGACTACCAAATCACCCATGTCACCAGCCCCAGAGGTTCCTGATTCTGTCCAGAGCAAAGTTACCGAGGACGAAGAGCAACTGGAAGAAGCAGAAGCACCGATGAAGAGCCGCCCTTCTTCTTCGGCTACTTCGCCTGCTCCATTGTCAGATCACATTGCAGCACCAGAACAGCATGCCATCGTTTCCGCCGAGGAATCTCTACCTAGGGATGACTCCGACCAGAATTCAAATGTGTCCAATCAACAAAATGTCGCTCGAACATCTGCATCGACCTTCAAGTTTGCTGGTGAAATTGGCTACGAGTCAGATATGTCGGAAGAAGACCCAGATCCAGAGCCAAGTCCAGTTCATTCTACTCCTTTTGAGGAGGCTGGAGACTTTGATGAGCTGGAACTTGATGTGGATGAGGCTCTTGAAGCGCAAGAGTTTGAGGCAAATCTGGAAGCAACTGAGCAAGATAAAGAGCTAGAACCGCCAGTGCCTAATCCCTCGTCTTCCTCTGCAGATTCAACTGATCCAAAAGAGAACATCTTATCTGTTGCTTCTATTTGACAACTCGCCCTCTGATGAAGCTATTTGATAAAGGTGAGCACCAAGCCCCTCGACAGGAACAAGAGGAATCTGACGAAGATAGCTGGCAAGAACAGCTTCGACTCAAAATTCAAGCTAGCTTAAATTCGGAGAATCGAACCCCCTCAAGTGACTCGGCAGAGCAGCCTTTTACTGTAGAAGAGGACAAACTTAACTTCTGACACCAAAACTAAGGATCAGGTCAAAGTTGAAGTCCCTAGTCCCGAAGCATCCGTCACTGGGGTAGAGCCACTCCCAGAATTGCCTCTTATTAATAACGACGTGGACGTCATTGATCCCCAGTCGCCTGGACAGAATGACAATACCGATGAAAATGTCGAAATGTTTGCAGGTGATCCCCAGAGGATAATATGAACAACGATTATCTTGAGTCCAGTGCCAATCAGTCTGATGAGTCTGAAACATCTGATAAGCACAGCGATGAAAAAATGTGGGATGATAATGATACGGAGGCATTACTCCAGAATCATATGGTCCCGGCCGAACTAGGCAATGTAGTCACCGAGGAGGGCTCCTTAGACTATAAGAAACTGATCGCAGAAGTGAAGGCTGCAAGGGAGGAGACGATCCGCTGGGAGAGGGAGAATGGAGAACTTCCCGAATTCACCTTCAGCATCAGTCGCCCAGATCTTCTATGCCACTTGGGTTACTCCAAAGACCGCGTCGCCAAGTACATGGAGGTGCACAAGAGGTACGAGGATACTGTTTTCCCGAAACCGGTTGCCCAATGTAATGCTATGAGGGACCTCAGCGGAGAGGAGTCCAGTGGTGACGAGTCTGATGATGATCAGGACGATCTCCGTCGTCGGGGATATAGCGTTCTGATTCCAAGAAATTATGCCTGGAATCATGACGATATGGTCACTGATCCGAATGTTCATCCTTTCGGACCCATCAACTAATTGGTTATGGAATCGACATCTCCTTTGTTTCGTTTCATCTTCTCCTCTAGTCGGATTTCTATCAGAGATGGATAATTATCTGCGGAAAGATTACGAAGATTCGATTTCCCTACCACTTCTTGTTACCGAATCATCACCGAATTCCTTCACAGCCACGATTATTGCGCCGAAACTACCACTCAAGATGCAGAAATATTTGAAAACAAAAACATGAAAAAAAAGGGTCCACTTGTTTTCTATCTAGCCTGACTTCTTCGTCCTCCAACGGATTGATTGTCGATTTCATTCCCCCATGGAGACTCTATGGTGTCGATAATATCAACATAACCCAAAAACATTCGAAAATTCAAACCTCAAAAAAAAAAAAAGCCACCGTTGCGTTTTGCTCATTACAGCTTGCTTTGCCTCCAATCATCTCATATAGTTTCATCCAGGAGCGGCAGTTATCGCGCTAAGCCTCTCATCTCGACCTCGACTCAAATCCTAGCTTCTCCCAACATCCTATCAGCAGCAATGACGAGCATACAACCGTGGTACTTCTTCACTACTATCGGCTTTTAGTGCTGGCGCGATACCATACATGATTCATTTGACAGTTCCCGACCAACAACTCACGATAATGAACTCCATAGTTCTTGTCGAGATTTTATGGGACGAGTCTCGGTTTTTTGCATTCTCCATTCTACATCAAGATTCATGGCTGGGAGATCTCAGACCTCCCTTTCAGTACATCATCAACGATATCCTCAATTTACTACTTCCTTACAGGTCCAAGTGTGTTTGACCATGGCGATGTATCTTTTATCCTTCAGTTGGCGATCCATTATGTACGACTTACTATTACGATCCACTGTGCACGATACCCCTCAATATACTCGGAGCACCTCTTTCCGACTCCAAGACTGTTCGGTTTCGGCCCTCAAAAACAGGTTTCGTTTTCGTTCTGTATTGTTCTGCCTAGTTTACATCATACCAGCATACGTTGTGGGGCGTCGTCTCATACTGTATTGTATCTGATATTAATTAGTTACCCCCATATTTGGTGCATGACTCTAGTGGTAGAGAAGCAGAGATCCCGATATGGAGCGTGGTTGGGTTTTGATGAATGGGCGTTTTGTATCCTGACAGGTGGGGCACCTCCTCCGATGTCTTTCTTTTTGTTCTCTGGTTTGAGTTTGGAATCTGGGTCTGGGTCTGGGTCTGGGGGGGTTGGAGTTTGTTTTTCATTCCGCTGTATCACGCTGTACTTGATTGTATTGTTGTTGTTGTTGTTGTTGTTCTTTGGCGTTTTTTGGGTTGCAAGTTGGTTGATTGTTCAGTTTTCTTATCAGGGGCCAAGGGAAGAGAGGAAGGAAAAGGAAAGGTGGCAAAAGGATGAGTTCATGCGATGGGCATGATAATGGGATGTTCCTTCTTCGGGGAATTCCTCGGGGCATTTTAAGATTTACTGTACGATTGGCTTTTTGGAAGGATACAGTAGATGCATGGAAAGGATGGAACGGATGTATCTAGCGTGTTATTACATCATAGGGGGAGGCAAGTAGGTGATAGAAAATAACTCACTAGGACCCCTGAGAGAGTCAAGATACCTTAGGTCTGGCCAACCTAAGGTGGAATCAGCTCTAAAGGGAAAACAGTCGGTTTGATATTTGCCTACAGATGAAGGAAGGTCGAAGCATTTGCTTTGTGTACTCAACATGTATCATTTCTGAAGAAAGTCACCATGGGAAAAGGATCCGTGAGGAAAAGAAGCCATCGAACAGGGGAATTATCACGTCTAAGATTTCACCTGAGACGGGGTTTATCCACAAACAAAGGATCTTTTATTATTTTCATGAATTGATGATTACAGACCCATCTATGGCCTCTCATGAGGAGAATCGTAATGCTATTCCTATAAATCGTGTGATATCCCTATTTAAGCCAGACATGATTCCCTAGTTCCCAATACCAAATTGTAAATTGTAAAGTTCCTCCGTATCATTCCTTCGAGTAGCCCTGTAAAAAACATTATACCCAATTCCTATTGGCACCCAATCTCGTCATCAGCACATTCTATCATCGCAAACGATATGAATCTTCCTTTGTAGGCTGCCCTGTAGTCTCATTTACCCTCTCCACCTCTATCAACTCCTCATTAGACGAAATTTCACTAAGTTCATCTGGTTCAGGTTTTTTCCAATCGCGCTTCAATTCCGCCACGGCCTCGCTCCAATTTCCGATCTCCTCGTCTGTTCTGATTCTTCTTCTAAATCCATATGCTCTGATTTCCACGAGCCAAACCACCATCCAATATTGATTAAAAAGCAAGGCAAAGAGGCACGCTACCCATGAACTAGCCAGAAACGGAACTCCTGGGGAGGCGTCAACACCGAGTGCTGGCCCTACTGAAGAAACCATTTGCCCGACTATACTGATCACAGCAGTTAAGTTGAGAGTGACTGTCATCGTGAAGTTGGATGCGAGAAAGGAGAAGAAAAGGGCAAGGTAGACGATCTTTGCTGATTGTTTGAACATATAAATGGCCGATAATATTACAGTTCCGCCTGATCCAATTAATGCTAGCCCATAAAGCGCGAGGATAGCCGTAGTTCCAATGTTTAGGAGTGAAGCAGTAGAGGGCATTGCGGTCGTAGCAAGACCAAGAAGGGGAATAGTCATAGTTGTGTTAACTACTCGGAAGGTAGATGGGGTATATGAGGTGAGTTTTTTGAGACCTAGGATACAATTAGCTCTTAGCTCCACTTTCGCGTGCAAGACTGAGCTCTTGTCCGCTTAACTTACCATTCAAAAGCAGTCGAATAGTTCGAACATTTATCTATAACCCATTTCTCATCTGCTGTAATAGTCCCTGAACATATCTTCATTACATGAAGACTATAAAAATCTGCAACTCCCATTGTTTCCGTGACATTTGACATAAAGGCATTTGTAGCTTCGGTCAGACCATCACTGTTGCCAGCTTCAATCTTCAATGCAATGCCTTTAAAGGTTTTGAAGGCGTCCCTAACCAATGATGTGATAAAGTTGGATGCTTCGTCTCTCTTGGCTATGGAGTCTGGTGGTGTTGATCTGGTGTCCAGGGCAGATATATCGATTACATTGGCGGTATTCGCTGTGTTAGAGTTGACTGGTGCAAATTCAACCAAGTTCTGGCCAAGATTGGCTGTGTTTATCTATTTGAGATTAATTTTATGTTTGTAAAAATATAAAGGGGAAATTTACCCTCATGAAATGATAATTTTCTAAAACTCCGCCATTTGATCCCGAAAATATTGTGATAACTCCCAATGTGAACGATATCGTAGACAAAACTAAGGAGATAAGTGCATGCAGCCGGATTGGCTTCCTTTGATTCCTGGCTGTCCTCATCTTTTTTCTCTTAGAATTTCCGACTTGAAATTGAAGTGATTAAAAGGAGTGAATAGCTCGAGATCGGGAATAGACTATGAGAATATATGAAAATTTGAAGAAAGCCTACACTCGGCCCAGATGCAAGGATGACACTTGACAAGCCCGATATAGGTTTGAAAAATGCAACAAAAGCTTGATATAGGATGTGATTGCCCCTCATTTCATATCAAACAGGGCTATGCCACATACCACCTTACCAGGATCGAAAGTATTACGATGATTTCCATGAAGACTACTTCATCTTGTCATTGAAGTTGGAACTACCCTGGGTCCCTGACAGGAGGTAATCATCTCAAGTTCTCAATGCTGAGGGTACAGTCGATGCCTGATGCGATAGATGCCTGAAGCGAATACTGATACGACGGGATAACTCTGCTGTACAACCCCGTGGATAAAGCTTATCTATTACCTACTCATGTCACATTCATCAGGGATTTAAGCGCCAAAAGTCCAGATCATCACAGGGATATAACATCCATTTTTGTAGGGCTGTGTCGTGTTTGTCGTGTGTTTAGGGGTATTTGAGTGGGCATGAATGCCAAGTATTAGGCGATTAGGCGATTAGAATGATATGGAGTCCGTGTCCATGTCACATCTGAAGGATTTCGGATGTTTCCTTCGAGAAAACAATGTCCGAGACCTGTTGGGGTCAAGGGAAAAAGCTTAAACTAAGGAAGGTTCCATGGATTGACAACTAGTCTCCTAGGTATACAATGAAAGTCCACGGGTAGTACAATAGAACAATAGAACACGTCAAGAGCTTAGTCACCAACTCTGACATCTGGTAACTTGATCCAACTCTTCAGAAGCATCACATGATTTTCATCTTGTATAAACCTTTCACGGTGTATTTTGTGTGTGTGTGCTGGGACCGTGATATACCCACTCATCGCTGGGACGATTACAGTATAACTCTATCTAGTGGTGATCAGAGAGTATAAAAACTTTATATTCACCGAGATTCACCCTTGAAGGATTTAACTTTCGAATCCTAGGATGTTGAAAGGTAAAAGAGAGATCCTGAATGTAGCTCTGGCAAGGGGGGAAGCTCTTTAGGATACTGAAGTTATAATTCATTCATTGCCCCTCATTTGAACGAATGTCATTCGAACTTGAGATGATAATGACAATGCATTGTTCGACTCATTTCAAATAAACCGATAGTCGTCCCAATTCTTCGGCATACAAATCGCAATCTTCAAATCGATGAGGAGCATTGAGATACACAGGCAGCAATTAAGTATCTCGCCTGCGACTGCGATCAGTTCTCAAAATCACTCGATATTAGATTCGTGTCTCCTTGATGAAACGAATATGGAGTCGCTGAACAAGGTTAGATAATGTGCTTGCTAACTTGGGATGACTGACTGCACGTCAGAAATACGAGCCAGTCGGACGATGTCGGGAGATTGAGATTTCGATAACTTCTCGCAGCAACGACAACTCGAATGAATAAAAAGACTTTACAGCGGCAACCGACTATGATCCTACGAAGCGTATCGAGATGCGTCACTTGGCGGGTCATGTTAACGTTGAGAGAGATAGTAGAAACATGGCTGGACCATCACTAGAATCCAACGGTATTCTTTTTTTGGTTTGCTCTCACCGCGAAAATTATTACGCATGAAACAATCATCCCTGCTGGGTCTCCAGCCAGGGTCCATATAGTAACGGTCAACCTCATAGTCGTCTGTATGTTCATTCGGATAAATGATGGGCCATCGATTGTAGGAAATTCGCGTGGCTGGCATGATGAAGTTGTCTCCTTCGGTAGCTGAGGTTAACATTGTTGTCGAGAGGTTGGGGATGTGGTGTGAGCGGTTTTGAAGGCTTGATCACCAACCGGATCACTAATCAAATCTCACTCTCACTCTCACTCTCACTACCCACGGCAAAGCAAGCGATCAAACACTCACAACTCCAAAATCAGAGTCCCGATCGATAATTTCATCTCAACAATCATCCCAAGTTTTGAAATGCCTCCGCTATCATCGATCATTTTGGCAATTCAAGGTGGCTTCAATTTTTTGAATGGAACCATCAACCTTTTGTCGCCTTTGGCGGCAGCTAAAAATGCTGAAATATTGTCCATTGAATCAACACCTGCCATTCATGCCATAGCGTTAGGGTCTATATCGATAGGGTAAGAACTCTACGTTCTTTCTCATAGGAAACTGGAATTGGCGTCATCGTGGCAATGCTTCATATACTGATATGCAGTTATGTACAACAGCACATTCTATCTTATCGCTGCTCAAAGGAGGGACAAGGTTGCGATGTGGCTGTCCGTCATTGGACGGATCATTGCCGTTGGGGTTTTTATGATTGACGCTGGACCCTGGAGAGATATCGCAATCTTTGAGGGAGTCTGTGGAGGCTTGCTCGCTGCAAGTCTTGTTTGGGAGTCTCGAGATGGGGAAGGGAAGGGAAAAAAATGAGAGGAATGGGAACCGAAAGTTTTCAAAGTCAGTCCAACATGGAGGGATGGAAGAGACTATTCGCATATTCCGTATTGTCACGAAAGTCGGAGGCACTTTCTTATTCAATCTAAAGAATATCGCTTTGGTTGTACTGGCAGAAGAAGTTTACCAGTTCTCATTCATTAAGCTATCTGGCAATTCGAACTTGGCTCTTCATTTTGCTTCCTTTTCTCAGTCCCGAGACCCACCATTGATTCTATTCCGGGTATTGGCCAGGATTGGAATTCACAAATCAGCATACAAAGTTGATTCGTGAATGCCCTACGCTACCACATCAACTAGTTTACATATATGAAACATAAGGGTATTTTGAGATAAACAAAGAACCCCAATCGACTTCAGTACCATTATTCAACACCCGTTGCAACAGCAATTTCCCCCATCATCAACAGTCTCATCGTGATCGAAATAATATGATCGGAAAGAGAACAAGACGATAACGATGTTGTTAGCGATCCGGCGGCTGATGGAGGTAGCGTTAAATTATGTTAAATTAGGTGTTTGAATAAGGTAATGAAGTTGCGTGTGTCCTTTTTCTTTTTGTACAAACCAAATTGGTTTCCGAGTAGCTTACTTCTTTAATATCAACGGAGTAAATTATATATCAACTAGTTCATAAGTTAACACCCGGCATTGGGCAACCCCCGTGGTGACCAATATTCTGGAACAAGTCTTTCCACTTGCCTATAAGCGGAGAGCCTTTCGAAGCAGGAGCCTCCCACTCCCAACCCCTGTTTCTCTCCCTATCGGCTAACCATTGCCTTCCTTATTCTCGTTTAAGATATTCCTAAGCTCTTTCATGCACTTTTCAGAGAGTTCATTTATCAGCCCCATGCACTCAGCCTCCAAAACAATTTTTTATTTCCCTTCATATATTGCGCCCCAACTTCGCTCTATCCTCTTCATCATGTCTGTTTATGCTATCTTTTTCCAAGTGTGCAATTGCAATTCTTGATTCCCAGACCGATAGTTCGTAGGCGGATACCAATCCTCAATAGAATATCGATGAGGGTTTTGAATCTCTATTTGACTCTTTTTGCGTTGGGTTTTGCATGTCGCTGATATAGTCCTCCTTCTTTCGTTCTTATAGGTCTAAATCTTTTGTCGTTATTTCATCAACGGATGGTGGTCGTGAAACTGACGATCGTGCAGAACTCTGGTGATTAAATATGGCGTCAGCACTAAATACAGCTATTGCATGTCTCAATGCCCAATGCTCGAGTAAGGTTTACTGGCGGCTCGACTTCTTCATCGTCTTGCACATATCGAATCGGTGGCAGGGGGGGGAGAGGGGGGCGCGCGAACGCCTCTCTCTTGATTTATTGTGGACGGTTCATGTTGTTGGTAGGGATCCCACCCTTGTGGACTTCCTCGTAGTATATCTTCGAATGTAGTTTCAACGCTCCTCCGCCTGCTCGCCCTCGGTATATGAGAAATTGAAGAAAGAGACGAACCATCAACTTGAGGTGTACTTCCTCCTTACGAACGTCCTACTGATGATCTTTGTACCGATCCCGGTCCCGGTGACGACCACGATCCTCATCGTCTCCACTAGCAGCTTCGTAATTCCTTTCTCCTCCTCTAGCAACTATTTGACCTTGTCAGCCAGTATAATACGAACCTCGAGGATACACTCACTTCGTATCTTCTGCGTTTCGTCGGCATAGGCCAGTACTTCCTTCTTGGTCAATACTCTAAGTACAAGTACGAAATCATCTCTGACTTCGAATCTTTCCTTTCCAGTCTCCAATGCTTCTGGGTTCACTAGCCTTCTATCGATCTTGGTCCAGCGCGCATCCGGAGGTACTTTGATAAGTTGCGTATCATCCAATGGAGCCTCATCTTCATGGATGGGGGAGGGATTTTCAGATATATTTTCACGTGATTGAGAGTGCATCGCGTAAATTTCATCCACATCTTTGTTTACTGGAAGATATTAGTACTTTCGAGAGTTTCGTCATATGTCAAACTTACTTCGCTCTACAGCAGGTGCTACATCTTGCGAGACATCCAACGCACCCTTTACTGCTTCCATGACTTCTGCAAAATCTTGAGCATCCTTCCTTTCCTTCGATACTTCAGATGCCAAAGAAGTTTGCGCTTCCTCTATTCGTTCATCTTTGGCGACCTTTGTCTTTGCCACTGGTCTTTCAAGCTCTTCTCCCTGAACATAAAGAGGACTCTTTCCCTCTGCATCTTTGAAGTCCTGTGTCATTTTTTCTTCTTGAATTATACTGGGTGATGTTCCCACAGGACTCTTTGGGATATCATCTTTTGGTGAAGTAACTGTTTGTGGGCGATTTGTAAAAGATGGCTTAACTGATTCAATAGCGTCATCATTCAAGGTAGCTGCCATATAATTAGCATTTCCAGATAACATGGAGTAACCCGAAAGCTCTGCCAATGTTTTTGGAGCTGAAGGATGTCTATCATTGTTACTGAAGGATCCAAGATCCTGGCGTATAGCTTTTTCAATACCAAAAGGCTCGAGCTCGAGTGGAAACCTATCTATAGAAAGATGTTAGTGCTTATGAAGAAGAATTCTGGAAAACAAGAGTCAAGCTTACCTTTTTCTTTTGCAAGAAAACTTATGTGTTCGTCTGAATTATCTGGCTTGGAGCGAGTCTCGGCATTCCCATCATCGACTTTTTGCATTTCTTGATCAAGGTCTTGACTTGGCTGCGCACTAGTGGTTCCAAATAATGATATAGGTATTCTTTCCTCTTCGCCGTGAGCATATATTGCTTTTGCAGATCTAGATTCCAGATTACCTGATCTACCAATGGACACATCTGGGTCAAGTCTGTTGTAAGCTGAAGATTGACTTTCAGTGGTTCCATCGTCAGATCGGTGAGCCTTATCGAAGCCTGGCAAAGAGTCATGTGTTATGGTTTGTCCGGGGTGCTCATTGCCAATATGTTCGTGGTTTATGTTCGAAATTGATGATTCTTCGTGATCCTCCTCGTTACTTAGGCTATCGTCTTCCATGATGTCTTCATTGATCGGTAATGCAAACAGAGCTAGTTGTTCCATATGTCGCCCTAGATGTCGTCTAAATTGCCCACGCGTACCATAAGGTTGAGACTGTTGTCCTTTGTTGAGAAATTCGCGCTTAGAATCGTGCTTTGTGTCTTCAATATTGGTTTTCCATTCATCACATAAGCGGCATCCCGTGGCAGATACTTTGTCAATCGGCTCTTCACTTTGTAAAATTAAAGCTTTGAGCTGGGATCCTTCGAGTTCAACGTGATGCATCGATCGCAAATGCTTTTTGTATGATGAGGAGGATGAGAATGGGGCATTGTGACATTGTTGACAAACCCATTCTCGTCGGTGATTTTGAAGTTCGTGTGCAAACCACTCATTTCTGCTGCGGAACATTCTCATATCGCATTCTTTGAAAGTACAGACATAAGGTCTAAGATCCCTGAAAACATGTTTTCTGTATTATTGTTAGTGGTTGACGGGTTGGGAATTAATCAGCATGGTGATCTATACTTCCAAGCGGAGCGGTTCTTGACCACCTGTTCTGTGAAACAATAGGGGCATCGAAAGGGAGAACCAAATTCGAAAGGCACATCTTCAAACGCCATTTTTGGATGAGAGGGTACATTCAATCTTTCTGCAGTCTCTCCCACAACTGTGTCTTCGTAGGAAGTTTGTGAGCCGAAAGATCCATCGAGCTCCGAGCCATCTCTTCGATCTACGGTAGTGTTTTCAACAAAAGTTGTAGCTTTTGTCAACGCAATTGTCCTATCCTCATTCTGAAAAGCTGCAGCCTCATCCCAATCCCTTGTCAATTTTCCATGATGATCTTCACGATATTTTAGATATTGACGTCGTCTTGTGATGGCCTTTCCGAGACGTACAATCAACCAATCAGTAATGCCCTCTGCAGAACCATGCTTCTCTCTCACGTGCCCAATATCGTAATTAGGATCAAATCGATATCTCGTAGCAGCTTTAAGGTAATCATCTCGATTTGGCGAGTTTCTAATAACCATCGAGAGCTTCATGAGATTTACATTCGCATCTTTCATTGCTTTGAACAGCTCCTGTAGCTCCGAGGTCTGTTCAGAATCTACATCTATCCCCTTGTTTTCAGAATCACTAAATTCATCGATAGGCCACCACTCATTAGGTTCCTCCCCAGTGATGATTAACGTAGCTGGGGGACATCAGTTAATCTCCCAAAAAGTCAGTTGAATCACACACCTTCATGCAACGACACTTGAAGATTACCAAGAATTTTCAAAACTCTTCGCTGTATCTCACTAGCCTCCTTCAGACGGAATTCTAGCGAGGTCCGCACCATGGCATCTTGGAATGCTGCAATACTGTTACCCCAAGCCTTGAAGTGTGCAAATATGTCTTGTATCGCGAACAAGGATGAATCACGGTCGTATCCATAGTTATGAGCCTCAGAAGGGTTGAGCTCCTTAAGTATCTGAATGCTATGTTCAAACCGTGTTTTACAATCCACGGAACGAGCATAAATTCCCTCCGATGCATTGAGCATCGCAGCACCAATCATGTTTCTGCTTCCACCACTGTCATACTCAGACGTCCGGGCCGGCACAGTCTGGCCATGGATTGCCAATGTCTCCATGTGTGATTATATATAATTGTAACCCGTATGAGAATCTTTGACTTCGCAAATTCTTAGTCTGAAGGTTTTGTTTGTCTGAAATTGTTTGGGATGATTGTCATCAAATGAACCTAGGTAGCGTTGAGGCTCGGAAAATGTAATCCCACACGGGGTTTCGACGCCTCAAAGAGGGGTACCGACAGGGGGGTTGAAGGCTGACATCTCACTTCTATGGTATGCGAACTTATAGCAACATTCTTGAGCAAAGAGGCTCAAACTATATGGTCGATGACGACTCTACGCTTGGGAACTCAACCAAAGCTATATTGTTATGGCAGGTATTGAAATTGCCGGGTTGGTCCTCGGTGGCTTCCCACTCTTAGTTTCAGCTGCAGAACACTACAAAGAAGGCTGGGAGCCTTTGGTGAAATGGAAAAGGTTCCGAACAAACTTTCTACAATTCATAGATGGCATAGATATTGAGAAACAACTATTTGATCAGATGTTAGAGCGGCTTCTGATCTCTGCCGAAATTTCCCAAGATGAGTTACAGCACTTTCTCACGGATCCACGCTATGAGGGGTGGCACCGCGAAGATCTGGCCAGAGTCTTAAGGTCGCGCCTTGGAAATTCTTACGAGGCATTTATCAGTTCAATCAAGGCTATGAATGAGCTCATGGAAGAATTGGAAAGTCTACTGTCGCTGAAACACGGCAAGGCGAGACAAAAAACTTCCTTGTTCTCTTACCGAGGCTAATATCTTACTATTATAGTTCGATTGGGCAGATGAAGGAGCTAGTAGCTGGGATTATCAACTGAAAAGGATCCGATATAGCTTTAGCAAGAAAGGTACAAAAGCTGTAGAAGCCCTCGAAAAGCATAATCGCAAGCTTCGGGAACTGCTCGACTCAAGCGATAAATTAGATAACATGAAATCCGTGAAGAAAGATACAACATGGGGAAAGGTATTTGAATGCATAAGACACCATGCGAAAAACCTACACACTGCCATCAGAGAAGGGTGGAATTGTGATTGCCGAAAGCCTCACAACGTCGCTCTTCGATTGCAACAACGTACCTCAGGAGACTGGTCCCCGCTGTTTAATCTATCTTTTGAATACCCAGAAGAATTTCAAAGGGTTTCCCATAAACTCTACGTACGACGAGAGCTTGTCATTAGTGTAAAACCGACCAATGCACCGGGTAATGGCCCACAAAGCCTCCTTCATCCCTCGACAGGAGTCATTGGACGCGAGAAATTGCGTCGAAACTTCGAGTTAAAGTCATCCCCAGAAGCCAACATAACAATCAAGCCAATCCTTATATCTCCTTCCTCTTCATATACCACAATATCACAATCCAGCTCTCGGGAATCTCTTTCGAGTAGCCGATCAACAGTGCTCACGTCTGTCTCGACAAATGTCATCATAGAAGAAACGCACCCAAAGTAAGCCAAGAACAATTCTTTTCTCTACATATGAAAAAAAGTTTTCCTGCTTAGATTTTGCATATTGGTTATCAGCTTGTTGTGAGATGCTAGTGCGTGGGAACGATTCGTATTACGTCTCCTTTGAAATATTTTCACTGAAAAACCACACTAGAAAATGGCTGTCAGAGTTCAAATCAAAAGCGAAGAAATCAGTTCGAGTTCATGCACCACATGAGACAGTGCTACCCATCCCAATTGCACCAGCGATAGCGCTACCAATTAGATCCAATTCACCTGTTTCGCCAACTCCTTGTATCCAAGCATCCCTTACGGCGACATCCGTGAATGATGTCAAAATAGACGATCTATGCAAGACTGTCTTCAATTGTAGCGGTGCTTCCAACTGTTACTTGGGATATCTCTCGGATGAGCATCAAAACCACCACGAAATTCGATGCCATGATGATAATTTAGCTTCTCATCATTTTCAAGAAGGGCCCTTTGTCAGCCTTGAAACGATTTTATCAAATACCAAACCTTTTCCTCCTCTGAACCGGCATGAACGATACAAAATTGCATCCATACTCGCATCTTCGTTATTGCAGCTTCAGAATGCTCCATGGCTTGCTAGAAATTTACAAAAAGACAACATTCTCTTTCCATGCGATTGGAACGCCCACAGAATCATGATCGATCAGCCACATCTTCCCCATTCCTTTCACTCTACAAAACTTCAACCCATGCCACCAGAAATTATACCAAAGCCCAACAGCACCGCCACCGTTAAAAAGTCACTGAGTGACCTAGGTATTATACTGCTAGAACTCTGTTTTGGGCAACGCATCGAGGAACAACCCATTCGCCAAAGCTACCTCGTTGATGGGAAAGCGCACGATAGTACAAACTACCTTACAGCTCTCGAATGGGCAGACGCGGTATGTGGACAAGAGCCAGCCTTGGAGCCTGTGATCAAATGCTGCATGTTCTGTATCTTCGAGGAGAAGGCCAATTGGGACGATCTGAAGTTTACTCAAGCTGTGTATGCGAGCGTTGTGGAGCCGTTGGAGAAGATTGTTAGTAGCTGGCCAAACGCATCTTGAAGGATACAGTACTATTGGGTGATACATTTCTGCGCTATGGTCTCTGGGTATTTCAATACATCACGAGGGCAGGAATAATGACCTTCCCTCGACCTTAGATCTAAGCATAAGAGGGTAATTGTATGTTAGCTCAAGTTCCTTGATGATACTATATCGACTAACATTACCCTGGATATATATCACAGTGATACGACTTTAGTCACAAAGGCAAACGCTTTCGCACACTTAAATAGTTTCAACGTTGTGTACGGTTCACATCAAAAAGATGCGACTGCCATGCAGCTGGTTTATACTTGAAAGGCGAGTAGACAGTAAGGCTCTGGCATCACTTTCAATATAATGGAGAAAAATACAATGATTCGTGTATCTAGGTACCTTCCTGTACCATCTGCTTGAAGCTTTCAAGATTAGGCGGGGAGTACCACCTAGCTTCATCCATCAGAACCTCACATTACCAATATTCATACTAGGCGGCAAATCCTCCTCTCTTGTCCCCCAATCACTTTCTGTATCTCCCAAAACTAATTCCAACGTTTTGCCTTCCGTGAAGAATTCATGCCCACTACATCGACATCAAATTAGCCCATCCCATATCTCCACTCCACCGCCCACTTGAATGAACAAAGAAAATCCATCAACTCACATCCAGCTTCGATTCCACCTCACCCCATCCACCCACGCACTCTGCACATAAATGTTCTTCACGCCTCCATCCCATCCCAGATTCCTCATTGTACTCTTCTTCCCATTTGCATTCGTAAAACTCACGGCTTCGAAAAATGGGGGGATTATTAAATATACATTTTGTCCCGGGTTGGGGAAGAAACCCATCATAGAAAATGCTGCAAAAGAGGCCATGGCGCCGGTATCATCGTTACCCGGGAGACCGGTGGTAGAAGCGTTAAAGTAGGAGGGGATGTAGGAGTGGGCGCGTGAGGCGGAGAGGGCGGGGCGGGCAGCGTACTAGGAAGTGGATTAGCAAAGTGGAGATGTGGAATAAAAGTGGTGACAGAGATTGGGGGAGTCATAAACGAAGGGGGAGGGTGTTGAGAAAAGTGTGGAAGACAAACGTGGTAGAGAAAAACTGTTAGAAAACGAGGGTTCATTTCCAATATCTGTCAGACCACTAGTATGTAAATAATCAAGACGAGAAATGAATTCTTGTGGTCCTCCGATCAGATCGATCAGAGTCGCGATATCGTGCGGCACAAAGCTAATTATATGTCAGTTGAGCATTTGCGATATACTGAGAAAAAAGAACAAACAATTGATACTCCCAGATACTATCCTCGAATGTCTCTTGCGGATTACTTGTCAAACTACAAAACGAATCCAACGGACTACACAGTATCGGATCTTGATACCCCCATGTCCCATTCTGATATTTAGGTTGGAAAAATCCCGTAAACCCCGTATCCACGCGGTTGATATACGAAGTTTGATCTTCCTTCCACAAGTTCTTCCAATTTGTCGCGCGCTGTAAGTATTTCGTATACTCTGGTCTTCCCAACCCCTTTCCAAGAGTAGAGATACAGAAATCGTTATATGAATACTCTAACGTTCTAGAAATACTTCTTGAATTTGTACCAAAGCCTAGATAATCATAGTCGAGGTATGGGATATAATTCAGCGCTTTCCATGACACAAGACCGCCGCGCCCTTCGTTAGACCAATCTAGAGGTTCATTTTCTGCGTCATTGACTACTGCTTCATAGGCCAATTGCCAATTTATACCGGTGAGGTTTTTCACGTATGCATCAGTGATGACGTTATCGGCGTTGGAGCCACCCTGAGTAAAGCCTTTGCAGAGACTCATGCGGCAATCCGGGAGCCAGCCAATATGCTTGTAGGTATCGAGAAGACTGCGTATCATTTCCGATAGAGAGGATGGATCGATGATAGTGAGAAATGGTAGTTGTGATCTGAATGCATCCCACATACTATTGAATTGTTAGTCGTCTAGATCTCTGGCCAATTTGACTAGCCTGGATAACTTACCAGTAAAATGAATCAAAGTATGGTTCTGTACTTTCCCATAGAGGATTCTCACCGGTATAGTTTTGGGGGGACATCATAGTCCTGTATATTGAGCTATAAAAGTTCGTCAATAGTGACGTATCACTACTATTACCAGTTTCTACAGTCACAATGCTCAACTTCTCCCTCCATACATCCTCGGCTCTCTTCTTCAGTCCAGCAAAGTCCCAGTCGGGAATTTCATTTTCTGCATTTTGGCAAGCTTTGTCCGAGCTCACAAGACTAACACCTACTCTCGCATTAACAGTTCCATTAGTCGGCGTATTGAAGCGAACAAACCCTCCAGCTTGAATATAGAAGAGGTTTATGCCTCTCGTAACGAACAATTCCTTTGGCTCCGTTCCTGCTCTATTGTTGACCCATATTCCAGTGTCTAGGATGCTCGCCCCTGAGAAATCAACACAAACATATGACATGAAAGAACCACTACCAAAACTTGGGATAAATGTTCCATTTGCCTTGATACGACCATCGTCAGCGATGCTGATCGTTGCGTTTTGCCTGCTGGCGTTCAAGTCTGTCAAGTCCAAGAGAATGAGAGGACTCAATGCGGCCCCAGTTGAGGATGCTTGGGCGGGAAATTTAAAGTGATAAAGAGCAGCATGCTCTGAAACTGACATTTCCGCATATATTCCATTGACTAGACTTAATCCAAAGTATCCTGGCGTAGCCACCACGGAGTCAAGAAAATATGGCGTGGCTCGATCCGTAATCAAGAATTGGCAATTATCAATGACATCGTCGGGACAGTACTGTGGAAACAATGGAAAGTTTCCCATTGAAGGGTTTCCCCCCGTTCCAGAATCATGCATATGGGAGAACCCAGTCACATTGCTACCATCCGTTGAAAAACCGGCAGTATTTTGCCCATCAACGTCAGCAACTGCCTTGGCCATTCCGTATGGAAGCGTAGCTCCTGCGAAAACGTTGCCACCATTATCAGTACCGATAAATTGGTTGACGTATTGGAGCGGATCGGAACTACTTGAATTCTTTGACGTGGGATTGGTAGTGTTCCATTGAGCAACTACTGGAGATGAAAGAAATGAAACGATGAAAGCTCCGAAGTATTGTTTATAAATCATAATGAAATCGAGAGACAAACGATGAGATAGGCGTTTGCAAGATTTCTGGGATACGAATGTGAGCTGTCATTATGATTAAATACTTTCTTCAACGCGGGGTCACGAACAATCATATCCGTATTCATGCAGTACTGCATCACTAGGATGCAGGAACCTAGGAGCTGCATTTCTATATCGATACCTTCCTATATAAGGTAAGAAGCGATGAGTATCTAAACTCAACGCTCATTAGCTGCAGCGATCGACATGAATTGCCGCATGCTTGATATATATAACCCAAAATATGAAGTAGTTGTATTGAATTGATAAAGAACAGAATAATCAGATTCGAAGATACCAAGAAAGTGAGATTTGTCTCCTGAGCATAAATTGAGTTATTGGTTTCCGGCGCTATCATCCCAATCGGTTCAAAATGAAGAACGCACAACATCTCGCTCTTTAGGAAACCTAAGAAAAACTACTTACTGCTATTCTCAAAATAATATTGAGCCCCTTTCAGGAAACTTCCCACGTATTTACCTGATATTGAGTAGCAATCAATGAACAACAGTCAAGTTGCGGGAAACAGAAGCTATGCACCGAAAAACTGTGCATTTAAGATTCATTGCTCATGTCTATACATGCTGATGTCAAATTGGCAAACTACCCAAACTCTAGAGCCAGTTGAAATAAGCTTACTTAGCCTCCACCGGCCCAGGGATAGGGGAAACAGACAAGGTATTTATTCATCGCGCTCACCATCCATGAGTGACACCTCTGATGTAATACGTGGTTCGTACCCGTCCTCAATTGCGACTTCCTCTACCCACCAATCCTTGAATATCTTCAGTCGTCGGGTCGCTTCATGCGCCATCTCTCTGCCGGGCCATGTCTTCATGTGAGGCTCCAGATTAAGTAACTTCCGATCGAATATTTCCATCGAATCGGTCATCGACCTGAGGGTTTTCGCACCACCATATGTGAAGACTCTTCCGATACCAATTGCTCCAATTGAATCTATACGATCCGCATCTTGGACAATGGCAAGCTCAGGGTATTGATCGATGAGATTCCGAACATGTTGAACATCTTTCATCTCTTCGAAGTAAGAAACGCCCGAACAGATAGTCTGTACTTTCGAAGCTAGGTCGGGATCCGCTCCCAATCCCACTAGCAAAGTCCTTATCATGGTCGTCGGATCCTCCTTCTTGACATCGACGTACTTTCTATCTCCAACATCATGTAACAAAGCAGAAAGAGTAATGGTAGTCATGTCGTATTGTGGAACAAATTGATCCTTCTGTGCAGCATCTGCAACTATCTTATCGTGTATAATATGAGCTCTGTGGACAACACGTTTGACATGGGCGAAATCGTGAGAAGCATCGTATTTAGACATGTACCATTCGACATGTTCTTCGACTTTAGTGACCAGTTCTGCGGCGGTAGCCATTTTGTATGTTTTGGTGGGACACCCGAGGTTTTGAAGAATTTGTCGTCTTGAGGGCTTGCGGAATATACTCATAGATAACCACTTTATCACAGGCATACTTCCAGTATTTAAGAAAACATGCGAATCATAATCTCACATCCTACTTACCGGGTGACTTTTATGTACTCACCCTCATGGCTTTTGTAAACAAACGTTGGGATGCAGAAGGTGTTAGAATACCGTGTCGTGCACACACAACATATATGAGCCTCTTCTCTCTGGGTAGATAATGCAATAATCCGCAAAGAGTACAAAGGCAGGAATACTGCAGAGACCCATGGATACGATCATCCCTTTGAGAATCATTAATCAATAGATGATGCTAGTATCTTTGAGGTGCATGAACAGAGATGATACCTTGAGCATTTTTAGGAATTCCTAGAAGGATTATGGCAGAACTTCGGCGACATGAATAAGCGGAGTAATGTTAGTCAACCTTACAGGCATCGAAAATCAATCCATTGACAAAAGTACAGCAAGGTCTCTTCCAACCTCACTATAATCATAGATTCCATACACTCCAAAAGTATTTGGATTCCTTTCGATTTCGTTGTTTTCTTTGGCAAGTAGTTTGATCAATCAAGCAATTGAGAGGTTCCATACTTTTCACGCCCAAGCGGGAAGCTGCTTGAATGAAAGGGCAAACGGTCATCATAATGAGTCCGTACAAAGTTGATTAGTGATCAGAGAGTTCTTGTATGAAGTTTGATGGCTACAATCAAGTAGGTTGGAGCAATAGTAAAGATGGTACAGTTTTTAGACTGAACCAGAGCACGGAATACACACACACACACACATATATATATCCATATGTATATAGCCAGAAGTCAAATGGGTATGGAAGAGTACATCATGACCCAACCAAAATATCTCCCGAAAGCACAAAACCTAGTAGCAATCGACCAATTATCAATAGGGTGAGAAAAGTCGAGGAATGAACGAGATGGAAAAACAAAAACATGGCATTATTATTCTCATCTAATAATAATGGGTTGCCTGAATTTACGCTTGAGGCAACACGCCTATTTTCAAACAACCCTGGGATAACCTTGGAACTATGAAAGAATAAAGTCATACTGAAACTCCTGGAGATGTTACAACGGGTGGAACATCCATGTTAGGGGCTATAAATCCAAAGGGCAGATGGATTGATACACCCCAAGGCAACTCAAATCATCTCGGGGTTTTCCAACGTCGCCAAAATTCCGCACTTTCCATCTCAACTTCAAGTTTGTCGGCAAATTCCCAGTTCTGTTTAGTCTTGAGTTTGTTTAACTTTTGGTAACCTTGGAATTCTTTTTCTGGCTATTTTTGTATCTCGTCATACCATTTGGATTCCAAGCAAGCAGCTTCTCTATGGATTTGCTCCTTTTGATTTTTAACCGAAATGTAACAAAGATTGGCCGGAAGCATCGAGGAACCAATGTGCTATCCTTGCTGAATTTATTCCTTTACAGTGATCAAAAAAATGACACCTCTGTTTACCAGCAACCTTCATGTTACTTGATGGATCTTTGACTCTTTGGAGTATCTAATCACATTCTTACTAATATCGAGCAAAGTCTAAGGCGTCATATCCGCTAGATTTTATACTCCCACATAGAGGTACCTACCTAGGTATAACATAAAAAACCACTGACCAGACAAAGACTAAACGAAACCTCCTCATCACCAACCCCAACGCGAACCCATCTACCGAGTCCCTTAATGACACTTACCTAGTATGTATCCCTCAAGCTCATATACTCCCCGAGATTCCTTTCCTGTCCTAAACACCACACTACCACAACACCACTCTACACCTCAAATGTAAGACTCAGTTATCTAGAAAATCCCACCATCACTCATTCACAAAAACTTATACAGCACGTCGAAGATAAATAAATATGAATTTCCCGCACCGCACCACATCGCATCGCATGTCTAAAGATTAAAGGGAAGTCCCGCAGAGTCGATATCTTAGTATTTATAGCCTCCGCACAATACCATGTAATACCGTACCGTCCCGGTATCTGAACTGCATGTTAGCGAATAATTCTATGCTATGAGTTGGCAAATCCATGGGTATAGATGTGTCTCGAAACGTCAATCACGATATCTCGAAATTTGATACTGCGTCAAGGTTTGAATTTGAGGGGGTTTCTTTGAAAAGATGAGGAGGGAATTTCCACGCAGAGAGTGTAATGTGTATGAGGTTCTGTGGGATGATAAAGCGGGAAGAGTTTAGGAGGTTGAATCATGTGCGCTGGTATCATGAGGTAATTAGTGGAACAATAATTTGTGAAGCAAGAGAGGCTCTCAGAATACATTTCCAGGATTTGTGAAGTTGGGAAAGCTCACTGGGAGCAAAGTCCCCCTTGGCTCTTGGTAAAATTTCCCCAACATGACCTTTTTGAATATTGAATGATTTGTTATGTTTTTTTTTAAATCAAAAGTAGGAGAATAAATTAGTCTCTCGTTTAAACGTATCAATTTCCCGGAGCAAACGAGGGGAAAAAGGAAGTGCGAATCGTTGACGTCCGCTTCACTTGGGAATTACCTCCTTTGGTAGTTTCTTGTATGCGTAGGTGATTGATGAACACCTAGGCTTGGCTTACCTTGTGAGAATTTATGATAGTATATCCTTGCGCGATTGTATGCCTAGAATTTAATTTTGATCCCATCATAGGTATGCGGGAGCACTTATTAGAAGGGTGACCTTGAAATTGCAATAATGCATATCATGGACCTTTCGGTCGAGATCAACAATACCCGTGGACAAGCTAGACCAGGGGAGCGATAAGATTAGGTAATCTTCAATATGCCTTCATCCATCCCACGAGTTCAAAAGCATCATGCCGTCCCATGTTGATTAATTATCCATCAATTTCATCCATCTCATCATCATTTCATCATCAGGACAAATCTTACATCATAAACGTCCTTGCCCATCATGCACCCTCAACAAGCCATCAAACACTTGGGCATCGAGCATAAAGTTCACAGAATAATAAGGTTAATCAACAAACCGTTTTTACTGTACATGAAACCAAGCAAGCATTAACACCAGACCGAAACACCCGGCTGTCCTCACAAGTTACAACTCAGTAAATACCCGGCGAGAACTTTAACCTTATTATAATATCCATTAATATATATAGATTATCCTTCCAGTCAAATCAATCCGAAGTCTTAACTCTTGAGCTATATACCCATTTATCATCCCTCCGGAAGAATTAATAAGCTACTTACTACAGTAGAGTAATACAGAGTAGCCTAATGGGTACCTACAGTAGGTATATAAACGACAATATTCCTGACTCGCATTACCGATGTTGGCAAGTGAGAATTGGCTTTTCGCGACTCGTGATCTGCCGACGGTGGATGTACTCCGTGGGTATCTCGACTGTAATTGAAGTATGATACAGTACTGTACACCGTACGGAGGATATCAGACGATAGTCAAGCAAGGACCCTTAATATACAAAATATCTACTGTAACGTTCGATCTGCAGTACTGTACTGTAAAACTGTACATTAATTGGATCCCAATATATTTCTGTAGTATAGTGTCAATATAGATTCCCAACCCAATTAGAAAGAACAGGGAGGGCCGGGAGAGCATACCGAATGAAAAATTATACAGTACACTGAGTACAGTACAGAGTACCTAGAATTCTTACCGAGGCCCGGGGGTACCAATCTACGTGTACCAAGTAGAATAGGAATAGTCATCTGCGCGAACCAATCACAGACCTGCTTTCCCCTATGTGAACCGATTAACCGATGAATGAACTAACAAAGTCACGGAGACCCGTAGACCTGTTTATTAGTATTATTAGTACCCTATATACTGTAATATATACTCTACGGAGTACCTACTCTGTAGATATCGAATATCGGAAATTGGAGTACCGGGACTACCTGGGTAATCTAAAGATGAATATATGATAACGGACATTTCGTTTTAGTAGTATCTATCTCTTCAGGCATCTCCAGTTGTTCAGGTATCCATTGATTCCCAAGGAAAAAAAGCGTGATGGACTATGCTTATATTTTGCCGATGGATGCTGTGTAACATATATGTATTTGTACATGGATAGATATATATGTCTACGTACCTACCAAGATATTATCCCATCTAAATTCTTACTCGTGGCAATTCCAATGATTGGCTCAAGGTATCAAAGGTTGACTTTCAAGGGATTTCATTCAGGATGAATCTTCTGCATGAGTTCTGCCGGCCATGATGCGAGGTGCGGGGTCAGAAGCCTTGCACAGTCACTGTGAGAATTTAATCTAGCAATGGACTAGGTAACCTTTGTAAGATTTTAAGGATTGAATTCATTATATCTAGGTATGCTGAGGATAGCTCAGTTTACAAGACTTTGTAAACACTGTAAGGATTATCAACTGAAACTTGGATGAGCAAACTTTTAGAAAATTCAAATTCCGAAAGATTGCCATGCTTCAAATTATTATTTCGTTCACGTTAACCGTTATAACATATTGGGTATAATGAAAAGCAAAATGCTTTAGGACGAGCTTTTATTGATATGTTACACCATATAGCCCAAACCCCGTGAAGATCCCCCGTTCCCAGACCATGATGTAAATGATTTACTCGTCATCTTCCTCCTCATCGGCCTCAACAGTGGTTTGTGCGATACGGTCCAAATCACGTTGTCCGGATTGAGTGATACGGCGACCTCCCTTCTCCTCATCTTGCTCCAAAACACCGATCTTCTCGAGGGATTGCAAGACGTGACGGTCAACAGATCCGGAGGCGTTGACGTGGTGAGATGGCTTGGAGCCACGGTTCTTGGTTGAACCGTGGACCTTGGTGAGACGGCCAACACCGACGGTTTTGCGGAGGTAGATGTGACGGGCGTTGGCAGCAGCACGAACGTAGTACCAATCGATGGATTGAGGTGGGAGCTCGTTGGATGCGCTAGTCTTGACGGTATCAACCCAACCTTTGAAAGAGAGAATCAGGTTAGCATGTTGAAACTATCAAAACCATGCGTGAAAATATAGGATCGAAAAATTGGAATTGGTACGTACCTGGGATTGGGAGTTTTCCTTGTCTCTTCAAGAAAGCAGCATATGCATCAATGAACTTTTGTGCCTGGATTAACCCGTCGAATCAGCATAATTCCGTCAGCGGAGATCTTTCGACCCCCTCACACCTGCTCATTTATCGACGAGAAGGTAGCTTGCGTGAAGCTCAAGATTGGTAATGATTGTTGTGAAAAAATTTTTATCTTAAATTCGCTGTCGCAAATCAAGTTTTTCGACCTCATTCTTCTTCAATTCCACAGCTGGTAGAGTTGTTTATACTTACGTCAACATCGCGAACAGTAACACCACCCATTTTTGCGGTATTTGGTATATTGTTCGAAGGGTTTGTCGTTGAAGTTCTTTGGGCGGAATGGAGATTGTCGTGGTTCGAAGTTCAAAAGAATACTGGAAATTATGAAAATGTTGAAAGTTGTGGGCGATAAATTACGCGAAGATGAGCTTACCAGATTTAGCCTAGCTCAATATCATCGGTACGTCTGATATTTTTCCCGATCTCCTCGGCTTCCCGACTGTGTAACGCACTGTACAATATTCGTACTTCGCTTCTTGATTTACCCGAGCTTGGCGCCAATATTAAAGTTTAAGAATACCTAGTAAAGGTTCACCCTTTTCACCGCTTATCTAATATTTCAACAATGGGGGATTAACCTTAACTGAAGATCATGTCTGTTACAACTGAAACACCAGTTGATGTCAAGATCCTTTGAGACAATTTAACTTGAAATCATGTGGACGGCATGACTGTTTCAATGTTTACTAACTTTAATTAAATACTGTATTTAAATCAAGAAGCTTTTATGTTACTACATTTTTGACATGATTATTAATGAGGAGACAATTCAAGTTAATTTAGGTCATAGACAGGTTGAGAACTTGAGATGAAATATGCAAATCTACTAATGACTTTTCAGGAACCTGGAAATGAAGGGGGTGAAGAGAGAAACTATTATGTAAGGCTTATCGTTCAATTCAAAAACGCAATGCATTTAGATATATCAGATTTTCATTTGCTTAAATAATGTTCAGTGAAAGATAACGTATATACAATTTTTTAAGAGTCCCCATCAAACGCCCATATGGCTCCACGGGTTTTGTGCCTTTGCTCAACAATTTAGTTGATTGCAACGGTGTAGGCAGAGGTAGTGAAGACAGCGTTGGATCCTATTGTACGTTAGCTTCTCATTGAATCTTTTGACGAGCGGGAAGACTTACCAGTGAATGGTTCGGTACCAGCTTGGATTGTTGTGAGGATTTGGGTGTTGGGGTATCCTTGGTTGGAGACGAGGTACTTGAGGAATAAGTTCAAGTCACCAGAAAAGTTTTTAACTGGGCTGGAAGCAACGAAAGAAAAGACTTTGGTGTCGCCGTTAGGTCCAAAGTAGAGCTTCCATGATACACCAGCAATGGTTGGGGTTGCAATGGTTGATCCAGTCTTTGAGATTGGTCCAGCACCACCCTGTGAATTGTTAGTTTTCAAGAAATTGAATAATAAGATAAAAGTGAGGACTTACAAGAGCAGCAGCCCAGATCATGATCTCGTAGTCGGCATCGCCAGTGCCAGAAGCTGAAGAGAACAGATCCCAGGAGACATCAGCAATGACGTTAGAGCCAGTGTAGCTGGAGGGAATGATTAGCCCAATTCAGTTGAATGGAAACAACGGAACAAACCTCCACTTCCAGGTAGCTGGGATAGATTTAATAGCAGACACCTGTCTGTGGGCAAAATTAAGTCCCGCATTTGCATAGGACTTGACTTGGGTTGGTCCTCCGGCCCAAGACCAACTAGTGGACCATGAAAGAGAGTTACCAGAGAGTCCATTGACGGTTGTGCATTGGCTACCGGTGTAGCCTTTGATACCCCATTGGTTTCCGTAGACGGTGAAAGCTCCAGTTTGAACAGTATCGTATTGTCCACAGATTTTTGTAGCTCTCTTATCGAGGGAGGCAGGAGTAGGAGATGCAACAGCAGCTGTGGCCAAGGCCAATGAAACTAAGGATTGAACAAACTTCATGATGATAGGATTGAAAGAATGTAATGGATTAAATGTCAAGATGCTCAAGTGTGTCTGAGATGTTTGGATATCGAAAAAGATCAGAAGGGCGATCAAGGCCAGTATTTATATCTAATCCAGCATACATATGATGGTAGACATTCCACTCGTGGAAACATTAGATGAAATGAAAGGGTTGGTAACAATGGTAAACCTTGTACTACCAGATAAATTGACCGAAGCTTAGCAACCAGGAGTAATACACAGCTATCCGCAAAGAGGACAAAGGCACGAATCATAGTATGGTACGGAATTTACATCCTCGGCATCTGGGGTTCTAGAAATAACCTTAAGATCTTCAATCTATAGTTCGCTAAAGCCAAGATATATTTTCCCACTTTTCCACCAATGAAATTTTGAGATGTCAATTAATTAAAGTATTGATATGAAAATAAACTTTCTTGGTGATGGACAAATGTAGAGTTGAAGAGTTAAAGGGATTATTTCGCTTCTCGTTGTTTCAAAATCCGTTAAGATGGGTCTTATTCGGCACCTAGAAGTTCGCATCCTCACTTGGGACATTCTGGCTAAAATTGCCATAAAAACGTGGATAAAGTGATTTAACCTTAACAGTTACCGGGAAAGAGATCCAACAGTTGATCTCATGACTTACCCCAGTTTCTTAGAAAAAGGTGAATAGCAAGAGTTATTCCTAAATTGGCTCGATCTTCGTGATACTCATGACAATAAATGATCCCTTTCTTGGTAAAATTCCTCCATGGTCTGACACTTGCAGTAATGCAAAGAAAGGCAACACTATGTTCCCGAATACCATTACTTGAGAGAATTGGGTATCGCGCCGCAAAGGTTCATCTATATCACTCAAGTCTTAGGAAAACTGCGCCACTAGACCTTCTCAGACGGAACCTAATTCCAACGATCACGAAATTAATAGAGCAATTGCAAAAGCAACCTCGTACACCGTATCCGGTCCCTTATCTCAGAAAATTGGTTGTGATTCGAGAATACTATGTAGTCATTTCTTTGCACATATGGGGCTCAACTCATCTTGCCTTGCTGTTCAATACTCGATGGTTGTATGCGAGTACTTTGACTGTAGAGTAAGAATTGGGCATCGGAAATTGAGTATTAGGATTTGTCCATTAGGATTTGTTCGAAAATACGAAAACTCCCAATGCAAAGAACGTTCTAAAACTCCGGGCTCAATATCGTACTGAATTAAGTAAATCACTCAAGTTATGATGGAGTCGAACCTTGGAACGGCGGTTCGAACAAATACCGGTGTACAGCTCCAAGCGAGGTTCCCAGTTCCCGGTACCGCCGTAGCACGTGGAATATGCACAGCCTGCCGGAGATCAAGATATGCATAGTATCTGTATCAATTTACGCCAGTGTGCCTATGAAAAGAAAAGATTACATAATTTTCGCATATCGGTTTCGGATAAACAAAGTGTCCGCTCTTTGTTCATGCGCGTGAGGCTCTGTGATTCTGTCTCCACACCTCACCCCAACTTCCCCTCGAGAATACCCATAGATTGTGTATCGCATTGCATCATAGAATCGCGATATACTTCCTGGTATACTTACTTCGGCTCGAGGACTGAAGAAAAACTTGTCTTTCGAAAAAATTGAAATATAGGATAAACATATCGGTCGCATTAGATGGACAAGATCAAATGAGTATCGATAGCGCGCAAAGCAACGTGGATTTCGCGACGAGTTTGCTTTCTTATAAGCAGAAGTAATTTGTTGGGGAATCAAAGTTAACAATGGCCCCTGCAGCATCGGTCGTTCAGGCGACTAACAAGGTCAAGCGTCCTATGTCCATTCAAACAAATGGAATTAATTCGTCGACGTCCTCTCCATCACCATCAATGTCCGCAGGCAGACTACCATCCGGTCCCAAACACCCCCCAAGTTCAGCTACAAGTAATGGCGGAGGAAATACTTCAGGTGTCCGTTCTGCGAATCGAAACCGCCACGGGCAGACACCTGGGCGAGGAGTCAGAAAATAATAGTGCAAGTATGAGATCTGGAAGTGTTGCTGGAGAAATTACCATACCGCAAGTTGCGCAATCACAACCATATGGTAAAATCATGTCTATTAATGTAGCTTGTATATATACTAAAACCTCCCAGTCAAAACAGAGAGCTACATACTCAATAAATACCGCAAAAACCCCCCTTCCATTGTTATACATTTATACGCGACGCATTTTCGATTTGATCAACAACCAAGCAGGTTCGCTTATGTGTCTCCAATGAGAGTACTCCTTGAGCACATCCGCCAGAAAAACTGTACCTCATGAGTTGGTGGATTTTTTTCTATTGAATGAGGTGCCATTTTACGAGGGTTGCATGATTGTCCAGATCTTTGATCACAAATCTGTCGCTCCCCAACCAGCTGCATCTCAACCAAAGGACGGAAGCAAGGAAGGTGTCTCGATCCATACTCGTAGTAGTTACATTACACCATCTCCATATGCATCATATCCTAGGTCGGACTCAGAGAAAAGTAAAAACTCGAGAGAACAAACGGGTGATGTTTCGACGAAGTCGAAGACTTCCGCTCAGCAAGATAAGGAGAATATGCCTGCTCCCGGTGCATCCAATGATTCCCAACGAAGCAAAACAGCACCACCACCAGCAAAATCTAAAGTGACAATGTGTGTACTCTTCCCAACACCACTTAGTACCTATATCGAGATTGCTCGTAATTCTACTGCACCTCATACACCAGATGTAGATGCGCGTCAAGAACGTTCCGATGGAAGCATATCAGCTACGTTAGCACAGCCATCCACACCAGTCGGAGCTATCCCACCACCACCTCCTAGTTCAAACATGCCACCTCCTGCGAAGAGATTAAAACAAGCCAAATTTGAGTTCAATTGCGGTAATATATACGCAGCAGAAGCTCAGATCATTCTAGCCACTACAGCTCCTTTGGCGCTTGAACCTGCGAATAATGCAGCGGAATGTTCGCGCCTTCTGGAATCATTAGCTCACCCCATGCACTCAGAGAAGCCTCCTCAACCCAAGTCTCGTAAAAGAACAGTTGCAGAAATGGCTGCCGATGAAGCTCTTGCCGCTGATGAACAACGTTATATGCTCATTTTGGATGAACAGCGTTCTGCCACAGTGGCACGTGGCTCGGGAGGTACAAATGTAGCCGATGGTGCTGGCCAAGCTGGTAGTGGATTTGAAGCCCGTTTTGAGACGTTTAACGCTCTTGCAAATATCAAAAAAGAAATCGCCGAGAAACAGATACAGAAGAAGATACAAGATCAGGAGAACGAGCGAAAGGCTAAGGCTGAGCAAGAAGTGCAACGAAACAAGGAGCTGGCAGAAAATCGGCAAAAGGAAATAGAAAGACGTCAACTTGTTGCTAGACAACAACAGCAGCAACAGCAGCAACAACAACAACAACAAGAAGCCCAGCGACGCGCTTTGGCTGCACAACAACAACAGCAGCATCCACAAACCTTGCAGGGTATCCCTCCTCAATCGCAAGGTGCTCATGCACATCCGTCCCAGGCAAGTGGAATTGTCTCGAATGGTATGCAGGCACAACGCTTCCACCCGCAACAAAATACCCAGGCCCAGATGTCTTCACCAATCGTCCGAAATGGAACCCCTCACAGCCAGGCATCGCCAACAGTTAATAATGGCATTGGCCACAATCCAATGCAACACTCTACGTCGAGTATGGGCGGCAGCCCTCCTCGTCCGGGCTCTGTAGTTCAACAAAATCATCCTCAAATGGGTGCACCTGCAACTCATAACATGGTACCTCAAAGAAGTCAGCAAAGCCATGCAGGAACACCTCGAGTACACAATGCCACTCCTAACATACAATCTACCCCATTGAACCGTGGACTGACACCAAGGATGAGTCAAGGGAGCCCCCTTCAAGGTGTGATGGCTCAAGCCCCTGCGATGGGTCAAATGGGAATGAACGCGACTCAAATGCATGTTCAGGGCTTAACAAATCTCACACCTGGACAGCAACAACAATATTTGATGCAACTGCGAGCTCAACAGCAAGCACAGCAGCAGCAACAAGCTCAAAGCATGGGAGCAATGCCTAATGGGCAACCTATGACTCCCCAGCAATTAATGCAACATCAACAAATGAGGCAAATGCAGATGCAAGCGCATGCTAATAATCCCAATCACCAACTTGCTCAAGGTTACCAAAATCAATTAGCTGCTATGCGACAAGCCGGCATTCCCCCGAACGTGAACATGAATCAACAATTCATGGGTAATAGTATGAACATGCAGAACATGCAGAACATGCAAAACTTGGCACTGCAGCAGCAATTACAGCAACAACAATTACAGCAGCAGCAGCAACAACAACAACAGCAGCAGCAGCAGCAGCACCCGCAGCACCCACAACAACAGCAACCATCAGCACAACAAAACCATATGATACAACAATACATGAACAACAATCAGGCACAGACTCATCAGCAAATGGCCCAGGTATTCAAGCAACTTGTTGCTAGAGAGATGGCAACAGGCTTACATCCTCATGGACTACCGGATGCACTGAAGAAAAAAATTACAGGTGCAAGCTCAGAGCATGGTGTACAACAATATTAAGTCCAGGATGCAAGCAGGGATTCAGCCGGGTATGCAGATGCAAAATGGGATGGGTATGGCAAGGCAGCCAGGCATGTAATGGTTTTATATTAAACCTTTGTAATTATGAGCACGTTATTATTTTGGTTGAACTGGGAGCTCAACATAGGGTGGAAAATGGATAGTATCATGGATTTAGCAAGGCGCACAATTCCTCCGGGGCACACGATGACTGTATAAATCACTTGGGCTTGGGCTTCCAAGGTTGGGATTGGAGACCAGAAAGAATAAGGCGTCACGGAAGTTCGGTCAGGTTAATGAAGAATTAGCGTAGCTTTATACGTCTAAGAAAATGTTCAAATTCCGTCTGTACGGAATACTTAATAGCTACCATTATGCCAATCGGCACAAAGAAATAGTCTAATGATTCACGATAATAAAGTTTAGCGCCTTTGTCTACACGACTTCATGACACTAAATCTTTTTTGGCGTCAAAACACTAACTATTGTACATGAAGACAATTCATATGAGTGATCAACGTGAGGATCTTGTACATCTATCAAGCTCATTTCACAGATCGCTTTTTTGTGCTTCCCTATGTTCTTTCTCCAGCTTTCTCCACTCATCATCACTTCCCGACCACTTCGGTTCAGGCACACAAAATGCTTCTCCCCATCCTAGCCTCTGCTCCCTCCCCTTCCACACATCCTCGCTACTCTTTCCCAATTCCCTATTCTTATCTTCTGGGTCCCCATATTTCCTCTTTTCCTTCTCAATCCACCGTGCCTTGATCAATTTGGCCTTTTCATGATCGGCATACGTTCTTGTTTTCATGCAAAACCAGAAGTCTGACCATGATTCGCTACAATCTCGGGCGGTACCATATCGATACAGGTTATTGAATTGGCCACCGAAAGATTGGCAATAAAAGGCAGCGTCGAAAGCAGTGCGGCAGGACATGGTTGTGGGAAGGAGTTGAATAGAGAGGGGTTCGGAAGGATCATCTTGGGAAGTGGTTTGGTTAGAGGAGGACGTATGGGGTTCTGGTGGGGGGTTCCGTGGTACGCGATTGTATTTTGTGCTAGATGGATGGGTATCGGCTTCAAGTTCGCGAAGGAAGGAATTAAGTTCTTGTTCAGCGATTTCGTCGCGGGTGAGAGTTTTGGATTGAGGTACATCTGTAGGAGATTTCGGGGATTGAGCTGGAATCTCTGAAGCCGGTTTCCCTGCAGAGGGAGTTGATGTGGAAAACCAACCCATTGTATAAATTGATGTTTCAAGAATTGTTTGCGAAATGCGAAACTGATGAGGCTGGACCTTGTGGATCGACAACAAAATTCGAGAGCTGATCCAGGGAAGGTTTTGCCGATATCTAAAGACACGTGATGAGGCTGTTCCTCAGCCTTACATTGGTATGACGACACTGAATTCCAGCTTTATTTTAGCCCACTTCCAATCATCGCCCACTTGCCATTTTTGGCTTCATGCGTGAACGAATAAACAAAATAAACAAATGGTACCGTAAATTATGAAAGATATACTTTCAGAGGTAGGCGCAAATATGAACAGGCGCATATCGTTCAATCCTACTAGTGTGCCGGCGTTGCGGAATCCTCACCCTCCCAGGCTTCAGACGCGTGCTTTTGGAAAAACGGGGAATCTTGGTAGAGTTGGTCTCAAAGGATTGAAATATAATCGTTTGAGGGGTGTTAGGAGTGAGAGTACGCAAATTGGGGAGAACGAAAGTGGACATATCACTGCTGGAACCAACGAAGGAATTCTGTTCTTGGATAGTGAGTTTTCTTTTTCATCAATAGGACCATAAATTTGTAGCAGCTTGCTGATGTCTTTTGGCAAAGATATTTTTCCAATAAAGCTCGGATGGCTCCTTCGAATACCGTGGTACGGAAGAAAGGAATCAGGTCTTCCAGATATCCTTTACCGATTCAACAATAAGGTATTCTCCACATACGATCCTCTGAGCTTAGTAAATCGAGCCATACCCTCTAGTGCTCCCCTAAAGGTTACCGAGATATTGCCTCGCCTTAAAGAAGGGGGTGCATTCGTCAAGTTTTCTCATGATCATACTATAACGGCAAGAGAAATTGAAGGTCTTGTTTCAGGACATCTAAAGGAAAAACCCAATTAAACCTTGGTTCAACCCCTTCCAACAAATCAAAGCAAAATTGGTACTTGGGAAACCCTGGCTCGAAGATTTGTACCGATTTCCAAGTACCCGAATTCGTGTTGAATTTGTTCCTTGTACCCCAGGAGGCGAGGTAGCTGAACTTTCACAGGAAACGATATACAGCTTGTTCCGGAAATATGGCAAAATTGCAGAGATATCGTCGCAACCTTCAGACTCCAAAGTCCTACCAAAGTTTGCTGTGCTCGATTTCGCAAACATCAGGCATTCGATCATGGCTAGGAATTGCTTGCATGGGCTAAAGGTTACAGAGGAATTGGGTGGTGGTAAGGCGGGCACAACACTTCGATTATCCTTTGAGGCGAAGATGCAGGCTCACCACATTAGGGAGTGGCTTACCAGCCACCCACGTGTTGTTATTCCAGCTGTAGCTGCAATTGTTGCCACTATAACTGTCGCTGTGTTTGATCCTATTCGAACGTTCTTCATCAAGGCACATATTGATCATGCTTTCAGTCTGAAAGACAATAAGATCTACGCATGGTTTGCAAGTCAAGCTAAGGACGTTTTCTCCTTCCGCATACACAAAGCAGAAGAGGCAAGCCTCAGTGCAATTTGGGACGATAGGAAACAGGCTATTGAGGATCTACAAACTTGGCTCATGGAGACTGCCGATACGTTTATCGTTGTTCAAGGACCACGAGGATCTGGAAAGAGAGAGCTTATTGTTGACCAAGCACTCAAAGGTCGACCAAATACCTTACTTATAGATTGCAAACCTATTCAAGAAGCAAGGGGTGACTCTGCCACGATTGCGGCGGCCGCTGCTACTGTCGGATATAGACCGGTTTTCTCCTGGATGAACAGTATCAGCAGTTTGATTGATCTCGCTGCACAAGGTACAATTGGTGTAAAATCCGGGTTCTCAGAAACCTTGGACTCGCAGCTTGCAAAGATTTGGCAAAATACCGCAACTGCTCTAAAAACAGGTGGCTCTTCAAAATCGGAAGAAAGATGACAAGGACGCTTCTTTGGCGGATGATGATTGGCTCGAAGCCCACCCGGAGTATAGACCTGTCGTCGTTATCGACAACTTCCTGCACAAGAATGAGGAAAGTAGTATTGTTTACGACAAAATATCGGAATGGGCAGCTGGTCTCACTACCTCGAACATAGCTCATGTCATATTTCTAACCAATGATATCTCTTACTCGAAATCTTTGAGCAAAGCTCTTCCAGATCGAGTCTTTAGACAGATATCACTCGGCGATATCACACCCCAGGTAGCCAAAAAGTTTGTTATTAGCCACTTAGAAAACGACCCAGAAAATCCCACAGATAAAACAGAGAAACTTTCGGAGGCTCAACGTCGAGAAGATCTCTCCGAGTTGGATGAGTGCATTGAAGTTCTAGGGGGCCGATTGACTGATCTAGAATTCTTGGCACGTCGACTTAAAACGGGACAAACTCCTAAACGCGCTGTTGCAGAGATTGTCGAGCAAAGCGCTTCGGAGATTATGAAAATGTATCTATTGTCTGCTGAAAAGGGCGATCGAAAATGGTCGGTCGAGCAAGCATGGTACCTGGTAAACTGTCTCGCCGAGAATGATACTCTGAGATATAACCAGGTCCTACTCTCTGACACTTTCAAATCGTCCCTTACATCATCCGCATCCAACGGAGAAAATGTTCTTGAGGCTCTCTCCGCGGCTGAGTTGATCACTATCAAGACCTACAAAGGTCGTCCACAGAGCATTAAAGCTGGAAAGCCCGTCTATCAAGCTGCCTTTAGAATGTTGAGCGAGGATCGTGTATTGCGAAGCAGACTTGATTTGGCAGTCCTAACGGAGCTGACCAAAATCGAGACCAAGAGTATTGAAAAGTATGAGAATGAATTAGTCATGCTTGGCACACTACCTAAGCAGCCTCATGAGGTTGGGCCCCGCATCAAATACCTACTTGACAAATTAGCGGCAAGCCAACGGAAGATTGAGGCTTGGGAGAAAGAAATGGGATTCTTGAAGAAGGTCTTGATGGTTGAATATTGAGAGAAAGGCATGATAAGCTAGCATATACCCAACTCATTCATTTGTAAGTTTATGAAGACGTTATGACCTTTGAGTGATTCAGCTGGGGCTGAAGGACTAGCCAATCAACTTATTCAGCTGTTTTCAAATGCCCATTGCGATTATCAAGCCCTTAGTGGCAGTATGCATGTTGATTTCTTCATAATGAACCCTTGAGGTCCTCATGGGACTTGAATGCGCTCATTGAATGTTACCTCAGGAACATACATGGGGCGCATCTAAATTACCCTTTAATTATTTCAAAATGCTCTCAGCATTATTCTGTCATCTTCACGTGTACCGAATAGTCTTGGAATAACATCACCAAGTGGTGGACTCCCTTGGATGATTACTTTACTGCCTTTCTTCAATTTCTTTGGATTGATTCACTCTTGAGTGATGAATTCATATCTGGAAGCAATGAGATAATGGGACGAGAGAGTGTCTGTGGCACCTTGTTGGGGAGTTTTCCTCAGACCTCCTTATGCAATAGACAACTCCAAACTATGGGATGGGTATTGGTCTAAGAATCGATGCATCTCCCTCGTCATCGATATGATCATACCACAATATGAATTGAGCCTGTATCTCAGGTGGAAACTGGTAGATATGTGCAGATATATCGTATAGCCAGCCATTGGTTATGATACCAATACCACAAGAAGCTTTGACTTTATCCGGCCTGAAATTCACGATGAACTGTCGTGCCACTTATGTAAATCTGTGGGGTAAACAAGCAAGTGAATACAATTAGATTGATTTGATATGGTAGCTTGGTACCTAGTTTCCTACCGCTCTCTTCCTTAAAGGTCATCCCTTTTGATTTCCGATAACGACAACACATACTAACAAACTTTTAGACCCAGATAAACTTTACCAAATTTGTTAATTTTCAGTACAAAAACAACAAAATGACTCCTCAAGTCAAAATCCTCTTCGCCTTGTGCATCCTCCTCTTCAAGGCTTTGGTCGATGCTCAAAGTTATGAGTTCACCGTTGGCCCTAGTGCTGATGTTCTTATTACAAAGGTAAGTCAACTTTCTCATTATTCGATATTCGAGGTAGCTAATAAACCAAGTTTGAGGCCAGTTTGACTGTCCCCCCATTTTCCAAGTCTGGTCTACACTTATTTGCGTCCGGCCTCACAAACCAAGCTAAAAGCTATGTTTACGACAACTCTCTCAATGATCATAACTCTGGAACTTGGGAAGTTGATATGCAGCAGTATGCATTTGCAATACCAAAAATAAGTTGGAATCAAAAGCTAATGGTGGCATAATAGTGACAATGGAGCTCTTGCCACAGACAACAAGATATTACCAGGCGATACGATCTATAGCGTTTTTGAATACAGCAGTGGAACTTTGGTAACTTCTGACAATGTCACTATTATCCCTGGTCCCGCAAGTATCAAGGCCGGGTTGAAAGAAAGAACGTCATCTCGACAGGACAGCCTCCGTGAGTTAAGTTACAAGCATTCATACGAGCGGTACTGACCGAGAATAAGAAAAAACTTCTCCTGCTGCCGGCAAGCTGAATGTTGTAAGTTCGATTCGATTTTCTTAATCTGGAGATATCATTAGCGACTAACATAATGCTACAGGCACGACTTCGTGTCTGGCTCGGAGCAGATACTCCTTGGGACTTTGGACCAATTGTTTGGAAAAACGTCACAATCACTTCTCAGACAACAGATCCTTGGTGGTGCAATGATGCGTAAGCTGAGAAACACGATATACATGAAACTGGTACTGACATATGGATATTGCAGATGGAAGGCTAGCGATAACCTGAATGTCACCGGTCGGATCACCATGTTCTGGGGTGAGGGAGATAAGACAATTTGCGAGTACCAGTATATGTCCTGGGAGCCTACTAAGAAAGGTAACTGATACAGAGAGGGGCTTAAGGTACACACGATGGTACAGGTACTCGGGATCTACAGGATGGACAGTGTTTTCATGTTTCAGTGCAAAATTCTGATCAACAGTTCCTCGGTTGCACGTCATAACGTTGACTTTCATATCTTGAGGTATATCTCAAGTACCAAAAAGCAGTAATAATACATTGTGCTTCACTATTATTTGAAGTCTTCCAGCTGCGATGAGATTCGGGATTTCCCTAGTGAACCTCTCTCGTCTTGTGAAATGCATTCTTTAAGGCTTCGAACCGTCTGTGTGGAGGGGCGACAACCATTGAATGTCATTCATACCAGTGCCTCAACTGTTTCTCCGTCCCAAATAAGAGGTCAGCAAACATCTGAATAGAAGAGATATCGGGAAATTTTGAAGTTCCCCAGATTGGAGAATTCATTTGAGTGTGTACATAAGCACCGATTTATGTTTGATTCTCTCCCTGGAACATAATCTATACCTGAGCGAAAAGAAGCTGGAACTGGTACCTCTACATTCCCATTTGAGTGAGTGTTTGTCAACTTTCGTCGACCATTTTGCTTATGTAGACATAGCAATGCCTCGCTTTCGATTAATCTCGAATTTTTGTGGGATGTCTTTGACGAACTTTCACAGGGTATCACTTGCGAAATTAGACGTGATGAGAAGAAAAGCCCAGGGCAAATGAATTCAGAAACTCGGCTATCTCGCGACTAATTCCACTCACCATCGCCATCATTCCTGCCCACAAAATCACTGTGCCATGTGTCTTGTCAAATATCCACCGTCTCTACGAATTACTAACTTTATATCCGGCCGGTCTTGAAGAGCGCCGATAGCCAGTACGGTGATCCGATGCGTGTACCTAAGGCGTCACGATGTTGAACTTGACATTCGGCAATTTGACCAGAGATGTAATTTTGGTCCAGGCATCTGCGTCCCCCGCGGTGGTGAGTGTGATGTCCGGGTTGTCGACAATGGCTGGGCTTTTTCCAGCAGCGGCTCCTCCGATCAAGCTCACAAGATTTATGTTATCGGACCAGATAGTCAGTTCACTGCCGGCATTTGGGCTCGTGGACGGTTCCACATATGGAATCCCATGACCCGTCAGAGCAGCATTGCTTAGCCTCAAGTGCCAGCCGGCGCCCATCTTGTCGTCTTGTACAATGTCCGAGATCATGAAATCGATGGTGATTTCCTTTTTCAGATACACGTCGGGGTTTTGCAAAGCGGCGGGCCCCTCGATAACAATGGCGATTGTGTCGAACAACTCGTCCAAACTCAGGGACAATAAAAATTCGGGTGCCATGGAGCTAAATGCTGGTTGAGGTCCGTTGCTCAACTCGAAGGCTCCAGTCAGATAAATGTTACGCCACGTGCCATTCTCCGAGCCGTATCCCAGGCTGGTGTATACGGAAGCCAGTGTGGACATTGCGCTTTTTGCAATATCACTGTCAGGATCATCTGAGCTTTTGGTTGCGAAGACGAGTTTATCCAAAAGAGTGGCCGCGAATCGGAGATTGTTATTTGTGATATATCCTTGGGCCAAGCTTAGGACGGCATCGGCTCCACCCATACATGTAACGAATTCAGTTGCTTCGTCGGTAGGCTGGAGTGGCCAGAGATGAGCTGGATTGCCGTTGAACCATCCCATGTATTTATCATAAACAGCCTTGGCGTTGTGGCTAATGGAACCATAGTATCCTCGAAGATTCGACTTTGTGCTCAAAGTGGGAGGCATGATTATGTTCTCTGCGATTTCCAGAGGGGTTTGTCCATTGTTGAGTTGTCGAAGCGATTCATTATGAAGATAGGCGTAGTAATCACGCTGTTCGGATAGGAATTGAACCACTGTTTTCCCATCCTCATTCCACGTCGGCCAATGGTGACTAGCGAAGACCACGTCTGACTTATCGCCAAAAAGAGTGATTGATTCGTCCAGGTATCGCGACCAGAGCGCGCATCACGCACGGGAGCTCCTCGAAGGGTTTGAATATTATGTAGAGTATGTGTGGCATTTTCTGCTGCACACAAAGCCTTGTAATAGGGGAAATAAAAATTCACCTCGGCCGGAGCTTCGGTCCCGGGAGTCAGCTGACAGTAAATCTGCAGGCCGTCAATGCCATCCACAATATCACCGTTCTCGGTAATATACTGAGTGGGAGCCACGAGCGAGCTAGTTCCGGTAGATAGACCTTGACCTAGCCCACAACCAATTTGTCCAGTCGGAGATTTATCCAATGGTTCACCATACATATAGATTGACCGGCGGGCCATTGCCGCACCAGCGTATACATTTTCACTAACAGCATGCTCGAGAAAGCCATCGGGACCAAAAATTCGAAGAGTTTGGCCCTTTTCCTTTGCTTTTTCAACAATTGCAACTGCGCCACCGAAATGGTCAACATGGCAATGTGTGTAGAAGAGGGCTTTGATTTCTGCTTCTTGACCATGCTTTTCTATATGTTCTTCCTGATAAAGATCAATAGCGCGGCGGGCCGTCTCAACTGAAGTCAAGCAGTCGATAATAATAATTCCATTTGTACTCGGGATCTTGACAATTGTCATATTGGCAAGATCAAACCCGCGGATTTGATAGATACCATCAACGACGAGGTAAAGACCTGCTGTCGTACTGCAGAGCCTCCCTTGCCTCCACTACAAGGTCAGAGAGTTAGTAACACCTATCAAGGAAAAGCTGAAAAGGAAATTAGGGAATGAACAATCTAAAGCTGTATCAAAAAGGAAAGAAAGGGACATATGACAGCAGTAAAATAAATCTTCAGATAGGGAGAAAGAATTGGTTCTCAACAGAGAGTTAGGTGAAACGATCAAGCATACTAGAGAAGCATTGGCCGACGAGGGACATTCCTCTCCAAGAAACTCATAAGCATCAACATCCCAGACAACTGTCCTCTCTTCTAAAGAGCCTTCATCATTCTTCTTCGGGTTTGAATAAATGTTGGGATTCTTGGGTGTTCGCAGAAGACCCCGTGAGGCGAATACAAAATCGGTATCGTAAACGGGAACGGTTGTCATCGTGAAGAAGGTAGAGCAATGTATTGTTCAATGGAGGACTTTCAAGAGAACGAAGGGAATTGATTTAAGACATTTGAAATGCAGATAGAGCCAGATTATATGCCAATTATCAAACGTTAGATGCCCTTATTAGAAGCGTGGGTCGCATGCTCGATTGGCACATTATCAAAATGCTGTCTCACTCGACAAATGCTTCCTTACTTGTAAAACAAGCGAATCGAGTTACACATTCCATCAATGATCTTCCCAAATTAAAACATCGGGTAATACAACTGTCATACCAAATATTCTCAATATTCGCTCAGGTGTGCAGCCCGAAAGGAAGAAATCTTTTGATCTTGAGCCCATGTGGAACTCGAAATCAAAGCGTAACATTCGATGCATCTGAAATATTGAACCTTACTGTCAGAATACACGACATATTCCACCATCTGTTATTAGGCACAGTGAGAGAAGCAATCAATGTACGGCTTCTGGATATATCCTTTGATAATTGTAAGTGTATCCAACACGTAGCAAATATTAGATTATATCCAAACCTTTGCAGCCTTTCAGCCCAACTTGTAAACTGGGCTATAGTCTAGACTGTTAGGCGCAATGATTGTGCTAGCAAAACATGTCCGACAGTGTTGGGTTGGACAACCCGAAAGAGGCTAACTTGCATGATTGCCCCGCGGTTCAAAAAGAGTTGTGCAAGGTGTTACAAGGTTCGCGAATGTAGCCTGATATACAGTCCCAAAGAGATAGCTGCCCAGGGGTAAAGTCAACAAGATGACTTTGGGCAGGATGGCAGATTCATGCCGTCTCAACAGATCAACCATTGTTTTCTGGTTCTCTCGTGCAGGAATTCTTACTTCTCTTTGGTTAGAAATAACTTGCGTCCGAACGACCCAACGTAAATTGTGCTTTACTTGAAGGATACGATTCATCCCACACCTTCACCTTCGAGCGGGTAAGTTGCACTGAATAACCACTTGAGATTTGAGTGTCTCCTAATTGATCGAGTATATTGCATGCATATCAAGTCTTCCTATACTTCGCTTTTTGATTTTGCTGAGGCCATTCTGATCCAATTACTTTTGAGACAACACATGTAAGGAAACGGACCCGGCATTTTTCTAAAGTGAGTAGATTCATCAAAATTGCAAGATGGAAAAACAGATGCACATGTTCTCGTGTTACATGTCGGTTGCAAGATGACTTATCTTACAAGATATTTAGGGACGGAGGTCTGATAGGTCTATAGGACCCCATGCCATGACATCCCTTGTGGCCGTAGATAAAGACATATAATGCGATTGGAAGCGCTCTACGCGATATCCTTGCGAAGTGGTCGAACTAGATGGGGCTGTGTACACACAGCAATAAACCCAGGAGCAGGAACAACAGTTCTCGTAAAGACAGCTTTATGTGAAGGACAACCCTCTAAATGCCCATATCCATAAGCGATCGATGCTTTGCGTGCACAATACCCTCAATCTAGTCCAAAGCAGGGTAACACACACATAGAGCACAAGAAATGAGGAAATCCTAACTTCATCTGATACAATCGTGCCAATGTCTTGAGCCGGCCCAGAGCCCAGCCCCAGCGATGTATCTGATCCGATGCTATACCGCATGCAGCCCGGCCGAGCCGTTTCTCTTGGTCTGTTTCCGGCTCATTGCGTTCAGGAAGATATGATTCTTCAATATGCTTATATTCTGGTGACACAAATCGAGAAATACGATTCCTATCGGGGTTGAGTTTTGTGGAATAAACAGAGCTCTAGATTTCCATCAGTAAGAAAACCCCATTCCTGAGTAGACCTTTGCGCGGATATCAAAGGGCTCAATTCTTGTTGCTAATAGGCAAATGAGAAAAGGCTACCTCGCTAGTTTAAATGATATATTCGGAAAAGTAAGAGGATGCAGAAGTGGAAGCGGGAAGCAATACGCATGATAACAAGTGTTGAGCTAAGCTTGATTTCATTTAGACTTATAGTTCATAGGGTGATTGCTCGGCGCCCATGATATCTTGAGTGTACAATAAGATTCCACTGCGCGAGTATTGAGATCCACCCTTCCTCGTATAGAAGCAGGAGTCTGTGCCGCGCTTCCCAAAAGGAATTGGCATTAGAGAGCCTAGCAAGAGCCAGGAGGGAAATAATGTATCTCTAAAATGTAACGTATAACAATTCCAAACGCAAACAGCACGCGAGTAAAGGTAAAGGGACAAAAAAAAACGATATCTCAACAAAACAGCCATTTTGCACTCAAACTCAGCTCAAGTTTGAAAGATCCACCTGACGTCCTCATCATTTTGGAAAACCTCATCTCCCAACTCCCCAGTCTCTTCCCTCCTCTTCTTTTCCCGATTTTCCTTTACCAAAAAGAACCACAGCGTCCCCGTTACCAGTAAATTCATCACCAAGTACCCAAGCGCGAATCCATGTCCCAAGAACCATCTAGGGCTCGTTGCTGGCCTATACAGTTGAGTTCCTAATACTGCCCCCAAATTCCCAATCGTGATCGTCATTGCTGTCGCCGTGGCGCGTTTCGTTTGTCCGCTTACATTTGCGGCAGGCCAGGAAAGGACGATGGCGGTGCTAGGGTATATACCACCGGCTGCGAAAAAGGTGCCTAGGTAGGAGATGCCGGGTTTGTCGTGTGGAGTGGCGAGGAGGATTATGTAGCCGATGATTGCAAAGGAAGAGGAGAAGAGAATATAGGGGGCTCGTTTGTGAGTCTTTTCCGCCAGAATTGCAACAACTACTGTAATAATTGTGGCAAATGCATAAGGGGGCACCGTAAGCAATTGGGCTGTCGCAGCCTTGTAGCCAAGGTCTGCTATAATGGTGGGGAAAAAGAGGGAGAGAGTATAGAGGGGTAGGGACATGGTGTGAAAGCCAAGACTGTAGAGCCAACATTTGTAGTCTTTGAAAGCGGCGCGGACATTAGCCCAGTCGAAGGCCTCCGTGTTGGTTGCATCGGTGGAAGACTTGAGGCGTGCGTGAATGAAAGAGCGTTCGGGTTCGGTAAGAAAAGGGGCGGTTGAAGGGTAATTATGGATGAAAAAGTAGGCGAAGACCGCGACTACAACGGTAAGAATTCCTTCCTGTGTAGTTATCAGTAAAATCAACTTCGTGTTAGGCGGTGGGATAACCAACAATGATAAATATCCACTTCCAACCTTTCAATCCTCCCACCCCACTCATAAACCCAATCCCATATGCTAGAATTCCTCCGAAAGCACCTGCCAAGGAAGCTGCAGAAAAGAACAAGGCAACCCGATAATGTGTTTCCGTCCTCTTATACCACATTGATAAGTAAAACACCACACCAGGAAACAATCCACTTTCAGTTACGCCCAAGAAAAATCTCGCTGCTAGGAACCCCGCATAGTTATTACAGACTCCCATCAATGTAGCGACGATTCCCCATAGAAGCATAAGTGTTGGGAGCCATATTTTGGGTGTTGTGCGTTTGAGTATTATGTTGCACGGCACTTCGAAGAGGACGTATCCGATGAAGTAGATGGTCAATGTCAACAGATATTGATTCCCGGTGATATTTAAGCTCTTCGTTAATCCTTCCAACTTCGCATTCCCGACTGTTTGTTTTAAGAATTTGTCAGTACATTCAAATCGCCATACATCACTCCTCCGTTTATCGTATGTACACTCTCACCCCAAGGATTCAGACCAATGAAGGCAATCGTAGTAATTGAAGAAAAGGAACAACGTACTGTTACTCCTGTCCAAAAAACTCAACAAATAAAGCAGCGTAAGTGGGGGCAACAACTTCCAATCCAACTTCCTCACCAGCGCCTTCTCATTTATTCCCGTTGGATTCGCAAATGATTCATCAGAGAGTTCGCTGTCATTCCCACTTCCTTTTACTTCGCGACTCCTATTTCCATTCTCGTTCAAATCCCCATCATCCCCCTTCGTTTCTAGTGCGATTTTCTCATCGTTCAGAGTCTGTGATGGCGGCGTAGTGTGCGACATAACTATTGATTAACTATAGCACGCGAAATCCTGTACTATATATGGTATTACCTCAAAACCCGAATCGAATCGATACAAAAAGAACTGTCAATGTTATCAAGAATGAGGGTACTATGGTATACTTATATCGAACCCTCCGTTATCAAATTCCCAATCTCACAGAGCGTCGAGATTGCACGAAAATGCAGAAGAATCACATCACAATCACTAGAATAGTTGCTCGACGACTTATCGAATTGGCAAGAATCCAAGCTTCCAATATTTTCACTTATATATGCGGAGTAGTTCACGGTGCAATGCAAGTGGTGCGGTCCCCACAAACCCCAGGTTTATGTTACATCATGATACTCAACCCCCTGCCCGTTTGTGCTTTCGCTCGCTCTTATCTCTCTCGTCCCCAAAGCCAGTGGGACCGAGAGACATATGAGGAAGGTTATCTCCGAGAATTTGGTTATCATTTTGGTGGGATGAGACAAGATTGGTACTTGAACTCAATGATGAAGTTCTGGCTTAGATGTCGTGATGAGCTGGTCTTGGGATTGCTTCTTTGGGTATTTCCGTGTGTTGATCATGCTTGTGGTAGGGTTCTGGAATTTCTAGGTTTCCCACGTGCTTCGACCAACGTTGAAAGTCGAAGATATGAAAAAGAAAGATCTCGGAAACAGTTATATCGAGAAGTATCTTCACCCATCATGTCAAAGTAGATACAAACTGGTTGGAAAAAGTATTCAGTCAATTATTATGCTATGACTAGCTAGTTTGTAAGATAATTATCTCCTGTTTTTATCATTCAGGGTCTTTTGAAATAAAAATCTCAAAATACACACTGGCTGCACCCACTGGACGCACCACTTCACCAAGTCTCCTTTTTTCATTAGACGGGGTATCGTAGACATGCCACAAAACACCAACTTTTCCATGCAACTCCATCCATGCAAAGTCGTTATCCATTGATATTTGAGATTCGAAAATATGAATAGAATGAAAGTAAATAGTCCAACAAACTTTGAAAATGGCCATTACGGGCATTCGCATCAATAAATCTTTTTTAGCATTCATACCAAGCCTGATCGGGTCTCTGGCAACAGAAAGTGATGAGAAACTGGGTAGGGGATTTACAAGTTCACAGTCCAGGTGGCTGTATGTGAGTCGCTTCAAATTTTCGTGCCTTCGAGGCTTAGTACCTTTGATGGATCGCCTAAGAATTCAGCACGATGTGCAACGATCTTTGAGGCAATGGCATCAAAATCCTTGATCTTTTTTAATCGCAGGTCCGAAAGAAGTGATTTCAAACCTTCAATGAACCTCTCTCGTTGTTCTCCCGCAAACTCGTCGGGGGAACCCAATACCGTAAGAATGGCGTCGTCTGTTGGAATAAGAGTTAGCGAAGGGGACAAAAGGGATACTCAAGAGTGAGCTCAGAATATGCTGGCTGGAACTACCGACGCACCAGGCAGTCCCATTTCTCTAAAATGCTGAAATTCGCAAGTATTATCATTGCAAATTCCTCCCATTAACTCGTATCGACACAATTCTTTCGCGGCATCAATCTTATTGGTGTAAGTCATAGACTTTAACCCGCCCGAAACCTGCTGCTTATATTGTGGATGAAACCGAAATGCATGGAATAATTTCAAAGGGCTCTGGTATGGCGAGAAGAAGTTGGACTTATCAAGAGCGCTAGAAACTGGTTCCTAGAGATGTGTCAGTCTACGAATTTATGTCAAGGATGGAAACGGTCCTGTACTTCTGTTAGATGATCGATGCCACCAAGTTCTACTGGTAGCCGTTGTTCTACACCGTTAGAGTCAACTTCAGCATCAATGGAGTTACCATTCGACAACTCTCCAAAGTAGACATCTTCGGGTTCATCACTGACTGAATCTGGCGGAGCGGGGCTAAATGGCGAGGATCCAACCGACAATGTCTCATCTGCAGGGGGCGTGGCTTCTGGAGGTTCATAGTTGTCAGATTCGATGTCAGCAACCCCCGAGGCTTCTGCTACTCGAGGAATATCCGGATTTGGAGAATCTATAGGTGGCTGGGAACGCTCAAGCACTGGTGAATAATCAGAGCTTGGTTTCTGTTCATCAGGGGTAGCGTTGGCTTCGGCAATCTGCACCAGGCCAGCGTTGCTGCTGCCGTCCATTTCGATATCGCTCGGCGCAGTAGATTCTGCATCCGCACGCACAGCTTCTTGAAGTGCGGCCTCAAGATCTTGGTTAGTATTAGAATGTTCTTTGACCTCAACCGAACGATCCTCAGGTGTTTCTTTGACTGCATCGCCATTGCTATTAACTTGGATGGGAGTTTGGGGGGTAGGGGAAGTAATTTGTATCTGCTCAGATTGTTCTTTTGCTGAGTCTCGGGCGTCGGCAGATTGAGCATCAAGTTCCATGGGAATGGACGTCAACTTCGGCTCGGACTCGATCAGATTTTGCGATTCTGGTTCACAATCTGGCTTAGTAGAAGTTGGACGGGGTGCTGAGAAAATGTGAGCTTGTGGTACCATGTCAGGTTTGACACGCGGAACCATAGGCTTACCTGTGTTGTCTTTCGTCTCTTCGCGGGTGAGACTGTCCAGCTTTTCTTTCTGCTCCTGTAATTGTTGATCGGTCTCTTGACTTAATCTTTCCATTTCTTCCATCAACTTTTGCTTGTCTTGGAGGTTCTTCTGCATTGCAGCTTCGATTCTGGCAGTTTCGGCACGAAGCTCCTCAAGTTTAGCTTGATTTTGTAAAGCTTCAGCATCAACACGAGGTATAGCGCTCGCAATTTTTTCACGTCGGATTCGTTTCGCTTCAGCCTCTTGCGCTCGAATATCAGCGGCCTTTTGTAGCTCAGCAGCCTGAGCAACAGCTAGCTGCTGATCGGATGTTGACTTGTCTCTCGCAACACTCGTTATCTTTTGAATTTCGGCTGAAGCCTCAGCTTTGTTGGCGGCAATGCTAACATTGTTGCTACTACCTGTAGTGTTGACGGGAGTTTGTGCTCCACTACTACTTCTCTTATTTGCCTTTCTCATTTCAGCTTCAGCAATCTTTCTCTTCAACTGCTCGATCTCGCTTTCCTTTCGTCGAAGGTCCTCAGGATGCGGCTTGATAGAAGTTTGCAATGTGGGCAAGGTACTCGCCGACGAAATAGGAGGAGTGAATGCCTTGGGTGGAAGGAAAGAAGATGCAGTAGGCAATGCTTTTTGATCAGACAGCTTTCCAGTGGGCAAAGTAGGTGATTCGGTATCCGCTTGTGATTCCAGCTCCATTTCAACATCCTCGTCAGATTCATCTTCGTCTTCGCTGACATCAATGACGAAGGGTTGCTGCTCGGTACGACTTTGACCAAATGGGCGCTTGAATGGCATAATGGATGTGGAAGGCCCATCAAAGTCTGCAGCCACTGGGCGCTTTCGCTGTCCATTTGGAGCCGGTGTTGGCATGATGGGTTGCTGTTGTTGTACAGGTGGTGGTGTAGGCGCGGCAGAGGCTAAGAATAGACCTGGAATCTTCTGAGAAGCCTGCTGGATTGCTGGGGGAGGTGCGTTGGACTTGGGGAATTGTGTCGCAACCGTTAACGCTGGAACCTGAATTGAACCACTTTTGTCCGTACTACCAACCGTATTCTTTTCAGTAGCATTTTCCGGGCATGAAGTAGGGTTTGAAACTGAAGGAGGCATAACAGGAATTACGGTTGGTTTAACTTGAGCGACTGAAGTAGGGAGGGTGACGACCGCAGGAGTTGTAACAGATTTTGCGGCATTCTTCTGCGCTCGCTCAGCTCTCGATTTTCTGAGGGCGTCCATCTTGGCCTGCATTGTTTTTTCTTTCTCAACGGCAGCTGCACTCTTCGATTGTTGAGTAGCTGTAGAATTGGTAGGAACTGTCCCATTCATTACAGCTTGCTTGGGCTTGTCTGTAGAAGAACTTTGTGCAGGTTCCTGGCCATTCGACTGACCGCCACTGGCAGGAAGGGCTGATGTAGGCGCAGAGGAGATACTGGTGGGGGGACTTTGTGCGGAAGCTGCGCTGACTGTTTTCGATGCAGTTTTTGATAGCCTGAGCTCATCAAACAATTCTCCAACAAGCTTCTCATCAACGCCTTCTTCGATATAAGCCGGAAAGCGGATATCATATGACCAAAGGTTCAAAATTGCGCCCTCAGCTTTCTTACGAGCCTCACCAACACTTTGAAAAGTGAGATTGTTGTTAGGGGTATCGGCTTGAGTAGGGTGTGAGCCTTGGAAGACACCTGATGCCGGGCCCTTGGAAGAAGAGGGGGGAACTCCTGGGCCAGATTTAGAAGCAGCATACTTGGGCTCTTCCACCGGTGGACGAACAGTTTCCTTTTTCTGTGCGCCTTCTTTCTTTTTATTGCCATTATTATTTTTTGATACTTCTTTGCTTGGGCCTGTACCTTTGTTCTGAGTGTTCTTGACTTGTTCAAACATCGGCTCACTTTGGGGAACGTAAGGAGAGTACGAGTCTGAAGGTTGACTTTGGGTGTAGTAATCGTCTGCTTGAGCAGATATGTTAACACATGAATACAAAGGGACGCCAGAACTACGTACCATTTTGGAGAGTTGGTGGATGAGGAGTGGTATGATTCTGGCTATTTGGATAGACAGCGCGATGAGCAGTATCAACATAACCGTTCCCCTCATTTCCACGATAGTGACTCGTACCTGGTGCTCCAACTGAGGTACCTGCGGGTGCTGTATGCCTATGGGCAGAACTATCATCATATTCTCCTTCGCTCATTTCGCGATCTCCAGTGTTACCATACATAGGTGTTTGGGAATGATACGTTGGTTGCGGGGCTGCCACTGGTGCATAATACTGCGAGTTTTGAGTATAATTTTGATGATTGTATCCAGCGTAAGAATGCATGGTCTGTGGCGCCGCATTATACTGAGGCATCGATGTATTTTCTTGATTCCAGCCCTGAAAGACTGGGGGTTGAGGGATATTATTCTGCATAGCGGGCGCGCTATAGTTTGGGAGTTGTTGATTGTAGCCATATGCCATTGCATTATCATATGCTTGGGTCATGGCATGCTGGCCTGCGCGACCATCATCTTGTTGATAGTATGGGGCCGGGGCTGGATAGGTTGGGTAAGGTGGGTTATTCGTTTGGTCGCGACCATAAGTTGCGCCATAGTATGGATAGTCCGACATTGCCGGCAAATACAAAGCAGTAGCTTTACTGGCTTGAATCAAAAGCTGATACTGTAATTAGTTCTGGCACTGCCAATGCAAATTTACCTCGAAGACGCGCTCAGTTCAACGGTCGAGTATCATTGTACAACTCAACCAAATCAAGGGAATTCCCAGTAATTACAGATGCAGAATTCGCGAGGAAAAGAACGAGTGTCGCAATTAGGCAGAAAAAAGAATTGTCAAAAGGTAACAATATAGGATGTGATACTATCACTATCACTATCGCTCTCACTTTCTTTGCAGGTTATTGAGTTTATCTTGATGAATCTGGATGGAAGGAAGATCTTGAGGGGATGTTGGTTGAGTAGTAAAAAGAAACTCGTACAGTCAAGCGCATCGAACCTTGAAAGAGCAAATGCAAACAGAACGCTAGCAAAGTAGTACAGAGTAGAAGATTCAAGGTTTCTTAGCGTCGGTGATTATCGGATTATATATACTCCGGTCTTTCCCATGGGCAGTACAACACTCTCTCGTCTCACGTGTGTGAGTCACGAGTGTCAGCTATCCGCTGCTTTAAACAAGCATACGATATCGTTGATATGACATCAAATTCTGTAAGCAGCGAGACTTTATGAATAATCCTCGGGGGGTTGCCAGGGGAAACTGAAGGAAACTCTTCAGATTGGCCTACCTACCTAGTAGGTAGGTAGGTATCTAGTAATTACTTGTACAGTAATAATAATAAAGGTACCAAGCTTAGCAGTGGTGGGCCAATTGACTTTTGTTGATACAGGAAGACTCCATACGTACCTAGGTAGGTTCCCGTGGATCTGATTGAATAAAATACCTAGTAGTACCACCAAACAACCAAACAACCACCAACCACCAACCAAACAACCAAACACCCAATAGTTCATTATTTGCTTGATTCGCGTCTCTCCTCTCAACTTCTCACCTGGACCACAATCTCAACTCCAACGCAAAAGACAAAAAGGGGACAGCAGAGAACAAAAATAATAATAAATAATGAACCATTAACTTTATTACCGTCTCCAATTTCATATGTAGGAGTTGATGATATCGACATTGCATCAAAACTTTCCCAACACAATTCCTTTTTGCGACAACTTTGAGTTCATCCATATTTATTTTCCCATGGATGGACTTTGTTTACTTTCCGAAAGACCATAGCCTTGCTTCAATCATCAAACATTCAACCACTCCACGATGGCATCCAATCTTCAAACAAAGCGCAATAATCCATTTGCTAGGTCGGGAACCTTGTCTCCAGAACCAGGTGTTCCAAAAGGTAGACCGAAAAGTGCAATCTTTACATCTACTCCCTCCTCCTCATCAGTACCAAGCTCCCTAGTGCATAATCGACACCAGTCCTACTCTTCACTGGGAAATATCGTGGCCCCTCATAATAATAATGTTTCAATAAGATTTCGATCCAATTCGAAAACAAATGCCCCCTCCTCGAATACATTTGCGCCTTCATTCATCAAGTCAGAAGAGATGCGACTCGGAGCAGAAACTGTGAAGGCAATGGAGGGAGAGAATGATTTCTCGGGAAAGAGATATGTTTGGTTGAAGGATCCCCAGACTGCATTTGTCAAAGGTTGGATAGTAGAGGAATTGGAGAATAACCATATACTGGTTCAGTGTGATGATGGAAGTGTAAGCTGAATTTCACCGTTGATCTTCTAAGCATGATAACTGACAGGATGGATAGCAACGAGAGGTCGATGCCGAGACTGTTGACAAAGTGAACCCTGCGAAATTCGACAAGGCAAATGATATGGCTGAGCTCACACATCTAAATGAAGCATCAGTGGTTCATAACCTCCATATGAGATATCAAGCTGATCTTATCTACACCTACTCGGGCCTGTTTTTGGTCACGATCAACCCATATTGCTCCTTGCCTATCTATACAAACGAATACATCAACATGTACAAGGGACAAAGCCGCGAGGAAACAAAACCGCACATATTCGCAATGGCAGATGAGGCGTTTAGGAATTTGGTTGAAGAAGGGGAGAATCAGAGTATCCTTGTCACCGGAGAGTCTGGCGCTGGAAAGACGGAAAACACCAAAAAGGTCATTCAATATCTTGCTGCTGTTGCAAACTCCGAGTCACCAGTCAAGAACAAGGTACAACATTCAACTCTTTCGCAGCAAATCCTTCGCGCCAACCCAATTCTGGAAGCCTTCGGAAATGCTCAAACGGTCAGAAACCATAATTCCTCCCGTTTTGGAAAATTCATCCGGATCGAATTCACGCGCAATGGTAGTATTGCTGGTGCTTTCATTGATTGGTATCTTCTCGAAAAGTCAAGAGTGGTAAGGTTGAATGCTCATGAGCGAAATTATCACGTTTTCTATCAGCTCTTGAAAGGCGCGGATCACCCATTAAAACAGGAATTCCTCATTGAAGGCTTAGGTGTAGAAGATTTCGCTTATACAAGGGATGGTCACGACACCATCGTGGGCGTATCCGACAGAGACGAATGGAACTCCTTAGTCGAGGCATTCGACGTTATGGGCTTTTCCGAGGATGACCAGATGTCTATATTACGAACTGTCGCTGCAGTTTTACATCTGGGAAATATAACTGTTGTGAAGGAGAGTAGATCAGCAGACCAAGCTCGACTGGTTCCAGAAGCACGTGCACAGGCGGAAAGGGTATGCAAATTGCTTGGTATTCCACTCGAGCCCTTCATGAAAGGCTTGTTACACCCTCGTGTGAAGGCTGGAAGAGAATGGGTAGAGAAGGTGCAGACCCCCGAGCAAGTTCTCCTTACCATAGATTCCTTGGCAAAAGGTATCTATGAACGAGGTTTTGGTGATCTGGTGACTAGAATCAATCGCCAATTGGATAGAACTGGTATGGGTCTCGACGATTCCCACTTCATTGGAGTTCTAGATATCGCCGGATTTGAAATTTTCGAAGAAAATAGTTTCGAGCAATTGTGCATAAACTACACCAACGAGAAGCTCCAGCAATTTTTCAATCACCACATGTTTGTCCTTGAACAAGAAGAATACGCCCGTGAGAAAATCGAATGGAAATTCATTGATTTTGGTCATGATCTTCAACCTACGATTGACCTGATTGAGTTGCCAAACCCTATCGGTATTTTCTCATGTCTTGATGAAGATTGTGTTATGCCAAAAGCCACAGATAAATCCTTCACGGAAAAACTCCATTCTCTTTGGGATCGCAAGACTCCAAAGTATCGAGCCTCTAGACTTGGTCAAGGATTCATGCTCACCCACTATGCCGCCGAAGTTGAATATTCGACCGAAGGATGGTTGGAGAAGAACAAGGATCCGATGAATGACAACATCACGAGATTGTTGGCTGCGTCGAGCGATCCACATGTCGCAAACCTCTTTAGTGATTGCTCGGAAGCAGGCGATGATTCTGGTGCCATCCGAAGCAGGGTCAAGAAAGGTCTTTTCCGTACGGTCGCCCAGAGACATAAAGAGCAGCTATCCAGCTTGATGGCGCAGTTGCATTCAACGCATCCTCATTTTGTGAGATGCATCATACCCAATCATAAGAAGAAGCCAAAACAACTCAGTGCACCACTTGTACTCGATCAGTTGCGTTGCAACGGTGTTTTGGAGGGCATTAGAATTGCACGCACGGGCTTCCCCAACAGGCTTCATTTCTCAGAGTTTCGACAAAGATACGAGGTTTTATGTAGAAACATGACGAAGGGATATCTCGATGGCCAGACAGCGGCCAGCATGATGCTTGATAAACTTCAATTGGACAAGTCACTGTTCCGTGTTGGAATCACCAAGGTTTTCTTTCGCGCAGGGGTTCTGGCAGAGCTTGAAGAGCAACGTGATGCTTTAATTCGTGAAATAATGACTCGATTTCAATCTATGGCTCGCGGTTTTACACAACGACGAATTGCCAATAAACGTTTATATAGAGCGGAGGCGACGCGAATCATACAACGAAACTTCCAGGTTTACATTGACCTATGTGAGAACCCTTGGTGGCGTCTCTTGGTTAAAATGAAGCCATTGTTGGGAGCTACCAGGACATCGGGGGAGGTTAAGAAGAGGGATGAGATGATCAAACAGCTCAATGAGAAAATGGACGAAGAAGCTGCTGAACGCCAGAGATTGGACGAGGAACGACGGAACACTCACACTGAAATGCTGAAGATTCAACAAACTTTGGAGAGCGAGCGAGCTTTAGCTTTGGACAAGGAAGAGATCTTCAAGCGTCTGCAGCTTCGCGAGACAGAGTTAAGCGATAAGTTGGCTGGTGCTATTGAAGACCAAGAGAAGCTCGAGGATCAGTTGGATGATCTTTTGGAAGCCAAAAAGCGGGCTGAACATCAATCCAATGAATACCGATCTCAATTGGAGCAAGCAGGTCATATCATTGCTAAGTTGGAGAGTGAAAAACGAGACCTATCTCAACAGCTGATTGATCTAGACAACAAATTAAAAGACCTTGCCAAGAAGCAGGCGGATCGAAGCGCGCAAGAAGCACAGCTCTCCCAAGATGTACAACTACTTCAAAGTCAATTGAGTATAAAAGATAGAAAGGTTTATGACCTCGAGGCGAAAATTATCAAAATTGACCAGGATGCGGAAGTCAAGCTGGCCACGGCGGCAAAGGACCTTCAAGCATCAAAATTGAGAGAAAGCGACCTGGCCAGCGAAAATCGTAAAGTACAGAAACAACTGTTCGACCTATCTGCCACATCAACGGGATATGAAGATCTTGTCAGACGCAAAGAAAGCGAGTTGGCGATCCTTCGGTCTGATAACCGTAAATACGAGGCCGAGAAAAAGAGTTTCGACGAGCAGAAGCGATCGCTGTCCGCTGATAAAGATAACATTGCCAACAGATTGAAAGAAGTACAGGCTGAAATGTTTGCTATGAAGTCCCAGCAAGCAAATCTACAAAAGGAAGCATCCGATGCCAAACAACTTCTAGATGCCAGATTGACAGAGGATGCCCACGCGGAGCAGAATCGCAAAAGGCTCGAGGAACAAATATCAAGTCTGAAGCAGCAGCTATCAGAAGTGCAAAAAGACCTAAGCAAAGAACGACAATCTCGAGACGATGTTCAACTCCTCGCGGAGCACAAATTCCGAGAGCTCAGCCAGAAGTTTCAAGAACTTAATGAAGCCAAGATTATCATCGAAAAAAGAGTTGTATGTCCAACAAGACACTCTGAGAAGAGCGATGGAAAATAGAGTTTCGGCTGAAAAGGAGCGTAATGAAGCGCGAAATGAAATTAGAAAACTCAGAGAGGCGAAGATTGCAGCTGAAGAAGCTAGAATACAAGCGGAAGTAATCGGAGACCGCAATGCATCGCGTTTAGCCCGGGAACGAGAAGCCAGTCTGAAGAAGGACCTTGAAGCAGAACAAAATCGGGCAAAATACTTTGAGACTGAGTGTAGCCGACTGAACCAGCAAGTCGAAGATCTCAACAAGGTCATGATAGAGTCTGGAGATTTCGGTCTTAAGGTTGATCAAGAAAAAGAGCGACTCGAACGTGAACTGAACACAGTTCGAAGTAGACTGAATGCATCCGAAAATGATAATCGTGCTTTACTCAACAAGCTCCAACAAAAGGGTCTCGAAATTGCCCGAACTAGTTCGAGAGCAAGCGAATCATCAAGGGGCCAGCTAATCGCAGCTCAACGCGAAAAGGCAAAGGTCGATGAGCAGAACAAGACTCTCAACAAACAGTTGGGCGACGCACAAATTCAACTCACATCCCTTCAGAAACAGAAGGAGAAGTTAGAGTTAAGTCTGGAGGATCTAACGCGTGAAGTTGAACGTGAGCACTTGAGTAGCAGAAACGCAGAGAAGGCGTCCTCTACTGTATCCACTCAACTGGCGGAAGCGAACCGCAAATTGGAGGACGAGCGTCAACTCCACTCTCAGGCTCAAGCCAAGAACCGACAACTTCAGTCTTTGATTGATAGCCGAGACAAAGACATCGTCGAATTAATGAAGATTGTTGATCCGGAGATGCCTGCACCACCGGTAGTCCAGTTCGACGGTAGTACTGATAAGAGCACACCTGAAAATCCAAACCTTATCTTGCAACTCACCCAGAAAGTTGAGGAACTTCAACAAAATCTTAGAGTTCAGGCTGCGGGTCGCTCAAATGCCGAAGCGCAAGTACTTGAGCTACGAAAACGATACGAGGACGAGTTTGGCGATTCGGCAGAATGGCAAACTCCCGGCAGGTCCAAGCTTGAAGAAATTAACGCTAATGAAGGAGGTCAAAATGCATCCCCCTCTCATATTAAAAACAAGCTCAATGGCAGACCTCAATCAAATGGGACTACACCAAATCGACGCTTCCCAAGCTCAGGCGATCTTGCTCAAGATTCTGGACGTTCTGACCGCACTGCTGATCTTTTGAGCTTTAACAATCGTATGGATCTGAAAGCTGACGTAGAAGAGCTCCAAAATCAATTACAGCTATCGCAAATGGAAAATCGCCACCTTCAGAGCCAACTCGAGCGTTCCACTACGGGACGGGATATCTTTGAGGACAGCCCGTCTGTACGTCGTGTACACAAGCTAGAGCAAGCCAATAGTCGACTTCATGAAATGCTTGATGATTCTGCAAAGAAAGTGTCTGCCCTCGAAAAGAGCATCCAATCCGGAGAGTTATCATTCCGAGATGTTCAAGCCAAATCTCACGAGGAATTATTCGAGCTCATTAATAACCAAGAAGAGAACCGAAGAATTCTGATGTATGCCCACAAAGATGCATTGGTTGATCTTAATAATACAAAGAAGAATTTCGAGGTTCTAAAACACACACGTGCCGTTTTGGAAGTCGATCTCCGAGATGCCAAGTCTGATCTTGAAGAGATGACTCTGCAGAGAGATCAGGATGCCGCAAGTCGAAATCAGCTCTTGCAAGAATTTGCTGACCTACAAATTCGTTTGGATGCCGAATCTTCAAAATTAGCTGATGTTAGTTCCAGTCTTGGTCTCTACAAGAGCAGAGCGGACGAGTATTTTAGCAAACTTGAACAAGCTGAAATTGCTGTATTGAAAGCCTCGAGGGCCGAACAATTTGCCAGATCTCAAGCAAAGGAAGCAGAAGATACATGTGCCGAGATCATGTCAGAGCGAAAGCAAATGGATGAAACCATCGAGGATCTTCAAAAACAGAACCAACATTACGAGGAGAGGCTCGAGGATCTTTCATCTGACCTCGATGCTGCCGTTCAAGCAAGAAAGCGATTACAGCATGAGCTTGAGGACTACCGAAGTCAACGCGCTATGGAGATTGAAGATAAAGAATCTAGCATGGAGCAAACCAGAAAGAAGTATCAAGCTGAGTTTGCCACTCTCACGAATGAATTGGACATTGCTCGTGAGGAAAAGTTATTCAAGCAAACTGAGAACACAAGACTTCGGGAAGAATTGGATCAACTTCGATCTAAGTGGGACGATGAAGTTCTCAACAGTTCAACATGGTCCAAAGAGAAAGCTCGTCTTGAATCCACCCTTGCGGATCTTAACGTATCACGCGATGAAGCCGTCAATGCCCACAATGAAGCTCAAGGAAAGATTGTGTCACTATTGGCACAAGTCCGAAGTCTTAGAACGGATGTAGATGATGCAGCTGCCGAGCGCGATATTCTACAACGCGAGAAGCGTGGTCTGCAAACTCGTTTGGAGGAAGCTAAAGCAGGCCTGGATGATCTTGCTCGAAGCGACAGCCCTGCACTCCGAAATGCTGCCGGTATGGATCGCGAGATTTTGGAACTCAAATCGAATCTAGCCCAGCAAGAAGATATTGCAGCTGCTGCGGTCGGTAAGATGAGACGATCAGAAGCACTTGCATCCGAGATACAGAAAGATATTGTCGCCGAGCGAGAGATGACAGCGCAGCTGAACAAGGAGAAGGCTCAGCTAGAAAAGTCACTTAAGGAGACTCAGGTCAGGCTCCTGGATCTGGAGACTAAAGGCTACTCAAGTGCCAGTCAAGACGTGAGGTTCCTTCATGGGCGCGTCCAAGAGGTGAGACATTCCCTCCCAAACATAGAATATTAGTCTAACCGTTTTATAGCTCGAAGCTCAACTCGACGAACAAGAATCTGAACGCAACAAGTCACAACGTTCTGTCCGAAATGTTGACCGCACAGTCAAGGATCTCCAGCAACAAATCGAGCGCAAAGAAAAGGCCAACACACAACTTCAAGAAGACATCATGCGCTCCAGGGATAAGGTCGAAAAACTTCTCAAGACAATCGACGAGCTTCAATCAAGCGACTCAACTAATCAGCTTTCAGCTCGTAGAGCAGAACGCGAGTTAAGAGAGGAAAGAGAGAAGGCCCTGAGGTTAGAGCGCGAATTGGAGGGCTGGAAGGCATTGAGAATGCAGAAAGGCCCAGGAGGGAGAATTAGCGCGAGTGGTACGTGGAGACCAGGTAGCGAGTTTAGTTCCGATGATGCAGGAATCGAAATCCCAAAGAGGAAAAGTAGTTTGAGCAGGCAGGATAGTATGAGCAAGGGATTTCTGTGATTGATCAAAGAACGGAAGATTGTGTAGGGAAAACTTGTACAGAAATTCTTCGGTATCATTGACAGGCGTTTGTGAATGATGGACGGGTAAGATGAGAATGGAGCACGCATTTGTTCATGTATGTTTTTTAATCTTAGGAGTGTATAGTATTCTTATGTCTTTGATGACAAAGGCGATGAATGGATGGGCTGGGATGGGAGCGATAATACCTATATGTATACTTGTGCGTGTTATTAGTTTGCCAAGGGATTGTTTCCAAACACTTGATGCTTTCCTTCTTGCAGCCAGCTTGCTTGTGAATCATGAATACATATTTACATGCAAAAATAATGCCACAACCTTTCTAGTATCACTACGGCCGCAATCGTGTCTTCAATTCGCCTCTTCGGAACTCATAACTCGCCCTCCTTTCCTTCCCACCCGTCGCTTCCTCCTTGACCCCCGCAGTAGCTAGCTAGCTAGCTAGCCTATCCAGATCTCTCAACGCACACTCCAAGTAGCATTCGCACCTCCACTTCCCGAGACGCAGGACCGGAACTGCAACAGCTGCGTGCTTAGGGCCTGGCGCGCAACCTAATCTAATTACTTTCTTACTTCCTCGGCGGTATCTCTCGCTTACGGATCTGCTGCGGAGGATGAAGTTTTGGATTTCGAGGGGGGTTGTGGGTGCTGGGGGTGAGGGTTTTTGGTTTGTTTGTTTGTTTGGGATTCTTGATTCCGGGTTTTGCGTTTGCGGCACTTTTGGTTGCGTTTGGTTGGGGTTTGTGTGTGCTTATTTGGTTTTTTTGGGGGGGTAGTGGATGGGTGGGGTGGGGTGGGGTGGGGTGGGGTGGTTTGGTTTGATTTGGTTTGGGGTTTTTTCTAGCGGAGAGGTTGGGGGGCACGGGAAAGGGGGAGGTAGGCACAGGGTGGATGTATGGATGTGTAGGGATGGTAGCTGGGTACCGCGAAGATTTGACATGTGAATGAGATGTTTCATGGCTGTGGCAATGGTGTTTCGCTTTCGGCTGAAGTTGACGAGTTGTTGGGAGCATTGTTCTGGTATTCTGGGGCTTGGGGTTTGGGTGGGTGGTTTTATTGTTTTGGTGGTTTTGGTTGTGTATACATGTATATGTATGTGTGTGTGTATACGTATATGAACGAAGGGGGGGTGGTATGGCGTAATGGGAATAGGGAGTCGGGTATTCGGAATGCCAAAAAGTTGGTATTGTTGGATCTACTGTATTTCGTTTGTTGGATAGAGGGGGGAGCTTGGGGGAAGAGGAGAAATGGGAGTTTGGAAAGTAGAAGGGGGTATGGAGCTTGCTATTGGGATGTATATAGATGGATTGGAGAGGTGTGCTGGAGCGGGGTTGGCATCTGTGTTGATAGGATTGCGGGCTTGTGGGCTTGAGAGCTGTAGGCTTAGGGTGTTTAGGGTGTTTTAGTTGGAGAGTGAGGATAAGATGAATGGGATAGGTGGGATGGATGAGTACTCCGATAGCATACGCTTCTCAACACTGTACTGTGTATTTTCATTGCATATGTGTCACGAGCGGTGGACTTTGGAAGTAATCTTATTTCAAGTGCTATCATTACCAAAAGCTCCCATGATACCTTGAAGTGCTAGAGAAAATGGACCTTTACACACTTGCCGAAGAATGTGTGATGTTTCCTGAGTATACTTAGAAATCCTGCATCATTATGCGCTACCGATGTTGTCATTGATATCGTCTCAATCATTAAACGCCAGTATAATAGGGATCCTCATAACTATACCTGTGCGTGTTGTTAGTTTGAGAAAACTTACATGCAGCATTTCCCGAGTACTTACCATCTTAGGTCCTCCCAAACATCGGGATCCTCCAAGTCAAAGAGCGGCAGTCCTATATGGTCCCTCCATTCCTGATGATCGCGCGAGAGAGTCTGATGGAATGTCTCCACGTGGTCTTTCTCCGCATCTATATCATCGAGCCAGACTCTCGTCTCGCGTTTGTACAGATTTGCCGCGCAACTCCGAATCATCTCTTCGCCATCGCAATACTCAAGCGAACCTCGGAATTTCAGCCCGTGGAATCTCTCCGTGAGAAAACACTCCTTGCAGCTGTGAAAGGTGATGCGTTTCTTTTCGTCTGGCCAAGTTTTGGTTGTTCCAAAGAAGGGGAAGGGAATTGCGGTCATGTAGCGACGGGCAATCTCTTGTGGGCTCTCTGATGCAACGTGTCCACGACGCGGAGCGATTTGCGAGTCCCAGTTCTTACGGTTTACGAACGGATGCTTGGGAATTATGGCCTCGCCTGGTGTGAATTGTAGAACACGCGCATCGTGGGCACCGAGTAGCTTTTCACGATCCATCTCGATGCTTCCCAAGGAGACGAGACTTATGCGTTGGTCCGCTCTGTATTTTTTGATGCCATATCTGCCTGGGATTGTTCGCAACCGTGGGTATTTCATGTCGGCTGGGAACTTGATGGCAGAATCGTGGCGTGACCTAAGTTCCAATAGATCCATATACTTGATGGCTCTGAGAGAAATATCATTGCGGAGGCAATAGGCGCAAGCGCGCTTGCCTTCGAAGAGAGACAGGAAGCTACCTAAAACTTTCTCGCCATCCAGGCTATGAGTTGGATTAGCATCTCTAGTCAAATTAATGTGAGCATAGAGCTTACTATTCAGGGTCATATCCACGCACAGGATCGACGGTTTCTGTATTCTCATGACAAAATTCACATTCAGGGTTTGTCAAAGCGTAATGTAAGCGAAGCAAAAGTATATTGGCTCCAATGCCAGTACTTAAAATAGCGCGTAACGCTTCTGGCGCATGCTGAGACAACTCTTGCCACTCTAGGATAGAAGTGACCGCTTCTCTGCAATACTGGGAGCAAAGGCGGACGACGGATAACGTTTCGATATCGAGGTTCTTGAGAATTCGTTCCAAAACCTCTTTTGGAATCTTAACAAGAGGGCCGGGATCATGAAAATTCTTGGCGTCAACCATACAATATGTGAAGTATTTGTTGATCTTGCCGTCGAGTGGACATTTTCGTGCCAGTTGCATAGTTGAAATGAAAGGCTGATACTCTTCAGATGGCTGCGGTGGAGCAGCTGGTGGAGCGGCTGGCGCATGATAGTTCCAATCCATTCTAGGGTTCATGAAGTAGGCTCTCTGATCAGTCTTCAGTTAAAAATACTCAGATAAAAAGGAGGCTCTCGTATAATTATGAGAGATACATACTTCATAGAGGGTGTTGGAATCTCATGTGGGGAAGAAAGTCAAAGTGAAAAAAGGGGGTGAAAATTTGGATTGAGTAACGGTAATGGTAATGGCAACGGTTTAAGTGTAACGGCAACGGTAAGTGTAGCGGCAACGTTAAGTGTAACGGCAACGTTAAGTGTAGCGGTAACAGTAACCTTATGAATGATTGCTGCTTAGGAGAGAAAGAGAGACATTTAGGTAACTATCAACAACTTTGAGTAAGGGAATCTACAGGAGCAAGTAATCAATTCACGAGGACTTTTGAAAGAAGTCCTCAAAAGGCAGTTGCTAAATTCTCCGGGCTTGCCTTACTTTGTATTTCTCGATTTCAAGAAATATCAAGTGAAGTCTTATTTTCATCAAATTCATCTAATATAATTCAAACCGGGGGGACAATTTATGGAGATGTATACTTATATTAGATCTATCAATGAATTTAGCTTACTCGTTTTATGCAACTCTAATCGATACATTGTGTTGAAGTTATAATGAGAGGCTAAGGTCATGTGGATGGTAGATAGAATGTATTATCGTGAGAATGGCATAGGTAGCACGTATTCGTTGTTAACTGTATAACATTGTGTTATTAGAATAAGGATCGATTCCTTCAACGAAACGAAGCAATATGCGCGAGGTGATCCGCGCTAATCCGTATTAGTCATGGTATTAGTTGCCTAGGTATTACCTAGGTATCCTCAAATGATACGGCTATTGACTACTTCCAACACATTATGCCATTTATATCCTCACTGACACAAAAAGTAGAAGATATAAGTAGATGTCCTCCGAGGTTTTAATAGAAATTCCATTTTCATCAACTACACCTTTTGTCTAAAGTATAAAAATGAAGATGCAAACTGGAGGTGACTGAATATCCAATGTGCGGGTGTGTGTTTGTTTCATTCAAGTCGAAAGTGCACCGTGCATGACATCAGTCTCCGCTAAAGTGTGGGGTAATATGGGGTGGGTCCATTGAGAACTTATTAGTGTTAAGCATATCTCAACTACGAGCCACCAGAGCCTTCATGTTGAGGAGTAGTGATTAGTAAGGTAGCAGGTAGTAGGTAAATAAGATTTCTATCAAGAAACATATCATAAACCATAAACCATAAACCATATATATATATATATATATATATTTATATACTAGGTATATATGCCTTGAGTGATTGATACTTTAACCTTATCATGGTCGTCATTGAAATAGTCTCCATTGAAACCAGCCCGTTCTATATATTGCTGCATATTTATACCAACTATATTGTGACTCTCAACTTTCATATTGTGGAGTAGTAATAAGTACCAAGTCACAGTCAGAAGCTAGGTAAGACTTCCATTGAGAAGTGTAATTGGGGAGAACCCCTACAGTACCACTTTCATGGCAATATGCCATACAAACGTAGAATCCCCCTAGCTCCCATTATAGCACGCATAATATGGTAAATGCTTTCATGCTTCCTTGTGTTTTCGCACCATAATCAACCCCCGCTTAGTCACACGTTTTAATTGGATAACCTTTTATACCAACTGGTTATTCCACGTCATTGGCTTATAAACACCCTCAACTCCCGCCCACCATCCATATATTCCGATGCACTTCTGCTATATCAACTTCCACCATTCACCAATTTAACGTTTACAAATCTAATGACTTAAATAGCATCATCAATTGATGACATTTATATTTATTTATGCAAAGTTCATATATAAATGAGCTTTTACACATACATAAACCTTTGATTTTACATATCAATATCCCAATCTAGCCCAGTATTCCATACCCTCTACCTGCTCCCCCGGCTCACGTATGTAAGGTAAAGTAGATTGTATTATATATACAAGCGAATGCGAGGAGAGATGGTAGAATAGCTAATGAATATGTATTGGATACGAGCATTGGTTTGTATCATGTGACTGAAATGGCGACGGTGAGGTGGGCAACGGCGAGGTGGGCGGCGACAAATGGGTGCCTTAAATGGGAGGTTAGTTTGGGCGGCTAGAATAGATTGAAAAAAGGGTGAATGCATGCTATATTAGTATAGATATCATATGGATACCTTTAGTGCTAACTCTTGCCTGTATACTATAAGTATAAAAAATGATGAATAACTATATTTTATATGGCCATATATTATATATAATATGGTAATACGCCATATTTGGCATATAGTAGATTGCCATAAAAGTGGTACTCTAGGGTACACTATACATGTATATCTCAAGTGATGGAGATCTCATTCTGACCCTGTGTTGAAACCAATTGCTCATATACATATGATTGAATACTGGCGCAAACCACATCACAAGATCTTTCATCCCGCTCAAGTTGTAGATACGACAAGAGATCTATACAATCTGAATGATATGTACCTCATCATCCCCTTCATGGGATGAAGTATGTCTATTTTTAGAAGAGGTCAATTTTAACTTCCATCGTTCATCATTATACATCTGCAATAGATCGTATGTGATGGATAGTGACGTCGCTACTCGGCAGGCTACCAACACTTTGGCTAAGAGCGGTTGACACTGCCAGTCCAAGATGATGCATTAATACCTTCAGAGTGAAGAGACGTTGATAGTCGCATTGCTTGGCGAGCATTGTCAATCAGACTCTGGACCTTTTTGCAACTCCGTTTACAAGTGATTAAGTGCTTGAGCTAAGGAACTCTACATTTGCTGTAACTCTCTTGGCGATCTATTCAATCACAAAGCTGTAAGAATCAGTAACTGTCCCTGTTCATTTTCACTTATATCAGATAGTATAATAAAGGAATCTCTCCAGAGATCGGATGAACCAATATATTTATTTTAATTTCTTGCTGGCAGACGTTGCTGTCTTTGTTACTATTGTTCACACGTGATCCAAGTTGAATTATATACCTACTCAACAAATATGTCCCATGACTCCGATCAACTGTCTCAACACAATTCCAATTGATCGATTGGCCTCAATTTTTCCCTTCTCCCAATATTCAGAGGTGAGAATACTCTTTTCTCGACCCACAATTCGTGCATATATATAATTTTTGAGGCAGAATGTGCCGTCTTTTGAACGGCCGGTCAACCGATTTCTCTAGTACAAAGGATAACATATCACGCTAAGCGTGAATGAAAGGCCATTGATGTTTTCGTCCAAAGTCCTGACTCCAATAAAGAGGAACGTGTAAAAATGCAAGGGAGAATTGTGCACCTTGGTGGGCCTTTGAGAAACCATCTGATCTTTTGTTGAGTCCGGTGTTCACCTTACTTGTTGATGTGAGCTTTATAAGGAGTTTCGAATAGGTGATTTTCATATTCTTCGTTCTGTCTTCGTTCTTCGAGATCACTGGGGAACCTTATATCCAATTTGTTCTCTCCTAGAAGCCGTGAAGGTATCCAGCTTTACCGCAACACTCGATTGGAGCTGCTTCGAAGTCAAAACCTTGAGGAGTCGAGCCTTCCTGGTATATGTTAAGTGCACAGTAGAGATCTGATCTCTTCTTCACCATGCCTAAACCCATTCCGCAGATTCCAGTAATCATCGATAGCCCACTAAATGAGGAAACACTGTTCAATTATCTCTTGGGCGTTATCTTTCGTCTTCCCTTTACAGTCGTCAGCTTCTTCGAGACAGTAGTCTGGACGATCTTAAAGTCACAATGGACACTTATCAAGTCGTTCATTACCTCGCTCCAAGTACCTCTTTCCCTCTTGACATCGACCCCAAAGGCAATCTCCTCTTTTCTTATCGTCCCTTTCCACCTTTTGTCATGGATTCCCGAAGCCATTCAATTGATTTCAAGGTTCGCAATCTATCAGCCACTAGCAAGCATTAGCCCGACCACTTGGGTTGCGTGGATTTTTATCAGCCTCATTACCTTCAGACTTACCAGAGTTAGCCAAAAATTTGACCCATTCTACAATTTTCTCTTCTGGGTTCCAATCTACTCTATCTTTCTAATCGTTTTGAGCAATCTTGGCCCGCTACGCGAACTTTTTGACACGCTCACCGAGTTCTTCTATTCCAGTCCATGGTCCGCAGTCTTCGTCTTCCTTTTCGCCTTCAAGTTCTTAAAGGTAGCTGTCCACTTGTTTTCCTACACCTTTTTCGCTAGCTACAAGATCCCACCCCTAGATCCCACCGTTCTGCCAAGCGATGTCACGGTAATCATACCCAGCGTGGGAGATTTTGGCCCAGAGTTCGTCCAGACCGTCCAAAGCACCCTCAACAACTATCCAGCCAAAGTCATCATTTCGACCGTCGGAGCCGAAAAACTCATCCAAGCGCGCAGAGTCATCGAACACATTATGAGAATGCGAGAGCTTCCAGGACGCGCAGTTGAAGCCGTAGCCATCCGCGAACCAAGCAAGCGTGCTCAATGCGTCCATGCATCCCTTGCCGTGAAAACCAACCTCATCGCCTACGCCGACGACCACGTCGTCTGGCCACCCACCTTCCTCCGCAGCGTCCTGGCAGAATTCGAAGACCCGGGCGTAGGCATCGTGGGGACCTGCAAGCGCGTCAGGCGGAAGCCCGGGAACACTTTGTCCGAGTCCATTCGCAATTTCATCGCCTGCATCTATGTTGAGCGCCACAACTTCGAGTTTACGTCCACGTACAATCTTGACGGCGGGGTGGGGATCATCTCGGGAAGAACATTTTTGGTCCGAACAGATATCATGCACTCGCTTGAATACAGACAACAGTTTCTCTCGGAGACTTTCCTTGGCGTCGGCCCAATCAATTGCGATGATGACCACTTCAACACCAGGTACATGCTCAACCACGGGTGGAAGACGGTCTTCCATAATCGGCCCCAGGCCATGGTCCGTATCTCCTTGGGAGCATCAGGCGGCTGGACAAAATTCTCCCAACAGCTTCTCCGCTGGGCTCGATCAACCTGGCGCTCGTCTTCCAAAGTTCTCTTCGTCAATGGCAAATGCTGGAAGGCTATTCCCTGGACTAGCTACGCCTGGTTCGTCTCTAGCATCGTCAACATCGCCATCATCTATGACCCTCTCCTCTTCATCTCGCTCTTCAAATCGCGGTTCTACACCCCAGACAACTACGCGGGGCAATATCTGGCTTGGGCACTCCTGTTGAGTAAGTTGACCAAGTCGTGGAATTTTCACATGCGAAATAAGCAGGACATGATTTGGACGATTCCTGTGGGAATCATCTTTGGTTACGCCCATGGAATCATCAGATTGATCGCGCTATTAACCTGTCGGGACATTACCTGGGGTTAGTTCTTCTATAGTTCTCCCCTCCGAAAACTAGATGATCTCAAACACTTTTTTCCACGAGACTCTGTTTCTCCTTGACTTTATGCTTGACATGGAACAGCTTGGCCGTCTGCATCACTGACCCACACGTCCGTAAACTTGCTGCAGATAACTGTGAGGTCCAAACAGATATACCGTATAGCAAACACTAGTGAATCAGATACAATCTCTCCCCAAATGACAGAGCCCCATGAGGTGAGAAATCTGCAGCCAAGAACCACCAATACTTGCTTCCCGTAAATTGTGCTACAAATAGAGTTCTCGCCGAGAGAGCAATCATTAGGACTTGCTCGTTGTAGATTGCTTGTCCGCTTCCGCATCTTACACTTTACCGAACACTACAACAATGACAATAAAATATGCAGGCGTGCTCTACAACATCAATACAAAGCAAAGATATTTGATTGTTGGCTAGCACATGGTACACTTCATCCAACAATCCACTTCTCCCAACCAGACAAGCATCTTCTTTCCAGGCGACTCCAACAACATCCAAATACAAGCACCGAAACACAAAATAGAATTATTCACACTCTGAATGCTTTAGTATACCCTGCAACAGGATGCTGAATTCGAAGAGTAATTGTCGTTGAGAAATATATAGATATATATAATCAATAAATACAGCACAGAAGATCATATACCGCGCATTCTACAGAAAATGCAGGATGACCCAACATAGTTTCTGTAGAAAAGTAGTATGGTTCATCTTGTGGAGAGAAAGGGTAGAAGAAATAGGGGGGTGTACCAAGTTGCCGAGGTCACATGATTTATTCTCGAGGCTCGCTTTTTTCCCGTCTGCGCCATCGTCCCTTCACTCCCAATCTAATTGGAGTGAAGCTGATGGGAGAATTCAACTCCCCGAGAATAATTAACATTCACTCAAAAATCCAGCTTCAGCTTTGAAAATTCTGATTCTCCGAGTCCGAGGCTTTTGCTGAGCTGCTGTACTATTCACTACATGGAATGGAAATGCAGATGATATAATTGGTAGTCCATCCAACGCTAGAAATTTTGACTAGTCGCGCAGAATTTATGCCATAGCCCCCGACATCTGGTCTGTTCTTGTGCCATTCCGACAACTTTCCGACACTCAACACTAAACATCTCCAAAGGTTCTATCACTTCCCGAAAGAAACCATACACATCCACAAAAACATCCTTTGACAATTCAATTTGAATACCTCTTCATATCGGAACAACACTAGTTGTTCTTTCAGACTTTAAATATTTCCTGGTGGTACTTTGACCATACATAAACAAGCCGAAGATCAAATCTTTCATTTGGAAAATTTGACCAAAGACAGCATCGATGACTTGAGAGACCACGTTGGATATTCCAAAATTTATCAGGTAAGAAATGAGGGACCGTTGTATCACTCAGAAAGTGTTAAGTAAATCCTTCTAACGTTCACATAGTTCCGACAAGCCCTTTAGCCGTCCAACTACAACTTAAAAATCATGACGACCCCCCACCTTCGAGTTGGGTACAATTTGCGGTCTTCCCTTCCAACGAGCGGGGTAGAGCAGGAATTCGCCATACAAATGCAGGAAAAAGCTGAAGAAGTCGAAGAAGACAGGCCTATACATGATAAAGCCGATCTAAAGACTGAATTGTTCGAGGAAGCCGAAGCGGTCATAGACCAGTGGACAAGCCTTGGAGAGATTCTGGAAGCATACGAGCCTATCATACGCAAGCGATGGGCAAAAAAATCAAAGGTCAAGCGCAGGGAGCTTATCTTGGGGATTTACCCAGATATTGCAACCATGCATGCGCCAGAGTTCGACCTCCTGCGACTACGTTGGGCTAGAGTTGATATCAGCAAGCTCGAGAGGCCCGATGAATATTATCTTGTGCCACAGATCAATTTGGAAGACCTATCACAAGGCATGTTCCTACCTCTTTTTTTGAACTCGCGAGGTCGCAACGTACCACATCAGTTTGCCCATACCGATCATTACGCTATGCGCTTCGGAGTAAACATGCTCGAAGTATTGGAACCAATAGCACTGGATGGATCAGAACCATGGAAATGCGCCGTGATCTTCACTAATTTGGATTCGGATTACTACTTGGAGTTTGTAGAGAGCGAGCCCCGTTTAAGTGAAGTCCTTGCCTCTGGTCGAGGATTTACGCCAGCAAGAGCATCACTAATCATATCAGCACAGACCGTCATCTATGATTTTCTTCTCGGATGCTGCGTAGAGATCCTTCACGATATTCCATCACTTTTGGACACAAACCACGATTTCCATATCGTACCTGAGCCGGAACCGATTATCGCGACTTCTTCCCAACGACTTGATCCACTTTTTGCGGCAACCGAGGCTCCTTACCGGCCACCGGGTCAGATGGATTTTCAAAGAATAGAAGAACTTCTGGAAGCTGCGTGTACTGCTGCACAAGACCATGTATGGACCCTCAGAGAAGACCCAAGCTATATCGCAGAAATTTTCGAGGGCAGGGCTGCACATAAAGAATATTACAAACACCCTAAATGTACCAAAACGTTTCAATTGATGTTGTTTGTTGAGTGTGCCTATAGGTCTTTACTCCTCTGGAGTAGTTTGCGAGAAGACTTTCGGACGTTGAAGAAGTTGAAACAAGAATACTTTTTGATCATCACCCCAGAAAAGCAGCTGCCGAAGGAATATGAATGGGCATTTCTTTGTTTTTGGGATAACCTCGGCCGGGCCAGCGACGTCCTACGAAGAATGGAGTTGAAGCAGGCAGTATACTTTGGACCTACCTTTCAAAATAATTACACGGGAACCGAAAAGGAGGGAAATGGAATATGCTTGATCGTGGATACCAGCATCATTGATATCACTTTCGGGATCCTCTCGGAAATATGCCAGAACAGGTTGCTTGCGTATTCCTCACTTCCAGATATCTTGGATGAGTTTGAGCGTGCATTAGTTTTGGCTCCAGCTGAAAGGAATCGACTCTCGATTTTCGAGTCATTCCTACTATCAGACATCGGTATCTTGGCGCTGATAACTCGGGAATTGAATCTGTACCAGCCGTGGGCGTCTACAGTAGACCTGCTACTAAACAAGCATGGTGAGACTATCAAAGCCATTACAGATTCTAAATGGGAACGCGTGAAGCAAATCTCAGATTATCTCCCACGCATGCCATCAGGGGAGCTTAGAAAGCTTATTATTGAACCAAACTGCTTCGATTATCCCGCACAAAAGCGACGAAGTTTTGCAAACACCCAAATCATGCGAAAGGCTGAGAAAAGACTCGATGATGTCTGGGATCTTATCAATAGGTATTATCTTGAAGTTTCTGGGAAGGCTACTTTGGTTGATGCCCATCAAGACCTCTTTCCGGACCAAAAAGAGCTCCTTCGAACACCAGAATGGACTGAACCACTACCCAAAGTAAGGCAGCCGAGGATTCAACGCGCACTAATTGATGACGAACTAGTAAATGCATTTGAACATGTGCAAGTTGAAGAAGGAAAAACTATCCAGTCCTCGAATACAATTCTTCCAAAAGGCAAATCCAAGAGCAGGAAGGAACAACTACCCCAGGATGCCGCGGCCTTGTCTGAAGAAGTACCGGAGGTAGTCGAGGTTGAAGCGCCTCCAGCGGTGATCAGGGTGAATAGGAAGGTATACCGTGTCTTCACAGCCTTATTCTACACACCTTCGGAGAATGATCCACCTGGAGAGATTTCCTGGCAGGATTTTCTACAAGCAATGGCCGCAGGTGGACTGAATGCGGAACCTTTGTATGGAAGCATATGGCATTTCACTCCTCAGATAAACAACCCCAGCAATCTGAAGAGGAGCATACAATTTCACCAGCCGCACCCTGGGAAGATTCGTTTCCGGACCGCCCGATTTTTTGGGAGGCGGCTCAAAAGAGCATTTGGTTGGGATATGGACTTGTTTGTACTAGAATGAGTTTTGCATATTAACTCAACTGTGCCCTCCGATATTGCATTCAAGCTCTTACGTTGAGAAAGACAAGTCAACGAAGCTATATCGTAACGACGTCACTTGCAAAAAAAAACCCCACAGATTGTTCACCTTCACGCCCCATTCAATCTTTATTTGAACCCTGAATTGCCGAACACCTCTCGAAACTGGTCAAAATAACTGAGTATTTGGGCGGGAAACTACGTTGTTCGCCATGAAATAAGTGTAGGTTTATTGGAAGAAACCCCATGATGTAGGTATGATGGTAGTTTTTTGTATGTAGTAGGTAGAATATCAATGAAAGATTTCATCCCATGGATCAAAAGCTATCGAAAAGTCAATTGGAAAAGTGTATCCTGAAATTCATATGAATGATACTGCCGTCTTAATACCTTCTGCATCACGATTGAGAATATTGAAAGTCCACGGTTGAATCTCATCGGTAGTGTTGATGGCATGAGCAGGTATAACACGTAGTGGAACCTTAGAAATGATGAAGTAGAGCATATAGAATGGCTTTTCATTACTGAGTTGTATTCTGCATGGTCTATGAAATCTCTGATGTGGCCGATATGTCGTTGCTGACTCAGCATGTTCCTAACACGTACATCAATTACCCTTGTAGCTTTGGTTTTCGGCCGTTGACTGAGTAGGTACTAGGTAGGTGTTGTGATCGTGAAGATTGAGAATCTGACACAGTCTGGCGAGGTGGGGCACAAGTTGAACACCACATCAGCCCACCTACAGTAGCACCTCCATTGACTCGAGAGTGACTAAATATGACAGGTGCGATCTTCGGATCTACATACCTAGGTAGCTTCCCGATCGTAGATTCAACATGATTCAAACGTCCCCACACCTAAGACCATAAATAGTCCTTTTAGCACCGAAAGCACTTCCAACAATGACTTATACATCAACGCAGGCAAACCACCCATTGCACCACAGCTACTATTTCACAAGGTCCCAAGAACTGACCCGTAATAAAGATCCCATAAACGCTCTTTAGCACATAGATGCAGGGGTATAATCATCCGATATAAGTGACGTAAGGATCGAATTAGAACTAACCGACATGAACTGAGAGATAAAAATTTACAACGTCAGGATCACCGGTTGTAGAGTCATGCAGGAACACATCCAACTGATAGAAAATAAGTACCCTGTCAACCATGTGCCATTGAATGTCATAACGTATTACAACCAGGGGATCTGCACTGTAGACGGGAGATCTGAGAAGGGAACCTGTGCACAGTCGCTTTGAGTAATTAAAAAAACAAACTATGAATTAGCTAAGGAAAGCATTGCTATTTACTAACTAATATCGCTCGATCATTATCTTTCGTATGCTATCCTAATGGAAAGACTCCATGTGGGTATCGAAAGACTCCTGATGCACCCTGGTATGTATCCTATCTCGTGCCAAAAGAGTCACAATAGATGCCTTCAGATCCCAGAAAGAGTCTTCATAAAACTCCGAAATATTACATGAATCCCTAGTAAATGCCGCCAGTGTGCGAAACCATCCACAAGTCTTTTGTACGTTTACTCCTCCCAGGGCGCGACTAGCTTCGTCTTCTTTCTTGGAGGTGAGCTAAGACCAGAGGAATAAAAGTCAGTAATGTGCTTATCAACAAAGGCTCTGGTGATCGAGAAACAATAGCTGAGATCAGAAACCACGAGGATAGAATAAAAGAAATTGAAGTGGAAGTATAAGTTAAGGAATGCTTACCCAGAATTTTCCCTCTTCGACGCCTGATCTTTCAATCTCTGTTCTGCAGCAGCCAATGCCAAAGGTCTCATTTGTTCTCTTCTTGCTGCATTCCTCGCGTGTCTAGCTTGATTGAGACGTTCATTGATAGGTCCACCATGTGCCAGCCGTGTAAGATCTGTTTCGCGGGCTTCCAGTTGTCTCTGACTGAGTTGGTAAGGGTCGGGGTGGTTTGGACAATTCCTTCCATGAGCTGTCGGACCGTGTCGAATAACATTCTCCCAATCTGCACCGCAGAGGTAACACCAGGCGTTTCCGCAATTACCTATGGATCAATTGTCAGTATTAAACTTGGAAGAAGAGATGGGTTTACACATACATGACATGTGATCACAACCATCGATTCTCATGACACACTCTTGGCACTTTGGACAAATTCGCGAGTCCTTTGCCAAAAGTCTTGCTGTAGCCTCTGCCTGCTCTAATCGCTCAATTTGTGAGTCATCGATATCAAATTCATCGCACGAAAGTCCTTCATGCCAAGGTAGCTTGTGCTTGACGCAAGTCTTAAACTTGCAGTGATGACATATCATCACTGGTTCGACGCCTTCGTGAACTTGACCCGCACCACAATTTGGCCCTAAGCACTCTATAAAGTTGCCAGGTCTCGAAGCTCTATCTGACAGATACGTGTAACTATCTAAAAGTTAGTATCGATGTCAAAGGACGCAAAGAATGGATATGAGTCACTTACCGCTCAAACACTGTTCTAGATGCTTTGCCTATATCTTGCAAAGTGAGCACAGCTGGACAAATAGGACACGTGATTCGATTCAAGAACCCATATTCTATAGTTGTAAGAATGTGCTTGTCCAAACACTGCTGACATGTGTAAGTATCATTCGGGTGATCGCATTTGCTTGTGATATGCTGATAGACTCTCAATCCTTGGTTGATCTCGGCACATATCGCACATTCCATCAGGGCATATAGGCGAGATTGAGCTTCAAATTCGCGTGCGAGGTCTGATTGAATTGTAGCAGGATCTGTCTCGATATCTGTTTCGTTTCTCTCATCATCCGCTTCTTCTCCTTCATCATAATCGTCTTCCTCGTCTGTTTCCTCTTCTTCCTCTTCTTCCTCTTCGGAATGGTGCTCTGAATCCGAAGATGGTGGTGGCGTATCTTCTTCACCCATCATATAGGCACGTCTCTCAGGGTTATCCGGGTGACGTGGGACTAAATCAAATAGATTAAACTCAGGATGTCTTTGCAAGTAGCTCTCCATGTCTTCTGGCAAATATTGTTCAAAGGGGATATCTTCATCTGTGAGTCTATCTTCGCTGTCGTCAGAATCAGTGACTTCTTCATCGTCAACTTCAACATCGCTAACTTCGTCTCTTGAGTTAGCTCCTTCGCCATTGTTAACATCGCCGTCATTGATTTCACCATCGTTGACCTCATCTCTCGAGTTTGCTTCTTCATTCAAACCTCCGCTTGTATCAATCACGGGATTTGTAGCTTCAGCTTCAGGATGCCTGTTGGGAAGATCGCCGCCATTTGTGAGCCAGTTCTCAATCTTGTCGCATACGTCCTGGTGCATATGAAGATCTTTTTCCAAAGCTTGCAATCTCAGATAAAGCGAGAGTCTATTTCCTGGATTTTCAGGTAATTCTCCGTAGAACTTTAAAATATGTCGCATCTTTCGTGAATCATGGTCTTTGTAGTTGATTCCAAAGACCGCGATTGATTCATTGTAATTGAAAGTCATTTTGACTGAAATGATTCTTCTAAAATGAGACCAAAAGATTGAGAATAGAATAAAGATGTAACTTTGTATGTACTATGTACTGCGTAATACCAGATGGGGGATTCTGGAAATGTTGGCGTCCATAAATCAAAGGATAGATGGAAAAAAATGAAAGTTGTGATGTGTCGGAAGATGAAAGTTGTTGATGTTAATATATTGATGGTCGAGGTCTAATATAAGGCTAATATGAGTCTAATATAAGTCTAATATGAGTCTAATATAACAATAAGTCTTCCAAGGTTCCCTCCTACAGCAACCTTGATTTGGAAATTTAAACGACGCTAAGCTTTTAATACTGTACCGATGTGCCGATCCTTCCTTCCTCCCCGCTTGATTACCTCCCACCGTCTTAACCAATGACATGAACTCGAACTTACGATTCATTGTGGTATATTGGATGCACCTAGTAATGGAATAACTTTCTTTATATAGTTTTAGACTTTTGTTTGGTCAATCAGCATCATCATCATCAGCAGCAGCATCAGCATACTACCGAGGTAGGTAGTCATCGTCTTCAACCATCATGATGTCTGAAATCTTATATATTTCTTCATCATATATGTATGGATGAGATTTGTTTTGAGGGAAACTTCTATCATTGTAACTTTCCCATCGTTTCCTTCCTCTTTTCTTTCCCCTTTCCTTCTTTCCCTTTTCCTTCTTTCCTTCCTTTCTCTCTGCTTCTCAATGGTCCTTCCAGACAAATAACTTTACACTTCTCTCCTCTTCAAGTAGCATCACAGGGCTGCCCGGCCATAATTATCATAATCATGGCAACCTCATTATTTCTGAGCCCTTCCAATTGTGACGTCTCAAGTTCTAACCTTGATAAGTTCCAGGTCGAGGCTCTGAATGATGATAATAAACTCCAGAAGCTGGAGTTAAGAAAACCACTTGATTATGTCATATTGACTAAATAGATTTTGGATAGCCTGCCGCAGATGAAATACGGTATATCCGAAGGCTTTCTATCACTATGATCCCTTCATATATCACTCCTTGCTAACCGATGATAGGTGCGAAAAGAGACTTAAACAATCTAGTTCTTTGATCGAAAGATTCAAAACGCTTTTACGCGACCCGATAGATAATATGATTTCCAACACAATTCTCTTACGATGGACGGAACGATTCTCATTCTCCAATCTCGATTGACCATTCAATTCGTCCGCTGAACCCTTTATAGCTTCTTCTCTTCCTTCGGCATGGGCAATAACGCTGGTCGTTTCGATATCTTGGCAGCCTTCTATTTTCCAAGTCAAGTATTGGTATATTTTTACTCAGACTATGTCCTCGCAACGTTCAAAGTCCAAGAGTCCATCAAGATGGCTCATATAAGGGCAGTCAGAGGAAACCACGACAAGCTTTCGGTCTCTCTCATGGTACAAATGCCTCGCCATATAAAAAGCGACACGTATGGATGGATGAGCTAGATTTTCACTGTCTCTATCCAAGGCTTAAGGCTCAGCATTAAGATGCAAGGTTGCCCTATATTGTTCTATGAAAAAGGATCTTATTTTACGATTGATATGACTCTCGAGTCTTTTTGCGACTCATTAGGTCCGTAAGAACCAATAAATAAGGAGTCTACTAGCACTCAAGTACCGCTTTTTCTTGTAGCTGTTATCATTATCTTGCTTCCGCTACCCGCGTTCTTTGGGGAAATGAAGTGGAAGCTGTTGGGGTTGGTATTGCCAACGATCTTTCTGCCTCATCTCGTATCTGGTAGCTCTTGAAACTGAAGGTGGAAATAAGGGCAATAAAAATTACCAAAATTCTCGAAAGGAATACAGACTGAACTTAAGTAAGCAGTAAGGCATACAAACAGCCTCAGCACAGCGACTTCGATTCCAGCAATCACGAAAAGAAAGAAACGTCATCTTGACAAAGTTTCTAGGGATTATCATGAGGATTCTCAGCAGAGAGACAACTTCAATAAAACCGGCCCTACTCGCTGGAGTCTGGGCAGACATTCACCATTCAATAGTTCGGACCTACCGGTACTGGCACGAACATATTTTCCTGGCTGCATCTCAAGCGCAATTGATTCTGAGGATGACTTTTGCAAAAGTTGAAAAAGAGAGATTGAGGTACTTCAGTTCCCATTGTGAAACTCCCTCTCAATTGATGATTTGTTTAGTCGCCATGAAATATAGATCCGGCGACAACGATTAAATGTCCTACAGACGATTAAAAAGAAAGGATAAATCACATCATGTGCAAGACATTCTGATACTCACTACAACAGATTTGGTTTGCCTTTGATTAATAGTCGCGTTAACCCTTATTCCATTTTTGTATAGTTGCTGATGCTTCGTCCTTTACGTGGCCACGCTTGAGAATCTCGAATTATAATTAAAAGTGCCCTTTTACAATGATTTCACTATCTTGGAAATAGGAAGTCAAATAATTGTCGAAAAATCCTACTCCCTCAATCACTTATGATGACATCGAATCGTGGCAACTTTCTATCACCTGCAAGTCGCAGTGCCACTATCACGGCTTGAACGCCAAGATTAATCGGTGAGTGTGCTTGAAAGAAAAAGGTTGAGTAAGGTGTTGGAAGATATGCAATCGTTAATTTTCTTAATTGAAAGAATCTGCTTGGCTTTAGTAATGTTGCTAAGTTTTGCATTCCTGCCGCGAATAGTGCTAGCACAAAAGCGAAAATCAACGAGGGGTAAGATAAAGAGGAGCAGTTGCCCTTGAGAGCTTCAATAATATTCAGTTGCAGATTTTGTGGTCGAGATAACCCAACAAATTATATAAAATGCCCTTCATACAGAATCTCATCGAGTCTCTCACCGCAGATTCTGCTGTAATCAGCATTGGCGACAAAGGATATGAGGAAAGCATTAAACGATGGTCAGTGACCGCCGAAAAGCGAGCTGTACGTCTCACCACTATGCCTTACCATACCATGTCATGAACTCACCAATTGACCAAATCTACCACAGGGCCTCGTAGTCTTTCCTGCAACAGCATCTGACGTCTCGAAAGCCATTCTCTGTGCTACACAACTTGGAGTCGATTTAGCTGTGGCAGGTGGTTTCCATTCTACCAGTGGATCATCGTCCACGGATGGAGGTATCTCTATCAATCTATCTAAGATGAGAGGAGCTACGGTCGATCCAGAAGCCATGACAATCACTGTGCAAGGAGGTGCTTTATGGGAAGATGTCGATAACGCAGCTGCAGAGTATGGGCTTGCTACTGTCGGTGGAACCGTCAATCAAACTGGTGTGGGTGGTTTGACTCTGGGAGGCGGGTACGGATACCTGAGTGGGCAATACGGACTTGTGATTGACAATCTCCTCTCAGTTCAAATTGTTCTTGCCGATGGTCAGATTAAGACGGTGTCTGAAAGAGAGAACGCTGAGCTCTTCTGGGCTGTTCGTGGGGCTGGAGCTGCATTTGGAGTTGCAACGGAGTTTGTGCTCCGCGCATACAAGCAAGAAAACTTGGTATGGGGTGGAATGCTTGCTTTCCCTCCCGATAACTTAACCGCCATCCTCACATGCGCAAACCATGTTATCAAGGTTTCCAAAGGAGAAGCCACAATCATGGTCGGATTTAGCACCCCTCAACCGGATCAACAATGCATCATGGTAGTTGTTGTCTATAATGGCGCAGAAGAGCCTGCAAAGAGACTGTTCGAACCAATTCTCAGACTTGATCCCTTGCTCGACACTACCGCCATGATTCCATACCCTGCCGTAAATGCCTTTCATAATCCATTCATACCTCCAGGAGCAAGAAGAACGATGAAAGGTTCCACATTTACCACACCACTCGATATCCCATTCGTAGAAGGCATGTTCAAGGACTATGTGTCATTTATCCAAAGCACACCCGATGCAGAGAAAACTCTTGTTCTCTGGGAATTCATCAGTCCTGATAAGATAATGTCAGTACCACAAAATGCTACATCATTTGCCAATCGAGGGCCATATGGAAATGTAGTCTTTGCATCTGCGTGGACGAATGCAGAAAACGATCTGGTATGTAGGGAGTGGACAAGAACCATGGCAAAGAAAGCGAGGAACCAGCTGTTGAAGACTGGTGCTGGTGCTGGCGAAAAAGGAGTCGGCGAGTATGCTAATTATGAGGGTATGCTTCTCCCCACCATTCCCTATCGCAAGTCCTAACCAAAGTCCCTTGTAGGCATGAATGAAACACCAGCGAAAACACTTTTTGGTGATAACTATGAGAGATTGGTGGACCTGAAGATGGTTTTTGATCCAAGAAATGTTTTTGGGAAATGCTTCAATTTGATGCCTGGTCATGGTGGAGATGTTCCTCAAAATTAATATCTCTTGATTATGGGAAGCAAATTGGTACTGTATTATCAATGCAATCATAAAGCTTAAGGCGAAGTTTGTTCAACGAGAAATACTCCGTAGGTAATGGGAAGTTTTGTTTAGTAATCATCATTATCTTTATCATTTCGACCGGCAATTGGAAGGGTTCCATGCCGTTTCTTTCATACCTCACTACAGTACCTCACATTGATTTAACCTAAGGTAGAACTACCACCGATACTGGTATAGTGTTTGGCGCACTGGGACGTACCTAGGTACCAGATGATGGGACGAGCTTCTCGGGTGAGTAGTATCCGAGATGCCATTACCCGTACCCGAAAGATAGCAGCCGAGATTTAGCCATCATCTTAGATATCGTCAGAGCTTATGTAAGCGACATCCATAGATCCGACCATCCAGTTCAACCATTTTCATCGATAGATTAATTAAACATCAATGAGAAAAAGTTCAAACTATGTATGAAATATGTCCTTAAAATAGCAATCACATCGTTCTAGACATCTTATTTCATAGTGAACAGTCTTTCTGGAGTCGCTCCAGAATGATGGAACGGAAACGGCGTGTGAAGGTGCGTATATGCGTGTGTCGTTGCCACAAGATGTAGTCTCGAATCGCTACAAAAGGATTGTCACCGTATACGGATTGCGAATAGAGAAGACTATCGATTTTGAAAAATTTCCGCATATCAACTCACAGACGATGGCTTTTCGATAAATAATTTCGCACATAAGGTTCCCTGCTGCATATTCAAGATCAATAATGCTCGTTTGGTTCGTACCCCAGCCAAAGCGTGATGGCAGTCTTCTTATATTTCTCACGCCAACACAGCACTTACTTGCACTTGCAAGCTTCTAGCTTGAGGGAGAAGGCTGTGCAGAATTGATTTACGGAAACTAATGGGTGTCTCTACAGTACCAGAGAGATCACGATGCACGCCAAACTATTACATGTGGACCATGGTAGAGCTGGGCCGTAGCGGCGTCGTCATATTGGACAACTTCCAAATCCCAATCATACAGTAATTCATCTTCTTTGCATTCGGCAACATCACCCGGACGGTGAACCAATAATGCTTATTGTTAAATCACCAGTGAGAAATTATTTCCAGACTTTTCTGAAAGGGCGAGAGGTCACGTGGTAAAGTCCGACAAAATCCGTTTACTAAAACGCTTAAAGCTCACCTAGGGTCAAGCTAGAGAACTAGCTATCCTAATGGATAGCGCAGGCGTTGCGAAAATTACAAATTGTGTTGTGCAAAAAAGAGGATCTTTGGGTTCCAACATTATTCGCCGCGAAAACGAATCTTCAGGCTGGATGGATGGGAATTTTCTGTTCTGTTGATTCGCCTGGTCAAGCTTTTCATGACGTGACATACCTCAACTCAGCTTCTCCACACTTTGAACTCTTCAATCCATCGAATCTTTGGATTGCTCGTATGGCTTTCCGTGCTCTATGAAAACTCGTTTCATATGGATGCTTGATGGTAGTGTTGTGCACAAGGCTGTACCACAATAGGGGAATACGTATACCCCGCCTTCACCTCAGTAACCAAAATTTTTTAATGTGGATAGTGATCCCATGTTCTCTAAGTTCTTGACTGTTAGCCTTACCCCTTTACAAATGTGGTAACCGGAAATATTGTTTCGTCATGGCCCACTTGATACTGTATGAAAATCCAACCAGTGCGTGTGTAGCCGATCTTCATATTACGTTCCTGAAGATCTTTTACCGCTGTCCGCATTTTCACCGTTTGCTCCTGGTTATTTATGGATCATTTATGGATACCTCGTCCAGATCACAAATCACATATCCTATACTATGTAGCGCCAGCCGAGGGGTGCATACTGTGAGGCTGTGATTCGAGACTACGACGAAGAGTTTTAAAGCTGGTAAATTACATTTTTGTGGACAAACACTTCTCCGTGCGAAATGTGACTCGATCAGCTGCATACTGATCAACGCTTTAGCTTGTGGGAATAATGAGCTCCTCAAGATATTGGGAATAGGTTGCGTTGAAGCGTCGCTTTTGGTAAGCCATTTCTCGTAAACACTGGAGTAAACAGAGATCATTTACACATCAAATATACGTCATTGGTTTTCCCATAGAATTCTGGCATTGGGACACCAACGAGAAAATAGGTATATAGATAGCACTTGCATCCTCACTTTGTTTTCCCAACCATTATCCTCAATTTTATAATACATTAACTAACTTCCGTTCATCATGAAGTACTCCGCACCAGCATCACTTGCTTTCGCTGTTGGCGCTTCAGCTGCTTCAGTTCGCCCGAATACCTGCTCGTTTACTCTCACTGCATCAGGAGGTGAATCTGGCAAAGTTGGACAATTATCTGACGGTCAACTCCGCATCCTCGGTGGTCACCCTACTGCAACTTTCACAATCAGCAACGGTACAACAGTTGACTCTCAGGGTAGACCATGTTATCTCACATCACAGGCAAATCAATATCAATGCGATACTGGTATGACCGCAACAGGCGGTTTCGCTATTGGCACGAACGGCTCATATTCTCACTCTGGGTCAACGGTCTTTTATGCATGCCCTTCCTCTGATAGTGATTACAACATTTACACAACTCCTGTCGCCGGCCAGAGCAAGTGTGTCGAGGTTGGATTGACCGCCAGTGGATGTTTCGCCCCAGCTTCATCTTCATCCTCGTCAACACATGCGAGCACCTCAACATCACCCGCAAAGACTTCAGTTGTCTCTGCCACCACGAGTCATCTGCAGACTTGTGCACCTTCTACTGTGACTGTTTCTTCGCCAGCTCAAACTGTCTATGTAACTAGCTCTGCGGTTTCAACTGCACCTGGTCATACTGTTTATGAGACCAAGACTCTGGAAGCGACTGCTCCTGCTCAAACGGTTGTGGTTACTCAGACGCCATCTGCTCAGACTATTTACCAAACTAAGACTTTGGAAGAGACTGCTCCTGTCCAGACTGTTGTCGTCACCCACACCCCGTCTGCTCAAACTGTTTACCAAACCACCACCGTCAAGGAAAGCGCCCCTGTTCACACCGTTCAGGTCACTGAAACTACTCCTGGGCATACTGTTCACGAAACTCAAACCCGAGATGAGACTGCTCCAGCTCAAACTGTCTACGTTACCCAAACCCAACAGAACACTGTAGCCCCATCTACTATTACCGTTACTCAGGCTGCTGCTCCTTCCACAGTCACCATCACTCAGATCCAAACTATGACTGCTGTTTCCACAGAACAACACACTGCTACTGAGTCTGTCAAGGTTTCCAGCGCCCCAGTGACCACATCACAAGTTCAAGTCACCACAAGTGCTGTTTCTACACCAAACGCTTCGTCCGCCAGCTCGTTCATCTCTTCGGCTATCTCCAAGGCAAGTTCAGTATCGTTTAAGGCATCTTCGACTGCTTCCTCCTCCCATTCTTGTCCAACAAACCTCAATGGCACTTACTCCTCTCCCAATCTCATCGTGCCAGTTTCGTCCGCATCCCCAGATAAGTCTTATGGCACCTCCTACGATGGTGTTGTGAACAGCACTGTCTCCACTCTTTTCAACTTTGATATCCCATCCTCATATGCTTCCAAGACCTGTTCCCTCGTCTTCCTCTTCCCTACTCAAGATATGCTCGAGACCTCTTCTTACACTTTCTCCGGATCCGGAGCTATTGATTTCAAGCAATTGAGCACCACCGTGACAACCAGTTCCACCTACAACTCTATGGGCAGCACCAAGACCGATTTCGGTAGCAAAACTTGCACTCCTGGTTCCTGGACTGTGGTTGATACTTTCGCCTGTCCAGCCGCAAAGGCTATCAGCTTTGAGATGAGTGCCGGTGGAAGCAACACTAATTTATGGTGGTTTGAAGACTACAACCCTTCTCCAATTGGTCTCTTTATTACCACCTGTTAAATTTGGATCGAAGATGATCACAGTCAGCGCAATCAATCAAAATACGTCGATGGTGATTGATGAGATGAGATTATGAAATGAGTTTAATGTTCTGTTTTTTCTAGGCTAAGGCTTGAATTGGGGATAGGAATCGATATTGTACATGAATGAATGCATTTGGGAGCGGTGTTATGGAATAGGCATGGGCAGGAAAGGGAAAGGAAATGTCCGAGAGGGTTGGAAAGCCTAACGCCACCACAATCATTATGTCATTGAATATATGTATTTGGGCATCAAAGTTGAGTTTGATAGGTAGAATGATAATGTCAAACAATAAATGTTGATTTACAGAAGAGAATTTGCTGGAATGTTTTGACAATTTGATCACTTGCAGGTTGAGCTGGGTCGGGTTCATTATGTTCAGGGAGCAAGAATAATCAAATGCTGTGTGAGATGTCTCTATCTCAAACTTGAAGTAGAGGCATGAGCCTTGAAATGTAATATCCAGTATTGGAGCCCAAAAGTCTATTGATGCCAACAATCTGAGCAGTTACTTTTGTCCAAGTTGCAAGGTAGCTCTTGCAATCCAAATCAATCAGGATCGCAAGGCCCATCCATCTTCAACCGCTTCTAAAAGCGGACTCTCCAGCACATAGACCAATTTCTCTACTCTCTCACGCCCAATTTTCTCCTGCCATCTCTCACCTTGTTTCATCACCACTCCACACCCCACAATATCACAACCAATACTCTCCAACAAGTCCCAAGTCGTCTTGAGAGTTGCGCCAGAACTTACTGCATCATCAATGATAACCACTCGGGTCCCTAGCACGAGAGGCAATTGATGAGGATCTAGATACACCTTCTTTAGGCCCAGTTCCGGAGAGGTGATTGATGATACGTCGGCGGAAAGAGAGTCATCGTACCAGAATTTTCGTGAGTACCCCAGCGGTACGTAGCGCTCTGGAAATTTGTCAGCTCGAGTCTTCTTTCGACCGTCCTTCCCATCGGTGATTTCAGCAAGAACATGCAGTTTATACGACATACTCAAACCCAATTTTCTAGCCACAATCGGGGCAACACTAAGTCCCAATGTGGGAAGCCCAATGATAACTTCGGGTTCAAACCGCCGTACAAGATCTGCAAGGAAATTCGCCAGGATATCTACCACATTCATAGAAGCTTGGTTTACGAGTAGTGAGGCAACAGCATGCTGGGGATTATCTTTCAACGGTCTGATGGGTAGGACGAGGAAACGTGAGTCGGGGAGTTGGGCTGGGTAGCCGAATTTCCAGGGCGCAGCTTGGGAGGGGTGAGAGGCGAGGATCTCTTGCCAGTAGCTGGTTGTGGGCTCTGTGAAGTGGGAAGCGGGTTGAGACATGGTTTTGCCTGGTTTGGATATTGGGCAGGGATGGGGAGGAGGAAGGTGTGGTTGGGATTAGGTCATGTAGGGCAGAGGCACAGTAGTGTGGGGTTGCTGAGTCATGCGGATGTTTTGTTTGAACCTGGGAATTCTGAGATGAGGGTGCGACGACTAGGTGACATGTCGGAGGATAAACGTATCGAAATTCTTTCATCGTAGATAAGGTTTTGTACGATGAGAACATCGACGGCGCATTGAGAACGTCTTGTTCATCCCAACTCTCATCGTGGCGATGATATCGGGCTCTGATAAAGTCGTCAAAGCCATCTGTGGACACCCCTTCCTCCTCGCCAAGATCTTATGATCGTTCATATATACTTTTCTTGGGGTTGCTAATAATACCGAAGCAATCAAGCTCCGCTTACTCTGTGCCAATATTTGAGGCTTACCTCCTTTCTCTCACTCACGATGCATGTGAACAACTGCACCCGCCATCATCTTAAGCACCTCGATAATCGCCTTATAGGTAAAAATTCCATGTTTTTATATGCTTTTGAGCCTCATGACATGCACCTCATAGCTGGTGGTAATTTGGTTGCCTAGACTGTGGGAAAGTCCAGCCCGTGTCTTGGCGGTGATAGGTTTCCTGACACATAGAACATTGGATCGGCGCAATGTTGCTCCATGGTTTGCACGGTGTTAGGGCTTTCGAATTTTCATGCCATGTTTTTTGGTGAACTTGAGCGGATTGATTACTCGTAACGTTGCAAGATGAATTATCCAAGAGAGATGCCATTTAGTGGTGGCGTGGCGTTGGATTTCCTTCAATGGTGATCGAAAAACTTCAGGAAACGAATTGGTAGATAAAGCAGATTCCCTTCAGATACTTTGAAAATCACAAAGCACCTTTCCACGACATGTAAGACGAAATTGGGGGCTCAGGAACTGCGGCAGGTTTGCTGTCGAAATACGGGATTATGCTAAAATACTTCAGCCCTCGAGACAATCCTTGTAAGCCATTTTTGAAAACTTCGAATGGCTATGTCAACAGCAATGGGCAAAGATGATAATGAACGCCGTGGCATGAAGAGCATAAATAATGTGGTGGTCCCATTCATTCAGCGCAAGTCAGAGCGCTCTTTTTGGAAAACAATATTCGGAGAATTCACGATTTCAATATGTTTTCGCTTCTGAAGCAACTTGTTTTGCCCCTGGCCTTCTGTGCCTCCATTCTAGCTGATCAAACACCGGCATTTGATGAGTTTTATTGGCTCCAAATTCCACTCCTCTACCAACAATGGTACAGCATTGACACCTCTTGATGGTCGTTCTCTTCTGAGGTCATGGCTCAGCCCAAGAGTTCTCACCTGTGAGGATCCTGGTTCTGGCCTCTGTCCTAGTAAGCTATGAACTTGAATCAATCCTTCAAATGGCGCATCTAACAAGTCCCAAGGCAATCTAGGCTGTTGTCCAACAAATGAAAAGTGCTGTGGGAGTCGCTTTTGCGTGAAACCTGGCGAGAGCTGTTGTTCGGGTTATACATGCGATGTTGGATGGAACTGTTGCACTTATCCATATTGCTACCCTGATGGAGGCAAATGTTGTTCCGATGGGAGCTACTGCACCAAAGGGAATATCTGCGTCAATGTGAGAGGTAGTATTAAATGCTGTACAGATCTTTCATGTACTGGGCATGTCTCTGGTAGTGTAACTCTAAGTACACATAGCGCTACTACCGTTCCTACTGCAATCCCGTCGTCAGTTACAAAGAATCCAGAACCATCTATCACACTCAAGCCTGTACCGTTATATGAATATTATTACTTCACGGTGACATGGTGAGTCTGCAGATATCTATATCATCGAAGTCATTTATTGACAGGTTTTAGGTACTATTGGAGCTACTATTATTACTACTACACCATCAACATCGACCTACGCACCTCCACGCGCTCTACCCACATAACCACTACGACCAGATTCTCCGTCTACGAAACCAACTCCGCAGCCGCATCATCAAGCTTCAAACAACTCTCGGCCACATTCTCATTCCCAACACCTGCCGCTGCAACGTTGCCTATACAAACCCCACCAAGTACACCCACACAAACCCCATCGAGTGAATCGAGTGAATCGAGTGAATCGAGTGAATTGCATAGTACATCTCAAAACATTGATACGAGTCTTAGAGCAGGAGGACCAGATGAGCCTTCGAGTTCTTCTTCGCATTCTTCAACGACTAATACCCGATCGATCGCTTCTGGATCGAGCAGCACATCAACTGCATCTTCGTCCCCAATTCCAGTTACTGTGAGTGGATCTGCTGGAATCCAAAAGGAGGAATATCTTTGGTCTTTGATGGGATTGACGATCTTAAGTGCATTGGGGGCTGCGTTGTGGTTGTGAGTGTTCGTGCTATTGCAGTGTCTCAGGTCATGTGAAATTTTCTCTTGATTTTTATAAGTTTTGAAATAGCACTCATTGTTTCGTCGATTATATACGATAATGATGCTTTAATGATCATATAATAACATGTCTATTGATAAGTCTTTCAAGACTGGTTGCTATGTGAATATCCGTCTCGGGGTACTCGAGGTTCATCACTCAATTTCTAGTTAAGGACTCCTTCACTTTCTACAGTTTGCCTAGCTAGACTTCAAGAAAAAACATTCTATAATATTGTAATAAAAGATACCAGAAAGATCAAAGGACTCAAGAGGAAAGCAGATATCAATTGCGTCATCTTTCATTTCGGGACTGCAAATATTATATGTTTAGTGCGTAGAAAACAAATGGACGATTTTGAGGGAGGGCGAGACAACCAAGCAACCTACCGAGCCAGCCACTAAAAACAAAGTATCCCAGATCTAAGAACCTCGAGATGCAATCTATTGCTGGTATAGTAGCACCAGTAAGAAGCGAAGGGAAGCTTCAACCCCGGTCTTTAGTCCACAGCTAACCGAGTAATGCTCTATTTGTTGCACGTCTAGTCAAGGATATCCACTCACCTAGCAAAAATACACGGCCGTGTAGCAAAAGGGCTCATCGAATCTAACGAGATTACTAATAGCCTAGTTAGTTCTCTCTCGCATATCTGTTCAAAACTATATGACGTCAAATCACATTCCCGCTAGCTACAAACCAGCGGCACGCTCGACCGACTACCAGCAGAATCACAATCCTGTTGCATATCTAAGCAAGGGTGTGTAGGATGGCATGACACAGACACAGCACCTAGATGCTGCCCGCCCGCAGCCTGCGTTCACCAGTTCAATATTAGTCCAAATACCACTCGCTTATTGCGGTGTGGGCCAGGGCAACGAACCTAAAGTTGCACGCTAGCTATAATTGGCCACGCGTTGGCGGCGCGCTGCAAAATGTGCAGCAAATCGAAATTCCTTCCTGTTGCACATCTGACACGGCACACATGGACTTCCGATGTCCCTTAGAGCGCAGCGGTGATTTTAGACTGGCATTAGCTGAGTTTTTGTGCTGATGTTGCTTGTCTGATGTATGAGACAGGGTTATGTTGCGGATACCTGCAAGGCTTGCATGCACTATTTTACAATTCCTCTAGTCTTGTTGTGGATCTAGTAGAAAGTAGGATATGACGGGTAGCGTATTGCGGATATGAGGTAGCGGGGAGCGAGAATAGCTGCAGTTAGTATACGTTCCTTCTCTCTTTTACGTATGTGACTGAAGTAGTATGACGTGTAGTGTATCACCGTAGGTCACGCATGTATCATTAGTACAGATCTACCAATTTGATTACCCGTCTATTGGATGAAACATGTGGTAGTGTAGCGGGTATTAGTCATAGTCTGTACATAATGGATATTTCTTCTGCTTGTTGCGTATCTGGCCAGAGCTGTCAACTTGATTTGTAGGGAGAGTCCTGGTAGTAATTTTGGACTAGTGATGGGTTTGTTGCTAACTACTAAAGGTAGCTGGCATCATATTTCAAAATTTCATCATAGCCTATGCCTAATAGCTCTCCCTTCTGTTTGTTGCACATCTAACAAGAGCTGCCATATGAATCTGGAGGGGAAGTCCTGGTAACAATCTCCAACTAACCGCTCTTCGCCCTGTTTGCTGCATATCTGATAAAAGCTGTCAAAATGAATTTTCAAGGGCATCCCTTGTCACGATATCCAGCTAACGGCTCTTCTTTCCATCTGTTGCATGTCTTTCCAAAGTGTCAAGTATCATACGTCAAACTTTAGCAATAGCATACTTTTAGTAGGTCTTCCATCCTTCTGTTGCACATCTAACAAAAGCTGTCAAATGAATGTGCAGGGACCATCCCAATAAAACCCTCTAACTAGCAGCTCTCCCTTCCATCTGTTGCATATCTTTCCAAAGTGGCAAGCATCATACTACAAACTTCAGCAATAGCCTACTTCTAGAAGTTCTTCCCTCCATCGTTGCACATATATCAAGAGGTGGTACGTGAAGGATGGAGATAATCTACAATTCGCTTGGAGAGTTCTGCCTCATCCTTAGGGCTAGGAGGAAATAGGCGATCCATCTAAATCTAGCGGGATTCTCTTCTTCATCTTACGTAATACAATACACACATTCGAGGTTGCACGTATTGCGAAGCGGATGAGGAAGGGCTTGATGATCAGCCTTTCAAGTACGGAGAAGATAATCCTCTATCTACTCATATCTTTATATGTTACACGTCTAAGAGCTCTCAAATCAAAAGACCATTAAATCCCATTAAGGCACGAGGCCTACAAGGGAACCAGAAATAGACGTCTCACGAACCGAATTACCAACACCGCTCTATTGCATTTGCATCTTCAGCGAAGCATTTTTAAAAAATCAGAAATTGATATTGTACTAGGATATTTCTCTTTATTTATAGTATGTTATAAATAAGAAAATAAAGTATTGTGAAGATTTATGTGTATCAACAGAACTGGATCGATTCCAAGCGATGCTTGCAGTACCGGTATGCAATGCAACCCCAGATTGGGGTTGTAACATAGAAAATTAGTCAGCTACTCCTGTTCATACTGGCAAGAGCTTGATTTCATTAGGGCAGATATCGGTTTGGATGACTACTTGCCCACAAGCTGCAATGATGCAAATCAGGTTAAATATCGGGCCTCTTTATATTCAAAGAAATTCACTTTTTGATGCTCAAAGTTGAATTTCCATTCAGGCTTTATGAATTCAACTTTTTAGTAAATTAAATTAACGAATAGGTGCTGGAATTTTCCCACTCTATTCACATCATATTATATCATATCCATGGTACCCATGTAATTAAGCGAATGTTATCCATTCATCTAAGAGCTGTTCGGGAATCTCATCCCTTCGCTAAATCACTCGATGGCACATATGCTCTGCCCCGTGTAGCACACAGCGGCGCGCTTCATGTGCAGGTAATGCTTAGATTCGTATTGTACAGTATGTTCGTTGAGCCAGAACCATATCCATTACAAGTCTCCTAGGTTTCTGCTCTCCATAATCCGAAGGAACCGGGACAATTCTTCCACATCTTAATTGTACCGTCTTCGCTACCTGTTGCATATAATTTTCCATCAGGCGAGAAGCTGATGCTCCAGATTGGTCCATGATGACCTTTGTGAACATCTAATTCTGTTAGCGTGCGTTACTTTGATGAGTCTAGACCAAAAGACATACCAAGTTCTTGATCAGAATCAAAATCATAGACCTTCGCCCATGTATCCTTGATTCCACCAGTTATGTATTTCCTTTGAAGGGGATGAATCGCCACGCTAGCAACCTCATAATTCAAGACAACTTTCTTGATAAGAGTGTTTGCAGCTGGTCCACCATAAAAGTACAGAGTTTTGCCAGCAGCAATGGACAAAATAGGTAATCCTTCACCAATATCTCCTGGCCCTGATCCAATGTTGCTAAATTCGCATGAACCGATATCACCATCGACTTTTTGTTCTTGAACAACGGTTTGTGTGCGGAGATTCCACCATCTTATGACCTTATCGTCTGCTGCTGTCACTATAATGTTTGGGTCCCGGGTCCAAACAAACAGCCTTAATTGTGCCCTTTGTGAACACCTGGTCCAATCTCGAAGCCATCATCTTGTGAAATGTTTGTAGTATTACTTCCATTGCCGTTAGAAGTTGCGCCGTTTGCGCCAGTAGAATTGAGTTTTGTAAGATCGAAAATGAAAAGTTTCTTATCAGTTCCTCCTGTCGCAAGTGTAGTACCGGATTCTGGAGGGAATGCGACAGCTCGAACGACATGTTGATGTTGAATGGTATAGAGAGTTTCTCCAGTGTAGGTATCCCAAACTTTCCTGTTCAAGTCATTAGTATCGGCTCCAATCAAAAATGGCATATGCGACCTACGCAGTGAAATCTGCGGAAGCGGTCGCAGCATATTTGGCATCTGGAGAAAGTCTCGCTTGATAAACTGCGCCTTTATGTCCAAAGAAAGTCCCAATCCTGATGTACCAATTAGTATTACCCATGCACAAGTTCTATCTGTAACATACCAGTCACCATTGATACCGCTTCTTAGCATGGGGTTATTATCTGGCATATCGCATTAGACATTTCCATACCCTCCGGACAATTCGATATTTCATACCTTTACATGCTGATATCATGTAATACTCGTCCTCCTTTCCGTCCACAAATCCGCAGAAACTGATATGAGTAACAGGTCTTGAGTGACCATGGCACGTCAAAGGTACGTATTGCTTAGTGTTCTCTGGCCCCGCCATCTTGGTATGATGAAATGAAGTATGAATTCTTGAAACTATACGGATAATTGGAGATTGAAATGAATTGTATGATCTATCTGAAGAGAAATAGAGACTTTGTTCTTTTGGGAGGGGGTTATTCACATGTGGTGTATATTGAATTGTGCGGCGAAAGAGTGGGAGTGACGGCACTGTTTGATTGATTGTTCAATTCAGTCTGATTCAAGCTTAAGAGAGAGGATGATTGATATTCAAGAAGATTCGTTAAAAGTCGTTAATTTCGTTTCGTAATATTTTAATTAAGAATTTAGAGATTGGGATGAATAAGGCTATCTTGAGAATGAATTGAGATGCTTGATGAATCCCTCAATACGAAAGAAAAGGAGAAAGAAGCAAAAGGAATCCGTTCGGGGATTATGGTGATTGTTTCATCTCGAGGTCAGGAATTGACCTAACAGCAGCTATTGCGCTAATGTATCGGAGATTGGAGTTAATCCGGTTCCGGATAAGAATAAGGATAACTGGGGTAAGGATATCAATGATTAGGTAATCAGAGCATATCGGATCCATCGATAATCGGATCAATTGGGACAATCCACTAATTACTAAATCAACCCGACCTAATGATACAGGGTAGGTACGTACCGTTCCGCACTACCTACTAGTATATACGTAGTAGACACCATTCATAGCATTCATGATCACAGCATTCATACTACTCCCTCCTGTTTCTCTTATTGATTAGGTACGCACACCAACCTGTTGACTGACTGTACTCACTCACTCACTCCCTCCCTCCCTTACTTACTTCCTCTATAGACGGGGCAATCTACCTAATAAGGAAGCTTATGGTCAACCATGGAACTATAAACAACTTCCATCATTCCACTTGTATCTCAAACTTACCAACAAGCCAGCCCACCCTTCTTCCTCTATAATTGTCTTGATCTTGAAAATAACACACCATTCTAAGATCAATCATCTAAACATGGCAGAATACAAGTTATCTGCTTCTCTAGCAGGTCATGAAGACGATGTAAGTTGTTAGTTGATGATTCAATAACTCCCTCACACTCCATTCTCCAACCCAGCAAGGACAACTTTAGATGTTTGATGCCAACAACATATACTGATATATCACTGTTGAATATAGGTTCGAGCTGTAGCTTTTCCTTCCTCAAAAAGCTGTCCTTTCAGCATCTAGAGATGGAACTGTACGGTTATGGAAACAACTCTCAGATAACCCACCTATATTCGATGCCATCATTTCGTCTCATGCGACGGCCTTCGTAAATACAGTCGCATATTTGCCACCGAATTCTTCATTCCCGGATGGCTTGATTATTTCAGGTGGAAAGGATACAGTTATTGAAGTTCGACAACCCTCAAGAACACCAGAAGAAAATTCCGAAGCTCTACTTACCGGACACAGTCATAATATATGTGCTCTGGATGTTGATCCAGCTGGCAGATTTATTGTCAGTGGAAGTTGGGATGCGGAAGCAAGAATATGGCCCTTAGGAAAATGGGAGTGTCAATCAGTTCTTAGAGGACATGAGGGTAGTGTTTGGGCGGTTCTTGCCATAGATTCGGAAAACCGTAATAACTGCCTGTGCCGATAAACTCATTAGAGTCTTTCATACCAGTGGCAAATTACTGCGGAGCATTCGAGGAAGTGCGGATGTTGTTCGAGCTCTTTGTAGATTACCCAAAGGTCACTCATCAGGAGCAGATTTCGCATCGGCAGGAAATGATGCTATAATTCGATTGTGGACCGTTTCTGGCGAACAGGTAGCGGAGTTACATGGACATGAGAACTTCATCTATTCCATAGCTTCTACACCATCTGGGGAGATTATCAGCTCGGGTGAAGATCGAACTATCAGGGTATGGAAGGATAACCAGTGCATCCAAACAATCACACATCCTGCCATCTCAGTCTGGGGTGTAGCTGTTTGCGGGGAGAATGGGGACATTGTTTCTGGAGCAAGTGATAGGGTGGTTAGAGTCTTTACCCGAAATTCCGAACGTTTTGCAGATGCAGAGACAACAAAATTATTTGAAGATTCAGTCAAGGAATCATCTATACCTCAACAAGCACTACCTGAAGTTAATAAGGAGAAACTTCCTGGACCAGAATTTCTGACTCAAAAGAGTGGTACCAAGGAAGGACAAGTTCAAATGATTCGTGAGCTGAATGGGGCTGTTACTGCACATACTTGGTCTAGTGGTATGTCACCTGATATTCTATAGTATGTTAAGCTAATGATTGTCTAGCGCAAGGTCAGTGGATAAATGTAGGAACTGTTGTTGATGCTGTTGGAAGTAGTGGAAAGAAAGTTGAATATCTCGGAAAAGAGTATGATTTTGTTTTCGATGTTGACATTGAGGATGGCAAACCTCCTCTCAAATTGCCCTATAATTTGTCTCAGAACCCTTATGAAGCCGCCACTAAATTCATCGCAAATAACGAGCTTCCAGTGACCTACTTGGACCAAGTAGCCAACTTCATCACAACCAATACCCAAGGAGCTACGATTGGTCAAACCCAGGAGAGCTCTGGACCGGATGCATGGGGTAGTGATCAAAGATATCGACCCGGGGAGGGTTCGGCACCTGTCAATATCCCTACACCGCCAAAGGTTCTCCCCCAAAAGGAGTATCTCTCAATTATTGTGGCTTCAGTGCCCAAGATGCAGAAGAAGATTGAAGAAGTCAGTCAGGCGTTAATTACAAATGGCCAAAAAGATATATCCTTAAATTCCGACGAGCTCGACATTCTCCAACAACTCCGAAAACATCTCGAATCCTCGGGCGCCACGAAAACGTCTCAATCTGTCAAAGGAGGACTTGATCTAGCTATCAAACTCTCAACTCACTGGCCCTATAAAGACCGACTGGCTGGACTCGACCTCCTTCGTCTTCTAGCCATTGCCCCCGAAACCGCAACTTTTCGAAGTTCAGGAGGTTGGTCTATAATTGATGTCTTTTCACAAGCTTCTCTAGAGGTTTCACCTCCGTCCGAAAACCATATCATGATGGCCGTTCGGGGCTTTGCCAATCTTTTTGATTCCTCTGAAGGCCGTCAATTAGCTGCAGATAGCTTCGACAAGGTTCACGTTTTTATCAAGACTGCTATCAAAACTTCTACCAACAGAAATTTGTTGGTAGCAGCCTCTACTGTGTATATCAATTACGCGGTTCTTTTCACAGAAAAAGAACCGGATTTCGAACAGGTTCTTGCGGTCTTAGATACAGTTACGGCAATATTGAAGACACAAGTGGATAGTGAGGTGGTCTATAGAGGGTTAGTGAGCTTGGGTACGCTGCTAAATGTAGGAGAAGAGATTCGAGAGGCAGGAAAAGATGTTTATGGTGTCCTTGGGGCAGTGGAGGGTTGTGTGAAAAAGGCGACCGATCCTAGGGTGAAGAATGTAGGGAAGGAGATTAGAGAATTGCTTCAGTAGTGGGTGATAAGAATGAGACGGGGGCTTGGAATCAATACGAAGATAATGAATACATGAACGAAACGAAACAAAGCAAAGATACTCAAGGCATAGCTGGGCAGTTTCCCCCTCTTAACTCTTAAACACTTTTAGCTGCAGCGCATGCGTTAGATGTCATATTATAAATGCATATTCCCCAATGAGTGTTTGGAGCATCTATCTTATTCAATAGCCAATCCATTGCGTGTGCATTTCATTGCATAATTTTATATTCAGACTCCCTAGTGCTCTTCCTAGGTTCATCTTCGTACAGCGAGAGATCCTAGATAAAATATCCCTCCCATCTTTTCATCACCCTAATACGTCCGAAAAAAAGAACTACCGGCATCATATCGTATCATATCCAGAAATGATAAGCATGAAACTCAAAGGTCAAGTAAAGTAAAATATTACAGAAGAAGAAAAAACAATCCCTCCGTCCCTTCCCCAAAACTCGAATCGAGTAAGGAGACACAGGGTTCGGCTGACATGATGTGATGTGGTGCGAGGGTGGTGTAGTCTTCCTCTTGCTCATCCGCATCCTTGCCCGTGACCCGTTCCTGTCCGTTCCTGTCCGTTCCGTTCCGTCCCGTCCTTTTCCGCTTTCGCAAACGCCTTGCTGCTCCGTGTTGTGTGGTGAGTGGTACCTATCGCGTGGGCTTCCTGCGCCGCGTCCGTTTTGTTTCTTGTTTGTGTGTTGGTGGATTGTGGTGTGTGGTGTGTGGTGTGGTTTTAGTTTCCGGGGGTGAGGTTTCCCTGCGCCTGCTCCTTCCGCCGATGTCCGTATTCGTATTTACACTGCGCCTTCCTTGCCTCATCGTTGCCGATCGCGCCTCGGCCCTCACAATAGTGCCCACATCATCACCCCCAAAACTCCCGCGAGACTTCCCGCCCAAGTGCTGCTTCTAGTGGCGGCACTGCTGGTTCCGGCGGCTTGGGCGTCGTTGATGGTGTATACGTTTGCGAAGGATATGTCGGAGGAATTGAAGCAGTTTGTGTCGTTAACTTCGGCGACGTCGGAGGGGTGCGCAAAAGTTATGTCGACGCACTTTTGGGAAGAGGGGAGGTTAGCGGGAGTTTCAAGGGAGGAGGGAGAGGTTGGGGATATGGGGAAGGGGGGTTGAGAGAATAATTAACATACGGAATACAGCGCGGCTCCGTGGATCGCTGTCTCCACCACTTGAATTGTCGCATTGTCACCCACGTTCACGGTCGTATTTACGGGCAATGGCACCTGTGGTAGGCAGAAGGTTCCTGGATAGGGATTCTTGCTCGGTCCTATGATTTGCATCACGGATGTCATTGGGAAAGACATATTGGGCGGGCCGTTATCAGGGCCGTCCGTGCCGAATCCCAGGTTGATGTAGAAGAAGGCTGTTGCATGTCCTTGGAACCAGCCGGGTTGTATGGCAACGGCCCCGCCGTGGATGGGCCAGAGGGTTCGGTTGGTTGTGGTGCGCATGCCGCCGCCTGGGATGGTTAGTGAGTGGCTGGGGAGGGGAGGGGAATGGAGGGAGAGATGTGTGAGTTGAAGAGGAGATGGATAGAGAAGAGAGCATAAGAAACAGAAATCATCCAGTTGTCTTCAGACCATATCCAGGACTAATCTTCACAAGCTAATCTCACCAATCCAAGAAAAAGATCTCTCCACAAAGCAGAAATAAAAATCTACTCACAAGGATACATCCACTGCATTCCGTAAGGGAAAGTCTCATTCGTAATTAAATTATCTCCTCTCCATCCTGGATATGTAATCACCGTATGTGCCTGCACTAACGCACTGGTTGCCATCGCAATGATGGCTATTATTCTCGATGTGAACATTTTGTGGATGTGATGTGAGTTTGTTGAGATGTGTATGTGTAACACCGGATTGAAGGGTATAAAATTGGAGATTGAGATTTTGGATGTAGTAGGTAGATATATAGTGGTGTATACAATTCTGGTTTGCGGTCGATAAAGCGGGTTGGGGATTGTAAATTTGGGGAATTTGCAGGTAGATGATTCAAGTGTTAAAACATCAATCTTTCTCTTTCCCCCCCTCTCTTTCTCTCTTGCTCAGACTAATAGAAATGAATATGAACCGAATATGGATGTACAAACAATTATTATAATATCACTCGATGAATGTGCCTCATATGAAGGACAATGGGATTAAGAATTTGGCATAAAAGTTAGATCAGAATATATTAATATTGAGAGCAAAAGTCTTGACCAGGCAGGCCACTTGGACATGCAGAGTATTTGAGTAATCTCGCGCTGACAACTTCCAAACCCTTGAGATATTCGATGCTGGTTGCACGATGCATATGCTGATTTTCCATGGGCGTTTAAATGATATGACCAATGAGATATGAGAAGTGTTGAGTGACGAGGAAAATATATGCATGGGAGACGGATGGGTTATGCTTTGTTTGGAATAGTACTGTTGATATTGGAAAAAGTGTGATGTTGTGATTTGTTGATGAAATGTGGGAAGAATTGAAAAGATGGATGCAGTGCATTGGCCATTGATTGGATGTGGGGTGATGAACAGATGTGCCATGGGAAGCAAACAGGGGTTCCGGCTAATGGAAGATTTGGTGTAAGCGCCCGGGGAAGATTGGTTGGTATTGGGGGGCAAGATTATCGATTATCATTGGGTTGTTGGGTGCAAGTACCTAGGTAAGTATGATTTGGAGAAGGCTGATGATGATCGAATTCTCAAAAAGCAATGCATCTAGACTCGAGAAGGAATATGGTACATTAGGGAAGCAGGTACAAGAAACATCAATATGAGAGGAGTTGTGTTTGAAGTGGCAGTACATATCGAAAGATACCAATAAACATACAATAGGCTACGCACTTCAACAAACTATCAAATGAGGTACAGTATAATGAAGCGTTCGTTGACCTATTTGAACAGAGAAGATAAACCCCCCTGACTGCTCCAATAATAATCTTAGCGAACTCATCTCAACTAGAAACATATCACACCCCCCTCTAGCTTTCAGCGTTACATCCAACCCAACCTCGAGCCAACTCAATAAAAGACAGAGGAAGGGATGATCCGAATATAGTCATCACCTAGGCAGGTTCTTGTATGAATAGATGAAATAACCCTCAAAAAGTAACCACCCCGCCCCATTTCCGCTCTTCCTAATGCACTTGCATGCATGGCCAAGACAAGGCTGCATCACAATATATTATTTTAAAAAATGCTTGCTTGCTTGCTTGCTCACTTCTCAAGATACACCAAGTCTGCCATCTACAGGATCAGATATTCACGTCTTTCGAATCAAATCTTGTACTTCCTCTCTCTCCACGTGGGATAAAGGACTAGTACTAATACATAGATGTAGTGACACCACGACGGTGTCAAAAGTTCAGATTTCATGACTTTGGATTCTTTATCTCTGACTCCTTGTATCACACTGGTGGATAGAAGCGCCAAAGGAAATGTAGATGTAACACGATGAATGGTCAACTTAACGGCCGTTCGTTCGGCTTTATCATTCGGCTTCTCACATCATTATACGGACCCCAAGAACTAATTCGGACCCCAATAATATACAGTACATAGTAGGAATGTGAATATTGTCACGGGGATCAATTCGGTATGTAGGTCGGATGGACGTCCATTTGAGCTCATATGGACCTGTGGGGCGTCTCTTAAAAAAAAAAAGGTCAACTGCAAAACGTTACACAAGTCCACCCGACGTTTAACCGAATGTATAATTTTATGCAAATTCATAAAATTTTGCATAAATTATAAATATTCTTAATTAGATTCTAAACGTTTTCGAAATGTTTTCTAAACGTTTTCTAAACGTTTTCGAAACGTTTTCGAAACGTTTAGAATCTAATTAAAAAATTTAAAATTTTTTTAATAATAATATTAATATATTTATATTTAATATTAAAAAACTAATTATTTAATATTAAAATATTAATTAAATAATAAATTTAAATATATATTAATAATAATAAATTTAAATATATATTAATTAATATAGTTTTATTAAAAGATAAATTATATATTTATATATATATAATTCTTAAAATATTATAATTATTAATATTTGATATAATCTAATTTAAAATAAAATTAATATAAATTTATATAAGATAATTATATTAATTTTTTAATAAAAGCTTTAAATTAAATCCTAAACGTTTAGAAAACGTTTAGAATCTAATTAAGAATATTTAAAAATATTTAAAAATATTTTAATAATAATAATAATATATTTATATTTAATATTTAAATATTAATAAAGTAATAAATAAATAAAGTTAAAATTAAATATATATTAATTAATAAAGCTTTATTAAAAATAAATTATTTAATATAAATTTATTTAAATTATATATATATATATATATATATTATTTAAATATTATTAAAAATATTTAAGAATTATATATATATAATATGATTTAATTTAAAATAAAATTAATATAAATTTATATAAGAAAATTATATTATTTTTTTAATAATAATTTAAAATTAGATTCTAAACGTTTTCTAAACGTTTTCAAAACGTTTTCAAAACGTTTAGAAAACGTTTAGAATCTAATCTCAAAAATTTATAATTTATTAATAATCAATTTTTGCATAATTTTTTTATGAATTTTTATGAATCTTATGCAAATTTATGCAAATTTATAATTTTTGCCCCACTAGTCCACCCGACGTTTTTCCCAGTCCACGGGAGCTCAGATGGACGTCCATCCGACCTGTCGACTCGATGAATTGTTTCGGATACTCCATTCCATCCAGTGGATGCCCAGGTGGCATCCACCCATCCATTCGAGAAAGGCGGTGCAATTTATTCTGCCACCCATGAAATCTGCCCCTCCATTTCCATTCGACCTCTAAAAATAAACCCCTGCCACACACCTTTTTTCTCTCAGAATTTACACAAATTTGAATTCGTTGATGCCACTCTACGTATACGTTCGGTATCCGCAGAGGCTGAAGCCCTTCAATCTTACACATACATATCTGCAGTGATCCAAGATCTGACCAATACCTGGGACGGAAGCTCCAGCTTTCGTCATATCGCAAAGTCAGAAACTTGACCTTTCCCGTGGCTGACCTTACTGTATTGCACGACGGGCAGTCGTGAGCATAGGCATATCGCGAGGCTTGCGCATGTAATACGAAACTTGTGGCAGTACCCAGCGTGCTGAAGCTTACTTACCACGCGCACACGTGTTTGCGCTTACGTTGGATTCTGACTCTGGGGTTTTCGGAGATCGGACGGTTGGGAGGATAGGATAGGATAGGATAGGATAGGAGTGCACGGAAAGAAAGATGCCGCATACAAATCGAAAGAAGACGAAGAAGAATGGTACGGCGGGAAATGGTGATGTATCCGCAGGGGGAGCGGAAATATCCAAAAAGTTCGTACAGCCGACAAAGAGGAAACAAGTGGAAGATGCGGAAGGTTGGACACATGTTGTAGGTGGAGGGAAGAAGGTTGGGGGAGGAGAGGCTTGGACACATGCTGGAGATTTTGTGAAAGATGGAGTCGCGTATGTTGAGAGGACGGTTGAGGAAATGAGGGGGGATTTGGAATTTTATGCAAGGCAGTGGGAGAGTAGTGAGGCGGCGAAGGAACTAAGGGGGATTTTGAGGGGGAGATGTAAGGTGAAGAGTGTAGTTTGTTTGGGGCTGGGGAGCTTGCAGAGTGCGAGGAGGGAGGGGAGGAGGAGTAGCTTTACCCAATTGGCGGCTTTGATGATGATTTTGGAGGAATTTGGTGAGTTGGGGTTGAGAGAGCGGAGATGGAAGTGTAAGACTAATAAAATTTTAGGTGGAATAGGTGCAGACAAGATACCATGCATATTTCAAGACCCTCAATATACAGAAACTGATAAGGAATTCTTAACATGTTTGGCCGGAATGGTGGTAGATGATCCATTGGCATTCGATTATATCAAGGAGGATACCCTAGTATATGCGATACATTGTTACGGACCAGTCTACAAAAACCATCGGTGAAGGACCACGACCGGCTGCTTTGATCGGAACCGATGTCAACAATTTTGGCAGGTTCAATTTGTAAGTTTCAAGGCCCATACTGGATGGCAGATAATAACATCCCACAGAACTGAAGAGACAGAAACGCTCGCACAACATTTAGATGACATGGTCAAAGATTGCGAGATCATAAATTTCCCTCAACTACGACACGATTTCTCCGACACAAAAATATACTGGCGAAGTAAATCATCGGTTTGAATGAGGGGTGTAACCGAAATCAAACATCACTAGCAATATACGTCACTAGCAAGATACATCCAGCCCACCTCAAACTCCAGCAACATGTCTAATCCAACCCATTCCAACCCAGCTCAGCCCAAATCCAACACTACACCTCAACTAACCTTATCAGGGTGCCTTACTATCTATCCCACAAACATTTCCCAAACCAATCACCGCCATCTTCACCAAACCTCCCCCTCACTCCTGAACATCCCTCGCCCCACCCATATCCGCCCCAACCATACCTCATCCGCCCTTTCAACCGCCCGTCTCGCCGTCATCTTCACACACATACGCATACCATGTAGCCCCCCAAGGAGACTCTGAAGCTCCCTCCCCGTCCCCCGGGGGGGAAAAAATGATCGAAATCAGTTTGGGCAAAGCCCAACGATGGGATAGATATTCGTCGGCACGAGGAGTCGGTTTTGGAAACTCGGGCGTGAGCGTGGTGTGTAGTATGGTGCGGAGAAGGCGGGGCAGGATTTTATGAATTGGGACGGATGGGTGGGTGGATGGATGGAGGATGATTATCCTCGTGATCGCATCTGATGGTGGTGCTTCGATAGATATTAGGTTTTGCACCCGGGAGTTTGGCTGAGGATTGGCTGGGTGCTGAAGTGAAGAATCTTTTTCTCCCTTGCGGGCCTGGGGAGGTCTACATCCTGCTTCTATGTGTCGATGATCACGAGGGTGCTATCCTGTAGGGAACCGGTGGATGCTGAGGTGTCGATTAGACGTCGGAATGATTTTGGTTGAGTGGTTGTGCTTTTTGGGATTGGGGATCTGGGCTGGGTTTGGGTTGGGTTGGATGGGGAATTCGATGATTTGAGATATTTACGTTGGTAACTGAGAGATGCAAAGTTATATAAGGTTATGCTACAAGTTACGTCATGTGGATATGTATATATATATGTGTGTGTGTATGTGTATATATTATATTACGACTGGGTTCAACAAGAATCTGATATAGGAATGGGACGGTTTATATATATGTATATTCTCTGTAGCGTGTTCATGGTCCACGGGTATGTATGGAAGGATTTCATCTTATTTTATAGAATGTATGTTTGATTGACGGACGGTGTTTTAGGGTGGATAAGGGTATTTCGTTTCTTGGGTGCTGGGTTGATGAGGTGAGTGACAGATTGATGGATGGAGTGCTAAAATATTCGTTAGAGGACGACCTCGGGAATAATTAGATGTTGGATTTATGTTAGGGATTTCCAAGGTTTCCAGGTTGCTTTTACTCATGTTTCATTTGGATCTTTATTATGTTATCTCATTGTTAGTGTCGATTTATTTAGCAATTGTATTAAATTTGTTGATTGTTGAGTATGCCAAGGTTGAGGATGTGGAAGAGAGTATATATATATATATGAATAATAACGAATGAATGAATGAATGAATGAATGAAGAGGAATATAGGTAAATAAGTAAGTAGATTATAAGAGATAGATGGTAGCTAATTGAGGAAGCTATTATTGGGTAAATATATCGAGATATGTATATGAATTATATACATACATACATACATACATATATTCAAGCAACAAATAAACAAATAGTCCATGGATATCCTATATGATAATATATTTCTTTCCTTACTCAAGCACTTATCATATACACCCGACACTTTAATAATTATCAAATAACCTCAAAATTCCATCTATCTACCTACCTACCTACCTACTACGGCGTAGATACCTCCAGCTATCTCCAGAGTTATCTATCTTTCTATCAATCAATCAATTAATACCTAGGTAATCTACATCCCACAAACCAGCCCAACACAATCAGCACTCCATCTTATGATTCCTACCTACAGTATCCATCCAACTAACATCACCCACCTACCTGGTATACCTGGCATGCTACAGTATATACGTCCTTGCCTTACTTGCTCTATAATTCCAGTACTACTGTACGGAGTACTGTAGACAAAACCACCATACACTGTGCATCTCTCTATCTGAAACATATGCCATCATCGGCCACACACCCCAGGTATGGATGCTCCTGTACCGTAGGGTCCGCATCCGTCTGTCTATGCAGAGTGTTACTGTGCTGAGGGGCAAGTACTGTATTGTTTGTACTGTGCTGTGCTGTGCTGTGCTGTGCTGTGCTGTGTCCAAATCAAGGTTTGCTCGGCTAGGAGGATCTCGGCGTGCTGCAAGGACGGTATGTAGTATGTACTGTGGGTGGTGGGTGCGGTAATAGTGTAGGATCATATCGTATTTAGAGGATTGGGAAAGTCCACGGGTATTTGGAGTATCGTGTTTATGGTTGTACTGTACAGTGCTGTACTGTAATGAGAAGAGTGGAGGGGGGCGGGGTCTGCTTGAGTTGTATGTACGGAGAATTCATTGGATGGATGGATGGATGGATGAATAGGCGAATGGGCGATGCGATGGTGCTGGTGCTTGGTGAGTGGCTGGGTGGGAGGTTGGAGATGGGACGGATGGACGGATGGATGGATGGATGGGATGATGTGGAATTATATTATATTATACTGTACTGTATCATACTCATACTATCTATCTATCTATCCATGATATAGATCGATAGATAGCCTCACAAGTCCCTCGTATATATATATATATACAGAGTATGTATATATTTTATTCATATATCCATTATCACGCCACATCCAATCCCAACCCAGACCAGACCGTCGTTCCCATCGCCCCGAACGCGCGGATATAATCACACACACAGCATTGTGAATCAGCATTTGAATACATCACCCTCTCTCTACTCTGTACATCCTAGGTATTTATTATAGAATCATCATCATCATCATCCATGGATACCTAGGTATAATACAGTACTGTTCAGTTATCCCCAACCCAAATCTCTCCGACGAGCGACGAGCGGCATCCCGCCGCAAAGGACTCGTGGACCTCCATCCAATCATATATGTCGGTGGCTGAATCCCATCGTGAGTTCCCTGTTCTAAACATAAACACGCTGCAGTACTCCATTCAGCACCTCCAGCTACCCTTGTCTTTCTCACCTCGTACTCTGTTGACTCCACTCTGCAATCTATGGTATTGTATGGTACGGAGTACAGGACATACTGTACTGTTGCTACCTACCATACCATAGCAGCTAGCTCCTCTTTTGCCTTCACCAGCCTCGTGAGTTGAGTGTGCGTGCGTGCGGCTGCTGCTGTATTGTACAGTCAGTCTTGATCAAGGTGGTGTGGTGTGGTGTGGTGTGGTGGAAGTAGTCCTGCAGTAGTAGTAGTACAGTATCGAATCTTTAGTTGGTCGTTTGGGGTTAGCGGGGTTAGTGGGATGGGATGGGATGGGATGGGATGGGATGGGATGGGATGGCATTGGATTGGATTGGATTGGATTGGGTTTATTTGTATTGGTGTTGATCTTTTGTTTGCATGTGGAAGTGGAAATGTGGAAGTGTGGAAGGAGGTTGGAACTTGGATGAAGGTGAGAAGGGAGATGGATATAGATTTGAATATAAACGTTGTTGATGTTGATACGAATGAATGAAGATTGATTGGATGATATGTTGAAATATAGGCAGCCAGCCACGTGAATATTGAAAGGATTAATCTATTGGATTGTTGTTGTTGTTGTTCTTGTTGTTGTTGTTTATCTTGGTATCTAGCTTTTGATTCAAGGTTCTCAAAAATGGTGATGAAGATTGATTAATGATGATCTTGATTTCCAAGGTTTGTTCAATTCATTAACATTAATTGAATGGCTCTTAAGATGCCCTGGTGACCTTGGAATCTATACAAGTACATACGGAGTATATAAGTTATCTACCTAGGTACAGCACTCTCAATATTGAAGAAAGCCAAATAATTAAGTGAGTAATCCATATTGTAATAATCACTTCTTCCTCGTATCTTTATGTTGTAATATCAGAATTTAAGAATTCAAGAATTAAAACTTTTATGTTTACCTCGACTTTTATTACTAATATGTACATATATTATACATGATATAACCTTGGAATGATATTATACATAATATGATGTATAATATAATGTATAATATCTGTATAACTAATATATAGTTATACGAAAATATATACTTATAATAACATCAAACAAGTTTAGGTTCTATAGGTTCCAGAGTTAAACCTAACCTTGAGAGTTATAGATAGAATGAATTGAATCTATTATATTTATTATCTTGTATTATATTTATTAAATATCTCCAGCTAACTACTTGTAAATATCATCCATACCTAGTAAAATTTAATCAAGATATTAGAGATCTCTCTAATTCTGACCTATCACATTCACTTATTCATTCATTTATTCATTTTATTCATTCACTCACTCACTCACTCACTTTCCTCACTCCTCACTTCCTCACTCACTTCCTCACTCACTCGTATCATCCATCAATCATCAATCATCATCATCATTATCATTATCATCATCTTCATTCTCCACCCACCCATCCATTCATCAAGATTTCATTATTACCCCCCTCACATAACTTCATAAGAAAAACAAGTGGGAATTTAATCAACCGACCTACTTTTTCTTGCTTAGTTTAAATTGGAAAAAAAACAGAAAAAGATCGTCCGAAACGAGAGAAAAAAAAGGTCAAGGACACAAAGACATACTGACAAGGACTCAAGGACACAAGGACACAAGGACCAAGAACTCAAGGAACTGCGGTCTCCGTTTTACGTTCTACCGTCTACGGTCTAACAATTTGGTTTCAAACATTCCATCTTCCCCATCTGACCTCCTCTTCTTCTTCTTTCTTCCTTTCCTCGTAATGTCAAGATATTCTTTGGAAGATATACATAATTATCATCATTCTACTTCCTCGCCTATATCTCCACAAGCAACGCCACCAAGAGGATATCATTCACCATCGCCACTATCACCACTCTCACCCTCATCGCCATCCCCAGACCCATCATTGTCATCACAACCTTACAATCGTTTCAATTTAAACCGCAAACACAAATACAATTGGTTTACAAAATCAATCAACATATAACCATCAGGTTGGAATTGCAGATTCCTCGTTTTTAGACTCAAATTCAATTTCACATTCACATTCACATTCACATTCACATTCACAACAGAGCTATGGGGAAGTGGAACCTGTGAGTCCAATAATAGATACACCACCAATTCCTCCACCACATCGATCATCACAATCTAGTCAGGAATCCAGAATACGAAATCAAAATAATAACATCATCCCCGCATATTCAAACGTTTCAACCGGCAGGTGGTTCAAACGGCGTTGCTATGAGTGCTGGAAATTCAAATGCCAGAGAGCATGGTGTGGAAGCCATGGATGATAGTCCAGGTTATGATCCAACACAACCTTCATACCAAGAGTCCCCATTCCAACGCCCGTTTCCCCGACAGGATGCATCAACATCATCTCTCGCTCCTTTAAATGCAGCGGCGTTCCCTACCGGAATGTCTACTCCTTCTTCACGTTCAACCATATCTGGTCGAAATCTCTCTACAGATCCTTATTCCGATTCTCCTTACCCATACAATCGTTATTCCAGAGCAATTGATCCAGAACTCGTTGAATTTGATCCTAATACCATTGCAGACGACGGGGACGACGGCTTAGGATATAGAGGCGCTCATAGATCTTCGGTGTTAAGCTTGAATAAAATGTCGGATAGTGGATCACGGACACCTCCAGGTGGTAAAGGTGCAGCAGCTGGTGGTGTGATGGGAACAATTGGTGGCCTGGTGGGAAAGAAGAATGGGGAAAACGTACAATACAATAACGTTACGAACGCGCAGAATGGGTATAATGGACCGGACAGTTACGATCTGAGTGTGGAAAAGAATGAATGGTTAAGAAAACCCCCCTGGTGGTAATAAAAAGATGAGATTGTGGATTGCGTTACTGGTTGGATTTCTGATCGTAGGGGCAATCATTGGAGGAGCTGTCGGTGGTACGTTGGCTGGCAATGCGAGACCAGGTCCAGGATCGTCTCAGGATTCTTCCAAAGGACAATCAGCATCATCGGATTCTTCTCAGAATGGTGACCTTAACAAGGATTCGGCGGAGATTAAAAAGTTGTTGAACAACCCAGACTTGCACAAAGTCTTCCCTGGCATCGATTATACACCAATGTATACACAATACCCTGATTGCTTACACTACCCAGCGAGTCAAAATAACGTTACCAGGGGATTTGGCTGTTCTTTCGCAGCTTAGCAACACCATTCGTCTGTATGGTACCGATTGTAACCAAACGCAAATGGTTCTGCATGCCATTGATCGATTGGGCTTGAATGGGACCGTCAAAGTTTGGTTGGGTGTTTGGCAAGATTCAAACTCCACTACGAATACCCGACAGCTGGAACAACTTTACAACATTTTCGATGAACATGGTTCGGAATCCTTCGTCGGCGTTATTGTCGGCAATGAGGTCTTGTATAGAAAAGATATGACGGCTACAGAACTGGTATCTGTCATTCAAGATGTCAAACACAACATGACCTCTCGTGGTATCGACCTTCCCATTGCTTCTTCAGATTTAGGAGATAATTGGACCTCGGAACTCGCCAATGCCGTTGACTACGTGATGGCTAATATTCATCCCTTCTTTGCAGGTGTTACTGCGGATGTAGCCGCTTCTTGGACATGGGATTTTTGGCAAAATCATGATGTGGCTTTCAAAACCAACGCATCTCAAAACATCATTTCGGAGACTGGATGGCCATCAACCGGTGGTACTGATTGTGGTGCGGCTACTAGTTGTGCGGAAGGTAGTGTGGCAGGAATTGATGAAATGAATACTTTCATGGAGAATTGGGTCTGCGATGCAATTACGAATGGAACAAATTATTTCTGGTTTGAGGCTTTCGATGAACCATGGAAGATTCGATACAATTCCGGAGATGAAAATTGGGAGGATCATTGGGGTATCATGGATGTTAATCGAGTTTTGAAGGGATGGTGTGAAGATTCCCGATTGTGGTGGAAAGACTGTTTCGTGATGAATGGTTGTGTAGATGAGGAGTTGAGGGTTTGTGATTTGTGGGTAATTGTTGATGGGTGATGGATGGGATGTGATTGGAGAAAGCATATGATGGGTTCATCAAAGGAGATACCAAGGAATGAACCAAATCATCATATGATGAAGATCTTTGGTGGAGTAATCTTTTCAATTTTTGAAATGGTGGAATTTTCTATCGGCGTTTTTTGGGAGAGGATCTTTTCAGATGAGATGCGATGAGATGAGATCAGATGAAATGGGATTTCTTGAAATCAGATCAACTCTTATGGATTGCAATACAATGGAATTGGTATGGGCATGGTTTGTTATGCTATGTATATAATGAGTTATTACTTATATGATGGTTTGGTTGGGTTGGGTTTCATTGGGATGGCATTCATGGTTTGCATGATGTGATGGGAGAGGAGAGTAGATGTAGGAGGGGGAAATGATACACGAGTATGAGGAAGGGAAATAGAGAGAAGATGACGTATGAAAAATATAATAAGATACGTTGATTTTATCTCGTTTATTTTATTTCGTTTGAAACTTTTGACTTTGAATGAATGAATGAATCAATCAATCAATAAGTAAGTAAATAAATAAATAAGTAAATAAGTAAATAAGTAAATAAGTAAATAAGTAAATAAGTAAATAAATAAATAAATAAATAAATAAATAAAATAAATAAATAAATAAATAAATAAATAAATAAATAAATAAATAAATAAATAAATAAATAAATAAATAAATAATAAATAAATAAATAAATAAATAAATAAATAAATAAATAAGTAAGTAAATAAGTAAATAAATAAATAAATAAATCAACCAATCAACCTTCCTATAATTAATCATAAGCAAATACTTATACTCGAGTACAACAATTATTAATTTATTCACTTATCAACCCACCACCACCTGGGAAACCTAATCATTAACCTCCAGGGCTACCTACCTACCTACCTACCTACCTACCTAGGTAATCATTAAGCTAACCTAACGATTGATATTAAAAAAACGTACATACAAACAAACAAACATACACACAAACAAACAAACTCTACTTCTTAGTACTCAAGTATTTAAGTACTAATTCACCTCCTCTCCCCTCTCATCCCCTCTCATCCTCTCTCATCCCCTCTCATCCCCTCTCATCCCCTCTCATCCCCTCTCATCCCCTCTCATCCCCTCTCATCCCCTCTCATCCCCTCTCATCCCCTCTCATCCCCTCTCATCCTCTTTCATCCCCTCCCCTTCGTCCCTCCCCCTCCCCCCTCCCCCCTTCTTCCCCAATATACCATCCTATTTCCCTCCTTCATCCCTCCATCCTCCCATCCCCATCCCCATCCCCATCCCCATCCCCATCCCCATCCCCCTCACCCCTAAACCACCCCCCCAAAAACCCCCTACAAACCCCCCCATCCCCCCAAATCCTCAAATCCTCAATTCAATCCCTACACGGCCTCTAAATCAGAAATCAGAAATCAAAAATCAGAAATCAAAAGTCAGAAATCAGAAGTCAAAAGTCAAAAATTAAAGATGAGATAAACCTTCAACCTTCAACCTTTAACCTTCAACCTTCAAACTTCAAACTTCAAACTTTAAACTTAAAGGTCATAGGTTGATAAAAGTCAAAGGGGGTTGGTTGGTTGGTTGTTTGGTTATATATCACTATATCACTATATCACTATATCACTATATCACTATATCACTATATCACTACATCATCATTAATATCCTATGTTCTGTTTCTTCATATTCAAATTCGTCATCAAGAAAAAGGAGTTACGTTAGGTAGAAAAATGCTATAAAAAAATACCATTGAATCATTCATCATAAAGTCATCATCAATCAAGTTCCTTTCTTCTTTCCTTTCCTCCTTTCGTTCATCAACCTTTCTTTCATCCCCTCCCCTTTAATATCTCCTCCTTTCCTCTCCCATTTCCTCTCCTCCTCTCTTCCTCTCCTATCCTCTCTTCCTCCTCCTCTCTTCCTATCCTATCCTCTCATCCTCATCCTCTCTTCATACCTCCCATTTCTCCACAATACAAAACAAATATCCCATCCACAAAATTATCTTTCCCTCAGAAAAAGGGCCAGAAACGAGTAACCAATCACAAAGTATCCAGGAAAATCAATAACTACCTACTCCCAACACACCACATTCCCTCCTTAACAAATCCCAATCCTTCCAACCTATTAGACCCCAAACTCATACAAACATATCAAGTAAACAAACAGAAGACTTCACAAATTCTTTCTTCTTTTCCCTCTTTCCTCGTAAGAGTATCAACCACTAGGTCTTACTTCTTTCACTTTCCTCTTCATTTCATCTATATCATTGATAATAACGAAATATGGGGCAAATCAAAGCCAAGCATCTCCCTCACTATTGGCTCTATTCTGTGCAAAACTCAACTTCATATCGATCTTGGGAGGAGCATTATCCACCACCCCACCAGTCACTTTCTTTGGACTAGTTTTTTCGCACTGGACTTTTATTCTCAGCACTAGGACCGCATCTCACATCTCTCGTCTCCCAACCATCTTCAATGGCCGCTGCAACCCAACATCTTAAGCCTGCATGAACACCACCATAAAATTTCTCCTTGCACAAACGCAAAGTGGAGCCCATGCATTTTTCCCACCCGGATATTCTCAATTCTTCTCGGATTTGGTTCCGTTCTCTCAGGGTAGGTAAAGACGCAATGCAACCGTTAACAATATCAAGGTGCGAAGCGAGATAATTAGTCGCATCCCATTCCACACCTCCGACATATGGCGCAGCTGGGACGGGAGGGAGTTCTTGTGGAAAGTATTTGATCATATATGGAAGGTCAGGAGGAAGATCATCGAGCTGTTCTGGCGCGTGGCGTGAATTCGGACGAGGGATAACATTCAGATTGTGAAGGAAGATCCAGAAAACTTCCTTGGTAACATTCGTTACTTCTTTGCACCAAACCCGATAAGGACGTTGACGACGCATGTCGAGGACGAAATCAACAGGGCGTTGTGATTCACTTGGTTCAGGGTCGCGTAAATATGATAGGAGGAATCGAGCTCGAGTTGCGCGCTCGCTCAGAGTCGCCGATTTGAGGTAAGTGAATAGAAGCGAAGTTACAATATTCCGGGTCGTGAATTCAGCGGGCCCCTTCTTTTCTTCGTCAAAAAGCATGTGGAGCAGTGCTGGAAAGAGTGACTTTTGAATGACGTTGAGATGTTGAAGTGCTAAAGCTGTGGTGGAAAGTGCCTTCAGACAGAGCAGAACTTCATGAAGTAAAGCATCCTCATGTTCCTCTCTGCTGGACTGTTAGCCATGTTATCAAGATTTGAGCGGGCGCCACTGACCTCCATTCCACCTCCATAGTCCGATGCAGCAACCCCACTATCTCTTCCATTCCACCTTGACGAACAAAATTATCCGTCCAGGCCACCGTTTCGTTTCGTAACAAAAGCCTGAGCTTGTGCAATCTTCCAACCTCGACTAATTCTGGCTTCTGGACCTTTCGCAAATATGCCACAAAATCATCCGGGGTCTGTCCCTTGGCTTTGGCAATCAAATTTTGTGCCACTTGTGCGCCAGTCGAGGTCAGTGATTTACTTCCACCATTCAAGGATTCTATAGACTTTCGATTGCCCACGACCCCTTCCGATTTCTTATCCTTATCACCTGGACGTTCCTTGCTGGTCGATCTGGAGAGAGTGAACGTTCGACTTCTCGGTCTCTTCTTCTTCTTCACCTCGGGCACTTCCTCCGTCTTTGCATTTTCGCCACTGGTTTCACTGCCATGACTGGATCGTCTGATGGATTTCGCAGCCTCGGTCTCGGCCCAATCTTGCTTGATGAAATCCTTCTTCATCGACTTGGCAAGATTTCTCATCTTCCCTCGTTGATGCTCGGGGATATTTCGCCTATCCAACATCGCTTCGAATTCGGCATCGACATCTCTATCGTTAAGGGGTCTATCGGGCCGAAAGTCGCCGAGGTCGGTGTTTGTGCCGGTGTGTAGCCCCCGCTCTCTCCTCTTGCCTTTGCGGTAAAGTTGGAAACGGCCGCCATGACTCGCGAACCTCGAGTGCTATTCGTCGTTTTGATGGATGCCGCTGATGTTTCGGTGCTCGATCGTTGAAAGCTCGGTCTTGGCCGTAGGTCCATCGAAGTTCGAATATCGCAACTCTTCTTCTTTTCCGTGGAAACTTGTCTTGGAATGTCAACGCTACATCTGTTTTTGTTGTCCCCGCTAAACTTGCTATGAATGTCTTGGATGCTAAAACTGCTGGGTAAGTATGTGGAATGCGGCCGGGGTGATCCACCCTCTCGACCGGCAGGATTTGGTTGTGTCCTGGGCCCATGATCACCGTTGCGTTGTTTACTGGGTGAATGGTTCTCGGGTGTATAGATGTCGATTTGATCCTCGAGAAACTTCCCCCCCAAAGGTTGTTTGGTGAACATTTCACTCGAAAATTGTGAGTATATTGGTGGGCGCGGTGAATGGTGTTTGGCGGATTCCGGGACAGGCGAAGAGAGCTCCGGTGTGCGATTCTCCTTATCTTTGGAATTTTGTTGTGCCAGCTCTACATCTAACTTGAGATTCTTGGAGGATCTCGGACGAGTCAGGAGACCCACGAGACTCGTTGAGGATTTGGTCTTTTTAGGTTTGGTAGGAGACTTTTCTCGAATTGACGTTCCTTTGTTATACTCCTTCGCCGGAGTTGCCAATGACTTGAGCGACAATGCACTCAAGGTTTTCTTGTGCAATCCTTTACCCCCGAAGCCCGTCTTTGGTCGAATTCCTTCTTGAGAGGTAGTGTAAGGCGCCAGGATGGAAGACGTTTGTTGGTTGCGTTGAATATCTGCGAGAGCGCGATGATGGTGGGTGTAATCCGTCGGAGATGGTATATCTTCAAAAGCTGGAGAAGCTACAAAAACGTCATTTGGTGAAGTTGTAGGTGACAGAGATGTTCCTTCCGAAGGTGAGCGCTTGTGAATGAAAGCCTTTAATACCGATGCTGTCTTGGGGCGCTTGGAATGAATTGATTCTGGGTAAGGAAAACTGGTAGCCATGATGAAAGGTAGGACGGTAGGAAGGTAGGTAGGAAGGTAGGTAGGTAGGTAGGTAGGAAGGTAGGTAGATAGGTAGGCAGTTAGAGAATTGATTGTTTTTAAAATGCTACATGCGAAAAGAGAAAACAAGACTTTTTGGCGTATGCGTATGTGTGTATGCGTATGTGTGTATGTGTATGCGTGTATGTGTATGCGTGTATGGATGAATGTGTATGTATTGTATGTATTGTATGTGTGTGTATTGAATGTGAATGATGTTATGATTGTTATGATGTTTATGATGTTATGATGTTATGATGGTTATGATGTTGCAAATAAATGCTAACTCATGGTAGGTAATGGGAATGGGAATGGGAGTGGGAATGGGAATGGGGGTAGGTAGAAGGGAGAGGAGGGAGGAGGTAGGAGGTAGTAATTGGTATGGCGATGGCAATGGTAAGGGTAATTGCAATCGCAATCGCAATCGCAATGACAATGACAATGGCAATGGAAATGGAAATGGCAATACAACAAGAAGTACCTAGGTAAGAGTAGATGCGGTAGATACGGCAGTAAGGTAGTAAGGGAGTAAGGTAGTAAGGTCAAGTGCAGTATGGATGTAAGTAGATGTCAGTAGGTGTCAGTAGATGTAATTAAGATGTAAGATGTAAGATGTAAGATAAGGTAAAGGTAAAATGTAAAGGCAGAGGTAATAATGTAAGGTACGGATCAATTGGACATGAAATTCCGCTTTTAATGAACGAACGAATGAATGAATGAGTTCTTGTTCTTATGATCAAAAAGGTCAATCAATCAAGTAAGTCTGGTGCAGTGAGTGGTGCAGTGGGTGGTGCAGTGGGTGGTGCAGTAGTGCAGTGGTGCTTGTATTGATGGGTACCTAAGTCAACCAAACCAAACCAAATCAAATCAAATCAAATCAAATCAATTAAATCAATCAAATCAAACAATCAAGCAAGCAAACAAATAATTCAAATCAATCCAAACCAAATCAAACTAATAATCCAATCCAGTCCAATCCAATCCAATCCAAATCCAATCCAATCCAATCCAATCCAATCCAAACTAGACAGACCCAGCAAAAATAAAAAAAAACTCACCCAAGGTTCATGGGTTCCCGCATCTACTACTTGTATGTACTAAGCAAAATGATTTGTTTAGATCTGTTTTGGGCAATGAGTTGCTATGGGCAACCATGAAAACGAAAAGTCGCGAATTCATGTGCTTGAGGGAAATCATAGAAAATAATGATTGTACCTTGTATTATTCTTTATTTCTCTCATTCTTCTTTATTTCTCTCATTCTTCTTTATTGAACTATTTATTGTTATTTATTGTTATTTATTGTTATTTATTGTTATTTATTGTTATTTATTATTTATTATTATTATTTATTATAATTTATTATAATTTATTATTATCTATTATTATCTATTATTATCTATTATTATTTATTAATCTTTATTATTCTTTATAAGCACTTCTTTTACTATTTATTATATCTATAGTATTTATTTCATATATAATCATTTTGTTTAATCATATCGTTATTAAATATATCTAATTCTATCTTCTTAATTATAATTCCAAGGTTATCTGATTTATTCCAATGATTCCTCCATCTACATACCCATCCTTTCTACCCATTCAATTCATGTACTCCATCCATCCATCCATCCATCCCATCTATTTCTCCTCCTCCTCAGTAATCACTATGCTTGATTTATTCCTCTATCCTTGATTCGAAACATTTCCAACTTTCCCTCTTCCACTCACTTACCAAGGATTGCTAATGGATTGGTTATTCAATCGGATGAAGGATATTCAATTGATTTGATGGGTCTCTCGTCTCGGGCTTCAACCTCATTCAATGGTCGCTTCTATTATTTATTGATTGACTGGATTGATTGCATTGACTGGATGGACTGGATGGACTTGGTGTGATGGACTTGATTGATTGATCTAAGAGTACCAAGAATTCAGACCTGGCATTAGGTACCTATCTAACTTGTAGATACTGCATCGTCTAACCAAATGATGCATCGTCTAACCAAATGATGATTAGATACCTCCTACCTACAGGTAGGCACTAGGTAGGTAGGTATATTCTCCATTTTTCTCCCCCCCCCCTCTCTCCCACCCTCTCTCATCTAGAACTTCATAAACAAAACATCTCAATGGCTTCCCCCTCAAAATTATTCTTCTATTCATTCTACTTTCATCCATCTTCCTACCAACTATATAATCCCCTTTGTCGATCAAATCCCCCTCTCAATTGACTCTCGGGCTTGATGAGCTTCCCTTGGAGAACCGTAAATTTTATGATCCCTTCACAATCTTCGGGTTTCACTCGTGCAAGCCACATGCATTGGGCCGCACCTTTATCCTCATGCTCGCCCGGAATCGCTTTCGATGGTGCGAGATCCCCATCGGCTTTGGCTCTCTCGGCGCGATCCAATCCAAATGCGTCGGATCGTCGGTAGATCATGACGTTGGCACTATACTTGTGCCCTCCGACGTGAGATATAAAGTAGATGCCAACTCCGCCGGGTCGTTCATCATCCAGATCTCGGAAGAGTCCAAGGGGCCGCAAGTGCCTCTCGAATTCCTTCCTCAGCAATGGCGCACTTTGTCCGCATCTGGCATCGCGCGTCTTCTGCGAACAGAGGAGGATGAGCGCTCGGTGTGGCGATGGTCGAGAGGTGAGTGGTGCGACGGATGGGAGAGGTGCCGGTAGGGACGGGGGTATCGAAATAGCTTCCAGAGGGCTCATGTTGGTCGGAGCTTTGTCGATGAACTCTGTGATGAGCGTGGGTACGGATTGTGGCGTAACGTTCTCAATGACGATAAATGCCGGTAAGAGGATGACCGTCGTAGGCTGCGAGTAATCGGCGGAATGCGACGGAGTGGGTATGTTGGAGGCCGAGAGCATGAGCTTCTGTGGTGGAGGATGAGCATTTCCCAAAGCGCGCGCGAGCATGTGAGGTTGGAGAGAGAAGGATAACTCACCCCATTGCTTGGTTTGACCGAACCGTGATCAATTGCTTGCATCACACTCCCCTTCTCATCCGCCACATCCCTCACCCAATCCGACTTCCCCGTCGCGACCAAAATATGTGTGCTCCAGCCCTTGACATGCCCGTATAACTTATCATCTTCATCGATCTTGAACCCCTTGGGATATTTGACATGACAGGACGCACAATCATGATCACAATCGTCGCCATCCACCGCCGGATCAACTTTGGGGAAGATCTTCTCAATCGGAGTATTTTCCGCCGGGGTTCCCGGGCTTGGAGTTGATTGGCCCGAGATGGTCTGCTTGGCAGAATCCAAGAACGATTTCAAGGTCGAAGCCATATTTTTCTTCTTGCGAGGAGGAGTCGAGGCAACGGGGATGGGAGTTCTGGTGGCATCACTGCCAGTTTTATCATCATTTCTATTGCCCGGCATTTTGTGGGGTTCAATACTAGCTAGGTTGGTAGGTAGGTACTAGGGACTAGATCCTAGGTGCTAAAAGCACTAGGGACTAGGTAGGTCGATGCTAATATGCTCTTGAGGTGTGTAAAAGTATCCCACGTCGATATTGAACGATGATTGGGTGCCAGCAAGGTAAATCGTCATCATCCGGTGTATACGCGGAATTCGGGACCGAATAGAGTAGTTCCAGGTTACCAGTAGGATGTACTACAGTAGGTAGGTGATGAATGTACTGTGTACGTTCAGTGCAGCTGCGTTGAATTCTTTATCAGATCCGCTTTTAGGTTTTTATCAGATGGCTTGTGATTTGCGATTTGCGATTTGCGATTTGTGATTTGTGATTTGTGATTAATGATTATTGATTATTGATTATTGATTATTGATCATTAGATTCATGGAGCGAGCTCCGGTCGGTGGGAATGCCGATATACTGTACGTAGCTCCACGGATAAGTACGAATGTAATGATAATGGTATAGACGGTATGGTATGGTATGGTATGGTGTGAATAATAGATACTAGATACTAGGTATTTGAGCTGATATGAATTTGAAGTTGAGCAAGATGAAAAGGAGTGAAGAGCTTTCAAATAAGTCTGTTTGTCTGACATGCTTATTATATATATATATATATATCTCTCTCTCTCTCTCTCTCTACCTATCTGTCTATACTCCGTAGCTACCTACGACCGACGTATTCTGCAGCTGATCATTAATTCACCGTCGGCATTTTCCTTATGTCCGTCATTGTTGTGATTACCTACTCGAGTAGTAGTATTATTATTATCTTGGCTGTCATCTGGCATTGAATTACCTGGTACTTACCTATTAGTAGCTACCTGGGTATACAATACCAGCCTACCTAACACCTCCAGCTACGACCACCGTCCTACGCATTCTGATACTCATTGTTCGTTCATCATCGGCATTTTCCTTATATCCGTCCGTCTTGTATATCTTTTCTACCGTTGACCTACCTACCTTATACCTGGTAGATACTAGATACTAGATACTAGATACTAACAAGTAATTAGGTACCCGTGGACCTAGGTAGTTCTTTCATATAGCTGATTCAAGCATTCAAGCATTCAAGTATCCAACAGTCCCATCCAAATGATTGATCAAGCCTCAAACACAAAATCCTTTCGGTCCCGAATGCCTTCATTATCTCCTCTTCAATCAAGAACACATCTCGTATCCATCCATATCCATAATTCGTAATACTGTACCCACTTCATCATACTCCGTATACAGTCCTGTACAGACTACTCCGTAATTACAGTACCGACCTAGTACCTACCTGACGAGATAGTAGATACCACCTACAGCAAGTAGTTAAGATTTACAAATCACACATCACCCATCACATCATCTAATCATGTCACCCAAATTTATATTCCTTGCAGGAGCACCGACGTCAGATTCACTCAATTGGGACGAATCAAATCTTCTCAATGACTTTACAGAGCCCTTCACCCAATTCCTGCATCTCGCTCAAGATTCCCCATGTCCGAACTCCGCCCGGAATAACATCACACGGAGTCGATTAGATTCCCCCACAGCTCCGCCCAATCCTGACTGGCGCCAACTTCCCCTCGAACGTCAGCATCTGACCACGGGTATTTCTCAAGATCACGCCTTGCAACCCATCTATCGTGGTCATGGTCTCGATTTCTTCTCGACTACTACTTTGATCTCGCCATCACAATCACAATCGCAATCGCCATCACTTGATGACGATCCGAACCTCTCCCCCAGCCACGAGAGGGAATTCGACGAAACCCTCTCCCATTTCTACGAACATTCCTACGCCATCCACGCCGACATCCCCTCTTCTCAAATAGCCGCCCACGCCTCTTTCACTTCCACCACCCGCTCCGACGGCGATGCGTCGTTGTGCACCTCGCACTCAACCTCGCTCGATGAATCTCAATCAGTATTTCCCCCATCGGGGGCACGCGTGGAAGATGTTCACATCCCCGCGGCGGGCCATCTGACGCATCTCAGAGATCTGCCCCAGGCGCAATATCTGTCGTCGATCGTGCCGCAGACCATGACGGTCAATCTCATCGTGGGCCTCATCTCCATCTCGGAACCGAGGGCGGTGGAGACGAGGCGAGGGGGCGACGTATCGCTCGTGGAGATGTTGGTTGGGGATGAAACGAAAAGCGGCTTCTCGATTAACTTCTGGCTGTCGGGGAAGGGGAAGGAGGAGGTTAGGCGATCGTTGGACAGTCTGCGGGTGCAGGATGTGGTGTTGGTGAAGAATGTGGCGTTGGGCAGTTTTCAGAACAGGGTGCATGGTCAGAGTTTGAGGAAGGATATGACAAAGGTTTGGCTGTTGTATAGGGAGAAGATTGATCGGAGGGATGTGGGCGGCTGTTATGGGAAGGGGGATGTGGGGGGGAAGGAAGCTGCAGATGGGCAGTTGGCGAAGGTTAGGAGGGTGCGGAGCTGGGTGGAGGGGTTTGTGGGGGTGGTGAAGCCGCTGAGGAGGGGGGTGAAGAGGGCGCGGGAAGAGTTACCACCTGATACTCAATGAAGGAACTTTTTCATGAATGAATCGTTTTGTGAAAGACATCTCCCAAGGGAGTTATCTTGCCAAAGAGTCACCTCAAGGGAATCATCTCACGAAACTGTCATCTCCTCTCGTCAAAGAAAGACTCATCTCGCAAAACTGCCGCAGCACAATCAAATCCCCCAATTACCTTCCGTAGCAACACATGCCCGGCCTCGGTCCCTCCACTTCTTCCCGCCAATGTCAATCCGCCCACATCCACATGATGGACATCTCATCAATCTTCTACAAGTCAACCCCGCCATACCCAACCCTCATTCTTGGCCTGACCCTCTCTCCTTCCCTCCCAAAACAACCACCCAATCGAATGCCACAGCATCGCGCAAGCAAAGTAAAGTCTCGTCCCCTTTCTCTCGCAAAAGAATTCCCCCTCTCTTCCATCCATCCATCCATCCATCCATCCATCAATCCATCAATCCACCTCCTCGCTTCTCCACGCCACTGCTCGAGAGTGCAAAGTAGGAGAGGAAGAGGAGAGGAAGAGGAGAAAGAGAAAAAGGCACAAACCCATCACATCAAAACCCACCCTTCCACCCACCCACGAATCCTCGCGCGTACCTCGCAGAATCGTGGTCATCGCATCACTGTAGCTAGCTAGCTAGCTAGAAAGAAAGAAAGAAAGAAAGAACGAACGAAAGAAGCCCGACTCGATGCGCGTTAAACTTCGTACCATCTCGCGCACTTTTCTCCGACCGCATCTTACTAACTGGTGGGCTATGTGGAATGGATATCCATCATAGCAACGAAACTTTGGACTCGGGAATCGAAATGGTAAAGCACGCAGCACGCAGCACGCAGCACACGCCAAGCACAAACCGAGAAACGACAGCGAGAAACGAGGAACGACAAACAACCAACCAACCAACCAACCTCCAGGGCGACCCTCAGAAACTCAAAACCCCAAAATCATGAAACGCTTTGGCATGCTGAGATATGAATGTAATATGATATAATGTAATGTTATATGATATAATATGATATAATGTAATGTAATGTAATATGATGTAATATAATATAATATAATGATAAAATATACTATACTGTACATCCAAACCTTATCCTTCAGGGCCCGGGGTGCACGCTAGAGTTTATGCGAGGCTTGGCTGGCTGGGGCTTGGGGGGTGCTGGTCGGAGGGCTGGGGAGGGATGGGTAGTCAGTCGGTTTTGTTCGGATGGTATGTGTGATGGAGGGAGAGGGCGGAAGCGAGGGCGGAAGCGAGGGTTTGAGAATTTTGGGGGGGGATGTTGGGTTGGGTTGGGGAGCTTGTTTGGGGGAGAGGGGGGTGGATATCGGGTGGGAAGTGGGATGGGGTGGGGTGGGATGGGATGGAATCGGAGATGGAGAGGGGGGTAGAGGGGCTATGTGTATATAGCTTTGGAGGTGGGAGTATTGCTTGCTTATTGTTGTTGCTTTCGTTTGTGTTATTGGGGGTGATGATGGGGTTGTCGGGTTGTAGGGCTGGAGGGTTTTGCAGTTTTTTGGTGGATTGGGGATTGGTGGGATGGGGGGTTAGGTTAGGGGTAAGAGTCGGAGAGGTGGAGAGGGTGGATGTGAAGACTTGGAGCTGGGGAGCTTGGGTTCGGAGGATTCGGGGATTGGGATCTTGTTTGGGGCTTGGGCCTTGGGCTTGAAGGTGGGTGACGTTTGGGGATGGTGGTGGTGTTTGCGGAGTTGTGTTGTATCTCTTTGGATTTGGGTTGAGGGGTGGAGGTTGGAGTTTCTGTGGGTGATGGGAAGGAGAAATGCAAGAGGATCTAAGCCATGGTACTGGCGGGACATTTTCATCTCATCTCATGCAAGGTCAAGGTCAATGATCAAAGTTCGGCGAGGGCACCGACAACCTGGAATCATCAAATCACAAGCACCAGTCCAAAAGCACAAATGTCAGAAGTTCTGAAATCCGATTATGTACGTAATAAAATATGTATATACATTCCAAAAAGTATGTACGCCAAGTCCGACTCCTTCGAGTGTCGCTCCGCAGAAGAGAAAATATTTACAAGAAACCAAAGAGCCCGCACGTGTACGAGCGGGCGTCGATGCAAACGGGGAATTGGGTGGGAGACGGGGGATCTACCATTTACATGTAGCTGGCGTCGTAGTAGAACTCGCGGGTGTAGTCGGCACCCAAGACGGTGGTGATGTCGATGGCGGAGGAGAGCTTGGTGCTGAAGCTGGCGCGGGTGCCTGAGGCTCCTGGTCCGTAGTTGTTGTACCTATGGATTTATTAGTCTCATCATTCAAAGATTGGATGGGGGAGGGAAACTCACTCTCCGAAGGTCACGTGGTCGGTGTTTGCGGTAGAGGTGGACCATTGTTCCCATCCGGCAGCCTTGATGTTGTCACCCAAGTAGCTGTTTTGGAAGACAGCTCTGGCGTAGTCTCTCCATGGTCTTCCGAGGGTGTTTTGGCCAGCAGGGATGCTGCTGTTGAGTCGGTCAATGTTGGAGTTGTTGATCACGTACCAGGAGTCGACAGAGTCGCTGGCACGACCAGAGGCGGTGATGGCTCCGTTGGAAATGGTTCGGATGTCGTTCTTCTCGAACCAAGCGAGGGCCTTCTCACCGAAGATGAAGTCAATGGCACCAACGATGAGGCACTTGGCGTAGAGTTGGTAACCAGCCTCGGCAAGGACGGTGTCTTGGAAACCCCAGAATTGAGTGGCGTAGAATCCGACGTTGGTAGCGTATGAAGAGAGGGCGAGGTTTTGACCATCCTTGTTGATGTGGCCGAAAGTGTTCTTTGATGATAAGGTTGTAAATCTTAGTGTTGGTGTTGTGGGCACGGAAAGTGGCGGTCAAATCGTCAGAGGTGGTGTTGATGAGGGCAAGGTTGTAAGTGAGGATTGCCTCGTTGTTCTCGTAGGTACTGGCATCGGTGGTGTAACCTTGGATGGTGAGGTTACCTGCGAGAGATGGGAGGTAAACTTGCTCGAAGTAGTTACCAGGGGCAACGAAGAGGTATTGAGCATCGGTGGTAGTTGTGGACAGAGCGTCAATACCAGCCTGGAAGGTCTTGTGGGATCCGGCGGTGGCACCGGATTGATCAACTACAACTGCACCAGCTGGGGCAGAAGTGCGAGCATTGGAAACTGCACGAACTGGCGAGACAGGACTGGCAGCGGCGCTTCCAATGATGGAAGCGACCAGAGAGAGGATCGCAAAGGAACGCATGATTGTGAAGTTCTTCGGGTTTGAAGTGGCTTGAAAATGCTTGCCAAGACAGTGGTTTGCGAATGAGATGAGGATATGATATCGTGAAGGAAAGAATGCTTTTTATATATATTCTAGAAATGAGGAATCGCGATGTATGCCAAGAATCCATGACCCCGGAAAACCACCCATGCATGCAGGTACTTTGCAAACCACAAGCTTATTGGTGCATGAAAGTCTAATACCCCCCATCACGGACAATTCTCCACCGTGTCCATCAGTAGCGCAGCGGGCAACGTTGAGGCGCAAATAAAAATAAATTGTTTAAAATTAGAGAGCATGCCATGACCAACCTGAACCGATAGGACTCCGAAATTGGGAGCCCAGTTACCTAGGAGCTTGGCGGAGATGACCATGTACTTCTGCATTTCGTACATTTGAAGTATTGCATGATACTCCAGGGCTGTAGAAAGATTGAAATGCATTCGTCTTCGGGAAACCTCCGATATTATACCGGTCCACCGCTCACGAATGAGAGTTGGTTTGGGGCATAGCCGCATAGGAGAACTTCACCAGCATACCGGTACTTACAGTTTTACATACTACTACTCTATGCTCGCCGTCGCTTTAGGTACGACGCAAATCTATGCGCGTGGAAAATAGAGATAATAGATTAAAGGGTCATATAACGTCCCTCTTCAATATCCGAAAGGGTGGATATGTTCATTAGTCCATCACGAGATGAGAGACGTTTGACGTAAATGTATAGAGAGAGTACAGAATATCCCACTCCCATGCCGAGACATTTCACATTACATACTCTGTACAGCTACTACGGTACGATACTCGTCGTCGCCGTAAAATCGAAACACAAGTTGCAAACCGATATTCAGGAGCGAACATAAAGTCCGACAGATTTTGCGGAAGCGGGGGCATCGTAAAATAGCCGATACCCGGATAGGTGGACATGGAAATATTACAGTGGCACTCTATTTTCCGTAATGTGAAACTGTGGACTGAAGAAACTTCAACGAGGCAACAGATTTGCAATGCGCACTGGAAAAAATCGAATTGTTTTGGAAATTCGGTAAGTAGCTTTTTTTTGCCATTTATGGTTGATTCTAGCTAGGAATCTTTACTTGGTAACTTCTAACCTTAATACCGCTTTTGAAGTCTTAATACCAAATATAGTTCGTTCGATTTCCCTATAGAATTTTAATAGAGTTTTTGGGCTGTATGGAATAGCTCAGCTCTCAATGATGACCACCAGGGCCAACACGAGAGGCGCAGCTAGTCCAAATTCATTCCATAAGGAAAAAAGCATGCGGCTGAAGCGGTCGGCTGCTTTCGAACTCACTCGGTAAATAGGGGGGTGCGGTGGGTTAACGAAAGAGAGAAGTGGTATCATAATCAAACATGCTGTATTGACCCGTGGATACGGTATCATTTGTTATCGGATTATTTGGTAATTCGATCAAATGTTCTTCGAGACACTGTTAAGCATTTAGATCCAATCTGATGAGAAAGTGGTGAAAGGATTGGTGGAAATCTGACAGTAGAAGGGCTAGAAGCAAACGTCTCTCGGATCCTGCCGGGTCCCCGGACAAAGAATATTGCTACTACTGTACTAGCAACAAATGCGAAATGCCAAGGTTGTTCTTCTTCTACCACCGACAACAACATCACGACATTACTTCAATCCTCTCACAATCTATTTCTAAGACAACACTATTGAAGAACATAATATATCTATATAGATGTATCCGATATCCTTCACATCGAGCTGATCTGAACGTTTCCCTTACACAATCTTACCATTTACACTTTCATCATGATAGAAGAGCGAGCAGCTAGTATACGTAGCTAGTGCTTGTATCGGTGTAAAATCGAATCATTTCGAAAATTGAGTTAAATCTTCAGTCTGCAGACATCTTTACTTCAAACAACCAACTTGAACTTTATGATCAAGGAGCATTTGTCCTTCTTGTTTTCTATATGTGCATTTTAAATTGCCATTGACTGCTTCTGCTTGGCGTTGCGGGGTTCAGCCCAGAACCTATCGCATAGTATGTTATGAAGCCACGACACGACTGTTCTCATACTGGGGGTAATATGTTGAAGGGCTTCTATTTGATGCTGCTGCGTGAAAGGCCAATACAGGTATGTTCATGGATAGCCCTAATATGATTTATTCTACCCTCCAATCGGTTTTCGTCATCGTTTTCTGATTACGTCTTTCCATCGTCGTCAGAGTTTTATGTACTTGGCACATGTGTTTCCGATTTATCAAGATCCACGAATGAATTTTCTAATCATTCGAGAGACTGCGTCTGCGGATTGGAAGCTTCCTGGAGGTGTCAAATTGACTCTGACCCATGGGGTCCCAAGTGGTTCAACCGGCCCATATAGCCCTCTATATATTGTCCCCCGATTCATTCAATTGACGCATATCAGACTCGTACCTCAGGGCGCTCAATTGACCCGGACTCAGTCTTTTCTTTTCCTCGCAGCTGCAGTCTATATCTGATGCTTGGCTGGAAAATGCCGAACTGTGATGGTTGTGTTGTTGAGGCGCCGCCATCATGTGCGGCGGCGTTTTGCGCTGCCATTGGGATTTCTGATTTTTGAGCGAATTTCAACATTTCACGCTGTATATTCGTTGTCTTTCAACTTCGCTTGTGCCCGTTGACGCATTTCCAACCTTTCTAATTCACACTTCTGTCGTCTCGGCTATTTCGCATCATTCTGTCCTCTGAGATTTCCAGCCAAGCTCCTCAACAGACTCAATAACTTCCTCGCCGGTAGTCTCGTGCAAGTGTTCAATGGTTTTTATGTATCTCTTACAATAAGGATACCTTTGAGAATCTGAATGACACTGACGATCCAGGTTTCGATGCAAAGACGGTCGAAGTACGACCACATGGAATGACGACTGATGCGTTTATCGGATAGTGCATACAAAGGGGGTAGAATTCCAGAGCTTATACTCTGATTCCTCTGGATCATAGTTCACTATTCTCATTACTGTCGTCCAAGATTTCTTCGTTGCCGTTGTCTTGATTATCATTACGACCGTTACCCTCATCTAAGATGTTCTCTTCTTTGTCGTCATCTTGATTGATCTCTGATATGTTTCACGCTTGGTATGTATGTTATATAGGCATAATTAACGTTGAGCCTTGAGTTCCAAGAATGCATGTGGAACTGTGCAATATGTAAAGACAATACATTTGCGCCTCTTACGAGTAATTATTTTACGTGGAGGCAGAATAACATGATTGTACCTTCCTTCTTCCAAATACGGAAGTGATGATTTTGAATAAGGTACCTGGGAGAAATTGAGGGTGCTACCTTTACTCTTAGATTGGGTTTTTGGTAGATGTACATGTACGAGAATATTCATTTATCATCTACTAATTCAATCTTAGTTAGACCCTCTACACCAGATTTGAAATTAAGAACATCATAACGAAATCCGAAACAACATATATTCTGTCTCCACATTGCCCTCATTCTCTATAAACAGAACCCGGGGCGTAATTCTGCTCGCAACAACGAAAGATCTGCACATCCTCCCCTCGCTTCTTATTTTATGCTACTTTGCGAATGTGTAAGAGTGCCCATGCATCTGAACATCTTGCCAGCTGCCCTGATCAAGATGTCGTTTAGTGCTGAGTCGATTATTCATCTTATGCCAGGGGCAATGTTAAACCATCTTTATACCTGAAGTTAGAAATGATCCAGGTGTCCCTTTCCTACAAAGAAAATTTGCACCCATAACAAGCAATGCAAACAGAACTGATTTCCGCGATTAACCACGATAAATGCGAGAGGTAGTTTAATTGTGCACTTGAAGTCTTTTATCCAGAGGTGTTACCAGGGATTTGAGGGCTGGCGTCATGCCAATTACATGACCAATATATCTAAGGCTTCTTAGGAGGAAATAGCTATTATAAATAGCTAATAGCTGATAGACTTTGGTAAATATACTCTTTGATACTATACTGAAATAGGACATCGTTTACCCTAACAGCTGGATTGAGATAGAGAGCGATCAGAGGAGCAGCCACATTGCCTTGTAGCATCAAAATTGTCACATGTTGAAAGGTTCGCGGAGGTATCTTTTCAATACCTTAGGAACAGCCATTTCGCACAGATTCTCTGCATTTAGCGCAGTGAATATCGGATCTTCACATTAATGCCTTTGCTCTCGGTCATCACGTTAAGAATCGTGTTGGACTTTTCGAAGGCTTAGCCCAAAGACCAATTCGTGATTCTTTCCGGCCACTTCAGCACGACCTAATCCACGAAAACAATACTCCCGTGATATCCCATGAATACGTCAGATTTTCTCTGGGCTTTTGTTTGTGTTATGCGCTACCTAAAAGCCATCAGCACGTTTCCTTTTATCGAAAAATTATTGGCTGTTGGAGAGACTAGTAGATCGAAAATGGTACGAGAGATGTTTAGGAGGGCTCAAGTATCTCAACGAAAAGCATCATAATATCCCACACGGCCGCAAGATTTTGAAAACTTTGATGCTTTTTGGCATTCGGCATTGGTAAATGGAATAGCCGTGAAGTTCTTTAGTGCTTCCAAACTCGAGGTTTCGCCGTCGAAGAAGAAATCGGCATTCAGAGTTGTGAAATTGATGGTTTTAAAGAAAATAGCACAAACGCTTTGGAGACATCCAGGGGGGTTATCAGGAGTCATTCGCGGTAGTAAACCTTTTTGCAAGATTAGACATTGGATGTTTTAACTTTAGATTATCACGCCATGTCGTTGAGATGAACATTACCTGTGGAATATATTGATAGTTCAGAATATTCGCAAAAGCTTCAGGCTGTTCTCATATCCTAGCAATCATTGAAATCTTCAACCTCTACTAAACCAGATGAACTGATCTCTCAAGATACAAAGTCGGGTTATAGCATATTAAACCTATTCCCTCATGACACTCAATCACCTTTCGACCACCCGCAATTTATATGACCTAACATCCCTTTTCTCTTCTGTTCCCTTCCCATCCACTTTCCAATAAACCCCAAACCTCACCTCACCTCACCTCACCATAACCAAAACCCATCACTCAAACTCGCCCGCGCCTGTACTCGTCGATACTCAGCCGCCGTACGTACCAGCTCCCGCCTCCTCCTCTCCTTCTCATCCGGGACCTCATCCGTCAAGTCCTCCACAACCCTTCCATTCTTCTCAACAATCTTCCGTATGACTCCCCTGCAAACAGGACACTTTGAAGCCTGTACACTCGCGCGTTTTCGTTGCACTTTAATCCATCCTTGGATACACGCGAGGCAAAATTCGTGGCGGCAGGGCTCGACTAGAATCGCTTTGCGGGAAGAAGGGAGAATGGAGAGACAGATGGTGCAGAGTGCGGGGTTGCTGGTGGGGGGTGCTTGGGATGCTTCGGGCGTCTGCTGTTTATTGATGGTTGGGGGTTTCTGCTCTTGTCTACTGGTGGAGCTGGAGCTGGATGTTGGACGCGGTATTCTAGAAGGGGAAAGCCGGTTGGACCAGTTTTCTCTGTTCTCGTTGATGACCGGAGAGAGCGCACGCAGAAACCCATCATCTATGCTGATACCGGGTGCAAGTTCATCAAGATGTCTGTTTCTTGGATCAGTTCTGTTGAAAAGGTCATCGGTATCCATTTTTGACCCTGAGGTACTCTCCAATGGATAGAGTAAAGTCTCGATAATGTCCTGGTGAATAAATCTATAGTTGAAAATACTATGGCAGAAACCCTTCGGGCTTGTGGAAGATAATCGGTAGGGTTATCTTATGGTCGTTTGAGTTTAGTTGAAGAATAGTGTGTGGGAGATGCTGTTATGGTATCAGATCTCCTAGTGAACCAGTGCTCTAAATATCCATGGATTGTTGCAAGGTATACAGTCAGTCTAGTGCATGGCTGTACGGCCACTACTGAATGTTTGCTACGACGTGAATGTATGCAGGTTGCACCAAAAAGAATTGTATATCCAAATGACTACCAGTACCTCCCTAAGTGGTAGGAGGAGCAAAATTCTGCAGTTGCGTGTTAGCTCCTGATTTTTGTCTGATGATAGAAAATCAGTGACTCGTTTAGACTTTAGAGACTAGAATTAATCTAAGTTCTGGTACAGGTCGTCGTTCTAAAAAGGCTTCAAGCTTTTCGCTAAGCAAATAGTTACTCCTTGTCCAAAATATGTTCTACTGGTTATTTTGATTGATTCAAGAAACACTCACTGTATGTGGATTGATGGAAAAGTTCTCCGCTATGATGGATTGACGGTGTAAGAGGGAGCATTGTAATTATGTTGCGTTGTGAATGTGAGAGGAACAGTATGATTTGATTCACAATGTTCGTTAGTGGCAAACTCAGTCTTGACGCATTTCTTTATTTATTTAATGAAGGCTTAAAAACACAACTGAGAAGATTTATTCTTAGGGAGGAAAGATATCCATAGACTTGGAAATTGCCATATCTAATCTGCCATCCCCTTTGATGATCTCGATGCTCAAAAAGTAGCAAAGCCACAACGGACCAATAGGTCTGCTTCCTGTCACCTAAAATGAATTCCCCTCTCAGACTGCGATGGGTTTAAATCAAGCAACATCACATCAGCATGAACTCCGCATAGACCTTTGCGCTGATATCCCTCAACTTTTTCAAGCTCTGGCCTGAAAAGCATCAACTCATTTCCCTACAGATAAGGTTTAATTTAGTCCCAAAAGCCCCCAAATCCGAAGTCCCAGTTCTCCATTATTCCCAACCCGCGTGATATCAGTGACGCAGATAGGACATCTAGCTGCCTGTCTAGCCTCCTCTAAATGAGCCATCCAACCTTCCAAACAGGGTGTGCAGAATCGATGGTTGCATGGTCTAGCAATTGAAGCGATGGCGGGAAGTTCCTCCATGCAGATAGGACACGCTGGCTTACCGTTCGCATTTCTCTGGCCAACAGGCTGATCCGGAAAAATTGCCAAGATACACGACGGAGTATTCGGAACGTCATCGCGAGGAATGACATGGCGAGCATCGTTTGGGAATCTTTCTGCAGCTCTCATGGGCCGAGGTATGTACAGAGGCTGGTCATTTCTACGAAGTAGGAATCCTCGCTGATGGATCCGCCGGATAGCAGCTTGCTCGAGATCGGGAATCACATTAGGTCCAAACCCAGCGTTGGCATAATCGGGCCAAGGTAATAACAAGCTGCCAGCTGCAAGTGCTTCCATATTATCCTGAGCTTGTCGTGCCAGAAAAGGCAGGTTAGGCACGTTGTCGACTCGTTGAGCTGGGACATCAAGGGCGGCAAGGTTTTGGGATGGTGGAGCTCCTCCTCGTTCGGCTGCTAGACGGTTTTGGCGTTGTTGGCGAGCGGCTTGGATATCGGGAGATACTCCGTTTTCGGAAGCTCTTGGAGGTGGTGTATCTGTGACAGGATGCACTAGGCGTTGGCCTGCGACTTGAACACCGGGAGTCACTTGATTGCTAGCAACACTTCGAGGTAATAGAGCTGCTACGAAGTCTCCAAGACGCCAGCGTGGGGCTTGGATACCAGGAACTGTTTCTTGTTCGGTATTCATCTTGAGTCTTCTTTCTTGAAAGAGTCCAAAGACCAGGAGTCGTGGTAGTAGATATCGATGATAGATACGATGAGTTATTGGTTCAAGTAGATACCAGATACCGATATTTGAGTTACAATTTCTTTGGATAGCTTCAATTAAAATGGACTTCAGTTGTTATGTTGTATGATGATGTTCCCGATTTTATAGATGAGATCCTTATATAAAAGAATACTATACAGCAGAGCAGTGCTACGTCCAATATCATATAACGATAGTCTACTGAACTAACTCTCTATCAGTGGTGTATAAACCATCCCCTTGTGATGTGAATGTTGGCTAAGTAGTGAATAAACTATGCAATGTGTCTAGCTGATCGATTAAGCCTAATTTAGCGAAATTATTACAGCTAACCACGCCTTTTCAAGCCCTACGTACCCAGCTTAGATTTGTATTAGTCTAACATATACAGATTCAAATTGAAGTTGTGTGGTGTGGTCTGGTTCAAAAACGCTATTCACCGATATGAATGAGCCTGTTGATGACAAATTTATTTGTATATTTCTATATCCATCACAGAGATAAAACTGAGCATCGTTAAGAGGAGTATTGGTGCGAAGTGAACTATAAGATGATCTGATAAGTTGATGAGCTTCTGTTTCTTAGACGTGCAACAAACAAAACGACAAAGGTCAAATGTGAACTCAAGGATAAAAGCATGATGTGCCGATATTCATGGAGGAAATAAGAACACAAAATTCATGCATACCCACTGTCTAACAGGGTAAATCAACGTTGAAGTAAATTTGTTTCACTTGTAAAAGATATTCATTCTATGCATTAGGTATTTTGACGCCTTGCCTCTCTATTCGGACAACCAATCGCCATAAACCTTATCTCAAGACTGTTCCTTGCCCTGATCCAATACCAATTCCCATAATCCTAAAAATTGTTCTATCAATCTCTACTCAGCTACCCAAACGGCAGCCATACCCATTCCAGTACCCACACACATACTAGTTACACCAACCTTCTGCTTCGTCCGTCTCAGTTCATACAATAATGTGCTGACTTGTCTGGCTCCTGTGCATCCAAGAGGATGTCCAAAAGCAATGGCACCACCCTTGGGATTAATCTTCTTCTGATCAAGACCAAGTTCATTCGCACACCAAACACATTGGCTTGCAAATGCTTCGTTGATCTCAAAGATATCCACGTCATCCTTATTGATGCCAGTTTTCTCGAAGACCTTGGGAATAGCAGCCCAAGGACCGATACCCATGAGCAGGGGGGGCACACCTGCGACTGAAGCAGCGACATATTTACCTAGGATAGTTTGACCGAGTTTCTCGGCTGTCGAACGCTTCATTAAAAGGACTGCAGCAGCTCCGTCGGAGATTTGAGATGCATTTCCTGCATGAATGCTACCATCCTTTGCAAAAGCAGGCTTGATCTTGCCCAAGCTTTCAGCGGTAATACCTGGTCGAATACCATCATCCTTGGCCACAGTAATCTCCTTTGTCTCCCCAGTCTTAGGGTCCTCCCACTTAACGGTCAAAGGAGCAATTTCCTCATCAAAAAGCCCATCTTGCTGAGCCTTGAGTGCTTTTTGATATGATGAAGCTGCAAAGGAGTCTTGGAGAGAACGGGAAACGCCCTTATCCTTGGCCATCTTCTCGGAGAGGACACCCATCGGGACTTTGCAGTTTGCGGACTCGGGGTGGGATTCGAGGAGTTCGGAGAATTCTGTTACAGCGCCAGGTCTGAAGTCTATCGTTAGATCTACTTCCAGCAAAACAATGAGAGAGGTAAACCATACCCATATTGTAGACTCATGCTCTCGACGCCTGCACCAACACCGACATCAATCATGCCGGACTTAATCGCGTTGGCGATATCCACGCATGCTTGTAAACCAGATGAACATTGTCTATTCAAACTCTTCACTGCCGCAGAGACAGGGAACCCTGCAGCCAAAGCAGCAGCACGGAATTCAGTAGCTCCCCCTCCAGGAGGAAGTACAGATCCAACAGCTATATCCTCTACAAGCCCCGGGTCAATCTTCGACCGTTCGATGAGAGATTTGAATGCTCCAACCAGCAGATCTGCTGCTGCGGTATCTTTAAATCCTCCTTTGCCTCCCTTTGTGAAAGCGGTACGGAGACAAGCTGTTACGACGACCTAGAATGGAAAACGTTAGTAACTGATCGAGGGGACATCTCTTGAAGGGAATGGCTGATCATACATCATTTGGATGCTTCTCCAAGAGCTTTGCACGCCCATTGTCACCCTCTGTGGGTGCAATAGAGCTCTGCGAGCCAGCCAAATGGCCGGAAACTTGTCCAAGACGTTTTTGTGCTATATCCATTTATCAGCCTTGTTTGCATTCCTTTGCTTGCAATGAATGCTTGCTTACCAGCAGACATTTTGACAATATATGTAGTATTTTATTGATAGAGAAACCTATTCAATACGATGAGATGTAGATGAGCGAAAAGAAGTTGTATAGGGGAGAACAGGAAATAAAGGTATACCTACCTATATTGGTGATGAAGATCAATAGATACAATAAGGATTGCCTCGGCAGAACTCTAGCCAATCACGGACGCGAACAGTGGTTTCATCACTCACATGCTTTTTCAAGAATTGTCTCAGCCGAAAGCAGAATTCAATGATCTGCCCAGGTGGCCTGCGAGATTGTATTGTTATATTGTAAGATCAAGGTCACGCGCTCAGAGGAAGGGTGAGTAATCATCAATCATCTTCTTACATGTGCTCGAAGGGAATTCCTGTTGGATTAGCAATCAGCATTGATGTGCGTTTTGGTATGCATATGATGGCGACGACCTTCAAAGAGAGGAATTCCAATGAAAGAAAGCTTTTGACATGTGAAGTTCAAAGCTTATTTACTGCACACCCACCTGGTGTAAATATAACAATTTACAACTTAAGCGAGAATATTCTGGAGTGCATCTAAAACAATGACTACGAGCACCTTTTCACAAAGTATACCTAACCTCCAGCTACCTTACTACCTTACTACCTTGCTACCTTTCTACCTTTCTACCTTTCTAACAATAATCCGAAAAACAATCCTGACCATTCATTCATTCATTCATTGATAATTCCAACCACCTCATCAATGATTTTTTTGCCATTCTCGGATATACCTTCCGATAAGTACTCACGTCTTAATAATGGTGTAACTTTGATTCAGGCATTATTTGAATCATCTAGATATAAGGGATGCAATTACTTCAAAAAAAGACAAAGGATGATTCCAGCATCTTCTTGCGTTTGTCATCATATATATTCAGTATGATTGAGTCTGACTGTTAAGAGTCTATCCTTCCCGAGGAGGATCCAGGGATGAATACAGATCTTTCTATTAGATGAAGAATTGCGCTCAACTTCAGTAATCACCGGCCACTATCCTAGATAGCAGTTCAATGTTCATTTCTAGAATCCCAGTCTATAAAGGGAGATCACAGCCTGGAATTTGATCTCAATTCTGTCGCTATCCTTGAACTCATTCAAGATTTTTCTCGCGTTACTCATCAGTTTGGTCGTGTTGATGGTATCTTGAAGTGCCTCTTGGTGATTTTGGGGCCGGAATATGACCTTGTGGGGATTCTTCTCATGCATTCCGCACTTCAGGGATCCGTTCTAGGAGATACTTGTCACCAATTTTGGCGGTCTGTTTAGAACTTTGTTGGTTCTTGTTGATATTTATGACTAGGAAAGTTCCTTCTACAATGTTCAAGCCTTTATGGGTTTCAATTTGCGCAGTCTCGGTCCTCCGGCAATCAGTCCCATTATGTTTGTTTTTACGCTTTGTCATCGTGACTCGGAAGATGCTTACTTCGCTGTGCAATTTGATTTGGAGAGTCTTGATATTACCAAGCAAAAGTTGTTGTGCCGCGGTTTTGACACGGCATTTCGATTTATTCATTATGGAAGACGGTGGAATTTTGAGATTCTTTTGAATACAAACGTCTCAAAGAACTTTGTTTGGTTGTAAAAGTATCACTCTTTCCCAACATAAAAATAGGGCATGAGATAGGTCATTCTAGCTAATAAGTATCCAACGTTGGTGAGGTTTGACTTGTTTGCATTTAGCGATTGTGAGCACTTTCCATATGAAACGGCACAAGCGAGCTTGCTTTGAATCGTCTTGGACATAATAAAAGTATTCTCAATCCGTCACTCAAAAGCGTGTGGAATTTAAGAAAGTATTTTGGGGAAAATTGTGTGGTATTTTTTACCACGCCTTGACTTATGTAAGCCATTCAATGAAATTCAAGACGTTTTCGAAGCAATATCATCTTTCGAACAAGGGGAATTGAAGTACCTCCTAAATAATGCCCCTATGTCATACTCTGTAGATATTTGGTTACAAGATGGGAATTCTTTGGAGTTCCACAAATCAAATCTGCGGCAATTGTGTGCAATCGTTCTCGAGATTTGAAACTTAAGGTCCCGCATTTCTACCTCTAATGAGAACGGTATAATCAAGGAATTAGCCTAGCTAGCTTGCTATAAATGAACGAATATTTCAGCAATTTCATAACATCGGATTTGGAATTCAAAACATCATTTCAAAGCTTTACTATTACCGCCAATGAGAGCACATAGAGTTCAAGAAACCTTCAAATACAAAATGTTGAACCACCTCATAAGCCCCGTGCTATCTTTAGAGTAGTGGGATTCGGTAAATCATCCCAATTAGATGAATAGTGCCTGTCAGTCAGTGGCAGACTCTGGGTTTGCAAGTATCTTCCACATGACATTAGATTTGATCTGGGGGCTTTAGTACCGTATTGTAAAAGAAAATTGTATATGGATCTATGGTCAGACAAAATAGATCTTGAATCACACAATTGGAATTGAGGACTCTACTCTCGACATTCTTGATAGGAACTTATTATTAAAAGGGGTTCTCTTCTTTTGTTTTCTATAATGCATTTCAAAGACAAATTTTTGACATGTTTCAGTGTATCTTGGTTACACAGTCTCTTTGCCAATGTCTCAAGTCATCGAAACATCAAGACTCATTTTATATCACTATAGCACTGTTAACTACACTGGTCTTGATGCTTCCAGTGACTTTACAAACAGAATAATAATTGTCAAGTAAATCCACAGATATATAACATTGAAAGATTCTCATCATATTCTTATGGCAACAAACTACATCCATCTCCTACCCCAAAAAACCACACATTCACTTACAAAAGAACATTTACAACACAATGAGTTGGTACGATGTGGACGAAGATTGTTTAGAACTTGAATATGGGCCTAGTAGAACCCTAGTAATCAATTTCAATTACGATGATTCCCATGCTGTGTGTCATCTGTCAACATATGCCTCCTCCGCCGAAAGAATCAACCTGAATGTCCAGTTTCCCGACCAATGTCACGATTTCTATGACATTATGAGACTCAGAAGAGACTTCGATGATATTGTCGACACTATCAACAACGAATTCACCAACGTGTCCCAATTCCACGTCACGTTCTTCCTGACCGAATTCAATATGAATCAGCTTTCAACTGCTCTGGCTTTTCGCCAACTTCATCTTAGCGGTTGCATGCTTAGCTACTATGTAGGTGAGCATAGGAGAGATAAGTTCAAGATAGATTCGAACTGGTATGAAGAACTTGAGGGTTACTATAGCCCATGAAGTGTAAGCAATTACCACGAGTGTGATGGTGATGGTGATGAGGATGCGTATAGATTAGATACGGACTCGGACTGGGACTCGGACTAGACCTCGGGTGATGGAGACCAGGTATTCCTAGATATCTATTCACATAGCTATATCGTTGTGCCCGGTCGTTCTATTCAGTTCAAGGCTCTTAGATGATATGAACAGGCATATGGACAATCAATTGTGCTTTTCTTTTGTATTCATGATGCTTCTACTCTCCTATATTTCCAAGTCGACAACTGCTGTGAAGAAATTTCCCGTTATGACCTCGAGTTTAAGGCTTTATCCCAGATATTGCTGCTTATTCTCCCTGCGGGTCATTTACATCCACGGCCAAATTCCTATAAATACTTCATTGCCAATCAGAGCTATCCATGAAAACACAATTCCTCGAGCTCTCACCCAGAGCTATTCCCGTCATTAACCGTCTTCTCACCACAGTCCCAGCGAAAAGATCTATATTTGCAAAATAAATTCACAGCACAACACAGAAGATTATCTCGCATAATGAGCTTCCTCATGTTGATATTCATGCTGCAATAGCTTTCAATCGGATATCCCTGGCAGAAGTAGCTCATACATGAGGAGTACCCGGACTGAAGTCCCCAAACTCGTTTCGAGCTTTGTGTTCGTGGCTTCGTTGGCAGGCATTGGAAGGATTTCAAGGAAGGACTTCTCCAAGGTGGTTTGCTGAAAGGGTGATTGAGGAGCGGCAAATTTGAGGCTGATGATGAGCGTGCTGAGGTCGGGTGTGAGCTGAGATTGAAGAAGTGTTCTCGGCGCGATCAATTGCAGCTCGAGCTGCCCTTCTGGTCGAGGGGTCTTGGTATCTTGAGAGTTAGACCTCTTGATGTGTCAGACAGTCTGATAGACTATGAACGTGAAAACATTCTGAAAAGACAAGTCAGAATACGTCTAGGGGGTAAAAATAGTATTCGCTGGTCATATTGAACTGAGTATCTCGCTATACTGTTACTACAAAATTGATTTCGCTTCGTATCACACCAGCATCCCTCCAACCTCCTCCCACGGTTCAAACGCGGTTGGATGATTCAGCTTATACGAAACTGAGCATCCAGAAAAACTCGAGACATCCAAGCTGTCTTTGTTCCATACGTCAATTTCCAATTCCCATATTTCCAAAACAATTCACGCTCCCTTTTCGTACTCCTTCCTCAAATATCGATCGACGAAGCTCCCTTGCTCAACATGTTGTACTTCATCGACCAAAATATCGAATGTCCAACCCGGGAACTTGAGCCCGTAGATCTCACACCCAGAGATGATGTTTTCTAATGAGATGTAGCAGAGATGGAGAACGAAATGAAGGCTGACGGGCTCGAAATTCTCGTTGATCTGCTTGACTACCTTTGCGAGTATTCTGCGACGAGCTTCCTTACAAGTGAATTCACCTCCATTACTGTAACGGTATACCATTCCGATATAGATGTTCCTCGTATACTGGGCGTATCTTGGCAAAATCTCGAAAAATGTGTCGTAGGTCTCCTTGGAATGCTTTATTTCTTCCGTAAAGTTTAACACTACGCGCAGCGATCCGGCTCGGGCTGAATCTTCGGCCAAGAATTCGATGAATGGGTGCGTTTGGAAGACCGGAATCTTTTTCTCTCGTCGTATCTGTTTTTTTGGTCTTCTTGCTAGTCATATTGATATTATTGCAAAAGGCTGGTCAACTGATAATAGTAATGTAAGGAGATACCTTGAAGTGTAAGTTCGTGCGTGGCGATATTTTTTTTTGGACCGCTATGAAATCAAGTCAAGAATCGCGGATGAATAGATCTGTTGCATGAATAAGGGAGTAGATGAAGTCTAGACTTTGTTTATGGAATTCAAGAAGACTCAAAGAAACGTTAGTTTGCTGAAGCAAGATCATATCGCCCTTTCCCTGCATTTTAATATACAGGAACATGTGTGAGACAAACAAGGGAATAGTAGCTGCAACCCAGATTATATGTACTATCATAGCAAGATGAGTTGAATGGTCTGGAATGAATATGAAAGCACAATAATTCTGATTCCTGGACTCCATTAAAAGATTAAACAATACGAAAGACTGAAAAGCTTCAGCGGCGCAACTTCAAATGGACATCAAATGACTGGGTCATTGAATTTTGATACGTGAAAGTGTATTATCAAAGAGATCCTGATTCTTGTGTCTTCGAAAGGAGGTAGCTTGTTAGATATCGTCGAAGTGCCCCTTTCAGATGGTTCTTCTCTCATTCATACTTTCCTTGAAAGCCAATTACAGAAAAACAATATTTGACATAGTCCACAGGATAGCGTACCAAGGAAGCCCACTTATAGCCATGGTAAGTGATTGGCCATGTCTATGATTCCTGTATTCGAATGTCTTGCGCTTTGCAACTGCTTGTTTTCCCTTGGATCTGCTCTCGATCCCTATTTCTCTTTCCTCTGGGAGTTACATAGCCTATTTATGAAATCTTGCCTCTGTCGCTCGATTTTGGCTATCAAACCGTGAGTCAACCAGATTAAATAAGACTTGGTAAATATGAATACTAGGTAATATTAAGAGCTAGACAAGAGAAACATTTGCCGCAATTTTCGAGTACCGAACGAATTATAGGCAGAATGTGTATTGATATTAATATTTTGGGCTTGATTATCTCATATTAATAAAAACTAGCTCTCTCCGCTGTTTATATGATATGACTTCCTCCAATTAAGAACCAACAGCAGCCCATAGTCACTCATATAAATCCAGTCAAAGAAGCATGAGGATTCCCCCATTTCTCAATGCTCCATACCTAAACACCCCAAGAAAACGTGGTATGAGAATCATATGCAAAACTGATGCGTAGTTCTGATGGCTATTCACGAAGCCTCATTCAACGAGCAATCACAAGTCGGGTTGCAATTTCGCAATCGATACGCCTTTCTCGCTGATGCTCTGCTAGTCTCTTGTCAATATCTTCGCACAATCTTGTTGTCCTCTACCCATAGTTCAACATTCATCCTGCCTCTAGTAGAGTCTTGATCTAGTATCCCCGAAGAAATCTCGCATGAAGAACACGATCTAGGGGAGAGCCTTGTTGAATTGCCAAAATCGGCTGTCCAGTAACTTCAGTTTCCTTCATACCAATAAACCAAGTTCTAAGGGGGCTACCAGGAACACCATATGGGGATTTGAAGCCATAGAGAGCCGATAGAGGCTCCAGAATTTGGTCCCAATGAAATCGGCCAACCAAGATCAAGACACGGAGTGCCATCAAACTTTGAAAACTATTGATCTCCTCTACAATGCGAGCAATAACCAGATGTCGAGCCTGGTTAAAGCCTAGATCGTCGAGGTTGCGATATTTGAAGATTATTCCCAGACTGACTGAGCGAGTTTCATACGCATATTGTGGAAGGGTATTGATCATATCAAGCAAGTGATCCACACTATCTTGGTTGGGAACTGGCCCAGGGCTCATAAAGTCCACTTTGATGATAAGTCTGCCACTCTCAGGACTAAAGCTAATAAGTTGATGCGGAGTTATGGTCGCAGCTCGTTTTCGCATGCTGGTAGTTTCATCGGTCGGTGCACCTGTAGTTGCCAAGGATGCCATCAGATCTCGAATGTGATGTACAAAATGTTTTGTTTGTTGTAAGTGAGAAGTTTTGGAGAGCTAAAAAGCCAAGGGGGAGATATTGCAGATTATTAGGCAAATGAAGGTTTGGCCGTGTTGTTGCTTGTAAGTAAATATTTGGTAAATGAAGTCTTTGTCGGGCTGTTGGTTGTAAGTATAATAAGCAAGTTGATCTCTGACGAAATGTATAGGCGTTACTAGACAGAATGCTTAATCAGCTTAGCCCTTGTCTAATAGACTAATTCACCGTATTAGTTGAATTATCCGGATTCACAAGTAGTACATTCATTCGACCGTAGACCTTGTTGTACTGAGAGTACTATTAGAAAGTGCGGCCTCGATATTTCGTAGAAGGAATAGAATAGAATAGAACTAGCTTGAATAGGTTATTATTGGAGAGGTCACTGAGGACTCCGATGTAATAATTAATAGCAGATTAAGCCCACCTTTTATTGCGCATAATAGATACATTGAAGATATCGTACAGTAGCGAGAGATAAAAATTTGAATCCTTGGAATCAAACATGCTAGGACTCCTGTACTCCATAGTGAATCCAATTGTTAGGCGCTAACTCTTTGGGGAAAAGGGGGAGTAGAATTTATCCCAAGGTACCTAGATAGGTAACAGAACACATTTAAGAGCTCAGATATTCACTTCAATATGGCATGCCAATTGAACTATATATCGTGCTAAGAAAAAGAAGCCGCGTAGTTTTAGATTTTACTCCCATTCGTGACTGACTTATGGTTTCAGTTAATGGGTAGTTTTGACCGTAGATTTGTATAATTAGTCAATTCCCGCCCAAGTTGAAGCCTACGTCGAGGCATTTCAATAAAATACGCGTGGAAGTGATGTTAAGCCAGATATGTCCGTGATGAATAACATGATTATTGAGCAATACATTTAGATCTCGAAAAGACCAAAAACTTTTTCTTCAATCCCACTGAAAGACCAACGGGAACTCAAGCTATGAGGTAGGTTTTGTCTACATACGGTTTCTCTCTACAATGTCGCAACTTGCTTGACTGAGAGGATTATGGATATGCAAGATTTATCCTCGATCTCTGAATCGATACTTGTAAATCCCCAGCGTTTTCACTAGGCTAATCTCCAAAGTTGAGAAGTGAAACATCTAGATCGCGTAAAAACACCCCCTTTATACCAAAATCATGATTGATAGGTCTATGATTATACACTCATGCAACTGCATAGAAAGTTCTAGTTTACTGGTACAAGGTACCGTCATCAATAAGAAGGCTTGAAGTAGAAAATTTGTCGCCGTAACTTTTGGCCTTTCTACCCCTTTGAGTAATCTGTGGCTAGAACAAAGGATGCTAAGATTTTAAATGAGACGAGTGATTAGCAAATCGTAATTAATGAGAGGACCAAAAAGAGGTGTAGCTTCCATGTTAAAAATAGTATCGTCGTCCCTGTTTAGCAAGATCATTTGAATCCATGGATAAGCAAACACCTTGGTTCAGGAGCCGCCAGGAATAATGCCGTCAACTTTTCGCTGTGCAATCTAAACAAGACAACATTCGGAGAGTGAAAGACCGTATACCTCAACTTGCGCGCGTATACAGAGCATTTGGATACTATAATGATAAGATGATGTTGTGAAGAGTGGATTCTTAGACTAAAGTGGGGGTACCTGCTCTGTGAGGATTTTAGTTGGTTCATAGAATGCGGGCGGAGAGATGTTGAAGAAGAGGAAAGATGTTGAGTCTCAGAAATTTCTCCAGAATTTACACTAAATATCTTCAGTCGTTTGTTTAAAGTTAATAAATAGCCCGCCCCATGGATAGTTCACCTGAGTTGGCCGATCAAATTCGATTGTTGTTGATTACCTCCCTAGTATGGAATTTATGAATTCTGAGGCATGGTAGGGAATTTTATTTATCATGTGATGTGCCTATTGATTATCTCATCAGATACTAGACGTTAATGCCGCTGTGAAAGCTGGGGAGTCAAAGCAAGGATATATGACAAGGTTTTAAGTCATGGAAAAACAATATACTGTACAGTGCATGAAATCACAAGGTGGGAATCAAGATATTCGATGTTTAAAACAGATGGAGATATGCTCCTTTGCCTTTTTGTCTTTCGCTGAAACAGCCCCAACAAGCGGCCCATGCTGATACATATGTACAAGTTGAATCAGAAATCCACTCCCTCGGACCACGCCTCTCCGCTACTTATTCGACTATGCTTTCTCAACTACACACTATTATGCGACATAGCTGACAATAGTGTCAAAGTATTGCTTGTAAGCAGCTCCCGAAGGTGGCTCGAAAGCAAAGATGTAATCACCCCACCATGGTCCAGCACCCCACCACAAAGCACCCAACCAGTGCTCGTTATCGGCAGCCAAAGCATCCAACATACCCTTGACAGCAGTCTCGCAATCAGCATTAACACCACCAGCGTATTCTCCGATGATACCCTTGAAGTTGTTAGTCTTGAGCCAGTTGGTGGCATCAGCGATACGTTCGGCACCAATGGTGCTGCTAACACAGGTGGAAGAGGTTCCGGATGCGTCAGAGTCGAGGTATTGATGGAATTCATAGACAAGCTTGTCTTCAGGATCAGTGATGTTCTTCATGGCGACGGCGTTTCCAGATGAAGTCCAGGTCCAAGCACCGGTGTACGAAGTTCCTAGTCAAAGGGTTAGTATCAAGATATTAAGGGATGCTAGAAGTGATAGACTTACCCTCAACAAAGATGTATTGGGAAGTGGCGCCAGCGCCACGGATAGCAGTAACACAAGCTTGGTTAAGCTCAGCGAAGATAGTAGCGGTGGGCTCATCGTGGAACTCGTTGTTGCAGTCAAAAATGACCTTCTCGTTATCCTTGAATTCAGTAGCCAAGTTTTTCCAGAAAGTACCGAAGTCAGAGGTAGAAGTGAAAACGCTTCCTTTGTAACGTCCAAAGTTTTGGGCGTCAAGAACTGCGTGAGCACCAGCCGTAGTGATATAGTCGATGACTTTCTTATAGCCAGCAAGATAAGTGGCGTCAAGAGTAGCAGTCATGGAACTTTGGGCCATGCGCTCCATAATGAATGGAACACGGAAAATGTTCATGCCACCATCGATCAAAGTTTGAATGGTCGCAGTGTCAGGGAAGATGTAATCAGTTCCCAAGACACCTGGCAAGTTTCCGGGTCCGAATTCGGCACCAGACTCGTTAGCTCCAATCCATTGCAGCTTTCCAGAACCAGCAGTTGAAGCAGTAGCGACTGCAGATTTTGGGGATGCGACTGCTGAAGATGAAGCAGCTGGAGTTACAACAGGGGCAACAGAAGAGCTGGAGCTGCTGTAAGAGGCAATTGGAGCAGAGGAAGAGCTAGCAACGATCGAGCTAGTAGCGGATGTAGGTTTGGCGGATGTAGGTGCAGCGGAAGTAGGAGAGGTCTTAACGGCGCTGCTTGATGGCGCGACGTAGGAAGGCTTGCTTGAAGTCGCGGCAACAACAGGAACAGAAGAAGGAAGGGTAGTCTGTGCTACGATGGGGGCGGAACTAGTTTCATCATAATCAGCAGCGCAGCTGTCATCCTCCTCTGGAACAGCTACCGGAGCTGCGAATACGGATGCTGTAAGGCCAGCGGCCAGAACAAAGTTTGTAAAACGCATAGCGTAGAATTGAAAAAGAGAGAGACTGAAAAAAATGAACGAATGAATGACTTTAGTGAGAGTGATAAGGGAGAGAAGGAAAGAAAAAGGTGAGATTGGAATGAGGAAGTATTTATTTTGAAAGTGAATTAGATGATATCTCACGATGGCTCCACTTTCATCAATTACTTAACCTTGGAACCTCATTCACTCACTCCCCATCTCATTTAGGTTTGACAAGTCCAGGGCTTCCTCTGATATGAACCAACGGTCCGGACCCTCTCTGTACTTAATTTCATAGCTCTTACTTTTCTTTTCTTTCTGGACTCAGCGTTTCGCTCAAACAGATTGAGAAATATGTGATTATGACGTGAATCACTAAATTATTATTACTATAATCGATAATGTGTTATTTGAGTTGTTTTGTTCATGCAGGGGGAGAGAAATGATTACCGAATAAAAATGAATGAATTGTCGCTAAAGGGAAATAAATATGGGGGTGATGCTCGGGATTAATATCCGCCCTTTTTTATGTGAAACCGTCTCTATTTTGTTAGTACTATAGTAAGATAGGAGGTACCTTGTATGTATCCGTCCCATTAAAAAACCGTGGAAGTTCTGTTAATTTTGGAATCTTTATCCAACTATCACATAAAGACGTCTTCGTTTAAAGAAGACGTTTCTTTTCATTCCACTCTTGAAATTTAATAGCTAGCCCCATGCGGAGAATAACGTCAAAATTGTCCCGCTTTCTATTGGAGGGACTTGTGCTTCCGAAACGTACCGAATAATCAGTTAGATTGAGAAGGCGAGACGGCGGTAAGGATCTCATTTTGAAGTTCGATAAGATCCTTTAAGCAACATGGGTGTCAAAAGAGCTTTGATTTCTACTCCGTACAAGATTGTGGGGGTTACTTCATTATTCATTAATCTATTCTCCTATGGACCAGAAGATTTCAAGGTTCTCCTTTTGAATTGATCAATTTTGCAACAGCATGCATTTTAGCGAGGTCGAAAGAGCGTTTCGAAATTCAATTTTTAAGTAGATTGTTGCACTAGGATATAACCGATTCAAGGCTTCTTGGGGGCTGGAATCAAGACTTGCCCCGGAAATTGGCACCCAGTCCATAGGCTTGACTACCGGTATTTCAATGGTAAAATTCATCAGGGATTTCTATACGTCAGTTTCTCAACCTCCTATCTGAACCCAAGTACCACTGAAGTGTATTGGAAGCAAAGCACAAGATATATCATCTCAGACTGAAGATGCTTTCAAGTATTAGTAGGCGATGTTGTTGTGCCTATGCCTTCAAAACCTAAAGAATGAAGACTTCGACATCCTCTCTCTTTCTTTCTCCGTTTCTACTTCCCTTGTCCAATTCCACTTGTCGGCCAAAAACAATTTCTTCGCCGCTTTATCCACACCCAGTGCTCTTGCACCAAGCATAAGATCCTCCCTACTCAGATTTTTGAAATCAAAGACTCCTTCTGGTGTTTCGTTCCCTACTGCTTTACCTGCCACAACGAATGCCCTCCTGGTACCATTATTTTCTGTTGAGGAATTAGAAATCCACGTTTGGGTCGATCTTTCAGTCTTCCAAAGTTGAACTTTAATGCCAACTCCACCATCCATGCAATCTTTGATATAGTCCAGGGCAGGAAGCAGTTTACTACGTAGACCACAATGGCCATGATTCTTGTCAATTTGATAGCTTGGACATTGACGCAACAACGTAAGAAGCTGCTCAATATCACCACTATATGCTTCAGGCCAAATGAATTCTGGATCCTCGGGAGAGACTGCTTGAAATGGGATGAGCGAAAGGAGATTCTTCCTTGTGAGAAACTTGACCATTTCACCAAGCTGGAAGGAATCGCAGGCAGTTGATGAGTCGTAGCCCAATTTACACTGCAGTGTTCGAGATGTGTAGAGAGAAAGGAAATATGTCTGGAGGGTGGATATCGTCAGAATGATTCGAGATCGGCGATAAGAAAGCTCGGCTACAAAACATTAGGTATGCTCTCAACGGTGTATTGTACAAAGTGTTGCTTACCTTCTAGATCTTCTGGCAGATCCCACCAAGCGGCTAAAAAGGTAGAATCTGCCTCTTCGTAGATTGACCAACGAGATGAACCTCGAACAATGAGCTCCTTCGTAGCTGTTGCCAGGCGTAATGCTTGATTAGTATGGTAGTATATCAAGATCTTCTGTCGCACAACTTCTTCCGTAGTCTTATCAAGGGTTGGTGGATATCGAAAACTTGAGAATTTGCCCGTGATGTATCGTGCGATTGCTGCCATGCAGTCGTATCTATCTGCCATAACCACCAATATAGCAAGATAAAGGAGAGTGATGAGTTTGGTAGAATGATCTATACCATGAAGAATCTTGAGCATATCACGGAAAACCGTTTCCCTTCCAATGGTCCTTGTTGCATCATCCTCATCTGTTATTTGTATCCTAGGGAGCTCTTCTGCCCGTAGCTTTAACGGATCTTTACCTGATAGAGATAACTCTGCAAACTTGGCAGATATCGCCCTGCCTTCTCCGAATGTATCTGAGCCGAGAAGATGTTCGAAATACTTGGACTGCTTCTTGAGAATGTCGAGGCGAACTCGATAGAATACTCTTGCTGAAGGAAATGGTGTCTTTGAGATCCGTAGCCTTTCAATTGTCTCTTTCGGTATCGACTTTGTACAAGCTTTCGTATTTTCAAACAAAATTTCGAGAACGACGTCTCCGCCACCTCCTATATCAACTACTTTGTGTTCTGTGCCATCCACATGTATACAATCCACCGCTTCCGCAGAAGTGGCCTCAGTACTGGTAGCCATATCTGTGCCCTTTATTGTAGATACTAGGCCCAAACTTGATAGAATTGCTCGTCCTTCGGAATTGGTAATGGGCACACGTTTAGCAAAGCAAGCACTGCTCAAAGGTTGCAGACTGTATACGCCACACTGGAATTGCTATGTATGCGAGAGCTTGTGTGAAGCACAATTTTGTTCTGGTAACTCATCTGAGTTACACTAAGCAAGTGTCTCAAGGATATGGCCAGGCCATTGTTCTAAAAATCAAGGGAACGGTAATGGGCGAGGGAAATGTTAATGATTGTACTTTACCAAAGACCCCAACATTCGAAGATATCTTATGCGATTGATCCGATGTTCGGCCGATGGCGTCTAGAACAGACGCGGAAGCTTGGGCCATGATACACGATCAGTTGTGTCGAGGGAGCTTCATTGCTCACACAGTACTTTGAATGTGAGGAAGAAAAGTGGTATTGTTAAGGTGGTGCACTTTCTTCATTTTCGAATGCAAGATAGTTTAGAAATTTTGACGCCATCGGAAAGAACCCGAAAAGAAATACAATCATCCATTTCATCACTGGTACGTATACGTACGTATAATTGCAAGATATTTTGGAGTTCAAACTCAAGCTTATATCATATGTCACATACCCTCCCTCATGTGCACTCTCAGAACTCTTTCCTATCAATAAAACGCAAAAATAGTCGTGTCATAATATCAGATATTTTGAACCCCAATGCCTCATTCCAGGCCGAGTACCAAAAAGGACATTGTGACAGCCGAGCCAACACACGGCTGACCGATGTGACTGAGTGCAGCAAAATCCAGAGCGCTAGAACTATCAAATTCGAAAGCTCCTATGATTCTCAGCAGTATTAAGCCCTGCTGTTAATTATCTCGTAGCCTAACTAAGATCAATGCTGTACAACATGTAAACCCCTAGATCTGGCCCTAAATCCACAACGTACGAAGAAGATGCTGATGACGATTGTTGATGGAGTGGACTGGCTCCAAAGCTTTCGCCTTCGGCAGATTCTTCATGCCATCTTCTTGTCATCTGCCAAACCCGTATCATGCTTGGGGAAAAAATTGTTAGCCAGTCTAACATTCGAGAGTTTCCATTTCCTTGTTGAACGAAGAACCCTCTGTCAAAAGCCTCGCCTTTCTTAGTTTAAGTTACTGCCTTACATATAGCAGGTTGCCACTTTTTACCTCTCATGGCAAGCTCGAATTCGGCTCTCTTTCAGGTCATCGAAATGGGAGTCGACAGGTCGGATGGACGTCCATCTGAGCTCCCGTGGACTGGGAAAAACGTCGGGTGGACTAGTGGGGCAAAAATTATAAATTTGCATAAATTTGCATAAGATTCATAAAAATTCATAAAAAAATTATGCAAAAATTGATTATTAATAAATTATAAATTTTTGAGATTAGATTCTAAACGTTTTCTAAACGTTTTGAAAACGTTTTGAAAACGTTTAGAAAACGTTTAGAATCTAATTTTAAATTATTATTAAAAAAAATAATATAATTTTCTTATATAAATTTATATTAATTTTATTTTAAATTAAATCATATTATATATATATATAATTCTTAAAATATTTTAATAATATTTAAATAATATATATATATATATATATATAATTTTAAAATAAATTTATATTAAATAATTTATTTTTAATAAAGCTTTATTAATTAATATATATTTAATTTTAACTTTATTTATTTATTACTTTTATTAATATTTAAATATTAAATATAAATATATTATTATTATTATTAAAATATTTTTAAATATTTTTAAATATTCTTAATTAGATTCTAAACGTTTTCTAAACGTTTAGGATTTAATTTAAAGCTTTTATTAAAAAATTAATATAATTATCTTATATAAATTTATATTAATTTTATTTTAAATTAGATTATATCAAATATTAATAATTATAATATTTTAAGAATTATATATATATAAAATATATAATTTATCTTTTAATAAAACTATATTAATTAATATATATTTAAATTTATTATTATTAATATATATTTAAATTTATTATTTAATTAATATTTTAATATTAAATAATTAGTTTTTTAATATTAAATATAAATATATTAATATTATTATTAAAAAAATTTTAAATTTTTTAATTAGATTCTAAACGTTTCGAAAACGTTTCGAAAAACGTTTAGAAAACGTTTAGAAAACATTTCGAAAACGTTTAGAATCTAATTAAGAATATTTATAATTTATGCAAAATTTTATGAATTTGCATAAAATTATACATTCGGTTAAACGTCGGGTGGACTAGTGGGGCAAAAGTCATAAATTTGCATAAAATTCATAAAAATTCATAAAAAATTATGCAAAATTGATTATTAATAAATTATAAATTTTTGAAATTAGATTCTAAACGTTTAGAAAACATTTCGAAAACGTTTAGAAAACATTTTGAAAATGTTTAAAAAACGTTTTAGAATTTAATTCAAAGCTTTTATTAAAAAAATAATATAATTATCTTATATAAATTTATATTAATTTTATTTTAAATTAGATTAAATTAAATATATATATATATATAATACTTAAAATATTATAATTATATTTAAATAATATATATAAATATATAATTTATCTTTTAATAAAACTATATTAATTAATATATATTTAAATTTATTATTATTATTTTATTATTTAATTAATATTTTAATATTGAATAATTAATTTTTAAATATTAAATATAAATATATTATTATTATTATTAAAAAAAATTCTAAATATTCTTAATTAAATTCTAAACGTTTTCTAAATGTTTTCGAAACGTTTTTTAAATGTTTTCGAAACGTTTTCAAAACGTTTTTAAAACGTTTTTCAAAACGTTTAGAATCTAATTAAGAATATTTATAATTTATGCAAAATTTTATGAATTTTTTTTAATTTTTATGAATTTTCATAAAATTATGCATTCGGTTAAACGTCGGATGGACTTGTGTAACGTTTTTGCAGTTGACCTTTTTTTTTTAAGAGACGCTCCACAGGTCCATATGAGCTCAAATGGACGTCCATCCGACCTACATACCGTCGAAATGGTTGGTTAACTAGACGAGGGGCTCAAGCCCCCATCAATAATACTACCGAGATAAAGCCATGATCCGAGCAAAGATTTCTGTTCAAGTAAATCAAAGTAAATCTGTTGAATGGATTACCAAGAGTGATTCTCCGGTCAATTCATGGCCAAATGTTCGACCTATGGTGACAGGCAAGTGTTTGCTGCCATATAATGCATCAAAGATATGCTAATGGCAAACATATGATGGCAGAGACAGGACGATACACTGTATGCAGAATTCTGGGATTTTCAGCCTTTGAAATAATGATACATATCTGTGAATTTTAAATGCGTCCAAGTACTTCAAAAAGTATCTTTATAAAGATCAGGCCGATTGGATCAGTTCTTCCAAGACAAATATTGTAGTTGTCGTTTGATGAAATGAATCAATGAATAACTCACCAGACCTCTTAAAATATCTCTTATTCTTCCATCCTCTTCAAGTTCAATAGTAGACAATCTGCTATATAAATAGCTGGAACTCAATCCCTTGTCTTGCAACTTATATTATAGATTCCCCGCAATTACGAGGGAACAAGTGGCCTCGGTGCTTATCTTGTGCTGCGGGTGGGTAGAAGAAATTATCAGTCTTGCAAGTTGTATATGTCTAGTATGAGAGAACTCAGATGACTTCTAACTCTTGCATATTGTACCCTCTAGTTCTGTATGCTAAACCCTACACATAACGCGTCTTCAAGTAGCTTGGCAGATGCGGGGTTTCCGTTCTACAGAAGCGTCTCTGTAACAACTGCTTCTGTAGCAATTGTTTAATTAGTTCTTATAGACAATGCTCCAATCAATATGATACCCATGCCATGGCATCTCCACGAGCGGCTTCGCCAGTTGTGTATCCTAGTATCTTTCAGACTTTCAACGATACCGGTGGTCGGTTTAAACTCTTGTCAGGAGTTACAAAGCATGGCTTGATAACAGCTTGGTGTAGGAATACATTAAGACATTGGTCTGTGTGCTCTTCGTCGGAGCTCAATCATACTATGTATAAAGTAGGAGAGAATTGAATAGCCATAGTAGTCTGGAGATATGCATATTATCATTTATCCATCTTGTTATGCAATATGTGTAGAGTAAACTTGAAGGAAGTACGTATTCAATCTCGATATCACCGGCGTACCATTGATTATATGCCACGCATTGTATCCTAAATCTTCCGCTGTCTAGTTTTCGACCCAATCTTAAATTGCTACTGGCCGTACCTGTATTCCTAATTCTTGTTTCTGGCGTCGACAATAGCGTATATTATTCTTCACGTCGGTCGAACTCAAGGGTTGTAAAAGGTTATAATTCTAGCCTTGACACCAGATCGACGCACGCCTTCCTCCATTGGCATATAAATATGTTGACCGATTTTCTAGATGGCGAAGTAACTAGATACTTATGTTAGAAATAGCTTGGTTCACAGCAGGATCGAACCATTTTCAAGACTCATGCCTAGTATTCAGCTAAAAACTTCAGTTATTAGATTTAAACTTGATAAATATTGAGCTGAGCTCTTCTACAGAGCCTGCATCGAGGAGGTTCTTCGGGTTCGAGATCCATTATTTGAAAGGGCGCCTTCTTCTATCAAACAGTCAAGAGCTCTTTTCTGTGCCTTGCAGATCCTCTGCCTTTTAATGTCCGCTTGGAGGCTGAAGGGCTCACTCAGGAAAAGTTCATCTATGATACTGGAAGAGAATTAGGCGCTTTGCCAACACAGGAAAGTAAATAGCTTTCATAAAGATTCGATGGAAACTTAAAACTTACTTGTGAACTAATACCACCTAGATCCATGCAGCTTGTCTCAGAGGCACACAGCTCTCGATTTAGTTGTTTAATGAGCATTTGGTAAACAGGCAGAGCTATCAAGGACTGCTGAGAAATGAAGTAGGCGTTTATCAACCATAGTCCTCATACAGGATAGTCTTATCACCCTAGATACTAAGCGTCATTGCCATCGATGTACATCCTGGAGACCGATCGGTATGTCGGCGATCGTGGAATTCATTGCGTTCCGAAAGACAGCTATTCGATTCGCTGAGGGCTTTTACTTGACAACCTCCTCTGATACGCTCGCCTATCTCAAAAAAAAGAACACAATAGCAAGTTCTGCACGGTCTTCTTTATTAAAGCCTTCGTTTTCAAGCGCGACAAAGTTCTTCCTCTTCAACAACTACAACACGCACCGAAACCAGAAGACCTTTGCTACCAGAACTCTTTCTTACCATTAATCCAACCATACTTCTTACAGTACTGGAGTTTCTTTTATCCTGAGATCATTACCTACAAGCTTATTCAAAGTCCTCTGGCTTACTACGTAAGAGTTTCTTCAGATTTCCCTCATACGCACCATCCAATTCATACCCTTCTGCTTATTTACGTCTACTGCGCATACTCCTACAACTAAGGTCTCTCTTTTGAATTGATTCTCGCGTTATTTTCGACTATATCAAGACATTCTTGACAATATTTCCGCGTTGTCGATACCTTGAATCAGATTACAACTCCTTTGTGAATTATTCTTCGAACTTAATAACAAAATTTTCTCTTACATTTCATTCTGTAAGCATCTTCCCCTCCTTTCCTACAAGAGGAAAACCATTTCGACAGCATACTCTACTGTCATACCGTCCATGTCCTTTGCTTCAAGACAACTCTACTAATCTAATCTTCGACAGCACCGTTAAAATGGACTTCTATAAGCTTTTTCTGTTGTTCTTGATGTTGATCTTGGCCTTCGCTCAAGGTATTCCCCCTTCCCTCCTACATCTAGCCTTTTAGGCTCTAAAAAATGGTTACTGATATTCATTTAGACGTTCCTGCCTCCTCGCTGGTTGCTGATTCCTCCCTTGCTGGTGTTATAACCACCACCAAGACTGTCGTTGGCTCCTTCGGTTCGGACATGTACACCATGGCCCAAACAATCACTTCTACCGCTTCCCCTAATGTCGTCGCTACTGCCGTGCTCTCGCAAAGCACAACTATCAACGTCCTCACAGTTAACGTCACGTCTACGGCTATCCACACTGCTACCGTGTCATCGTCAATGGTAACGGGCCTCTGCTACATCGCGTCACAAGACGCTCTTATACCATGCACTGCTGGGGTGGTAGCTTCGGCTACATCTTCGGCTTCAGCAACCTCTCCCGCCATTCGCCATAGGCCTAATGGTCTCTTCAAGCTCTTGTCCCTCAAGCGCCGTGGGGCCTTAGCCAATAGCATACACAAGCGAGAGACCAGCTGCAATGGCTGGCAAGCCGCTATTATTATCACTGCCCTTACCATTGCCTTTACCCTGGTTTCAATCCTGTTTTTTGCGACCTTTCTCAAGGAGAAGCGTGATGACTTTCCTCGGCTATTTGCGTATAGGTGGTGGGTCTATGGGCCCAGAGTCTTCTCGTGGGGCTCCTGATCTGGTTAATCGTTTGGTCTGCTATCAAGACGGTTGGGAATGGTTGCAACTGATTGGGTGGTTTGGGAACCGGGTGGAGGCGGGGGAGGGGGGAGGTGAAGTGGAACTATTTGGTCTATAATGGGGGCGCGGGGTGCATTCGCTGGGCACTTATTGGTGGATTAGATAGTTTTTTGGCTCTTTACCAAGGAGTTTCTGGCCTTTGATTGGTCAGTTTGTAAATCAAGATGTTTTTTCTGCTTCTGAATAGTTGTTTTAAGCTCGCAAGGCTCTAGCCTCGCAGTTTTCTTAAATACCAAGTCAGTTTTTCGAGAAATTAATTCTTCATCGTCCATCAAGGCTGTACAGCCTCGTGATTTTCAGAAATTCCAAGGTAGTTCTTTTTTTTTCAAAATGTTCATTTGTAATTATAGGACGATATAGGCCTTCGTTGTTTCCACTCAGCTGCAAGAATGAGAGGGTGTAGATATCCAGTGTCAGATTGTGATACAAATCTATTCCGGATTGGCTTGAAGATTTATAGCGCTCTCGTCTAATATTTTAGCTTGGATTCTGAAAAAGCGACGAAGTCAACTTTTTCCAAATGTTCATTTGGAAAAATTACTAAAATGCCAGATGATATACAATTCACTGTTTCCAATGAGATATGACTTTGAGGGGATGTCTTCTATAAACTTTAGACAATAAAGTTGACTCCTTCAGTTTTGGCTTAAACATCTAAGCTCCTATCGTTCGATCTTTCGAATTTATCTATTTAAAATGACCAAATCGAGGATTTGACAATGCCCATTTCACAACAATATTCTATGACTGGTTGAGACATCCCTTGTTATCCCCAGCTACGTGCTCGAATAAAGCAGTAATATCCTTGTAAATTAGACGATAGTTATTGATTGTCTAGTGGCAAGTCGATACAGTCCCCTCCCCTGAATAAAGGGCAAAAAATATGGGTATACCCACTGGTATTATATAAGTAATTCAGAGGTCTTTTGGCCAATAGAATCTACTGGAATATTCTTCGATTGGCCTATGCGTCGTCGTCGCCAGCAAAATAAAAGATTGTGGGTATACCCATATTTTGCCCTTTATTCAGGGGGGGGACTGTATTTACAGACTATTAAGCGATAGCTAATCGAATATCTAACAGCAACCCAATACGTCAACCCCTATATCCTAAAATTTCCCAGCCAACTCTGTCGAAAGTATCATCTCAATACAAAGACGCCGAACAAGATATCTCCGGTTCATCGAATTCCAGTTGGGGAAGTAATAAAGGGCATTTGCCTTGGAGATGAGATTACTGTCGGCCAATATCCAGTGCGACCTAGAGACTTCAAGGGGGCTATTGTCAGGTGACTGACTATCTTCCACACCTCAACTTTCATAATTTATTATTCCACTATTTGTGTAATCTTCAGATATTCACTCCCCTCTCGAGTAAGCGTTTATTCGCCCATATCTTCAATCTCAATCCCATCAATTGAAGTATTCTAGCTTACGAAGAGAGATGATTATTGGTTAATGTCTGATATGATCATCAAATGGCTATCATCATAGAACCATCCTCGTAGAACCATAACCGAGCGGACTACCATATAATACCTAGTCATGATCCCAACCTTTTAGATCTAACTATTCAACTGATCTCTATCCTCATCCTTACCTTCAACATTGTACTTCTATCGGTTTCACATTCTATATCCGAACATCCCAACCGTGAATCATATCAAATCATACCATATCAACACACGTACTATACATAGAAGCACACGCACTAGAACTCCTATTCTATTCACTCTCCGCGAAGCCTTCAACATTCTAGATCCCCATCCACAAAGGAATAATGAATAATTAGGTACGCATGAATAAAAACGATATGACATCAACTGAATAACCCCAAAGCGATGCTAAAATGCCGATTTTTCTGTTGCGAAGAATTTAGCAGTTTTGAATTGCTTTCGTTTCCCGGTCTTCTCAAAAAAATTATCTAGATTCTCCGGTTCAAGTTAAGTAGCAGGTGATGGCGGTTTGATCGCTATTCCAATCAATGAGATTAAGTCATTTCGCTCTGTATTGCATGCTCTCCTCATAAGCTTCGTGCCAAGATTTGTTCTCAGTTTCCTTGTTGCTCTCCCGCTCATTCTTGCATTTATTTTCGTCTTCTCTTTCACCTCTTTCGCCTTGTACCCCTCATTCTACTCCCACTCTCCCCATCACTCTCTTCCACACTCTACTCCTCCCTGTTCAAGTCCGACCCAGACTCTGCATCATCTTCTCCCTCCTTGGCCCTCCAAGCCCAGTACGCCGCATACCTCCTCTCATCCGAAACATCCCACGATCCCAAACATTCCTTCATATTAAGTATCCAACCGCAGCATCACTTCCTGCCGCCCAAAAAGCCACTCTACTCTCCCATTCGGTCCTCGAAGCTCTTTACTACCCTCCCCAGCCTTTCTTCATCATCACCCCCATAAAACTGCCCAAGTACTCATAGTGTTCAGCATGCCTGTACAGACCCCATTTGCCTCATTGAATTTAGCCACTTTTGGCAAGATGCTCGTTAGTGCAATCTTGCTTTTGAAGGTTCCTGGGCGGCTTTCCCTCATAATTTCCGCCTGCATTCCGATCATATTGCGCCATAAATTTCTGCTTCGCCTGGTTCATCGCTACCTCAGAGTATCCCCACTACCTCAATCATTAACTTGATGCTTACAAAATCATCTTCGTCCTTATCTTCTATATCGTACTCAAATATTTCGCGCTGTAATCTTTCGGCTTCTTCCTTCACGCAAAGAGTTTCGGTTTGATTCACCTTCTTCTGAAGGGATGAAAAGGTATGATGATTGCAGCATGGAAATTCAGATTATTGTTGAATCACAGCTTACAAGATTGCCCAGTATCCTCAAGCTTTTCCCTAGCATAGCCTTACTACGAACAGCTTTGACGCATTTACGTCCATCAATTCTCAAGTGTACATGATAAAGTTCTCGGCTAATCAAAGATACTTCTTCTTTCAAGCCTAGGGAACTCGAAATGTGATACATCTCCTCTTTGATTTCACATGAGAATCTCATCCCGGTGAAACATCTTTTGCTGCTCAAATGAGCGTCTGGCCATAGTCTTGGCCATTTAAGTATGGCCCATCACAGGAAGCATGGTGCGTGCGTATTATGATTTCGCTGAAAGACAACCTTTCATACAGGTTAATCGATGCTACCCCGGCTGTTGTCATACTGAAATATCCCGAATTGTCTTCAAATGCGTTTAAATGGCTAAGACCTGGCCGGATTCTGGGCACATTGACATCACCTGTGCCTTTCCACTCTTCTTTTATACATGACTCGATCACATACGCTACCAGGATACTGCAGCACTTACAAACTTCACTATCTGTGCGGAGTCGAATTCAACTTTGCATAAGGGATGAAGAGATATACGATACGTATCATCGATACGATCAAAACTTTGTATCAGGGAAAGCCTCTCTAACCCCGTTAGAGCATAGGTAAAGGCATCACTATTCCAAACACCTACCCCTTCCACGAAGAATCAGAAGTTTTTCCCAAATCGCCCAGAAGCTCCAAAATAGCGTAGGCATTTTGTCATCATATTTCTCTGACTTAGATTCCTCGGGAACGGGGCTAATGTCATTTTGGTAGCTTGAATGATCAAGAAACAGCTCCTCTGATATATTTATCTCCAAGATCAAAGAAAGCATATAGTGTCATGAGGCTCTCGAGAGCCTCGGGATTCTGTTGAGCTTTTGAGCTCATTGAAAGATAATTCCCACGTAGTAAAAACGTTCAAGGTCGTTTCTCTCTCAGGTTCATTCAGAGACTTGGTGTATTTGTTCATCGGAATTTTATACTTCAGAATGGTTTCTAGTCATTGAAAAGAAAAATGAGATTCGAAGGCTGAAAATTCAAGCTTCAAGCTTTTGATGTATGTTCCAGCTTGGATGATGACAAGTACATGATATCTGAGTCTCTTCACAATCTAAATTCAATCCTCTTCGCTTTTCTCCATATTTTCTTTTGTCTTAATCTGGTAGTATAAGTGTCGGGAAATGGATCATGTGATATTGAGTTGCTGTACGAATAATACGTCTAACCGTATTAAGTGTACTAGCACTTCGAGGACGTCTATAAAACCGTCCTCCATTCCATAGATTGCATAGAGAATAACAACGATGATATATCAACAAAAGCATTAAGTACTTACACTTTAAACTGGCCAAGTTTATACCAACAATTAGAGCTGTAATGCTTTCTTTCTCTGTAATCCCCAAAAAGCTCGATAGCTGCATCATTTTTCATTCACCAAAGCTCCAGCATCCTTGTGCCTCGTAGTCATCAAGACCGATCGATGGAAACTATGCGATATGAAGTCTTCTAGTGAGAAACTGTCAGGAGTATCATAATTATCAAACAGCAACTCTGCTAAATTCTAGCTTTTCCTCATCATTGTCATAACGTCTCTAAGTTCCTTAATCTTGGCATATATTGCTCCAAAACTCTGCGTTGCTGACCTCTCGGAGCTCGCATCAACCCACGGCCTTGAAAGGATCTTGAAAAATGTAATAGTATTTGATCTAAGTCTTCCCCTGCCCGCCTACACCGCGTAGTACAACAGCTCCTGTCCTTGAAGACGAGCCATTCAAATATGCAGAATTAATCCTTGCTAACATGTCTTTTTCGAGCGATGAAACGAGGAATCTTGACCCATGGGAACTTCAAAGTAGGCAGGAGGTATCCTTGATTGTTGGCCTGGCAGCATCAAATCCAACTTCTTGAATATTACCTGTAATGACTTCCCATGCTTGAGCCATATCCATCTGCGGCAGTTTTCGTCTTCCGAAGTGACGCCTGTTAAGAGCTCGGTCCCTTGTAGTCAATTGGTCAGAATAGCTTGGAGTTGGTATTTTGAACTCAAGCAAGCTGAGCCCACAGAGATACGAATACTTCCCGTGTGGTCGAATACCGAGAATTCTAAGCGAAGATACCTTGAATCCAATTACTTACAGTCATCCAACTTGGGCAGATTGCGCACAAAGTTTTTGTGCGCCGAACGAAAAAGTTGACAAGCTGCAGTGGCTTGGAACTTGAATATATGGGTATAGAGTTTGACAACGCTCGCCTCAAGCTTATTCTCGAGATGTTCCGAAGCAAGTAATTTAGATACAGATGCTCTATTTCCGAATAGAGAGCTACTATCTCGGAGATTTTTTTTAATCCGTCGAGGATCGCGTGGTTTTGTTCAAAGTCGTTCGAAATGAGCTTACATTTACTGCCAGCATTTGGCCAAACCATCAAAGTAAAGCGAAAGAAAAGACGTATTAGTATCAGATACAACTTTGCGTCTGATTATATACCTTGAATACTTTGAGGACCAGTTCTACGATGCGGATACTCAGAGGCTTCCAAGTCGCTGCATCCTGTAGAGATGTAGTAATTGGTGTGAAGATACCAGCCCATTGTCGAATACATAAACAAATACCAGCTTACGCCCAAGAGAAAGATACACCCGCCCAAGGGGGCCGGCATCTATACGATCAATACTAGTAATAGCCACCCGAAAGTCCTCAAAGTCTTATTAAATTTCCATCAACAATTTACTCTATCAAAGCTTTCTGCTTCCACACGGTCTTTGGCCTTGAATGCCTTGCCCGCGATCTCAAGGCTCCATTCCTGTGATGGAAGTGTTTTTTGTTTTTTTGTCAATCACGACCATGACTTGCGCCTGTTCATCCATTTTGTTACAGTCAGTGCCGAGAAGCAACCTCTCATATACTTCTGTCAAATTCGAATCGGTTGTCGAGAATAATTTCTACGCCTGTCCCCAAAGAGTCTCTGGGCCGTTGGAAACTTATGTTGGTCCAGAACCTTGTATGGGAGTTTTACTGAGAGTTGGGTTCAAAGGCTGTGAGTTACACCCCAATGCCAAGAATGCCAACTTAATAGTCGTTGGTTTGGCATCTGCCCATTCATTTCATTTGAATTGGTCAATAAATGAAGTCAGCGTCAAAAAAGAACGCGGTAACACACCTTTCAGGGTAATCGGCCATCATCGACCTTGCCATGACGTAGCTGGCTGCCGCTTCTTTCCTCCAGCCCTTAAGAAATAAGTCGCATTTAGATTGCATACTGAAGCCGCAAAATGTAAACTGCAAGATGATATTCAGGCATGTGTCGTCGTGAAGATATATTTATTTGGTTTAACACAGCCGATGCAAGGAACGCGGGGTTCTCCACGCAACTGCCCAGACGGATCTCGTGATGATGCAGTCAGTCCCCTGGGCCGTCAAAGTAAGCCTCCATTCTGGCAGGAGCCCCACAACGCGAGCTGGCCAATAAAACATGAGACTGCGTACCCTAGATATCCTAATCATCTCCCAATATTATATAAATAATTGGATACCGTGGACGGGTGATTAGATTGATCTACATTCCAACCATAACCAACCATAGCTAATATTCGCCAGGGATGTCATGAGAGCGAGTACCATGCATCCATCCCATCATCCATCCCAGGGTCAATATCAATATCAACATCAACATCAGCATACAGAACTCCACTCCAACACAAGATCACTCCACCCACAAACCCTCCCCCCAATCTCTCTCAACTCTCCACCTGGCATTCCACAATAAACACGCAGACACTCCTTCATCTCATCCACAAGAGTGACTACATACTAACCCATTCGAAAGCGACAGACAAAATGGAGAAATACCCAAAGTGGTATGAATTGCAGAGTACATTCCGAGCAGGGGATATGATGAAAGTATGTCGAACTACAACTGAATTGAATCGCGAGAGTATGAAGAAGTCGAGACGTGAGGATGAAAATAGATTTATTCCACGGTGCGACTTTTCAAACTTTTGAGATGAGAAATTTAATGATACTTTGATACTGTAATACTGCTATTTAGGGAAATTTGCCGAGTTTGGGTCGTTAGTCATTTATCTTACGTACCATACTGACGGTACCATTTATCCAAGCCATGCATGTGGCCTGGTACACTGCTCAAAGCCTATCTGATTTCCTTCATAGCCCACCACCGACTTTCCCCTTACTCTACTTGCAAGTCATCTATCACCCAACACCCAGCCCCCAACCGCCAAACTCACGCCCCATCGCCCTTTCCAAGCAGCACCAGATTTGCCACATTCATCGCCGCCATGATTGTCCAGATGATTCCTGCCACGGTGGCAGTAACCCAATGATTTCTCATCTTCGTTCCTTCACCCGTGGCCCCTACCCCTGCATTCTCATAAACACTTTCATTTTCCGCCAACCCATCTGCATTCCCTCTTATATTCTCGCCATCGTCCCCAAATGTATGTCTTGCCTGGCACCTAACAGTCATATATCGATTGCGGCATGTGAAATAAATCAAAGGTGCGGAAATGAATGGAAGTACAATACTAAGGGCTACTTGACTAGCATTCAAGGCTGCTGATAGACCTTCACGACCGACCGCACCCGCGATGACAATGCTAGGCGCAATACTTAGACTTCTGGTGAGGAGACGTCGTAACCAAGGTCTGATGGTCCAGTTCAAAGCACCTTCTGAAACCATCTGCCCAGCGATTGTACAAACAATACCTGCACTCATACCGGATAATAGTAGAGCGAGAGCGAAAATGATGCCAGCACCTTTCGAAATACTCGATACGAGTAAATCGTAAATACCGAAAAGATCAGCCTCTGGAGCTGCAGGGTTGTTGTAGAGGGCGGCTCCAGCTACTATGAGAATTGCCGAGTTGACGAACAAGGCAAAAGTGAAGAGGCAGATTGCTAATTCGGCGTAGGAATATTTGAGACAGAATTTGATAGCGGGAAGTGATGGGTAGTATGGTTCCTTAGTGCCTAGATCAAAATCTTTTTTGACAATGTTGTGCTTTTTGTCATAGGCGAGGAGTCGAGGTTGAACTATACCACTTCCGAGATATAGACTATGAGGCATGACGGTAGCTCCTAGGATACCGCAGGCTTGATAGAGTCTAGGGCATATTAGTACATTTATCTAGAACCTGAAAGGAGAACGCATACCCCTTCGATTCAACAATCGCTTTCGAAGGCAAGAATCCCTTGAAAACTTCTCCCACAGAAGTATCTTGGATCAGAGATAATTGAATGCAAAAGCAGACAACCACACCCAATACCAACCCAACGACAAACATCTCAAAATATCTTAATCTCTTCATCTCACCATTTCCAGGATAAAAAAGAAGAAGGATAAGAACGTCAAAGATCGATAAGGCACAGCCAGCAACTAAGGGTATTTGAGGTATCAAAAGATTTATAGCAATCGCTGTACCAATCACCTCAGCAATATCTGTAGCAATGATCTAATTGAGTCGGTTAGAGTTTGAACACAAAAGAGGAGAGGGGGATCATACTGCACCCTCAGCCATGATATACAGGGCAATATTGAGCCATTTTGGCAAGAAAGCCCTACAAGCCTCCGCCAAATTCAAACCACTAACAGTGCCCAGCTTAATACAAAGACTCTGTAGAAAAATCGCAAAGATATTCGCCATCAACACGATAAAAAGGAGGCGAAACCTATAAGTGGCCCCTGCAGCAACGTCGGTGGCATAATTTCCCGGATCGATATATGCAACCGCTACCTATGTAATATGTTAATATGACTGAACGTGTTGTTGTTGGTGTTGGTGTTATTCTTTTTGCTGTTGTTTTTGTTGTTGTTGGAGGGTGATAAATTACGTACCATGAACCCCGGACCCACGAATTTGGCAAATTTAACCATTACTTGTCTCATTTTCACAAGTTGGTCTCTCAGCATATTAGAACAACTTCTTCCATACCTCCTTCCACCTCCCGCTTGATCCCTAATATCTAGGGTCTCCGTAGTAGAAGGTCCAATCACGTCCACGTGACCATTCTTTTCACCCTCTCCACCGCCTCCACCACTCCCAACCCCCCCTCCAACACGACTCTCACCCACCATCCCCTTGCCATCACCAGTATCCTCCATCAGATCATTGATACACTCGACGCCCTCATCCTCCAAACTTCTCCTCAATGCCCTTCCATTTGCTCTCCCGTTCAAGTCCTCTCGAGTCGTAAGATCGTTTGCCAAGGCGTTTGGATTTTGATTATATCCATCGCCTTCCAATGGTTCATCTGTTCTCGAAGGACAATTCATGGTGCGAGTTTGCGTCCTACGTGATACTATGTTGACGAGATGGATTGTAGTTACACCACGGACGGGTAACGAAAGTTGTGTTATGATTCCCCTTTTCGTAAAACGGACGTCGGCTTTCGAGCTTCTTTATCCGGTAAGGTTGTTCACGGGCTGTGCTGCTGCTGCTGCTGCTGCTGTTGTTGTTGTTTCGTTTTATGTATGTATGGAGAAAAGAAAACATAAAACATAATATTTGGGAGTTGCGTTCATATAACTATGACCTTATTATACCTCAGGAAATGAATTCAGACATGAATAATTATCACCCTTATTAAAAAAAGAAGCAATTATCATTCACTTCGTACTATATAAATGGAGATACAGAAAAGATGAAAACACCTGGGGAGAAAAGAAGAAAGAGCCTTTTCTATTATAAACTCCAGCGAGGTATCCAAAGTATTTTATCTACGCTACCCTGGAAGTTGGAACCTGGAACGATATACCGAGTAGGTATCTCTAAGTAGGGACTGATTAGGTAATCAACTCGTCAACTAGGGAAGGTGCCTTTGCAAGGTTAACCCACGTTACCCAACCAAGTAATTTATACAGGAAAGGACTGACCAGCCAGCGAGTACTCGCTTAATATCTGTAAATTACCAGAGTACGTAATCCATCAATCCCACACACACTCCTTCCTCATTGGTCAGCCCAACACTCCAAGCCCAACTAGGGACAGGAAAGGTACACGCTACGGAAATTCCCGACCTCCACCCATCTCCATCCGGTGAAATGATCGGATCCGTCAAGGGTGAGGTGAGGTGACTGTACTGTACAGTAACGTTTGACGATCAATGCATTCGGAATCCAGACCCAACCAGCGATGGTGATATATACAGTATGGATATCATGCTACGTGCTAGCCATGCGACGGACGACTACCCACGAAACAGAATATCGATCACATGAAAACGAACAGCATCAACATCAGCAACATCAACATCAGCATCAGCATCAGCATCATCGAATCAACGTCCAACTTTATCCAAGAAGATATATATATATATATATACTCTCTTCAATCCGATTGGATCTGCAAAAGCCATCGTGATCTTTAGGCCTCCATCTCCATCTCCCATCTCCCATCTCCCATCTCCCATCTCATCTCATCTCATATCTGATCATGTTTGGCTTCATCATACTTGTTATCATGATGCGGCAAAGACATTCACCCACCGCAGACGACGAGCCAGTGAAACTGAAACCTCCCCGTCACCATGCATCATGATCCCCAGCACATGCCCATGCCCATGCCCATCCCCACGCCCATCCCCATCCCCATCTCCATTCTCCCAGAAATACCGCGTCGGATAACAAAATACCCGAACGAGGGACATCTCCTCGATAACCCGATAACCCGCGGCTATCGACCCAACATTACCATGAAAGGCATCCTCGACCTATGGAAATTATCGCGACGGATATTGGATTACTACGTGCCTTACCACCAACCTCTCAAGGTAAATACCAAGGAGGGTTGAAAGGAAGACGATTCGTCTTTCATCTTTCTTTGTTACATTGTTTTGTCCCAAGTGTGGGTATGTAGCTACCTTACTGCGCATTGCTTTGCTTTTGTTTTATTTGCTAAATCTATTGGTTGGTACTTGATCCAGAGCTTGTTTGATGGTTACTGCCAGGTACCCATGAGGGTTAGGTCTTTCACTGAAAAAATCAATCACAACTGGTTGATGAGAATGCGTTATGAGCATGAGGGATTGGTCATATTACTTTAAAGAAGTGAAACAGCCAGCCAGTTGGTAAAAATGAGTTGTTGCTACCCAGGTGCCTATTGCATCAACCATAATGTCTCTGTCAAGAGTCCAGATTTCATAAAATCAAACCAAATGGTAAGACGAATATGCAGGTTTTTTTTTACCACCACTACCACATGTAAATAATCCGTTCATAGTATCCCCAATGAGATAAAAAGCGTACCCATCCTTTCCTTTGAGGAGATACAGAAACGCCTGGTAACCCATGCAACGCCATGCAAATATTATTCTGCAGTTGCCCTATCCATGAAAGAAAATTCTTCAATTAGGCATCTCGAGCATCATCGACCATGATCATCATCAACCGCATATGCCTTTTGTAGTGCCCTTTTCTCCCTGCCATCATCCTCGAGGACCATGATCCAGTCTCTAAGCTGGATTTTACGTCCCTTGACACCATCTTCTCGCCAAGTTCCTAACCTTCGTACACCATCTATAGTGAGCTTTTCTGGACCAGGGTTCGCAGCTGGGCTGCTAGCAGATGCGCTAAGACCTTGGGCCATGATTTTACCCGGGGTGCTTGTACCACTACTAGATCCTGCAGTCATCCAACTATACTGCTTCTTCTTTCCAAAAACATTCCTACCGCCCAAGAACTGTCCAGTAGTCACATTAGCGGCTGCGTGACTTGCGGCCTCACTGGTTTTCGCCTCTGCTTTCCTTTTCATTTCTTTCTTGGTAGGTGGTTTGTCGAGGATATCCGGTGCAATAGAACCTGGTGTACCCGGGTTTATTGACCCAGCACGAGATCCATCACCAGATTCACGAGCCTTACGTTTTCGCAACCTAGCCTCCTCAGCTTCTTGCTCTCTGCTAGCCGCTTTTCGAAGAGTGGATGCAACATCACTACCAAAGGACTTTGTGGGCGTCTTCGAGCTTTGTGATACTGGGGTAGGTAATCTACCTGCAACCGAGGGAGGGCCTTGGGTGTGTTAGTGCAAAATCAAAATCAATCATAAATCTGATACATACGTTTAAGAGGGTCGCTGAGAGGGCTAACAGCACTCTCCCATCCACTCCGTGGGCCACCTCCTTCGATAATCGTAGAAACTGAAGGTTTGACACTATGTACAGCAACATCTGCCCATTCATCCCTGATTTGAGCATGAGAACCTGTCTGTCGACCTATGGCTAACTTCATTGCACCCTCCAATAATTCACGAAGTCGATGTTTAGTAGAGATAGACATAAGCGCAAGTTGGTCAACCACTAGAGAGTCACCTGGAATGAAGAATCCGCTGGTTGCAGTGATGGCCCCTTCTGGTCCCACCGCCGTTTGTACTTTGACGGTTGGTTCTGGAAAGTGCTCAGGTAGCTTCATGGTACCCATCTTTCCATTCATGTCCGTATTCAAACCTAGACCATTATCATGTGCAATTTTCGCCATTCTCTGATGAACAATGCCCACGTTTAAAAATGGATTATTTAGCTCTCTTTGCCTCGATACTGCTAAATCACGAGCCGCATCATGCCAGGCTTTATCAGCAGCTTTCTTTTCAAAATCCGCTTGTGACTTAGTATTGGGGGGCCTCTCCAGGTTGATTAGCAGGGCCAGAGCCGTAAAAGGATCCCTCATGTCCAGGTGCAAATTGACTAAAGCTGTGACCTGCCGAAATATTACCCGGTGTGTGATCTCGAGGTTTGGGGATTAAATGATGATGAGTACTGTTGAAATGTATATTGTTCCTCCTCTGCAAGATCGATGCCAGTCCCTTCCAAAACGTTCATCGGATCCACACCATCAGGCTTATTTCTATCAACCGGTCTCGAAGGTGGGCCCATAATTCCTCCAGGATGCTGCTGTGGCATCTGCAAATTAAAGTTGTTGAAATGTGCCGCATGTATATTTCCTTGATGATGCTGCTGGATTTGCCCAGGGAAACTCAAGGGGCTTGGTTGCGCATGTGGTGGGAGGGTACCTGGAGCTTGCGGTAAATTTAATGAAGGAGATTGTTGCGCAGTATTTAACCCATTTGCATACGGCGTATTATAAGCAGTTTGAGGAAGTTGCACTGTCGAGAAATGCGGAGAAGGCGAAGCTGAAGCTTGACCAGAAGCACCTGGACTCATCGCGTATGGGGATGTGACGTATGGCGAACCTGGTTGAGAGGGTGGGTTGGGAGACATTCTTTGTCGCTTGTGTGGTGGAAACGCGAACTGTTGATTTTGCGTCGATGGCGAGTTGACTGGTTGAGGGGGAGAGAAAGGCCTCTGCGGCATATACGGCGGCTGCTGTTGTTGTGGTTGCGCCATGATGTCGAGGTCTTGATTGCAATTTCCTCTATTTGTCTCCTGTATCCTTTCACAACCCAGGCGCAAAGCCCGGCTATCTCCAATTATTCCGTCCCATGCGCTAGTGTGACTATTCAGAATAAATCTTAAAGACTTGCGCGACCGTATTCACTCGATGTTTTGATGACAATTAAGCTGTTTTCCATCCAGACAAATTATTTGGTCATTGAATGGGATCGCGAAAGCTCTCACGATTCAAACTCATCACGTGTATATTTAGTGCGAAATTATGACAAGGGAGAACCGTCAAAGTCGCGTCTTTGATGACTTCACTACCACAACCACTACCTTCCTCTCAATTATTGATTGAATTCACAAGCTTCAAATTATTCTCCAACTTGCGAAATCATTTCACATTTCCCAATATCTCTTATTCCGTTTCATAGTTAAAGCGATTATGCTATCACACTGAATAGCCATCTGCCTTAACGGCAGCGAAAGTAACATATCGGAATTTACAAAGAGAGGAATATTACATCTCATTCACAATGGCATCAAAACGTAAGGCTTCCGCTTTGGCACCTACTGTGGAGGAACCGGTAGATCCAGCCGATGAGCTCACTTTTACCAATCTGGGTGGTGGTAATGAGGTTGGAAGATCTTGTCATATCATTCAATACAAGGGTAAAACTGTCATGGTAAGCATCAAATCTCTTTCTCTTTCTGCGCAATTTAATTACTGACCTTTTGATATAGCTCGATGCTGGTATGCACGCTGGATACGATGGTTTAGCAGCTCTCCCTTTCTATGACGATTTTGACTTGAGCACTGTCGATTTACTTTTGATCAGCCAGTAAGCGCATTCCCCTTTCCTATATTCTATATTCGCGCGTTGGCTTTCGGAGGATTGGGGTTATCAATATATGGTAGTCTGTTTCGGCGGTTCAATACAATGCGCCATCGGCAGTTTGGGCTCTGCGTCGCATTTTGGGTCCTGCAGATCATATGCAGAATTCCGTCTCACATTTCATTGGCCTATCTACCATATTTATCATGTATACGAGAATCAATACAATACCATTATCCCACAGCAAATGCTTGTCTTGATTCTGTGATATGACTTTCATCCCCGCACACCCCGACTTGTACATAGACTGCTATTTAGTTGGCGTATTTTGCCCTTCCTGGTAAAACAAGAGCTGACCTTTCTCAAAGTTTTCATGTCGACCATGCAGCTTCATTACCATACGTCCTTGCGAAGACTAACTTCAAAGGTCGGGTCTTCATGACACATCCTACCAAGGCCATTTACAAGTGGCTCATTATAGACAGTATAAGAGTTGGTGGAGCATCCTCGAATGGAGGCTCACAACCAGTCTATACCGAAGCCGACCATCTGACCACCTTTGCTCAAATTGAAGCTATAGATTATCATACCACACATACAATCTCTTCAATAAGGGTTACACCATATCCAGCTGGGCATGTACTTGGTGCTGCCATGTTTCTCATTGAGATTGCTGGACTCAAAATATTCTTCACAGGAGATTATTCTCGAGAAGATGATCGGCATCTTGTATCCGCCGAAGTTCCTAAAGGAGTGAAGATTGATGTTTTGATTACCGAATCTACTTACGGTATAGCATCACATATTCCACGGGTGGAACGAGAACAAGCCCTTATGAAATCTGTCACTAGTATTCTGAATCGAGGAGGTCGCGTTCTCATGCCAGTCTTTGCGCTTGGTAGAGCCCAAGAGCTTCTTTTGATTTTAGATGAATACTGGGGTAAACATCCGGAGTTCCAAAAGATTCCTATTTACTATGCTAGTAATTTGGCTCGCAAATGTATGCTGGTATATCAAACATATGTCGGATCTATGAACGAAAATATCAAGCGACTGTTCAGAGAACGTATGGCTGAAGCCGAAGCCAACTCAACCAGTGGAGGTAGAGGTGGACCTTGGGATTTCAAATACATTCGTTCATTGAAGAACCTCGATCGATTTGACGATGTAGGAGGTTGTGTCATTCTAGCAAGTCCCGGTATGCTACAGAATGGTATTAGTAGACAATTGCTCGAAAGATGGGCACCAAGTGATAAGAATGGCGTTATTATTACTGGTTATAGCGTGGAAGGTACTATGGCTAAACAAATCATGCAAGAACCAGATCATATCCAAGCGATCATGTCCGGGCCACAGGGCTTCACACGAAGATCAGCACCCGGAGAAGCAGAGAAAGCCATGATACCAAGAAGATGCAGTGTTCAAGAGTTTTCCTTCGCAGCTCACGTTGATGGTGTTGAGAATCGAGAATTCATCGAAGAAATCGCTGCTCCTGTAGTGGTAAGTTCCACAAACTTCCAAACTCCAAAAGTAGAAACTAAGAAAGAAAAGATCCTCGTTCATGGTGAACAACACAACATGATGCGCCTAAAATCAAAACTCCTCTCCCTGAACGCCGACAAAACTACAAAAGTAAAAGTTTTCTCCCCCAAGAATTGCGATCCTTTACGAATCCCATTCGTGACTTCTAAAACCGCCAAAGTCGTCGGAAAATTGGCAAATAATCCCCCACTGCCCGATTCTACCCAGCTCATTACGGGTGTACTACTAGTACAAAATGATTTCAAAATGTCGTTAATGGCCCCTGAAGATTTGAGAGAGTATGCTGGTTTGACCACTACTACCATAACCTGTAAACAACGCATGACGCTCAGTGCAGCGGGTATTGATCTTATACGATGGGCTTTAGAAGGAACCTTTGGAAAGATTGATGAGTTGCCTGAGAGTAGAGGGCAACAGAAAAACTCAAATGGAAATGGGGATACGCATATGAATGGGTCATCTGATGAAGAAGCCGATGAGGAAATCGCTAATACAAATGCCGTAACTGCATATTTAGTTATGGGATGTGTGACGGTGAGATATAGAAGTAATGGGGAGGTGGAATTAGAATGGGAGGGTAATATGTTGAATGATGGAATTGCGGATGCTATCATGGCGGTGTTGTACTCGGTGGAAAGTAGTCCGGCCGCTGTTAAACGTATGCTTCATCTATCTCATTCCCTTCCCTTCCTTTTTTCTTTTTATTTTTCTTTTCCCCCATTCCCATTAACCATATCAAGGAAACGCTAACACAAAGCAGAATCCGCAAGCAAATCTCCGCATTCCCATTCCCATTCCACCCCCCCAATCCGCAACCCCCACGCCAACCTAACCCCCACCGAGCGCCTCGAGCGCCTCTTCATGTTCCTCGAAGCACAATTCGGCGCCGACAACCTGACTCCCATCGCCATTCCACGTCTCCCCACCGGGACACTCCCCATTAAAGACAACAAAGCCTCTCCCCCCCCGGACGTCCCCGCCTCCGATCACCCTCTCTCCCCAGAGACCCCCTCCGAAACCTACGAACAAGAAAAAGAAATCGCGCGGCTCCACAAATTAGGAATTCCAGTGCCAGGTATCGAGATTACCGTCGATAAGATGAACGCGAAGGTTTGGTTGGAGGACTTGGATGTTGAGTGTGCGAATCGTGTTTTTGGGGAGAGGGTGAGGGCCGTGGTGGAGAGGGCCGTGGAGGTTACGGCGCCCTTGTGGGGGTAGCGTCATGCTATGTGATTTGGTTTGATAGGATGGATCATGAGGGGATGTGGGGATGGGGAGAGCGTGGGTAGATATGTATAATACAGAAAGCAAACAGGTTCAAATTTGGGGGATAGATAGACACACAAACAGAAAGATAGAAACTGAGAATGAAAGGAACCTCTATCAATCAATCAGTCAGTCAGTCAGTCTCACATACACAGCACACACTAATTCAATCGACTCTTACACTAATTCATGAATAAACTCTACACTTGACACAAGACAAAACACCACATCTCCCATCTCCCATCTCCCATCTCCCATCTCCCATCTCCCATCTCCCATCTCCCATCTCCCATCTCGCATCCCCAACCTCAAATAACAAATTCCAACCCCCCTCCCCCTCCCCCCATTCCAAACCAAACGTGTAGCTTACCCAGGCGAACAGCTGGCCTCCACTTAGCTTACTAGTACACAGACAACCCGACTCTACATCCTTGCTATTAACCACCACCCACGAAGGAAAGGGCTTCGGCATCAGGACGCAAGTTACCCTGTGGTGGTTTCTATGTCTCCCAGGCAGATCCGCCCAAAAAGATACCAAAAAGGAGAAGCAAGGCATGGCGAAAAAGCTCGAGATAAAGCCTCATCTCTCATTGCAATGGGGGCCTTCAACTTTCCAATACACATTCGACATTATTCACATGCACAACACAAAACAAAACAAATTGAAACATCACGAGGAGTTTTTGTGAATTTAACTTTTCAATATTCATAAAGTATCATTAATAAGCCTCCCACCCATTAATCTGTATTCCCAAACTTCCTAACCCAGATTGACCAAGCTTCAAGCTCAAGTCTTATCATGTATTCTAAAAACAATCTTCGATCCCTGTGTATAAAATGATCTGTACCGCCGGAATGGTATTCAACCGCGCGCCAAAAACACCCCACTTTGAATCCCAAAACCCCCACACTCTGTAGCTGTATAATCAATCATCCTGGGGTATATCCATACGTCTCCTGTCTTCCGCACCCCATGTTTATCCACATCATAAGTTGGATCATCCATAACATCCATCCCACTTCCGTCACCGTTTCATTAGCCCCCGTGCTTGATGAAGCCGTTTAGTCGACGTCATCATCATTGTCCTGATCCTCGTTCTCGTGCAACACCCATCCCTTGCTCATCTCAACAGCTTGTTCCCACTTTTTGAACATTCGTGCACTCTTAGCTGGCTTGACTTGTGGGGTGAAGATTTTTCTATCATCACGGTTGATCTCCTTGAGCTCATCAAACTCCTTCCAGATATCTACTGCAAACCCTGCTGCGATTGCGGCACCAAGCGCAGTGGTTTCGCGCATGACCGGTCTGTTGATTGGTATGTTGAGGATATCGGCTTGTGTTTGCATGCAGAGGTCGGAGTTAGACATGCCACCATCGACAGCAAGTCCTTCCAATTTGTGTCCGGAATCCTTCTCCATAGCATCGAGGATGGCTTTGGTCTGGAAACAGGTAGCTTCGAGCGTTGCACGGGCAATGTGACCACGTTGTGTATGCTGGGTGATACCGAAAAGTGTTCCCTTGGCATCATCAATCCAGTAAGGAGCGAATAAACCAGAGAAAGCAGTGACGAATACCACACCACCGTTATCGTCAACAGTCTCTGCCAATTCAGTGATCTTGCTAGAGTGTGCAATGAAACCCAAGTTGTTCATCAAGAACTTAACACCGGATCCTGCAACAGCGATGCTGCCCTCAAGAGCGTAGACTGGTTTTCTACCATTGCCAAAATCGTATGCGACAGTAGCCAATAGACCATACTTTGATACTACGGGTTTGGTTCCCACATTGTAGAGAAGGAAGCAACCAGTTCCGTAGGTGTTCTTTGCATGTCCGGGTTTAAAGCCACATTGGCCAACTAAAGCAGATGATTGATCTCCTAGACATCCGGTGATTCTCGTGCCCTTCAAAGGACCGTAAGCTAATTTACCAAAAGCCTCTTTGTCGGAGGAAGGAACGATTTTTGGAAGAGTAACATTTTTCCTGTCGAGCTGGAAGAAGTTGAGAAGTTTGTCGTCGTATTGTAAAGTGTGGAGGTTCATGAACATAGTTCTAGAAGCATTTGTGGTATCGGTGACATGAATGCCACCCTCCTTTCCTCCGTTGAGTTTGTAAATTAACCAAGAGTCGACTGTTCCGAAAGATAATCTGCCCTCATCATAGGCATTCTTGATGGCTTCAACATTTCGGTACATCCACATAAGTTTGACACTTGCGGGGTATGTTGAAAGTGGCAAACCACACAATTGAAGGATCTCATCCGCTCCCTCGGAATCCTTGAGCTCGCGCACAAGAGCAGTTGTTCGGGTATCGGGCCAAACCACAGCATTGTATAATGGTTCCCCAGTGTTGGTGTCCCAACAGATGGTTGTTTCACGCTGGTTGGTAATTCCAATGGCTTTGATATCGGATTTCTTGTATCCTAATTCGAGGAATTTCTCTGTTGCCTTCTCTACACACTCATCCACGGAGCTGACCAATTCTTGAGGGTCATGTTCATGCCATCTGTAGAGATCATTGTTAGCTTGTAGATTCGACATTAAAATTGGCGGCACAATTAAAACTTACCCAGACTCGGGGTACATGTTTTCGAATTCATGCTGATGCATGGCCACAGGTTGCCCTTCTCCATTGAAGATAATGAATCTTGTGGAAGTTGTGCCTTGATCAATGCTACCAATAAACCAATGCTTTTGCTCTTCCTCCTCCGTCTCAGTCACATTCTCTGGCAGGTGTGATTTTGATTGTTCAATGTGCTCGACATATTCGGCGTCTTCTGTTCTTGGAGTCTCGATATTTCTATATTCTGCGTCTCTTCTGAATTTGTAACTGTCGATATCACTGTGTGGTATCGCAGGCGGTGGTGTAGGATGCATCATCATTTTTGGAGTGTGTGTGTGTGTGTGTGTAGTTAAGAGGGTATAAGAAAGGTAATAGGTATATAGGTATTGGAAAATGTAAGACTTGGGTGGGTATTGGTATTAATATAAAGACGAGGTGCGAACAAAGGATTCGTAGAGAGAAGCAAGTGTTGATTGAATATGAGAAGTCGAATGAGGTGGGATACTTTGGAGATATAAAAGTTGGGGAGTAGTAGTGTAGTGGATATGGGGAGATGGAAGGAGGCTTATTACTGTGGAAGGGAAGACTAGCACAAAGGGAGAGCTCGCTAGTTATGACATCTTAAGGAGGAGGATGAGGGGGGGGCGAGGGAAGAGAGACTCGAGAGGGGCATGTTACGGAAAAAGGATCAACAAATCTCACCGTAGTTGAACTTAATCCAGCAATCCAGAAAATATCGGTCCCATGCAAGCTAATTCTTTATTTTGACTTTCCTTACCCTGATCTGCCGTAATATTATTTTTCTATCGAATTGATTAAAAGATCCTTAGTATAAAATTTCGATGGTCAATGGGTACTCTCTCGTCGGAAGTTCCGTCTTGTTGTCCCAGTTCTAGTCCCAGTTGCAGATGAAGCGGGGGCCCCCTCTCTTCGGGTCACTTGAATCGTTTTTGATTTGCTGGGTACGAATGCAATGTGCACGGATGGAGATGGAAAATCGATCCCGCGCAGCCAAGTACAGTACGAAGAATCAACTAGACACTTGACTAACATGGGCATTATTGTTGGCAGGCCCGGCACAGTTCTGAGTTACAAACTTAACTATATAAAGTGTCCCAGATGTTATTTAGTACAAGAGTAGTAGCAGTAGTGGTGGAAGTAGGAACAGTAGTAGTTGCAGTAGCAGTAGCAGTAGCAGTTGCAGTAAGTAGTAAGTAGTGAGTAGGATCCATATATCTAATTCGTACATCCATCTGTATCCATCCAGATTCCTTGCCTAAATGGGAAGTACGAATGCTACTATGAGATCTGGAATATGGATATGGAACTTTTTTTTACTTTTGATGCAAAATATGGTAGCAATTAATAATCCATGTCAAAATATCCACAATATCCATACGACTCGCTGCACAGAACACGATCCATTTCCCAGGGAGACATGTGACGGATCAAAAAGATCAACATAATTTCATGGAGGTAGTTCCGGTAATAGTGGGGAATCTAGAATAAATAGAATAAATAGAATAGATGCTATAATAAATAAGATACATACTATAATAAATAAAATACAGCTACACATAGGAAACTAATCATTAGGTCTTGTTTCTGAGTTCTAACCTAGACAGGTGCCGAAAGATCTAATTGCTACTAAATCAGTACTAGTCGTTAGATGCAAATGCTAATTGAATATCTAAAACCTTTAACTTTGGTAAGGCAGGGGAATCATTACTGTGATTCCTTTGCCAATGCCATTGATACCCGGGCACAGTATGATGGTTTACTATCACTAAACCATTGACGCGTATTGTATTCCATTTCTCTGTCTCCTTCTCTCCTCCTTCTCTGTTCTTTCCTTTCCTTTCCTTTCCTTTCCTTTTCTTTTGCTTTTTCCTTTTGTCCATTTGATTATGCATGTGTACAGTAATAATACCCAACTCAGCCCACTTTCTCTATTGAGATTTTTACATTAAATATCACATCTAAGAAATTGTATATTGTGATGTTGTAATGACTGATGATATAAATGTATATGCATTATGGGGTTGACTACTGACTGGCTGGGTAATGGGTAGTTGTCTACTCGAGTGCCTAATTAATCATCTAACTTTCTATTCTGAATGTTCGAGCCGTGTTCTATAGAAACGGAATAATGATTTCCCTCCTATTGAAGGTCTTTGAAACGATGCTCGCGTGGTTCGTCACCCTTGTCCACGGGTACAGCAAGTAGTATTACTTTCTACCATGCTTCATACATGGCATTTGTATATTTTTACATGTACAGCTCCTGCAATACTGAGTTACATCGTGCACATGGAGCACATGGACCATTTTTTAAACCATTTCTTCCAATTCAGTATTTACACACTTTAGGCGCCGAAGTCTCTACCGTGAAAGTAGATGACAGCTACCGCTACCGCTATTGCACGCGCCGCGGAACTAGAGTATGATGCAACGATGACCCGAAGAATAGATCTTGCTTTCTTTCTTTACGAATACTGTAGCTACTTCGATTGATCTACTGTACAAGTACTCTGTACTCTGTAGTTTCTCAAACTGCTGATGCTTTTACCGGCATCGCCTTGACAGGCCCATCCCAGAACAACATCTACAATGCTCCACAATATACTTGTGGCTGTGTGTGCACACGAGGCGCCATGGTGGGGGATTGATCACAGATGCGCAAATCGTCTGTACCGAAAGAGAATGGCAACGTTGATGCAAACGAGACGACGTTGTTGGAAAGCGGCTCAACCAACCTGGAGGTCTTATCTCTTCATGCCTTGGAAATGATAACAGGTTTTTGTGGACGATATGATGAAATATGTATCTTGTGAACCATTGAGAAGTACAATATGCTCTTACAGTAGGCTCTTAGATCACATCGGAAATCAGATCTCTCGATCAAATACATAAATAACATCATGTCTCCATTATTATTTTTTAGATTCCTTCATTCGGGTTTTATCTTTGAGTCTTTGACATCAATTGTTGGAATTATCTCGATGTCCTTACCTCAGATTTCATCATGATATAACAGATATCCATGCCGTTACCAACTTGATGTCATGAATGAATAGTTGTAACGAGAGGCGAAAAGATCTACTCTCCAGGATAGCACGATACAACCAACAGAAGACACTTATTACTTACCTTACTCCGTACATACTGTATGTACAATTACATTTTACCACTCATCACTACTCAATTCGAAACCAATTTTGATTGTTATTGTTATTGTTGTTGCTATTGTTATTATTGCTATTATCATTTTTATTATTATTATTTCAAGAATCCAAGATTTGTTACCGAAAAGAATACATACACGATTTTCTTCTACTCTTACTTTCTGTCACACGGTTACATACATACCCACAATATTGGTTGTGATCAAATCTCAATTCTTCTTCAAAACTCGGCTCAAGGTTTACCCCTTTCTTCCCATTCTCTTGGTTCCCTACTCAGAAAATAACTCCCAATCCCAACTTAACCTTACCTACTCTCGTGTACAATCAACCATAACCATACCTGCAGTAAGTGGTAAGTAGTATTGTCCAATGTCCACCCAGTACCGCTCAGTCCAATATCTTGCATCTAAATGGTATGCCGAAAGTTCAAAGGTAGAACCCAAAACCAATAACAACATGGGAAAACGATCATTTGGTTGTCCATGCACAATCAATAAGTTACAGACAATGGATACCGAACTCCTTCCATCTCTCTATCTGTCAACTATTGAAACCCATGAGAGGCTAGAACCAAGACAACGCAAGAATTCGACCACAGCCTCGCCCATACATCAATGTCCAAACATTAGAAACCATCTTCACTCGGCCCCGCTCATCTTTGTTTTTCATTTCCCAGCCCAACCAAGTTACCAAGCAAGTAAGGTAAGTCTAGCCAAGAACCCATAGTTTGGAACTTTGGGGTGTAAAACACTCAAAAGGGTTATCCGACGGGATTTCCTCATTCATACAAGTTACCTTTTTGGGGAGGACATTATTATCCTTCCACCGGTTCCCTTTTTTTAAACTTTTATTTCTATTCCTGGAGAAACGCCAACATGACTAGAAGCAACACATCAATCAAAGACCAAAATTGAATGCCGGAGTACCGAAACGACACACTTATTGGCACCACAGTTCAAACCTCAAAGACCGTGCGAACACTGATCATGCATGGTTCCTCTCTTCTTGTTCTTCAATAGGAAATCCCACTTCAATACTGTACGCCGTACGGTGCAGTACTGTGCTGTGCAGTGTGCACACTGCAGAGTAAGTAAGTACTAACAGGAACATGGGAGTGAAATTGTGAATCCGCGGATAAGCATTTTCTCATCCTTTCACCCACCCCATAAGACCTCTCTTCTAGAACAAAGTTTGCTAAGATTTCCATCGGGTCCTTTACCCCTTTCGAAACTCAACGCCGATAACCCCAACCAAAACTTTCTTATCCGTCGTGGGAAAGAGGTCACGATGTCAATCTTGGGCCTCATCTTTTGTTTGACACGGGTTGGTACCTGTTGCTCCCCCACGGACTTTACAGGGCTACATCTTCTTCTTGATACCTAATCACCAACGTACCTGACTACTACTTTGATTTTCTACCCAATATTTTGCATCTAAAACATATCCTCAACATCTACAGTATGAATCTATGAGTAGCTTGTAGAGAAGATCGCAACATTCAATATATGTCACCATCTCTTACAATGAGAGTATGGTCCTACAGTAAAGACTGTAAATGTAAAGTATACTTTACCGGTAGGTACCTGTGTCAAATATGCATGCGAGACACCTGTTCTCTCCTGTACTGTTCTACCCTATCAGAAGTTGCATTGCATTCCATTCTCTTTGCCTTGCATTCCACTGCCCTGCCTTACTGGCCCTGCTTTGCCTTGCCTTGCCTTGCATTACACTACATTACATGACCTTTCAAGGTTACATTAAATCTCCAAATGCAAAGTCCAGATCCAAGACTTCGCACCTGGATTCGGAATTAAAATAAATTCGCCTCCTTTCTAGACCCTCCACCCTCCAAGGCTTACCTTACTCATAAATCAATCCCCACATGCACCAAATCATTAAGATTGTGGGAAGCATAAAAGAGGAGCACGTTAGTAACAAGTACGAAGTATATGCCCGCGTGAACACTTTTGTGGGGTTTCTTTTGGTGGGCGGTAACTAGGTTGTGCAGTAGTCGTATTCCTCTGTACAGAGTAGTATCTGCACAGGACGTACGGTACAGTAGGTACTAGGTAGTAAGTAGTAAGTAAGCACAGTGTAGAGTCTAAAGTGTACACTGTACAGTAAGTAATTCTCCGTTCAGGATAGGACTTTCTGTATAGTACTGGCAGTCTGGCAATCTGGCAATCTATACTGTACGGAGTAGTAGCAGATTAGCAATCTGTACCCAGAACCTCCGTCCTTGAACAAGGGAAAAACGGGACTCTTTTCTGGAGACTGGAGGCAAAGTTCCCTCTCCAGAACCCTTGGTGGCAAATCTCGGGATTTCTCCAATTTCTCCATTTCTCTGTTGCCTCCCTCGCATCCCCTCCAATCGCATTCAGTATTCGTATAGCCAGCCACATGTGACATATAATACACGACAGGTAACATGTGACCAGAGCACAAATCACGATGCTGCTACCCCATAGATTAGGTTATAGGGTCCTACGGAGGAGATTCCTATCCTCCTACCGCAAGGGGACTCGTAAAACCACCATAAACGTAGATAGATATATAGTTCAGAACCAGCATCCGATATTCAACATTCGTTCCCACGAGCCATTACATTACCATTTCTATCACTGCATTGGTGAGTGCATACATAGCATACATGCCCAAACATTCTGACCTCCGGAGTCCAAACCTCCCTTACCAAGCCTTCTTCCTCATACCCGTATTTGACTTTGTATTATGCATTGCATTAGTTAGTAATCATTGCATTACATTACATACTCCAGACAGACCTACATACAGTACAGAAGAATAAGTACAGCACAATACAGCCAGCACGCTCGTCGCATACGGTGAGCCGTGCTCTGCATACACCCAGGTACATGCAGTAGTACAACACAGCACAGCACAGCACAGCACAGGCAAAACTCACCATTCTGCACCGAAGAAGCGAGACGGTTCTAGAGAATTCGAAGGATTTGGACGGTTGGCCTGATCCCGTTCCCCTATTGGCTCGCGGGGGTGAACGAAGGGGTGGCAGCATCGAGCGCGTCGATGTTCGCATGGGGAGCGTCGCAATCTCGGATACGAGAAGACTCTTTTTTCTTCCTTGCTCAAAGAGTGATTTGGGCATGAAGATGGAATTTGGAGAAATTAAATCGAGATTAGATGGGGAGATGTTGGAAATTGCTGTGTTAGAACGTCGTCCGGGGCAGCGGTCGATTAGATAACCGAATGCCTCCTTCCCTCCCTCCTCGTTCAAACCCATCGCCGTCCAATCCAAGAAATCCCGTCTCATCTCATCCAAAGATCAAATGAACACAATACCCGGTGGTAAGCACTCTGTACTGGTAACTATGAATACGCAAGTACCCACCCCTCCCACATCCCCTACAGCAAGAATCTGCAAACGACAAAGACGCGCATCCACACCCGCATCCACATCATCCGCATCCGCATGCACATCCCACGTCCAAAGTCGGTGAACGTGAACGGACGGACCATCTGCACCACCCGCCTACCTACATGCGGTAGCGTAAGCCCTCTAGCGTGAAATTTCGAGCTGAGTCGCCTTCCCACGCTGAAGGGCGAAATTTTCTGGATGCATCTCACGAGAATTTTTTTCAATCCCCCTCCCCCCTCCTCTCCCCCCGTTTTCGGAGGAGGAGGAAAGATGGGCGCGCGGTAGGTTGTTGGCTTGTGGGTTTGGTCACGGGATTTTTGTTTGGGTGTTTGGCGGCAGCGATGGAGATGGAGATGGAGATGGAGGTGGCAAAGGGTTAAGCTTATATTTTGTGCTTTGTGCTTTGTCTTTCGGTCTTGTTGTTGGATTTTGTATTGGATGCTTGGCAGATGAATACTTATGTAGAGATTGCCGATTTGCTCGATGATAATGGACTGATTGTATTGCCCTTTACGTCGCCTCGCCTCGCTCCGCTTCGCTTCACTTCACTCCATGGACTTCAACATGTTGCAATTGCAAGCAGAATAACCCCAATAGCAAACGAAAGGGGAAAAAAACAACATGAATTCAATTCGTTATATTCCCCCTTCCCATTTTCCCATTTGCCCATCCTCGCATCCGCCCATCATCCTATCTCCCGTCTCCAAGGTCCCCCCCTTAAAAGGCACACCACCGAAACGTATACTCGAGTACAGTAGCCCACACCACGCAACCAATCCACACACCGAACACCGAAGCTCTCCTATAACCATCGCGACTTGGGCAAAGTAAGTGAACGAACCAACGAACAAACGAATGAATGAATGAATAAATAGAAGTATCAAAAAGACGAAATAAGCCAAACGGAATAACCAAGGCGCAGCAGGCATACACGCGCATGTGCCTACCAGGGAATAGATACGCGCGTGCGACGGGTTATTTCCTTCTCGCGTCTTGGGCGACGGCTCTGCCGTCTCATCTTGAATGATGAGCACGCACTTGCTTGCTCGGCTCCGCCGGGGAGAGGGAGTTTCGCGTTGGGTCGCTTCGATGGCCGATGTTGAAATCGAGGGCATCGTGTTGATGGGAGAAGTGAATAAATACTCATTAAGTGGTTTTGAGAGGGCAGATCGAGGAGGTTGTGATTGTGTGTGTGTGTGTGTGTGTGTTTGGTAGTTGATATTCGATACTGTCTTTGGTCGATTTATTTCGGGGTTTTGTGTACTGTTTTCGCATTATGAGAGAGGATGGAGCCAGGCTGAGCTGAACGATACACTGAGGGCCGTTGGTGAAGAGCAGTTGGTGAAGACTCGGGATTGATGTATGCTGATCCGTCAGTTGCGTGATGGTCAATATCGATATTCCATTGTTCGAAGCATCTAGCGATGTTAGAATATTGAGTCGACTCGGGTAAATTTTGTACAAGGTACGATGGATATTGTATCGAACGGAATGAAATGAAAGGAAAGGCTACTGTTCGTTTGATGATCGTGTGTGATAAAATGACAACGTGAATGCTGGCCACAAACGCTAATTTTACTTTGCTGTTCAAACAAGTTGGTTGAGGGGGCGAGATATTGCGCCGTAGAAAAGCAGTGCTCATAGGCGACAATGGAGGCGCCTGCCTGCACGCTAGAGGAATAGGGGATGGAGAGGAAATAGTCATCCGGTGGGTATAATGAAGTGATGGGTCTTTCAAGTGATTCAACGGCGTCTAATAAGCGACAGGAAGATATCCTGTCAGTTTAGAGGAGATGGTGGATAAATGCGTATGGCGGCGGGAATGCACAGGAGAGCTTGACTGTGATAGGGAAATCGAAAGTACAATGTGAAATGGAAACATCGCATCGGGTACTGCCAGTTGATTTCCTCTACTTCCATCTCTTCTTGGTCTTGTAATTCTGCTTCCCGTAATCCTTCTACCTGATCTACTTGATATTCCCATTCATCAAGAATCCGATTTTCCCCGCTTGTCCTCCACTTGAACTCAGCACCACAGCAAAAGGCATGGACATTTAGATTTACTGCCCTCCGTTGCATATTTTCACCCCTCATGTTGTGAGCCAGGAAAGGGCAGCTACCGACCTTGGATTCGGTGACATCTTTCCAGGATTGGTGGAGGAGGTCGTAACCTGGGCTGTGGCCGGGTCTACAGACGATGCCATCTGGGTATGATTGAAGCATGGGAATTTAGAACGTCGGAATAATCAATAGGGGGTAAGCCTCTGTAAATATGGCGATTCTGGCTTCCAGATCTGAATCCTCTGGCCCAACTGGCGTTTCTTAGGTGCCGAAATGACTGTAAAGTGTTTGGTTTACAGGCTTTGGTATCGCTGAACTGAAAACTTCTCCTCGGTCCATTGGTCTACTGATCTACTGATCTAATGGTTGTGGCAATCGAACTATCGTTGTTCCTTCTTTGTTCTTTCCATCGATTTTCCACTGGATTCTGTTCAAGTGATGTACTGTACATGGCCGTCCGTTCCAGAGGACTCGAGGAAACAACATGCACGATGATTCTCACACCCAAGGATTTTAAAAAGTAATGCTCGGTCTCAATACGGCTGACAAATGGGCACATATTCCATAGGTGTCAGTGTGGTTGTGTCACTTGTGTACACTTGATAGTATTGAGGTTGGTATCATGATGTGCGGGGGTAGTCTAGCTGGGCTGGACTTAAATTCCAAGATCATAACATCCATCACACATATAAGAAACATATGACCCTGGTTGCAACTACGCTATCTATACCGTGTATTGTGCACAACTGAATCTATACTGGTTATACCTACAACGGCAACTAGCCCTATAGTCAGTCCATAGAACGCGAACTCTAATGTCTTACGACTACAGGTCTGATACGATATTATATCAGCCAGGTCTCAAACTAATGAACCATCAATCTTGACTTCCAGATAACCGCAATTGCTCACATGCTCCTTGTGGTAGCTAGCTAATGAATATTGCTGTATTCGCTATATGTAGATACAAGTTTCTTAGAGTAGAAATACTTTATATCGAGAGATGTAAAGACAAGCCACATTGACCTTCGATATAGAAGGCTATATCTCAACAGCCTTTCATTAATTCATCATAGCCTTCTACTCTTACCGAACACCGCTTGCCTGCCACCCTCGATCGCTCATGAGGTATCCGTATATTAACTAAAATGTGAATACCGTCTTTGTCTTCCTTCCCATTTCACCCCGAATTCAAACACCACACCAAAAAAGACAAAACTCACAGCCAATCAACACCTTTAACAAAATACCCTTAACCCCTTCAATCTTCACAAAAGCACAGAAACGCCACGTCCCCCACCACCTAATCCCCCCAAAGCAACAGTACACCCAACCCTATCCAACACAGCCTTTCTCTCCCTCCACCAGGCCAATACCCGAAACGGAAGCCAACTCGCCATCCACATAAACATATCTATCCGCCACTCCATTCCACCAACCCCCCTACCAACCGACAAAGCCCTAAACCCAACGAGCGAAACGCGGCCTAGAGAATGCTGCTTCCGTAGATTCTGAGCTGATCGTGGGAGGAAATGGGATGGTATGTAAAATCTCACGGCGATACTATGATGCCTAGGGATTGATTGAGTGCAACTTTTAAGCGAATACTACTTCGTGCGCAAAAATTCAAATATATCAGCAAACCCACCCCCATAGCCAAACCAAGCCAAGCATCTCCAGCTAGAACCGGAGAGCCTAGCTCCCTCCTATCTAGATCTATATTCCGTAGTATCAAAAGAGTAGCTGAAACCTTGGACTTGCACGAAATCTATTATGTAATGATCTTAAAATAGGGAGATATTGAGATGAAGAGATCAGATCTTTGGCATCGCTTTAAAGCTAGAGCTTTTAATTTCATGTTGAGGTTTTATTGTTGAGGTGCTTGATTTGCCTGTGTCTGTCTCTCTCTCTCTGAGCGTGTGTGTAACTAGAAGCGAACTAGAAGTTTGGTTAAAGAACTCATGTATTTCTCATGTTCCATTCATGCCTCATGATGAAGCTTTCTACCTGAGGCTATCTATCCAATCATAAACCATAACCATAACGCGTAGTGTCAATGTTTCATTGAGTGATTACGTTTTGCCAGCCTTCATAACCATTCATTGTCATTTTCTCCATACATCCTGTCCCACCAACCAGCACTAATTGCAATAAAAACCAAACCAGACCACACCAAACAAAGCCAGTGAAAATGAAATCATACTGTAGAGTATCACTTAATAACCTCCATACCCACCACCACTAGGTGGATACTGATATCCACTTTGTCCGCCATAAGGAGGTTGCTGGGGTGGGTATTCTTGGCTCGGATACCCTTGCTGAGGGGGGTATTGATTTTGAGCAGGTCCTTGACCCCATGGTCCGGGTGGAGGTGGTCCTTGTTGGCCCCACTGGCCAGGAGGTGGAGGTCCTTGATTCCAGTAGTCTCCTGATGGAGGACGTTGTTCGTAATTGTTGGGGGGTGGAGCTCCATATTGTTGATTATAAGGCTGTTGTTGTTGTTGTTGCTCATAGCCTCCGTATTGTTGGTATGGAGGATTTTGTGGTGCATATCCACCTTGTTGATAAGTTGGATCAAGATAGGCACTCCCACCTTGAGGTGGTTGTGAAGGGCCCGTATTTCCATATCCATAATTTGGGGTGCCATGTTGTCTTCCTGGAGATCCTGGAATTTGGGAAGCATTTATGTATGATGGCTTGGTATCCAATCCCTCCATTGCCCCGAGATCTCTTGTCTTGATTTCCGACCAGATAGACCCCGATGTTTTGCCGTGACCACCAAGAGCGCCGTGATTATGATCGTGTTGGTCTGAACCAGTGTGGTTTCGACCAGCTTTTACTGATTCTGAGTTTAGAAGGTGGTTCAAACTTTGGGCATTTGGCTGTTCATTCATCCAGGTTTTCACGGTTTCAAACATTTTCTTGTGAATTTCAACATGTCCATCGCGAAGTGCTGGGTGGTGGAATGTACGTAGAATATCATTCATGACCTCATCAACTGGTACACCCGGGTTTTGCCAAGCATAAAGTATACGACTAAAGAAAATTAGTAATTATAATACTGCAATGATAGTGAAGAAGCTTACGGTGTAACGTATTGTAGGATGGTTGAGGCCACCCTTCCAGCACATGAATTCAACACATTAGAAAAGTGATCCTTGGAAAGCATGGAATGAGTTGGATCAGTGCAGTGCGGGTCGTTCCATGGCTCAAATTGAGAGTTTGCACTAGCTTCAACAACTGTACTGGACCCCTTCTTCAAACTGTCAGATACGGCATCAATGATAGGTCGAACAAATGGTGCGAGTAATGATAGGATGAATACAGTCAATGTCTCGCTGATCTTCTCTACCAGTGATTCAAGACCAGGAATCTTGGCAATTGTGTTGTTAATCGCTCTGACAACTTTATCTCTAAATTCAAGAATTGGATAAATCTTCTTCGCTGTAGCAACCGGATCGAAATCTGCGCTCATCCCTGGAACACCCGGGCCTGGAGGGCCACCCACCGAACCAGGTGGAGCATTGAAAGTGTTTCCATCAGCTCTAGTACGTTGATTGGAGTTTTGGTATTCTTGAGCGGCTGATTGAGCTTGCAGATCTCGCGCAGTACTTGCTAAACCACCTCCCATACCAGGAATTTGAAGAGAGAAGGCCTGCAAAATCCGTGCTACTACTACTTCCAGATCCGAATAGCCCACGCTGGCCATCACCGCTGCTGCCACTCTGTTGAGCCTTTTGTGCTCCGCCTAGAGCAAGATCCATTTCTTCAACTTCGGTTTGGGTGAAGTGATCTGTTGCTTCACCAAGAACCGAATGTAAGAAGTCAACTGCGCCGAATGTACCCGTCACTAGGGGGTAAACATGATGACCCCGAATGTTAATCTCCGCGTTGGCACCGCAATGAGGAAATACATCACGGTATCCTAACTCTCTCAAGGCGAGTTCGCAATAATTTGTATGGGCTCCAAAATCTTCCATGCAGTGTAGAGCTTGTCCAAGACATCGAAGGGCTTCACAAAGATCTTCCTCCTTGCCTTTACCATGAGAGCCACTAGTATAAAGCCTACCAAAATGAATACTTCTTGCGAAACTGAATTTGACATAACCAGCACTAGTGGCCCAACCTCCACTTTCGTTAGCAATATAATTTTTCATGCCCGAATTTGGGTCGATCTCAAGTTCCATGGGGTTAATAGGACCACGAAGTCTAGGATCAAATGCTCTTGCATCCTGATTATCGGCATAACCTTTGGGGTTGTCAATATGTTCTTCGGGTCTATAAACGCCAAGACGTTCTTCGGTGACTTCAAATTCTGCAGTAGCATAACCGAAAGACAAGAAACTCAAAACCCAGACCTACAAATGATGAGCATGAGTACAAGTAGTAGTATCAAGAGATGGACTGTCATACCAAGATGCGAATAGTAGGTGCTGATACTCCTTTCAAACTTCCTACATCGACTGCTTGAGAATAATCTCTCAGCCAGTTACCAAAGTAAACCCTCTTGATCATCATGCTTGTCCATTTGTGGCCCTTGATGAAAGCGACCGTCTTGAGCATATCCTCGATATCACCATGGCGAAAGTTCTTGCCCTCGATATTGGCTATACTTGGAATGTTACCAGCACCAAAAGCTACTGCGGGGTTAGGAAGAACCATAAGCAAAATGCATGCTATGAGTAAAAATGACCCAGTATTGGGGGTTACGGAAGCCATTTTATCTCTTTTGAGGATATCCTCAGCTTCTTGTTCTGTATGTTATGATGAACGGGAGAAGAATGGGAGAAAGGATATCAAAAGATCCAAGGTTTTCATATAATGACGAAGAAGAAGAGGAAGAGGAAGAGGATGAGGAAGAGGAAGAATTATCCATGGATATCATCGACAACCTTATCAATTACTACTCCTCGGACTAGGTAGCCTTGCCAAGACCCATTGCTGAGCCACATCTGACGCCATGAACAAAATACAGAAAAGAAAACCCCGCGATCATGTGAATGATGAAGAGATGATTATATAATAGATGATTAATGACAAGTGATGACTCAGCACACGTGACCCATGCATTGAGCATGACCTAATCAGCTGCTGGAGAAAATAAAGTTAAGATTTCCGCCAGGAACACCTGGTATGCTGGAGATCGGTTGTCGGTATCTTCAGATTTGATGTGGCTCGATTCTCAGCAAAATCTCCTGAGGAATCATCATCAGTTGTTAATATGTTATCCATATCTACGTAGGTCTACCAAGATATTCGGGGCCGGTGTATGAATCAATCACCGATATTAGTCCTACTAGGTGGTATTTTATGTATTTTATTATTGATCCTTTGGAATTAGTTCTTGAAGAGAAGAAGAAGAAGAAGAAGAAGAAAACACCTGGTGATTTTGCCAACACATCCATCTACTTGCCTACTTGCCTACTTGCCTACTTGCCTACTTGCCTACTTGCCTCTCTGCCTCTCTACCTCTCTCATTACGTATCTCATTCTGTCCATCCATTGAACCCGGGCCCCTTTCTTTTCATCTCCTCATCTTGTATCTTATTTCTTATTGGTACGCTCCTAGTATTGAGGAAATCACCTCCCTACTACTGCGACTACTACTACTACTACTTACTGCCTACTGTTATCTCAAAGACAGAAATTGATTGACGTTGTACTTTCTACTTGAAAAAGAAGAAAAACCTACCAATATCAATACCAATACCAATATCAACATCAACATCAACATCAACATTCGCATCGATAATCACTTCATACTTCCTTCACTCCCTCCACCCACCCACCACCGCCTTCACTTCATACTTCACTCATCTTATTAGTCACCCACCTACCTACCTTCATCACCTTCACCGCCTTCGCTTTCGCTCCACCGCTTATCGTCCGGCTCACCCGCTCTCCCCTCTGACACCTGACACCTCCCTCCTCTTCCCTTTGTTTATGCCCGTGCCCCCCTCCCCACCCAAATCCTCTCTTAGTTTCTTCGCAATTTGCCTCCCAAATCCAATTGCTACAAAACATCGAATTTCTGCTCGTCTCAGATTCCGTCGATTGATAAAAAAAAACTCTGCGATTCCACGTTCTTTTGAATCCTACAATCGATTCGATACTGTTCGATACAATCGCTAATCATGTCTCCTTCACGAACCCTTCCAACCCTCACCCAAGCTGAGGTCGCCTCTCACAATTCCTCAAAGAGTTGTTATGTCACAATGGGTACAAGGGTCTTTTGATGTTACAGATTTCGTTGACAGCCATCCGGGCGGGGGTGAATTGGTATTAGAGTACGCTGGCATGGACGTAACACAGATATTGAAGGACGAGCTCTCGCATACCCATTCTGAAGCAGCGTATGACGTCCTCGAGGATTCTTTTATCGGATTTGTTGCTACGACCAAAGTCATTGATACAGCTACAAAGAGCACAAACCCAGATAACGTCGTTCCTCTCCCACCTACACAACAAGGCTTGAAGGAATTGAAAGAGAATGGATCGGCAAATTCTCTGCCAGTCTATGCCAGTACTGGCATGTCTACGGAAGAAGACTTGAATAAGGAGACAGATCTTGTGGACGATTACAAGACACATAAGTTTCTCGACCTCAACAGACCATTGTTGATGCAAATCTGGCGTGGTGGGTTCAGTAAAGAGTTCTACTTGGAGCAAGTTCATCGACCTCGTCATTACAAGGGAGGAGAATCGGCACCTCTATTCGGAAACTTCCTCGAGCCTTTATCAAAGACAGCTTGGTGGGTTGTGCCCATGGTATGGCTTCCACCTGTGACCTATGGTACATACCTTGCGAGCGAAGGATTTGATAACATCGCTGGAGAGGCGGCATACTGGTTGTTTGGCCTCTTCCTTTGGACTCTGGTTGAATACATTTTACATCGATTCCTCTTCCATCTTGATAAGTACGCATACTCTTCTTCACAACCTTCGGCGAAAAATATAGCTAACATAAATGTGTAGATGGCTCCCAGACAACCGAGCAGCACTCACCCTCCATTTCTTACTCCACGGCATTCATCACTATTTACCAATGGACAGATACCGATTGGTTATGCCTCCAACGCTCTTCATCGTTTTAGCGACTCCTTTCTGGAAGCTTGCGCATACCGTGTTTTACTGGGATTGGTTTGTGGCCACGGCGGTATTCTGTGGTGGAATCTTCGGGTATATCTGTTATGATTTGACTCATTACTTCCTCCACCATCGCACATTGCCTTCCTACTGGAGACAATTGAAGAAGTATCATCTTCAACATCACTTCATGGATTACGAAAACGGATTTGGGGTCACTAGTCGATTCTGGGATTGTATCTTCGGAACTCAACTCGCACCCGAGCCAAAGACCATATAAGATGAAGATGGATGACGAATTTGTAAATGATGCCGCCGACCTAGGAAATATAAGCCAATAATGGTGTGCTTGAAATGATTTGACGATGTAGGAATATCAAAGGCATTCTGGTCTCGGCGTTTATGAACTAGGTTGGACAGGAAGGAGGCCGCCGCGCCTCTCTTAGAATAGTAGTAGTTTTTTATACCCCTTTTAATAACCTAATAATACCTATTTTTATTTTCAAAAAATGAAGATTTTGTATGTTTATTTTTTTAACTATTTAACTGTTTAACTATTTAACTATTTAACTATTTAACTATTTAACTATTTAACTATTTAACTATTTAACTATTTAACTATTTAACTATTTAACTATTTAACTATTTAACTATTTAACTATTTAACTACTCGGGCGCGTTTTAAAAGAGGCATAGGCGAATATAAAACTTATAATTATTCAACGAAATCTTAATATAATTTAATATAACTTATATATATATTAGATTTAGTATTTTAAGATCTTCCTATGAAGTTTTTATATTATAAAAATTATTTTTAAAAGAATATTAATATTATAAAGTTAGTAATTTTAGAAAATTTTAGTATTTATTAATTTATTAATTTTAAATTCAAAAATATATAAATATTAAAAGTTAAAATTATAGAAAAATAATATAAGCTTTGAAGTTTTATTAGATGATTTCAAAATTTAATATTATTTATTATATCAATATATATGTTGATATAAAAGGTGGAAAATTCAAATTTTTAACAAAAAAATATGCTTATATAATCCAAATAAGCGAATTTACCCCTTCGAAACCTGTAAATTTTCCTATATTTTCAACTTTATTAATTTATATTTTAAACATCAATAAAGATATTCAAATTCTAAAATAAGATATTTAAAATTTAGCTTTTCTTTTATTATTTAACAAAGTTTGATAGGTTTAACTATAATATTCGTTAAACTATTCAATATTAATATAAATCTCTAATTTTTCATTAAATTTCCAATATTCATACATTTTATTATACTATTATTCATTTAATATTAGGTTTTATAATACAAAATCTTTATATTAAGTATAAAAATACTGAATCTATAATATTTATAAATTTTATAAAATTATATAAAGGTTTCGCTGAATAATTATAAGTTATATTTTAGCGTATGCCTCTTTTAAAACCCGCCCGAGTATTTAACTATTTAACTATTTAACTATTTAACTATCTTTTTTACATAATCTAGATTCACTTAAACACTTTTCAGCCGTAAACCTCGGTCAGAGCAAAAAGAAACGGCTAAATTCACACTTCCATTATTTACCTAATTACGGAGTACATTGATTTGTCTGTACACGTGAGCTGATCAAACTAAACTAAACCTATCAAGTAAACTCTGACCATTTTCATATTTTCCCATTCACACCCACACCCACACCCACACAGCCACTTTAACTTTATTACAAGTCATTCAACCTCAAATTATTATTTGGTTATTTCTTATAATATCCACCACCATTTATTCCATTGAAGCCTCAGAGCTCTTTAGCTATCGCATCTTGAGTTTCGTGACAAATTTCAAAAGGTCCCAAATCTGGAAGAAACGCTCAAATAATATCACAACCACAATTTGTCCACGGGCAGGCGAGTAACAAACAACCTTCATCATGTCCGCCTTAGATGTTGAAGCCCTTCTGGACTCAACTGCAGCTGCTACTCCCGTCGAGCAAAACGGATCTACTAAGGCTAAAGAATCCGATGACCGCCACAAGGGCGAGCGTAATGAAAGACGCGACCGCGATAGAATTCGTGATGATAGCAGAGATCGTGACAGGGATCGAAAGCGTCGGGCTCGTAGTAGAGATAGGAACGAGAAAGATGGCACCGCAACTCCAATAAGTGAGAATGGAAGCGCAAAGGGTAGGCGCAGAAGCAGAAGTCGAGATGATAATCGTCGACACCCACGTCGTCGTAGAGATACTCCCGAAGAGACTGGTCGTAGGGAAGGAGATTATTATAGGGGAAGTAGGGGTGGTCGTCAACGCTCACGATCCAGAAGTCCTGATAGATACTATCGTCCCCGAGGCGACCGCCGTGATCGCGACGACTTAGACAAGCCCCGCGAAGAACGCCGACCTAGAAGTCCCAAACGAGAAGGCACACCTCCCTTGACCGAAGATGAACGAGATAGACGAACCGTTTTTGTACAGCAGCTAGCAGCTCGTCTTAGAACTAAAGAACTCATAGCATTCTTTGAAAAGGTTGGCCCCGTGAAGGAGGCTCAAATTGTAAAAGACAGAGTTAGTGGTAGATCTAAAGGGTATGTTCCCCAACTTGCAATTCTTTCATACGACTCACTGACTTGACACAGTGTTGGCTACGTTGAGTTCAAAAACGAAGAATCAGTCCCTGCCGCTATACAACTCACTGGACAGAGACTCCTAGGAATCCCGATTATTGCACAACTCACCGAGGCCGAAAAGAATCGACAAGTTCGCAATCCAGAGGCCACCTCTAGTAATCCCAACCAAATTCCATTCCATCGATTATATGTGGGTAATATACATTTCAGCATCACTGAAGGCGATTTACAGAATGTGTTTGAGCCATTTGGTGAGCTCGAATTTGTCCAATTGCAAAAAGAAGAGCAAGGACGTAGTCGAGGTTATGGATTCGTTCAGTAAGTGTGTTTCTATGAAAAATTGTGTCGCTGTGCTAACAAACATCATAGATTTCGTGATCCAAATCAAGCTAAAGAAGCATTGGAGAAGATGAATGGATTCGATCTTGCTGGTAGACCAATCCGTGTTGGTCTTGGAAACGATAAGTTTACTCCTGAATCTACCGCCAGTCTTCTGCAAAGATTCCATGGCCAAAGCCACCAACAACAATTCCAGGGTTCCGCATTTTCCGGCGCTGGTGGACGTGGTCCCACTGCTGCTGGCGGTAGCAATTTCGATCGTGCTGGTGGTCGAGATAATGATAAAGGTGCGGGTGGTGCTAGTGCTTTGGACGACACTGACGTTGGTGGCGTGAACTTCAACAATTATAGTCGAGATGCATTGATGAGAAAACTCGCCAGAACAGATGATACCACGACTGCTGCGAACAGTCAGCACGAGAGACGAGAAGTATCAAAACCTAAAACGGAGACGAAAGCTTTGCCAGTCAATGTAAACATGGCTAGCCGATGTGTTGTACTCAAGAACATGTTCGATCCTACAGAGTTAGTATTGATTCCAGGCGTGTCGGTTCATTGCTAACAAATTCTCCAGAGAGGACGGTGAGAACTGGGAAAAGGAACTCGAGGATGATGTCCGCGCCGAAGCGGAAGAAAAATATGGCCACGTTGTTCACATTGCTCTAGATCCAAACTCCCAAGGAGATATTTATCTCAAATTCGACCGAGTACAGGGTGGAGAAAATGCCATCAAGGGTCTAAATGGCAGATATTTTGGTGGACGAATGATTAGCGCTACTCCTGTTGTGGATGCAGTCTACAGCAGTTTGTTCTCTCGCACAAAGGCTATCTGAGATGCTAATTATGGCCTACATCCATTTGAATTAGGGTCGTATCTGGTAAGAGATAAATGTCTCTCGGTTATGACAAGACTAACCAAAGATGGGTAGATTTTGATCACAGAAATTCCATGCAATATTGTATATCTTCGAAAGCCTCGCGATAATCCGATTTATACGACAATCTCCATGGTACTTCCGATGCATGATTCAAGTATTCGAGATATTTTGGGCTTGAAGCTCGATTCAAGGACCTCAAGCAAACGTTCGAGAACATTGCTGATTTCTTTATGCAGGAGCTTCTTCTCAAGCCGTAACCCCTGCCTATGATTCCACTGATTGCACATAGGGACCCTTTTACTGTACACGAAGTTTATTCGTTTCTATTGTTTCTCTTTTCGCATACCAGCTTCTTAGTCTAATGGTGGTACAGTTTTAGTTAGATGGGAAAATAAAATGGCATGCAATGAACTGTTGGTGATATAAATCCTGTGGTGATGACCGTAGTATGCTTCAATCAATACCTCGATACAGTTGAAACCTACTTAGCCACCCAACATTTACATTCCAAGGTCCTGAATAGTCTCTACGTTTTTGGTCAAAGCTCTGGGAGTGCCTCCTCACAATTTGGCACATAGAAGGATCCGAATCTCCCTTTTTTCGAATTGATCCGAAATCATTGACCTGACATCCTCATAGAAGTTGAATTCAACATTACCGCACCTCACACACCTCAGAAAGGTATCAAGAGACCTCCCCTTGCCTTACCTTACCTCAAGTTCCCTTCCTTTCCTCAACCTGGATCCACCATCACTCCCACCTACCTACCTGTTACCTAACCCCTACATCCTGACCATGCTTGAGTCACGAATCGATAGCATCATGTGCATCCAAGTTATCATCTCTTTGATAGGTTTGGGGTATTCTAGTGCCCCATGCCGATGCCGATGTCGATGCCGATGCTATTTCAAAATTAATTACAGTACATGTCCATCCATATCTTACAGAGGCGCAGCATCACTTTCCCACATGTAGGTAGGTAGGTAGGTAGGTAAGTGGAGATAATCCTCCAAGCAGGCGACGATCCAAACGCGGATCCGGGCTGGGATGCAGGTCGTGGGATGGGACAGGGAACGAGATCGATTGATGGATGGGTGGGCGCGTGGATGCATGGAAGGCGTGGGCGCAAGAATCCCCCGGGAACAGCGAAAGCAGGATTCTTTCTCCTCCTGCCTGATGCTGGGGCCGAGGAATCGGAGTACACGTTCAACAGGCCGCTTTTCGGTGAAAGAACGTTGGTGGGCTCTGGTGTGGGGTTCATTCGTGCTGTTGTGGATTGTGGATCGTGGATTGTGGATCGTTGGTTGATTGTCTTGGGGATTTTGGTGGGGGGTTTAGGGTTGTAGATACCTCTTTTGCGGGGGGAGGAAGGGCGGTTTCAACGTGTAGGGATGTAACGCTTTTGTAGAAGTGGTGGGGGTTGGTTGGTTGCTTTGTTGGTTGCTTGGTTGCTTGTGAGATGTAGATGGGGTTTTGCAAGGAGCGAACGAAAGGACGGACTTCCAGTGAACCTTTTGTTGGTGTGGGCTTTTGGAGATTAGGTGTATATACGGACTATGGTGCCGAGGTTTCTGGGGCTTCTGATGAGTGGGGTGCGGATTCTACCTATTTGCTAAGGAAGGAAGAGGATCTTCTCGTATGTAATATCGATGTAAAACAAACGGCCTTTCTCTTTCGCTGCTGCCGGATGCACGCGAGAGATGTGGTGCTGGGAATGTGGTGCCGGAAATTGGACTGATGCCATGTGAAGCGAAATGGTCGATCGGCAAAGAGGGTCGTCAAGAGTCGGCCGCATTCCCCAAGTCTCGGGTGGGCAGCGGTAGGTTCCTCTTGGATGTATAAGTCGGGCCGGACGGGGTCACCTCTCGAGATGCTGGTGCATGCATGTAGTAAGTGTAAGGGGGCGATGGTGTGTTTGCAGTTGCGGTGTATTGGCTGTGGAGGTATTTGGGGGGTTCGATCTTTGATAGCTTCGCATGTATGCGTGAGAGGAGGGTTTCATGCCGATCTGGGTTTCGGTCCTTGCAGATTCGATTTTGGATCTGGTCTTGGTATGAGAGAATCTTTTTTACGGCGGCTTTTCTGTATGTGGGATTGGAGGCCGATTGTCTTTTTGAATGGTGTGTTTTGAGGCGGTATAGCATTTAGGGCGGTTCTTGTTCCCTATTGGAAGACCCGTGGTGTGTTTGCGAGTCGGGTTACTTGTCTTGTATGTATGAGAGTGAGAGTGAGAGTGAGAGTGAGATCAAGTTCATATACTATAGGAGTGAAGTGCCTTGCAATCAAGTGCAACCACTCAAAGCACAGAGCAGTGTATCTTTTGAGCTCGAGGCTTTATATCTGGTCTTTCATATTTCATGATATAAGTCATTGATTTAGGAACAGCTTCCGAACATGCTCATGGCATGGGTTTGACTCACATCTCCAGCAGAAGCCAGATGCTACGAAGCATAAGAAACATCTTGAAGTGTTCCTTACTCATTGCTAATATAATATCATCAGTGCATCTTACACAAGACAGCAGACCCAGTCCATAGCTAAGAGAATATAGAATGAATGGCTCAAACGACACAAAAATGGGACAAGCGGTGACAGGAAGGCAGATCCATGACTTCTTTATTAAAGTATCATTGAATCTCTAAACGCATCCATGGATTCCATTACTTTATAGTCGTTGACACCATTATGAATTGCAAACTTGCATTCGATTCTTCCCAAACCATCAGCTGCGATGTGATAGAGACAACTTATCACGAAACCTCCTTGAAGTTGTAAGATTACGGAACAATGTATTTCCCGGAATCCTGGCGTTCGTGTAGAACTATGTGTATGTCGGGTGGTTCAACAAAAGGCTTGTTGTACTACTAGTAAGGTAGTGACTGACTAACCCCTCCATCCTACAAAGCTTCCAACTCCAACACCCAAGAAACCTTTCCAGCCACCATGAGGTTCCAAGTTATTTGATATTAAAAATTCCCCCGCCGCTTCAAGACCAGGAAAGAGGAATGTGGAGTCTGTGATACTGCCTCACCTCCACATTTCTAACCCACAAAGGTAACACGTCATCTTCAACATCACCGGCAACAACAAAAAGACATTGTCATTGTGTTTGTGTTTGTGTATAACACAATAACAACGACTAGACCCATCGACGTCAATGCAGCCAACCTGTGAGAGAATACATGGCAAAAAGTTCAAAAATGACCACGAGTCACACCTACTTGCTTCAAACGGGAATCGAACCCGTGGCCTGCGCATCTGTTCAAGGTGTGAACCTTGAAGTGGGAAGCGCAGATTTTACCACTAAACCATTGAAGCGTTGTTTGCAAAGAAAAGTGCTATGTGAGGATATATACTCTTTGATATCACGTGATATTACGCACACCCCACCTGTGTATCCAGATAGAAATCTCGAACGATCAACGAATCTGACTTCTCTCTGAACCACCTTCAGTCGAGTAAATTACTGTTTCTACGGTATCACTTGAGGGAAGGCCAATATTGAATAACTCGACATGCTTCAGTGAGTACTGTAAATGGTGTTGAGGCTCCAGGAGATGCAAAGAGCGATCGTCCTTATTACAATGAGAATAAAACAAGTGTCTCCAGGACGGCAAATTTAAAGCTCACAGTCTCGTACTGGTCAGAGAGAGAATGAGTGAAATTTCGATCTCCGATTCGATTGTAGAGCTGTCGAGTGCAAATCCCTTGGTGTCTCATAGTAGATCTATCTCCACATTCAAACCTTCAATATCTGATTTCGGCTTTTTCAACACGTACAGTGATGATCTAGTCACCAAGCACACTCCGCAGCCGAAGTTGAGAGACTTGCGCATCCTGGTTGAATCAAAGTAGTCTCCAAATTCAAAAAGTTAGATCTTTTGATATCAATCGTTCTATAAGTGGGAGTATAGAGAGTCTGCTCAGATGCCCATATCTAAAGATAGAGAGACGAACACAAAGACCATAACATCCCTTTACAATACCAGATACCCAATGATACGCGGATATCCGTTGTGGCAGGAGTATATCAAAATACATATTGTCAAATCCCACCCCACGAACCCTCTTCCACCGCACACACACAAGCTTCTCCTCGCAACCCATGATCGCGAACCGTTCCCCATCCCAAACAACACTCCCACCCCAATTCATCTGCGCTTCGCCCGCCCTCCTAAGTGGCAATACAATCCCCATTCTCCGCATCCCATCGCTCATCACTCACCGCTCCACACATCGAAAACCTCATCATGCCCAGCGAACAACCACAGCCAAGAATCCGAGATCATACTCACGCCCCCCCGACCTCAGCAGTCCTGCAGTGAGAGATATCCAGCAAACCTGTCCCCGACACATTAACCATCGCCGTGCAAAAAAAAAACGACAAACAAGACCATGTAACGAACATCGAGAAATCGCACGGAGCCAAGACTCGAGGATATCCATCATGAAACCATTCCCATTCCCATTACCACTCCCATCGATGCAAACCCCCCCAGCGGAAGAACACGACATGCACATCTGAGCATAAAGAGCCGACCGTGACACGTCAAAGGCCGAGCGAGTACGCAGCGTGAACCAGCTCTGGAAGTTTTTTGCCTGGCACAAAAGAGGAGAAGATGAGCGCCAGCTAGGTAGGCACCTGTGATGTACTTCTAGTGATGCCATGGTACGGATGTCCACCTCGCTAAATCTTCGCTATCTCATTCCCCAAACTGCGAAGAGTTTACGGAAAGTGGCGGGATTTGGCAATTGTGTGCTACCTGTGGCTTAGAGCGTGAACCGACAGTCGGCAGTTGGATACTCGGAAAGTACTCTGAAGTCAAGGGCCTCAATTGCGTTGCTCATTCTGTGTCAGATCAGGTAATGGATAGTAGATAGATAGTAGTTTTTGAAGTTGAGTGATGACCATGATAGTACATTTTATACATAAACCCATTTCTTTTCGAGTCCCACCGCAGATCCCACCCATCGTTTTGACATGAGATAAACAATAGTAGTTATACATCCTTTATATCCATTCATCTAATCCTCTACTCTTTGTTTTCCTCAACCGCGTTAGCCATCTCGTTCTTCTCCTCGACATCCTTTTTAGTTTCCTCATATCCCTCATAAACACCCACCTCCTTTGGTTCCTCTCTGAACTCCAAGGTCTTGATTGGCAAGCCTGCCTCCTTTAGTGTTGTCTGCTGTCTCCATGACCTTCCCTTCCTTGCCAAATCCTTCAAATTTGCAATGAATTTATTATTCCTTTCTTCAGCCCACTTATTATCAGGTTCGTCTGATTTTCTCAAAGCGGTCTTTCTTCTCGTTTGACATGCCTTGTACAGATTCATAGCCTTTTCTGGGTCGGGAATTTCAGACAATGCATATTCAACAGTCCAGTTGTCAGATGCCTTCAAATGTTCAGGTCGGACTGTATATTCGCCATTAACTTTATTGCGGATGGCAAGATGCATTGCTAAAATTTCTTTTGGCTTATCTTCTTCCAAAAGAGTCGACTCAACATCATTTACTAATGTCTTGTCACTGTTTTCGTCGGTATCTTTTGAAGCTTGAGACTCATCTGCGGTGCTTTCGTCGGAATTCGATACTTCATCACTTGTTTCATTAACGTCCAAAGCCTCCTCCGCCGAATCAACTAGGACATCCTCATTTTCAACAAGTTCGGGTTCTCGAATGTCGGCATCCAATGATTCATCATTGTCTTGCTGAGCTTCCGAGGTTTCTTCGGCAGGATCAACGAGAAGACCTTCCTGAATGACTGATTCTTCGGTCGCAATTCCGGTCAAGTCGCCAGTCTTTGCATCGTCATTTACGGCTTCAACTTCAATTTCAGAGTCCTTCTCTACTGCCTCCTCATCGTCTTCCTCTTCTTCGTCTTCCTCCTCCTCCTCCTCATCCTCCTCCTCATTTTCCTCCTCCTCGATATCATCATCATCATTCTCTTCATCAGCATCTTCATCTACATCTGCAGTGGTCTTTTCCATATCCGCATCGTGCTCTATTTCTTCACCCCCTTCTATAATATCATCTCCCTCCTCATCAGCATCAACATTCTCTTCCTCTTTCCACAACTTGTTTTCGTTCTCGCCAATAGCTTCATCTTCGCCATGTTCATTGTATGATGAAGTTGACAGGAACTCCTCTACACGTTGTTCCACCTCATCCAAAGTCAACCCAGTGACATCATGATGCTCAAGCAAACTCTCAGCAATTTCTTTTGCACTCTTGATCTCGTACTCGTCATTCTCCATACTCTCCTCAATTTTAGCCCGGAGATTCTCCCATTCAGCATCCTTTCTCTCTTCTAATTGTTCTTCGGCAGTTGCTTTGTCACCATGTAAGCCAAGAACCCGAGATTCAAATGCTTCAATTTCCGCTTTGTTTGTATCTTGAATTCTTTGAATGTCTTCCTCTTCCATAGGTTCGGCAAAGATGTACATGAATGGAGTTTCCACATTGCCACGAGTTTTCAAAATGTAAACGTAAGGATTTTCCGGGGAATCTGGCCGTTGCGCGATCCAGGGCTTTGTTAAGTAGGTCAACACTAAGTTTGAACTCACTATCTCCAAGGGTTGTGTCAGTCGTTCCATGAATAGTGTTATCTATTTCTGGTAAACTGATGTATTGGAAACCGAAAATTCGCTCGACATTATGATATGCAACAAAAATGCCGTCCATACGACCCATCCGAACCTGTAATGAGTACTTTAAGAATGCGGGCTCTTATCATATCATAGTATTCTCGCTCAAATGATTCAAATTCTCCATGACGATTGAATATCTCATAGCCACTTCCTTCGGCATAATTATCAATATCCATACGGATTGAAATCACGGCTCTGGTCTTCAGATCAAACATGCCTGTCCCTGGAAGACGTGGATCATGTGCGTCGAGTTGGGATCGCATAAGAAAGTCACCCATGGTGGTATAATGGAAAGATTCGACCTCATTACGTTGATCTTCAGTAATTGAACCCGAGTTTTCCTTTCGATATTGTTCAAACTCTTCTTTCGGCAAGGTAAGCAGCTTCTCCATTGATTTACCAAGCATACTTAAGATGTTAGCAGTATCAAATTGCTTGTCAGCGTCAATAGCATAAACTCCATCTCTCTCTCTTAAAAATATCGCTGATGGGCCTCGCTGAAGGGCAGTAAAGGAGTTATATTCGACGGGAAATTCTTGTGAGAGCATACCAGTATTAATCGGCCTCCACTGTGACAGCAAGAAATGGAAATGAGCGAGGGATGCCGACATACTCGATGTCGATCCTGTATATTTTCTTTTTTCATCCTTTGCCGTCTCGATCAATGCTTTATCCCTCGAAGAAGTGACATATTGTTTCAAAGCAGTGAAATCAAATTCATTAACGGGCATGATTTGTTGCAAGTAAGGATCGAAGTTGAAAACCCGAGAACGAGGATCTTGAAGGTGGTACACTCCAGGGTTAAACAAGGCTCTTTCAAGTCCATATGAAAGACCAGGCACAGGGGGTTGTTTCTTTTGTACGGGTACTAGTTGAAGAGAATCCACGTCTATAGATTTGACTTCAAATTCAGTTGTGCCAGGTGACTTTTTGATCGGGCCCGTCCTGATTGATTTTTGACCCTTCGTAGATACTGATGCTTTGGAAGTAGAAGTCTGTTTCTCCTTCTCCAAATTCTTTGACTTTTTAGTACTAACTTTCCTGACAGGACTGTTGTGAATAGACTCAAATGAAGCCAGCATTCCGGCAAGATTAGTCGATGAGCTCGGAGTTGCCGATTTCGATCCCTCCACCGGCCTGGGTCTATTGACAAGGGATGCACGTAATTCTTTCATGACTTGGGTCCGGTCCGTGGTAGTTAAACCTCCTTTCTGAATGAGATCAACGAGATCCTTTCTAGCAGCAGCCTCTCCCTTTTCAGCTACCATAGATTGATAGATGGAATGCAATTGCGAAGGAGCAATCTTCTCCTGTTTTTTTTCTTCGACCGAGACAGCAAGGTGCCGTATTGAGGGCGAGGGCGAGTCACAGTTGGAATTGACATAATTTATAAGCTTTTGCTTGACTCTTTTGATTCGAACAGCCGATTCCGTCTCAACTTTGTGCTGGTCTTCAAAAATTATCTCTTCTGCGCCCAATGCAGCCTTTTGGCTACCCTTTCCTTTCCCATCTAACTGATTCAGCTGCTTCGCTGACTTCGCTGACTTCGCTGGCTTCGCTGGCTTCGCTGACTTCGCTGGCTTTGCTGGCTTTGCAGGCTTCGCTGTTTTCGCTGGCTTCGCTGGCTTCGCTGCTTTCACTGGCTTCTTCTTTCTCTCCTGCTTTTTCTTCTCCAGCAACTTCGTCAGACTCTTCGTGCCCGGCTCAGCTTCAGCACTACCTGCTGAAGCTTCATTTGTCTTCTGATTGTCTCCACTTCCATCCTTACTCAACGGGTCAATCTTCAGTCTCTTCAAGTCTTCAGGCACATTCTCCGTTTGTTGATTGTTTTCGTTATTACGTCGAGTCGTCGAAAAGGTGGCGATATTTCTAGGAGCGCGGGATAATATGGCATTCGAGTATAGAGGAAGAGCATCTGAGGCTCCAAGAAGTTTCGAGAGGCATGATGTACAGACGTGTGGTTGCTGCAGCTTGGGAGTCTGCCGAGTAATGGAGACAAACATGGGAATGATTTGAGGGATAACTACCTCTTTTTACATTCAATGGACTTGATTTACCCTTATCGTTCCTGATCTCGATTTTTTTTTTGGTGGTTCTCCACCTCTATCTTAGCGTACTTTCTTATTGGAACAGGAGTGCATCTACAAAGGTACTAGGTACGTATAGTATGGAATATGTTATGCTCTACCGCCTTTATATTCTGCCATTAACCATATCATTCTGCCCAAACAACCAAATTAAGCAGGCGGTATAACAAAAACTTATTCCGTACCTCATAAGCTCGTAAGGCATTATTACATCTCCACGTCAATTCACCTAGGAGGTACCTACGTAGGTATAGCCAGCTACCTGATATGATACATTGGATAGTTCAATAAACGACCTCGATAAACCTTTGCCAAAAAAAGGGGCAAGACTACTAGAGTTTTGAAAAAGAATCAGGTTGCTAGCTCATTATTATTATATGGTAAACCAAGCAATCGTGCATATATAGTATCATACTACAGTATATTTTCATTGTTTTGAACACATACTGTCACAGAAGTAAGCAAATGGGTATATGCGTAAAATAGCATCCGGTTACCCCAAGCCAAACGCCCACCGATGCTAGCTTATGCAATTCCGTTGATTCATCCTTCCATTGTCCATAATCATGATCGTAATACCACCTGTTCCTGTCATATAACACCGTATCCGCCCAACATAATGAAAATTCAGAACGGCATCAATGTCCGGGTAAAGCTTCATGTGATAATGCGCAGGCTTCTTCGAAGGTCGCCTGAGCTTCAAGTCTCTTTCCTGAAATATCGTAGAATTGAGCCAACAACCCTTCGGCGACAGAAACCCATAGCTTGTTTTTGCTATGATTGGCTTGCTTTAGTGCAGCCAATGCACTCTTTTCAGCCTGTTCACCTAGGCAGTTATTGAAGAATTTACTGCACATGATGTTGAGAACGAGACATAAGAATTGTGTGTTGTTTGATGCCTTCGCTTTTCCTAAAGCTGCGGACAGGTGGTTTTTGGTTTCGTGATCATTGCCGAAGTGCTAGTTCTGACCGTCGCCCTGATGAGTGAAAATGCTGTCTGAATGTCTTTATTAGGATGGTTGACACAATATGGCTCCAGTTTGGAGATAAGCGTGAAGTTCTCAAGCGGATCTTGCCAGTTCTCATCTTGCAAAATCAACAGAACATTCAGAGCAGCGAGAATTGCGATGTCACGCTCAATCTGGTCTTCCAAGTGCGAGTCGTTAGGTTCCGGTAATTGAAGCATCTCGCTTTGGAACACTTTTAGGGCAGCCTTTAAGTCACCAGTTCCTTGGAGGTAGACCCCTTCGAGATAAAAAGTAAGAGTCCCTAGACGACCTGACAGAGGAACTTCGAAGTTCTCTGCAGCCGTCGCCATATAAGCCATAGACTGTTTTACTCTTGCCCAATCCCCAACAACAGCGCAACAAAAAGCCATATAAATGTGTGAATAACACAAAATGTGACCACGCCATTGCTGCTTCGCAATAATTTCGGATAGTCGGCCCGGAGAAGGCTTGATACCTCGAGAACCATCTCCTACCACAAAAAATTAGCGTAGAAAGACAGAGAAATAAATTTCAGTTACCTTTAAGTCTTGATAGACCTTCTTGAAGGAATTTCACGGCCTTTTGATCCAGCGGATTCTTATGCATCAAAACTATTCCTGATAGTAGATAACTGTGATGACGTTAGAATAGTCTCGAGCAACTCGAACTGGACGTGATACGAACGTTAAAGCATATGCGTCTTTTTTATTCAAGAATGACATGACGATTTGACCGCGCCCATCCTCCCTCATACTTAAAACATTCCGGGTATCTTGGTTGATCAGATGTTTGACTTTATGGACACTATCAATAGGTATGGCAAGAGTGTCATTTTCCATGCTCCATGCCTGGTTCTTTAGTAGATCATCCATAACAACCTGCATTGCTCTCAAAGTACTCAACATCTGAGCTGGATCTCCACGAAGTATACTACAAATGACATCAAGAATGTGGGTAAGGCCGATAAGTTGAGGTATACTGCTTTTGATATCCAGTTGATATGTTCTCGCCGCAGCGATTGCTCGCTGAACATGTTCGATTCCATAGACTCCCGAAGACTTCAAGTGGGCCAGAGCTTCCATAAGGGATGCGACAATATGGACAGAGTGATCGCTCTGCTGAATTGCAAGACCTGAAACACTACGAAGATTCTGAATGGCCGCATGGTTATCGGTTGAAGTCCCAGATTGCAGAGCGTGGGTTGCTCTCAGAAATCGAAATACATAGACCCAGGAATTATGGTGATAACTAGTATAAATCAGTGGTGCTAAAGATTATGATTGAAATTTAGTACATACGCTTGCGCATCGGAGATGTGACTATCAAGTGTCTTCATTGATGCTTTCGGGTTCTTTTGAAACATTAATCGAGCGAGTAGGAATTGCATTACATATTTGAGGTCGTGGTAATGATTCTGTTCTCACATTAGAGATCTCAACCATGGAAGGAAAGGTGTGACCTACACTTTCACAAGTGAGTATACCTTGACTGAGCATACCCTCTGCCTCCGCATAATTGTTTGTTTCTTCATAAATAATACCAGCCATCCGCAGTCGAACCCTTGCCTCGAGTCTTGCCGGTAACTTTAATTGCTTCAAAGCAATAGTCAAACACTCCAACCCAACCGTAATCAGTTTGTGGTATTCGTGGACATTTTCCTCCGTCATGGCGACCGCTACTGAGGGTGCGAGCTCATGCGCGGCGCCGAAATACTCCTCTGCAAGAGAGACCATGAGTAGAGGATAATTGAGTGGCGCAATTGGAGGTTTCGGATGTGACACTTGAGAATTGATTTGCCCCATTGCTATATTCGAAGACGATTGTACGCGATGCTGCAGGGGCCGTTGATCTATAGGATAGTGTTGTTGAATGGGTTGTGGAATCTGAACTTGTACTTGAGGTTGATAATATTGTGGTGCGGCGGACGGAGCAGGATAGAAAGTGTTGGGCGCATATCCTGTCACCGGCATGTTATATTGAACTTGCGTATGCGGATTCCAATAGTTTGTTTGATCTTGCTGCATCTCCCCTCCCATCTGGTATTGTTGCATGTTTCCGCCATTCTGCATCATCATATCGCTGTTACCATATTGAGGAGAGGTATCCTGCGGAGGATATGGGCTTGGATCATAACCAGACCAGATGTTGGGCACGCCATGATCTCGAGACATAATTTGTCCCTCTCTTTATTAAGGCCTCACACTCTAGCAGTGAGGCAGTGAATTATAAATAGATAAATATATTACAAAAAGATAAATGAATGCTCATCATGGATGGATGTTCATGTTCATGTTCATGTTGATGTTCTTGAGCATTTTCTCGAACATTGAAAGGATGCATGACATAAGAATAACTGGCAAGGGTGATTTTGTACAATCAGCCAATGAACGAGTCTTTGAAAAGTTTCCCCGAGGTTCATCCTATTATTTATTCTCCTTCATGAGACGGGATTTCATAATTTTGCAAGTGGATGCCCAGGTGGGTGTAAAGCAAAAGGAGTCTTATACATCTGCGGGCGTATGTACTTCACTACCCGTGGACATATATATATGTATATCTACCTATCCATATAGATACATATACATATAATCTGTCCTATTTCCTATTTCCTTCCTTCTTTTTTCCCTTCCCTTCTCTTGTGCAAATATATCAATTTATTCTTTGGGATTGATATTGTGTTGTATACAACCTGGAAACGCTTAGGTATATATTAGATAGTTGAAAAGGCAACTCACTACCTGCAGTATCTCAATCTTGCAATTGAGAATACTGTACCTAGGTACTTGGCACTTACACCAAAACAGCTCTGATTCCTAGGACTTTGGTCCGTCAGCCAATTAGGATGGAGTGGTTAGGACATGCAAAGATTGGATTTACCCATTCTACAAATCCCATAAATATCAAAAGAAATGATGGCTCAACGACAGATCTTCTGAAGATTTGTGAAGAATCAACGCCGCCATGTCGTCTCAACCCCCTTTTGTTCAACGGTAATGGAGTCTTGCTGAGCCATGAAGGTCCAAACTAAAATGCTAACTTTATCAGGTCACCTACAAACAATGTGGACAGTCGTAAAGAACGATGGACCTCCCATTTATTATAAACGAAAGTTATTTGAAAATGAGGATCCAGCCTATAAGGGCTCGTTTGCCGTTGATTTCGTAGTCCATGAGCCATATACAGAAGTTGATGACACACTCCCCATTCGAACTACTTACTATACGGATGAAGAGTTCTCGGGGATTGCATCGTTGGATAGTCGTCCAATGCTTGTAACCCTACATGGGCTCTCGGGCGGTTCTTATGAAATTTATCTCAAGCATGTACTGGAACCTTTGGTGGGAGCTGATCATGCTTCCAAGTGGGAGGCATGTGTGATCAATAGTCGTGGATGCGCCAAACATAAGATTACGAGCAGTATATTGTACAATGCGAGAGCTACATGGGATACTCGACAAACGATTGCCTGGCTCAGGAAAACCTTTCCCAACAGACCTCTGTTTGGCATCGGGTTCTCTCTTGGAGCTAATATTCTGACTAATGTAAGCTTGCTCACGGTCTCGTCCTTTCACCTTTCCACCTGAATATCATTAACATATCCCAGTATATTGCTGAAGAAGGTTCATCCTGCGTCCTCAAAGCCGCCGTCGTCTGTTCCAATCCCTGGAACCTAGACGCGGGATCCCTAGCTCTGCAAAGAACTTGGCTTGGAAGAGAGGTCTACTCCAAGACCATGGGAAACAATATGAAGAGACTAATCGAAATACATCACGATCAAGTCAGCAAGAACCCAGATATTGATTTCGAGAAGATTAGAAATATCACGTATCTTCACGAATTCGATAGACAGATTCAAGGCCCAGCTTGGGGTTATCCTACAGAGGGTGCTTACTATCGAGATGCTTCATCAACAGATTCACTGCTAGCTGTGAGAATCCCTCTGTTTGCTATCAATGCTGAAGATGATCCTGTATGTATTACGTCCCTTGAGATATGACACGTACTAACAGATATTCAGATCGCCACCGGCGAGTGCTTGCCACGTGAAGAAATCAAGAAGAATCCATATACAATTCTATGCACGACCTCTTTGGGTGGTCATTTATCATGGTTTGAAATTGGTGGTCACAGGTGGCATGCCCGCCCAGTAAGTTGAAGCTTCCGTCGCCCTGTTATTCACAACTAATTGAGTCGCAGTGTGTCAACTTCTTAAACAAAATGGCCTTCGAAGTGCAACTTGACACCATTGTTCCTCCGGATGCACACGCCTCCGCTGATCTGGGTCCCCCTCGCCCTAAATTTCAACCGATGGTACGAAAGTGGACTTGAACTTCTTGAATTAGACGTAACTTTGTTTGATATAGCGAAGACATATTAAACAGACTTTATTGAGACATATTAGCAATATCTCAAACATAGTGATAATCTAATGTCAATACACCGCTGGTATCTCTTTCAAATACTAATTTTGAATACCCTCGTCCCGCCCAATATGTATTCGCCATAACGCCCGAATATAATTATGCCTGCCTTCCCGCCCATGTTGTGTTAATCCCTAGTTGAACATCCGTACTTCGGCGCCTCAAGCAAACGAAACAGTCTTCTTCTTAGGTTTCAAAGGCTTCGTTCCAGCCAATGCTTCACTCTTCGCATTCTCGCTAACCTCACCATCTCCTCCTCTCTTCCTCTTTTTCCTCAAATCGTCCTTCATGCCCTTTAATTTATTCTTTTGCATCTCCTGTTTCCTCTCATGCTCTGCCTTTCTCGCCTCGCGGATCTCTTCCATTTGTCTGGCTCTCATCATTTTACTCTCAATTTGGCCGTCCTTATCTGCGTTTACCATTGCGAGAATTGTCATCATGGATTCCTATTTTGCAATTGATTAGCCCGAATCCCTGGTATATATGAACAATTGAGTAATCCAATCTCAATCATCATTTCAATTGCAATTCCCGCCCCCATTCGTATTCCTTCACTTAGCCCTTCACCCCCCCTCCAAAGAGCATGCTAAAAGACGTGAAGAAAAAACCTACCCTATCATCCACAAAAACCTTGCCTTTCTTCTTTCCCTTAGGTTTCTCAACTCCGACCGGCGTAATCATGTTTAGCTCCGGAATTCCCAATTCCTTCTCAGTATAAACCCTCCTCTTCTTCTTCAACGTCGACAATTTACTTCCTTGCTTCTGTTGTTTCGGTGGCGCACCCTTCGACTGTGTAGCTTTTTTGCCCTTGGATTTCGATACTCCGTCACTTTGGGCTCGGGAAACGGTTTTGCTATTGCGGATACCAGAGCCGTTGGCGGCATGTTTGGAAGCATTCTTGTTTTTGACGGTGCTAGTACGTGAAGGCGCCATGCTTGTGGTGGTGGTGGTTGAATTGAATTGGATTGTGGAGAGGTGGTGATTTGGTATGTGATTTTCGGGATGCGATAAAAGATTTACTGATAATGGGATTTTAATTTTTTGCTAAGACGCGGTGCGCTAGCGGGTAGAAGGGGTGGTGGCATAAATATTCCCCGCGAAACTTTAGAGACACCCTGCTTCAAATACTACATAGGCAGTTTCGATGAGTAGTAGATATTACATGGAATTAACATGAACATTTGTGTATTATGTACCTAGGTAGTTCCTAAAGTTTTGAAAGGACATGGAGAGTTGTTAATTTGGATTCTGTTTGTGTAAACTCATACAAGTCTTGCTCTAATCGTAAACCCAAATTCCTGTATCATGGCTGCTTACCACTATTAACGTAGGGATTTAGATTTTCATCATTCTTCTGCGCTCCACGTTGACTTGAGTTCTTCTAGCTATGGTTATGCTTCAATATCCAAGCCAGCTCACAAGCCAAAATCTCAGAGACAAAGTGTTTCTTCTCATATTTATCTATCCTCTCAAGTGCTCAAAGTACCCTTTGTACTTGGAACTTCGCCCTCTCTACCAGCTACTATCGAAGTCGCTTGTCTAACAGCCACAGCCAAGGCCTTGAAAGCACTCTCAGCTCTATGATGATCATTATCACCCCTCAAACAATCAACATGTAAGGTGATTCTTGCGCCCTGTGCGAAACTCTGCAAACAATGGGGTATCATTTCACAACTCAAGTCTCCGATCTTCTCTCTCTTGAGACCCAAGTCTATAACTGCAAATGGGCGATTCGAGATATCGACAACCGCTCGCGAGAGTGCTTCATCAAGGGGGCAGTATGCGGATCCGAAACGAGCGATTCCCACCGGGGTTCCAAGAGCCTTTGCGAATGAGGTACCAAGTGCAATGCAAACATCTTCAGCGGTATGGTGATCATCAACTGAAACATAAATTAGCACTTGCACATCCAGCGCCGAATCTCCGTAGAGTAAACGGAAAGTCAAAACATACTGTGTAAATCTCCTTTGCAATTAATAGCCAAACTCCAACCAGCATGTTTAGCCAAAGCATGCAACATATGATCCAAGAATCCAATGCCAGTATGTATAGCAATATGCTGCGACTTTGAGACCTGCGAAGCATGTCCTTCTTCACCACTCAACAACTTCTTATCGGTATCTGCTGGAAATTCCCCTCCATCAAGATTAATTGCCAGTTGAATACTCGTCTCATTTGTGTCGCGCGCGAGCGCTGTTGATCGAACTGGGGCCATGATTTATGATTGATGTGATTAAGTAAGTTTTGTTGTCTGGAAGATTTATTATCGTCTTCAATAATCCAATTACTACAAGCAAATATTGACTCCAAAAAATTATACTGGGATCCGTCAATCGGTAATTGCCGAGGCGGAATGACGTTCTAATCCAATCAAAGCCCACGGGGTTTGAAATTCCTCCTCATGCTCGTTCGACCTCATGTTGTAGGAAGATCAATGCAAACAAATAGTACAAAATGCACCAAACTGGTGGATTAAGAAACAAAGAGGCGAACGATGCAGCTTGGGAAGCTGGACGTGGTGCTTTATCAGGTGGTGCAAAGGTATTTGATCCTAGATGCGTTCAGATGACTAGATTTTGAGGATGTTTGTTGATTGTGATGTTGTAGTGGGGCCTGTTTGCTGCCGCTTTGGGAGGTGCTGGATATGCCCTTTCTCCAATATACAGAGGCTTAACGATTCAATTCAAGACGTGAGTTGGATTGTAGGACATCAGTTTGATGTAATGCTAGCTAATACAAATAGATTCATCCAAATGGGCTTTATGGTTATGGGAGGTTCTCTTGAAGCTGATAGACGTATAAGACAATACGAAGCAAGGATCCGGTTGGAGAAACGCATGGTTAAGGATCGAGAGGTGTGGGATCAATACGAAGAAGAGTATGAAGAATCTGCTTCACAGCAGAGAAAGTCAAGGTAATTGAACTCATAAGGAGTTGACAGAGGATTTGTACGCAAACCAATATCATATACGCCAGCTGTATTATCAAAGCTCCAAACTCCCCGGGAATAATTTTCCTAATATTTCCCATTATTTCGAGACAAATTGTCTCGAGTCCATATTCAGCTTGCAAAGCCTTGCAATGCAACCACTCAATTGAAGCAGTGTCTGAACTCCCTCCAAAATCTTCATATGTGTGAATCCAATTTCCTTGATGAATTCCAGCTTTGAATGCTCACTCAAAGTATTGACTGTCTTCGTAACCCTGAACATCGTGCTTATAATGTCGTGGCTCGAGTACCCCAAACCCCACAACTCGTACAATGTCTCCAATGCAGAATCAATTTTCCCTTCATAGCATGCTTTGATCATAGCTTGTACTTTGATGGGATGGGGGGAATCTACAACTTTAAACACATTGTCCCCGTTAACGAATCCGAATCCAGCAAATGTCGACTGCAGATTATTGATGGCCTGTCGCATATCTCCCTCTGCACTGAAAACCAATGCAGCCAATCCATCCTCACTATACTCCACTTTCTCCGCCTCAATAATTTGCAACAGTCGTTTAACCACTTGCGCATCGGTCAATCTCGCATATCGCAGAATGGCACATCTGGATTGTAAAGGCTCGATAATCTTATTCGACTGGTTGCACGCAAAGGCAAATCGTGTAGTTGAACTGTAAATCTCCATTGTACGACGTAAGGCTTGTTGCGCACCAGATGTCATACTATCTGCTTCATCGAGAATAACAAGTTTGTGGCGGCCAGCAGGGAGTGTGACCTTCTTTTGTGCAAATCCTTTTATGCGGTTGCGTACAACATCGATACCTGTTATCTGAAAATCAGTATGAACGCCCCCTCAAAGCTCTGGCAATTATATACCTCTCTCGTCACTCGCATTTAACTCCAACACTGCTTCCTTGTATGAATCTCCTAGCAATTGCCTTGCCAGACACAATACACTTGTGGTCTTTCCAATACCCGGCATACCAGAAATAATAACATGTGGCATATTTCCATCTTTCGCAATAATCTTCAGCCGTTCTATTGTCTCAGTATTTCCTACTATATCATCGAGAAATACTGGTCGATACTTCTCAACCCTGTTGTGTCTCGAATCAGCCCCGGCCTCTGCACACACAGAAATCCAGATACATACCATGGTAATTCATAGTTTGTAACTCCATTAGTGTTGGCCTTCAGTACTTTCTTAGCAGCACTGGTGGAAGACTCTCCAATCTCTGACACTTTGGCTTTGGTGGTTGTCATATTGAAGTTTTGGTGTATGTTGAGATTTGGGTTGACGCGTCGAAGTTGAGAGACGCGATTTTCAATTTACACGACCGTGACAATTTCGAATAATCGTTTCCCACGTGACTGAGTCTCAACTACAATTTTTCAATGATCACATACATTGAATCAGAAGGATGCCACCACGCGAACTTTAGTAGAGTTCGCGATATTATGAATTTTCATATAAGATTTTGGCTCAGACTCCCAAGATGGCATTGTATCCCGATTGCTGCACGCCAGCCTCTCTTCCTTATGCTCCTGCCTCATGGCTAAATATTTCCACAGATATCCACACCTTATCCGTATAGAGTAGGATATTACTCGAAAGTTCAATCAAGCTGTAGTAAGCTCCTGTTATATCAGATTACCTACTCATATTTCAGTTGTGTGTCTTGGTTCCAGAGCCCCATTTAGCAAGTCGTTTATTCTACTATCAAGCCCGATTTCTAACCCTAATTGTTACATATTAGGTTGCTATACCTATTCAACTTTTCCAATGCTGGATGAAATTAAAATTTGGCAAGTGGCGCGGCATCCAGATGCTTCCTTAATATCAAATTCAAAGTTCAGGAATGTTTGAAAGATAGATGGAGAAGTTGAGATAGTGTGTCTTTGTTTACTCGCAGTAAATCAAGTCAAGTATGAGAGTGAATCTATATCTCAGTGGGTAGTCATCTACAGAAGAGTGGATATTATAGACTGCATTCACTCCCATTTTTCTTTTTGACTAATCAATAGTTCCAACGTTCTAATTTTTGGTTGCGAGTACGCGTACCTGAAATAGCGTCAGAGTGACCAATTTGACCTGTAGACCCTCAAATGGGAAATTGAATTACAGATTGATATCATGGTGGCTGGCTATCAAACAGCTGTTTACCTTGAAACACAAACAAATCTGGCCACTGGCGCCTACTTTTTTCAGTCTATCGCATAGGTCTCTTCCTACTCCTTGACGCACTTGCCCCTGATAGAAGGTTTTGTTTCACATCTACACAAATTATACGTTCGCGGAACTATCTAGCCTCAATTTTACCTCAGCGTGAAAACCAAGGTGTGGCTAGAGACAGGAGAGTGGGCTATAAACTCAAGTTTATCTCTACATTCGTCTCTCATCGCTGTTTGCCAGATGTTTAGTGATTACCCAGATTGAAAATACTTCTTCAACATCATCACAGCAACCCCAGACCTTGAGAACCGAAGAAACATCTGCAAAAACAACCAAAATCCCGTAAATCATCTCATACCTAATGCTCGAGCCCCTTAGAATTCCCCTAAAACGCCTTGTCTTTCAACAGGGCACATCAGCTAGCCAGCGTCCTCCCCTCTCTCACATACCCGACCATCCCACCCCCTTCAGAAGCCTAAAGAGCATAGCTGCATGAATTGCCTGATTCTTCCCCGCTCAAGTTAAAAGCCCCCTGATCATCGGGTTAATACTTCTCACTTGATGGGAGAACTTTCATAAAAATCCTCCACCAAGGTCCCTTTATTTGAAGTTCAAGCAACAAAGGGCTGATTGGTATCATCACTATAGAATTTGAAGTTAGCATGTCATGTTTTGGAGGGAGGCCTTTTTACGCAATAGGTTCTTTCCATTATACATACTCTCACATCGTATCCAATTCATCTCTCTTCATCTTGATTGTCCAACCCAGTCACGAGGCTTCGCCAGCATGGATCAGAGATTAAAGTCATCAATCGCTTGCATTATCATTCTATATACCACCGTATGAGACCCGCTAAATCGATGCAACCTAAATATATACAAACATGAAACCTCTGGAACATCTATCCGAAGACTTCCATCATAAAATGATACTCGATCAAGCTTCTATCTTCCCTTCCCCTCAATGTCAACAGCTGACATCTATCTGCCAACTCGTACCCAATAACGGGTGCACCACAAAAGAATACCCCCACCCTCCTTTTTGCGTCTTTAGATTTCCCACCATCTCTCGATCTCCCCCTCTCTGCCGTTCCATAAAACCTCAACATCTCTTCATAGTGCCCATCCATAATGGCCGCTAAATCCGGTCTTCCAAAACGGGTGGGATTGATCAATCCAGTAAGTGGTGACTCTGGATGTGCATCTGTACGATGTATCTCCAGCAGATAACGGAACACATGTGTCGAGATGCTTTTCTTCTTCTGTGTAACATGTGTGATGATATGGATGTCGGTACCGGGATTTTTGCCTTCTTCATGAGAAGATAGGGACGAAGAGATACTGTTCAAGAGATTAGAAAACCACAGCAGATAATTCTTGTCCGCTACTATCCAGTGGAAATCTACTCTGTATGGTTGTCTCCTTTCTCGCACCGTTTTCTCACTGTACATAACGCTGTTCTCTGTATAAGAGGAGGTCGGGGGTACGGGACATGATTCTTCGCGTGCTTTGAGATCGGCCAGAATTCCGGAGAAAGGTGTTACACCAATTCCGCTGCCGATAATCAAACTATGGTCGAAATCGTAAAAGCGTTGTGCAGGTGCACCGTATGGTCCGTCGATACAGATGGAAATGTTCTCGTACTCGCCATCTGTGACCAATTTCCTGAGCTGGGTAGTCCAGTTTCCATCGGTCTTAATGTGAAGTTGCATTTCATTTCCGACACAGGTTGAAATAGTGAATGGATGCCACTGGAAGAATGAGATCTCGGGCACACAAAGAAAAATATACTGTCCAGCTTTGTAAGACCAGTGACGTTGCTGAGGAACCGTAACAGATATGTTCACGGTAGATGCATCCAAGACTTGCAGACGAGCGGGGAAACGCCAGAATGCAATCAAAATCCGAGATGTTCTCTCGACGAATACAAGTGTGATTGGGCCTATTAGCCAATATCCAAGCATCGGTTCCTGTAACAATGCGGCTGTGCCATGTACCAAGAGTAATGCGACGATAGGGTACATCAAAAGATGGCCCAATTGGAAAATCTCGTAACTTCTTTTTCGTACTACAGGCATGCTCAATGCGGCTAGGGTCCAGAATAAACCGAGGGCTGTGAGACCGGTCCAGCCGGGCAGAGTAGCTATATAATCTCTATATGACATCTCTTTTCCCAGAACTTCTTCGACATATTCTTGTTGTGATGGCCTGCTGCCATATAAAAAGGTTCTGCTAATGTTAGCTATGGTTTATAAAAATTTGAAAATAAAGCAATTTACCCAGTGAGATGACCAATTGAATGAACTGTTGAAAAAAACAACGCAACAATGGAAATCATGATGTGAAAACTCTGACTAAGATCCCAGTTGATAAATCTGGAGATGCGATAGGATTTTCTCGCTAATGTAGAAATCCATCTAGACATGGAGATGATCTGGAAGAACAAAGTTGGATATCTGAGAAGGCACCACTGTTAGCTAGAGACTATAAAATGGATATAATCGGCTATTTCTTACAAGACTCCTGCACAAGTCTTTGCCATAACCATTCCCCAGCCAAAAGCATGTCTATATTCCGTCTTACCCAAGTATTTGGTCAATTGCCACACACCAAATCCAGCCTGCAACGTTATAACTATGAGAAGGAAAATTATATCAGGACCCCTGACCGACCAAACCGCACGGAACTTTCTACCCCAAGACATCGATCTCATATATTCATCATGGTTTTCTCCTGCCTTCTGAGAAGGCTTTAAAGAAGGAACTTCCCATCCCCTAACAGTATTTGCAAACTCTTCGCGAGGAATTTGATCCTTGTCAGACCCTATCACACTGCGTAAAAACAAATGCCGTTCGTCGTCTTGCCTATCTGCATGGTGGAGATTATGCGGTTCTGGTTCTGGTGCGAGTTCTCGATGAACTTCATCGAGTTTATGTTCAACCTCGTCGTATTCGATATATCCGTTGCTGTTGCTATCCAAATCGTCTAGGAATTGGTTGATTTCTTCATCAGAAAGAAACTTGTTGTTCGACATTTTGTTCTATCTGGGTTGAAGAATACATTTCTTCGTGAAAACTAATGGGATCTAGTTTGGTTTAATAGAAAAACTAAAAGCTGCAATCTCTACTTGAGAAATCAAAAATAGCTGAAATTGGAGATATGACACCACCCCGAAAACCCAGGGGGTCCACTTTCTTCACATACTTTCGGGCATCCTTCCTAGCAAACAAGTGTACGTATGCCGAGTCGGGCCAAACTTTGACAGGCAGGAAAGTGCTTGATTGCTATATCAATAGATGGCAGTTTATACACTAACCCCTGGTAGCGTTGCCATCAGCTCTAGCTATGAACCCAATTTAGACATTAGTAATTCAGAGTTATTATAGGTGTTCTGAGTGGAGGATACCAATTATGAAAAGTTTGTACATGTACATATGACTGATCAGACCATAGCACTGTAGATCTTGAATATGAAACAGCACTAGAGGTACAGACAGTATTGTCATAATCGTACTCGGATCAAACCCATATGTTTCTTCTCCGATGGTAATGCCTACTGATAGTACTTCTTCAAAGTAAGACAACATTAAAACGAGACCAATCAAGGACATCAAATAACACTATTTTTGAAGGCACCTTGTGGTTGATTGAGCTGAGATCGAGTTGCATCGATTCATTTTGGGGCTAATTTGAAGGGAAGTCTAGAGGATGGCGAGTAATGCAGCTTTTGCCAATAAAATGAAAGCTAAAGGAAACAAAAAAGTCTAGCCAAAAGCTCCACCCAATATCTCTAACTTTGCACAGGTTCAAACGGACGGGTTTTTCAGCCTGCATATGGTCGAGTCATGTCACGTGACTAGAACTGTTCCTGACCTCTGGCATTCGATGGTCATGCTATGGGTTTCAAGGTTCATCCAGAGCAGATGAGTCCTCGCGCGAGGAAAAACTACCAATGCTTGAGGCCTGATCCTAGCTTTCATCCACCAAGTAGGCGGAGTGCTTCCGAACTCCCCACCCCTTAAGAGTAAAGCAATTACCAACAGAAGGAAAGGGATTGTACATCAACACGTAGTGGTATCGTACTCGTATAGATATCAGATTGTTCGTACTGCAACCGAGAGGGTCCATGTATAACATCAGGTTAACTAATTTTTTTCAGTCAACGAAACAACTTCCAGAAACAGTCTTGCTTCTATTTATGAATCTTTCGTACTTCAATACAATACCAACTTACCAAAGCAGTACGTAGCTTAAGCCCAAATACCAGTATTTGAGTACAGTAGGAATCCTCCAAATCTACAAACCACTGTTGAGGCCAGTTTTGAATGTGGTTTAAAGTTTTAAGGGTCGTCAAAAAGTTTTAGTGTAACAGGTAGCTTGTTTTGTTTAAAGTTCAACCGATTAGGCTTGATTACATGTTCACGTGATACTTTGGGGAAGGAGTAGAACCGTACTAGAACGTCCCCTAAACCGCCGGAAGCGACTTCTATCTTGGTCTGTGCAATAGAATCGTCAAGGATGTATGATCGAGATAGATGGCCCAATTCTGATTGATCGAAATCCCAACAGCATGGCGAATTTGCTGGGCACAACTATTTTGGAAAATAATAAGCAAAAGACCAAGCCCGCGGGTAATACTTCTAGCTGGTACTTACTATTCTCCGAAACCTTCTTTGCTCCTTAGTATATACCCAGACTTTATGTCGATCCATCCAATCTGGGTATCACAGCCCACTGATCCTAATGTAGATTTCTGTCGTTAAGGTTTTCAATCTGCCGATGTTTTCGTTCAATGCCGAATAGGTTTAGACGTCGTGATCTTTTCTCGCCTCGCTCGTACAGTCGTATGTTCGCATTCGGTTATCGATGTCGTTAATCATCGCCAAGATATCCACATAGAAGTGAGTGCACAGACTTATAAAACGCCTTTCTACTGTACAATCATTATATATTAAAAGTTAACAACGTGAAGAATTCGTCACAATTCGACTATTTGATAGAAAGATAAGAAAGAATTTATGGTATCAGAAAGTCAATAACTGTTATATATATGTTGGGCTTTCAAGTCAAGTAGTACGTTTTCAATAGAATTAGATTATAGATGTTAAATTTATTTAATTGTCAAGTAATTCGATAATGGTAAATGAATACTAGACCTATTTTGAAATAAATATACAACTGTTAGTTAAATGTTTCTTGCGCGTTTAAGTTTTGAATAAAACTAAAGTATATTGATTTTCGATGTGTCTTGTAAGATTTTTGAAGAAGCGTTTAATAAGTTCGTATACCGACTAATAGATGACCTATTGCCAGTGGCTGTTGCACTGACTTATTCTATAAACCCACTCTCCCCCATCTTCCCTATTTTTCTTCGAGATTCACATCAATATCCAGCTCAACTTCTGATAAACAGTCCTCCCCCACAACACATGTAGTCGCAACGACGACCCCTCCATTCCCCACGTCACTCGTCGCTTGGATAGCCGAAGAAGGATGAGGATGGAACTTCCAGGGATATTGAGGAGGGATAAGAGCAGAGTATCGATCCTCGAAACAATAACGAGAGCTTGTGAGGGTATGTATTAAGACATGTCTGTCTACGGGGATGTAGTACCTGGGATGTTGGAGTATAATAGAGATACCATAGATCTAGAAAACTTTCATCCCGGAAGTAATCTCTTTGAATAGTTGCATGGAATGATCAAGCTCACACCATTTTGCCAGAAACATCATACATCATATCTTACGATCATTCCCCGTAAATGCGACAATATTAACCACGCCTCATATTCAAATTGACCAACCAATATCGAACCTTTATAAGCACGCAAAGAATTCTCCGAGTTGTAGCTTCCATGGAGGCTCTATGATGCCAAGTGCGAACAGAAAAGACATAAATAGATACACGACTTCATTCGAAATAGTGATAATAATCCCCATGGCCGCACGGTATCTTAATTAGAGGATTACGGAGCCTACCTAGGTAAAGCGAATAGAAGTCTGTTTACAGTTTGGTCATTGAGGTAAGCGTTTCTTGTTCAATGATGCTTGCTTCTTGGGACGAGATAATGAAAAGAGATAAAATTCCGACTCGCAAGCGCAGATGCACCCAATAGATATCTACTTGATGAAGTTTAAGTCTGCTAAACTTGTAAATAGAATGCCCAAATCATAACAACATCTTCAACTCCCGAGGTCATTTTGATACTGAGGTCTCAGGAGTCAAAACTACCATTCAGTAGGCGGTGTACAAAAGGATGATGGGAGGGTCGAAAACGAACATATATGGTAATGTACATTTAACACGATAACCTTCATTGCTCTTAACACCCGTGCATTTCCCGAGTTCCTCGAGGGATCAGTAGTTACTTGATGCTGAAAGTTTATTTTTGATACACAAAGCAGAGAGTAGATCGGTTCTATTCCATCAAACACTTTGCCTCAAATAACTAGAAACTTAACTTCAAGTGCAAAGCATGACTCCATGTTGAAGAAGCTACAGCTATATATGCTACACACATGAAAATGCTCCGACATACTCAAAACTTCGAAAATTGGTATCCCACTTTACGTGATGATATCAAAGTTCAAAATAGCCTTTGTTGAGTATCTCATTTTCGAGTGGAATTCGCTAGATCAAAATATTCAACTCTCTTGGGACAATTTAGCTCTACTTAGAGTTATGTAGCCCCCAGTAAGTTCTCCACTTGAATATGTAAGAGTGAAGTCTGTTTAAGAAGAATAGATACGCTTTAAGACCTAGGTTCGGCAACTTGCAGGAACTTCTCAAGAACGAGATCGTTTCTGAAATATCCTGCACATATGCTCCTATAGCCTTTCATGCACATATCCAACTTTCTGTCTTCTTTGATCCCCGGTTTTTCAGTCGTTAACCACAGAAAAACTGGTTAATAATCAGATGAGAAACTTAGCAATACCACTTGACTGCGACATAGAGGACAGAGACCAGGTTTGGCGATGAACGCGTGACTAGTACTGACTACTGAGCGTATTTGTATCAAAGGCAGCTTTCAACAGTTTCGTAATGGCAGACTGGGACGAAACCAAGCGACGATATGCAGCTAGGAGGCAGAAGCTCGGGGGGTAAGGGTCATGCCATGGAAACCCCAGAGGTCCTTTCCTGAATAGGTATACAGTTTGCCTATCTTTCTCTCGGTATTTTATGCCGCTTGAGTCATAGTTCTCATAGTCTCATAAACCTGGTGAAGTAAGAGCCCTCCATCCTCCATGTTGTAATACAGGGCTCCATGATCCTTGTAGATAATAACTGTTCTTCCTCTCTCATTGTAAACAACTTCTTCCTTGCTCCCGTTCGCTGTAAAATGCTTGGCTTTCTGGACTTAAAGTCAAGAAAGCATCGACTTACTGTGATTTGTTACTGAACTATCTGACAGCAAGTTCATGCCCGCCCCTGTGCTCGTAACTTCCCACATTGGGTAAACACAAATAAGCATTCATCGCTTTTGAGGATCCCAATTCACAGCATCGGAGATTGAAGCCAACCCCTTTCCAACGTTCATGATTACGCCCAACCCAATCTAATCAGATATAAAAAACCCAGGCCAAATGCTCCCTTGGCACCCTTTACCTCTTCTCCTTTTCGTGAACTCTCCTTTTCTTATAGCGTTGCTTCTTCAGAAGGTTTGGCAAAGATGTCCATACCGTTCGCAAGTCTACACCGACTTCCTGCTCGTACCGCGAGACAGCATTCATACCTGTACGCCAAGATGAAGAGGAAAAGGCCAATTATATTACTCTTTTTTCAAAACTTCCACCGTGAGGAAATTAACATATCAATGGGAATCTCTGCAGAGCATCCTATATTGAGCCTTATCGTATCAGGGTCCAGATTTGAATACTTTCTGGGGGTACCAGGAGTAGATTTGTGTAATGGGTGAATTTAATAGACCAAGAGCATCTAGATTTTATATCAGCTACAGTTCAGACAACTATATGATCTAGACTCTGGGCACTTTATTGGAACTATCAGAAATATCTTGGTAACCTACCTCGTTCCCTCCTTTCCGAGTATCTCGGTCACAACAGCTACACCTGCGACCCAATTTCTGACTTTGTCTACAGCCTTATCTCATGGGAGTGATCATCGTTCTGATATATCACACATTCCGTGCACTCGCATACGGATAGGGAAGGGTTGTGAAACTTGGAATTTTCAATACGACTTTACACGGGCCAATTGTGGTCAGATAGGGTTAGGGAAGTTTGCATCACATGACTGATTAGTTTTCCAAACCACTCTATCAAAATGTGAAGACGAAGCATCAGGATGCAGATAGTCACAACTACCATGATTGGTTTTTATCCGACCGAGGATCTGCGCCCAATGCACAGTTTTCATCGCCGACATAGTCGCTAAGTCATCGACTTGAGATAAAGGTAGGAAAGCAAACGTGCTCATTCCGACAAGCTGGTTGTACGTTTTGTAGAGATATAACTGCTGTTGTTATATCAAGACAAACATAAGCATACCTCTCGCTCGAATGCTGGTCATACCTGTTCCCCTATCCAAGGATATATCGGGTACAGAAAACACAGTTTCAAACTGAGCTCAGAAGATTCACTATACCATCGTGAGCATTCAGCCATCCACAGAAGACCATCCAACTACAACGCCATTTCCTTAGAAAGAGGGCTGTCAAATCCCACATATAGGCAATGAGAAACACATCCCACTTCAAGAACAGCTAAATTAGTATAGCAGACTCAAGATAACTCATTCCCAGCCATGAAGAAACAAAAACAACACCTTCCAAACCATCCCTCCAGAACTAAGAAACAACCAACAGGTCACCTAATCCACGAACACCTCCAAGGATTCTAACCTCACTTCTAATCTTGCTTCAACTCCTACAGTCTACAGTCTCAGAATCATTCCCCTCGAACACGACCTCTAAGAACCGAGCATGAAATGAACCATCGGCAGCACGCCCAGTCCACTCGACTCACTCAATGTAGGAAATAATTTTGCTAGAGCCTGCGAAATCAACTACACCAACCGAGACACCTAGACATCAAGCCAACGAAAAAAAAGAATGCCAACAGGAACATCCCCGAGACAACAGAGAACACATCCCGGCACCTTCAACAGCAAGCTCCGCTAGATAAGAAATACAAAGAGTATTCAAGAAGAAGATTATAACATAAGTATTCTAGTGTGACCAGGAATTATGTACATAGACCAAAACAAGATAGCCAGAACCAGCGCCAAACACTGATATATGAGCCGGGCCTTGATGAATCGGGTAAATCAAGACACTTGTTTCGAGATGTATTTTTCGCTAAAGGAGCATGTACCGCCGTGTTTGATAGGTGTAAGGGGTGATATACCATATCATACCGTTATTAGAATGCTTGATATATCTCCCCATGCAACACACCCAACTATCCCCATCGACAGCTCACTACCAGCTCCAGATGCCCAGGTACTAACTGGTACCGCATTCACATAAACCTCACAAGAATGCAACGAACAAACCCTACAGCAGCCCCCTTCTTGAAACAAAAAACAAAAACGAGCAATATCATAAGATAAGCACAAACAAACGTGCAATAAAAATTCTCAGGAGAGAACAACAACAAAATCCATTCATTCAACCACAACCACAACCACAACCACAAATCATTCACCTTATTCACCTGCCCACCTCAACCTTAACCTCAACCTCCTACCCTCCACAACTCCCCAACCCCAGAACCCCCCTTCCTCCCCCGCTATGAAAATCTCACCAAACCACACAACAAACACCCCCCTCACCCCCACCCCAAAGCAATAAATGCCAACCTACCTACCTACCTACCTACCTACCTACCAGCCCACCCACCCACACACCCAACCAAGAATCCCCAACACCCATCGAGCAGAAATCCACAATGCAAAATTCGCCAATTCAAAAATCCACACATCACACATCACACATCACACATCACACATCACACATCACACATCCATATACCCAAAAAGCCAATCACAAGACCAAGAAGCTACGAGAGCACTCCTAGAACAACAGGTCCTACACGCAACACCCCAGCCGCGCCCCACGCCACCAAACGACCTACCGCCCCCTCCCCCTTCCCCCGAAGCACATCAGACCTCTTACCCGGTACCTAGCTGCAGCAAGCGCGCGGCGAGGATAGGCCGAGGGTGAAGATATATTTTCCGTTGCGTCGCAGACATAGATAGATGTAAGATGAGCGCGACGCGCGACAAGATGAAGGGACACACGCAAACCTAGCAGTTTCGCGTTCGTTCCCAGTTCCATCCATCCATCCATCCATCCATCCATCCATCAGCAAGCACAGAGCGGAGCCATTGGGGAAATGTGTCATGATCAATGTTCTTGTACTGTCGAGTTCTTGATCCTATCGATCCAAGATATATCCTATATATACAAGCATGTATAGCACCGTCATCACCATCATCGTCGCGCATTGCGGCTCCTGTTCACTCCCATCGAGTCCTGTGTAATTCCTTCCCGGTTTTCCATCATCAATAAAAATTATCCAATCCAATCCAATCCAATCCAATCCAATCCATCCTATCCCATCCTATTCCATTCCATTTCATTCCATTCCAACATGCAAGCTTTTCTTTCCATAAGAAAGGGTATAATGCTAATATACAAGACGCGCGCGCCAAAAACGTAAACCAAAAATTCAAAAATCTAGACCCAACCGTCTGAGTCATGATATTGTCGTAAGAATCATCATCAAATATACAAAATTGTGTCATTACAAAACCGTATGCCGTATCCCTGGAGATTCGTCCAGGGAAATGCGGAGAGGCGTGAGAATGGTGGAGAGGCAAGGCAAGAATGTAAGGGTGGAGATTAAAATGAAATTACCATCCCTTTCTTGTGCCTTCGATAGCAAGAATGATCTGGAACAGATATTAGTAAATTCACTTGTGAGACATGAATATGTAGACCAAACTTACAATAGCAGCGATAATCAACAACCCCACCGCACTCATCCATCTATTAAGATTTCTCCACCACCTTGCACTCTCGTACCTGGCCTCGTCCAGTGGCCCAAATTCCCTCACGTAATCATTCGTACCGCGACTTTCGGTATCTCGCAGCTTCCCGGCATTTTCTTTTCTTTCGCGCATCTCTGGGAAGGGGCTTTTGGGCAATGGGAGGAATGCGGCGATCATCCATGCGAATGGGAGAAGGAACCCAGTAATAAACATTACAACTTGAATATTGCGGCGTCCAAAAAGACCGCCTTCGGTGGAGAAATTGATTTGTGGGGGCTCCCATACAGATTGACGAGCAGCGCGGCGGTCCATACGGAGATGTGGAGACCAGACGCTAGAGATGAGAGACCAGGTCCTGAGACGACCGACACCTTGGGCTGCGCTCGCTACGGGGGTGATTTCAATGGAGTGTTGAGAGAAACCTCGCATATGGGGATGTCCTTCTCTGGGACGGCGACGAGGACTATAGAGTTCATCTGGGAAATTCTCCGTATTGGGCGATCCGCTACCCATACTAAAGGAGCCGTTCCGACTTGGGGTTCCTGCGCTGGAACTCTCGGGTCTGTATGGTAGATAGCGACGCTCTCCGCTTCCATAATAGAGTCTTGCCCACATTGGGATCGAGCTTGCCAGAAGACTATTTGATCGAGAACTTATCGATGAGCGCATGGTGTGTGTACGGGAGGTATCGGATGGTGCGGTGTTGAACATGCCGGATAATCTGTTTCTGGATTGAAGAGTACGAAGATCTTGCATGGCAGTGAGACCATCACCATATTCGTCTTGATCACCTATAACGGGAATAGACGAACTGCTTAGACCGCGACCGGCACGTGTCCAGGCCGGTCGTGGAGGATCCATAGAATCGCTTCTCGATCTTGCTAGCGCATCTTCTATTCCATGGGATGAACTGATACTGAGCATATTGCGACTGCCGCGACTCGGAAGACTGGGAAATGCACTGCTCCTTCTTCCCATGCTCTCGGACCATGCCTGGGAGCCTCGTTCGGTGCCGGTTCCCTCGGACACGGAGAGCACAGTGGATAGCTGTGAGCTCCATTGGTGCGGAGTCTCGTTCATATGGGGACTCGTGGGGCTTGGTAACTCTGCCCATGAACTCAATCCCTTTGGCTTCTGGAGTTGAACGTGCGCGGGTAAGTGAACTATTGAGCCGCTAGCCACTATTGCTCGCTGGGCGTCAGGTTGAGTGTGGATTGTTGATAACGAGGCGAGAGAATTGGCTCGACTGCGTAACGAGTGATTTGATTTCGATTTCAGCGTCTCTCGCGATCTTGATTTGTAGTATCCAAAATTATCGTTTGACTTTTTCTTAGTCCTCAAAGTAGGAATGTGAAGAGATTCCTGAGACTGTTTAGGTGCTGGGCCTTGTCCGCTTGAAAGTGATACGGATCTGGAAAGATCCTCGTGGAATACGTAGTTTTCCTGTTCGCTCGATGAAGTAGTTGCTGCTCGAGCTCGAGGCCTATGAATAACCGATGACCCGGTTGATTCTTTGTCGGATTGTTGATGAACGCGGTAGTTGGAACCGCTGGAGAATGAGCCTTCAAGAAAGGAATCGGCTAGTGATTCGGAGCGATCTCGGGTACGTCCACGGTAAAGTTCGTAATTAGTATTATCTCCAGTTGTGCTCGTGGATAATTGGGGTCTATGTTGGGGTCTGAAGACTATTGAAGTTGGAGTGTCTGGTTCATGTATCTGGTAGTTTGAGTTCGGATAACTCGAATAGCCACCGGAAGTGCTCGTGGATAACTGAGGTCGATGCTGTGGCCTGTAAATTACTGAGCCTGAGATAGATTCTTCAAGAATTTGGTAGTTGGAATTTTCCGAAGTACTCGCAGAAGAAGTTTGGGAAGTTTGAGATGTCCGGGGACGGTGAATTACAGATCCTGTAGATTCTTGGAATGAGTCTTCGCGAGAATGATGAATTACAGATCCTGTAGATTCTTGGAATGAGTCTTCGCGAGAATGACGAATGACAGATCCGGTGGATTCTTGGATTGAGTCTTCGCGAGAATGATGTATAACAGACCCTGTAGATTCTTGGATCGACTCTTCACGAGAGTGATGAATGACAGATCCGGTGGATTCTTGGATTGAGTCTTCGCGCGAATGATGAATGACAGATCCGGTGGATTCTTGGATTGAATCTTCGCGCGGATGATGGATAGTTGTCGAAGGAGTGGACTGATCTAGAATTTCGAAATTCGGTTCCGTGGGGGTGGCAGTAAAGACAGACTCGTAACAAATCGATTCCGGAATATGTCGGTAAACCTTGTAATTAGTCGCCTCAGTTGCAGTTGAGGTTGTTGAAAGGAATGATGGTTTCGTCGAAAGCTCCGGTTGGTGTGTCTCTTGTCCGTCTGATGTCTCTGGCAGAGGAGGGAGGGGATAGTCAAGAGCTGTAGATTTTCCCTTTTGATCTGGTGTCTTGGGTACTTTTCGAACACCACCGACAAGTGAGAATTCCGAGGACGAACAGCTTATATGATCTGCAGATATTGACTTCCTAGGAGTAATGGTACTAGGTGCGGCTGTGTATGTGGAGTCGGTATTGGTGCATGAGATGATGGAATTGTTGAAATCTTGCACAGTGGAGGATGATGTTTTAGTGGACAAAGACGGCAGTCTACTGTCCTCGACGGGTTGTGGTTCATCTTGCGGTACGAGAGAGAACGTCTTTCCATCGCCAACCTTGACGACGAGACGCTTTCGTGACTGGGGTCTAGGCCTCGTGGAGGATCTTGTCGCAGGAGTCGTAATTTGAGGCGTGTTATGCGTTGTGGTGGACGTGGGTTTGGTAGTGGCTGATAGCGAAGGCGTTTTGGGCATCTGATGAAACTCGCCTGAATCCGAGGTGGAACTTTGCCTTTGTCTTTGTCTATTATTGTAAAAATATTGACCTTTGCCAGGAACATTACCAGGCGAGAGAATATGAGCTGATTGGGTGGGAAGAGGAGTTCGTGAATAAATTTTATCATCATCATAATGTTTACTGCAATCTTTTTTATGATTGGAATGTGCTTGTTCTCCTTCATCATCATCATCATCATCATTTTCCAATTGTTCCAAGAGGAGCCGAGGAGATTCGGGTGGAACCAATCGGACCGCTGCTGTGCGATTCGTCTCTGAATCTGATCTTTTGGGTTGCGATGTGGTGAGCGGAATACCAATCAAGTTGAGGGAAACTATTCAAGATGAAGGTGGGATGAGGGCAGGATGGAGACAGGATGAAGGTGGTAAGGTAGTCAGGTAAGGTAAGGTAAGGTAAAGTAAGCAGGCAAGTAAGTAGATGACCAAGTAAAGTTTGCGCGTACCTTGTATGCAAAGGTCTTCTTGGAGCTGGACAGTTTGACATCCCGTACTAGATTCTTCTAAATCAGATGCATATTGTGTTTCCATGCAGTCGAAATACGTTCGTAAATGCCTTTCTTCGTTTTTTTCGTTTCTTCCTGTCGTCCTTTCTTCCTTTCTTCCTTTCTTCCTTTCTTTCTCTCGTTCTTTTTCCCTCTCGACACTTTCTTTTGCGCCGTCGCTTTTCCCTTTTCCTCTTCCCTGAAATTATCCTCTAGTCGCAGCTAGTAATGCCAATGAGTGTGAGTATCTATGTCTGCGACAGTAGTGTGTAGGTAGTTCGTCCCGTGTCTGTATCTTTGTCTCTGGTTCCCTTCTGAATGAGCGAATGAGTGAATGAATGAATGTTTAATATATATCTTGCACGTAGTTGATTGATTTCCGCAGCAAGTGGTTTCGAGAAGAGTAAAAATAAGAGTATTAATTTTATTGTATCGTCCGTCGTACTGTACAGCAATGTAATGAATGCGAAAGAAAAAGAGTGGGAAGCGTATTAATGTTAAGTAGGTAGGTATGGTATGGTATGTATGTGAAAAGAGCGTGATGAATCAATTGACTGACTGAGGAACAGAGACACACATACACACACACACAGAGAGAGAGAGGTAAGAAGGTCGAGAAAGAGATCCAGAGGAAGAGGAGGAAACGAGAGGATATCATAGGTCTATGCCATATGTACAACTCATCGATGATACATAAAATTTCATATTCGACTTCGACATCCAGCCATGTCCAACCTTTTCACCGCTGGCCGTATGTATGTCAGGTAAGGATTGGGCTAAACCTTGGAACCTTGGAACCTTGAAAAAATGGTCGGTCTCCATGGCTAATCAGCCCCCCCATGTCTAGAATGTTAGCGGAGAATACTACTCGAGCACAGTAAGGAAGTATTGTACTCAGTGTACTGTGCTAATAAGTACGGAGGACTGTACAATGCACATGTATTAATCTGTGAGATATACCTGGTGTCCTTGGACAACTACATCCGACAGGCGGTACCTAGGTACTATCCGTCCTTAGTTGGTAAGTAGTGGGATCAATTAAGATGAACAGATAGACAGCGTGGCAGCCGCAATCAGAGATTCTTGACTCTTGCAGCCATATCCGCGTACGACAACTCTTAATCGAGGTGAAGAGACCGAATCAGAAGTTGCACAGATCTAATCACTAGTAATCAGTCAATCAATACTGTAGAGAAGAATCCTTTGGTCAAAAGGGGATCCCCTGATCCTGCACTCCGATCAAAATGTTTCCCAAATTAGATTCAAATCTCATGCGCGCAGGAGGTATGCAACGATAATACTGTACTGTACTGTACAGTCTGTACTGTATACGGAGTCAAGGTCAAGACTACTGTAAGTACCCCCAAGATGAATGGCCATGGTTCGACAGCCCGACAGCCTCCGAAAAACCATAATTTCATCCTATGCACAAGTAGCCGTTGACTACTACATCCGTACACACAGAGTACCAAAATGTCTATAAGCGATGCTGTTAATAGCAAGGTGGCTGACGGCGCGTCTAATAAATGGGGGAGATTGCTCAGATTATCTGCACTGGACAGGGGGAAAAAAGGTTTCTTCTACTTTGTTGTACTCTGTCCAGAATGGTACATAAAATTATCCCAAGATAGCTAATTACTGTAGGTACTATGTACTCTGTACGGAGTAAGTTTGTTGAGTTTAGGAAGTTTGGCCCAAGAACTTGTGCAAGACAGACCAATCGAGTAAACACATTAGAGCATAACCGCGCGTGGCTCCAAGAAAGGGGTTGACGTTGAGGTACTTTCCTTCATCCCAAGCCTCTCGACTTCCAATGCTTTTCGAATTTCCTCTTTCATTTGAACCTTTTCATGCTTCTCATTACCCTCGCGCTACGCATCGTCATGCACGCGGGTGTCACGGTACGGAGTACGGTACGGCGTACGGTACGCAAACGAGCAGCACCAAGCAAACCCAACCTCCAGAAAAACATCTTCCCCATCTCGAACCAGGGTTTGAGAGCATCCTCCGTACGATACAGTACAGTACAGTACAGTACTGGAGAGTGGATCGGGAAGCTCACCAGCTCATTTCCGCTCCAAAAGCATCGGTGGAAGCTTTGACCTGTCTCGCTTGACCGTCTAGACAACCAAAAATTCGGATAAACACATCTCGCGAAAAGGTCCTGTTTTCCTTTTGCCTTGTGTATCACAGTGAGACAGGCCAATATGATTGATTGAGGGAGGGCGGGAGCGAGTGTTCAAGGTCTGTGATCAAATGATTTCAGATCTGTAGGGCGCAATCGTAGATTAGATAGGTAGATTAGTGCGTGCAAAAGAATCAATCCATGGTTAACACGCATTTTAAGTTTCGTCACGCTCAGAACGTATGTGGGAACTTGCGGGATGAAGTAATGTTGATACCATACTGTCTGTACACTGTACAGGACAGTAGAAGACTGACGGTTTGGAATGCTACTACAGTACCACTAGATACCTGGTCCAAGTACGGAGTACAATGAATGACCTCGGGAGTACTTAGTCATGACAAGCAAGTGCTTACTTATATGGGTTTGGTGTTACAGGAATTGCCCTGGTTCTGTAGATCTTTGCAAAGTAGCTAGTAATACAGTAAGTAGTACTGTACAGTAGTACAGTACTCCGTACAGTAGATGGACATCCAAGTATCTACTCACCTATTTATTTACTATGGATGTATTCACTACTCATCAATGGCCGATTAGCCTGCTGGTTAGCTAATCTTTTCTTATTGAAAGACTGAACCTTTCAACTCAAATATACTCAAGTTAATATCATTACTGTGCTGTACCTTGTGCATTCTCCAAACTAATTTCGAAATATGATTCCATTATGAATCTAGGACGAAGCTTGTCGTCATACACAGTAGATCCCTTTTAATGAGAATTAATCTGTTTTTTTCTACGAGGACGGCATCGTAGAATTGATTGACGAGAAATTGCATAAAGTCTTGATAACATAACATAATTAGATGTGTCGGGGCCTCTAGATGGATATATATGATTGTGGGAGAGTAGCATAAACCATTACCTGCCTACCTACCTAGTACTCTACCAGGTAATGGAGGGTAATTAATTATTGGTATTCCTTCTACCACGGGGATTTATTTATATTGAATCTTGGAAACAATAAAGCATCCATGATGAAGGAAAGATGTTCATTAATGAATCATAATTAGAACAAACAAAATAAAATGATCGATTGTTATCGAATTCCAAAATGGAACAATGTGGAAAGTATGAAGATTGATTTTCCTTGTTGTCGCCAATCCATCCCAGAGAGGGAGAGAGGGAGAGAGGGAGAAAGAGAGAGAGAGAAAGAGAGAAAGAGAGAGCGAGAAGGAGCTTTCAATATTTGTTGCTACCCTTGTTTGCACCTGCATTTCCTCCACACTCCAATAATACCGTACCGACCATCATCATCAGATTCTCATTCATACAGTACCAACCACCACCAAGCCACGACGAGGCTTTCAACCTTACAATACAAAGAGAGTACCGAGTACAAGGCCTAGGGAATCATAATAATTGACCGTGGATGTTCAAACCCACAGACTTTCACCGCAAAACCTTTTCCATATTGTTCATCTCAATAGATTAATTTTCTCGCGCACCATCCCTGCCTCGCTCTTGATCGACTGAAGATCTAGAAGATCGGATGAGGACATTTGAGTTCCTGGTCTAATATACCGGCACTTATACACACACACACACACACCATGGCTCCAACGGGGATATACAGTCGTCTGAAGGCCCTCTACACGGGCGAGAAAGGTCCGTCGACGTTTCCCATTCATCTGCAAGATCATGCGTGCACCGAGATCTCGGCCATGGGCAACCTAGCTAATCCGTCGAGATATTGGTGCAGAAAAGGAAATTCCCCCGCTGAGCACCGCGACCGCCGTCTCATTGCTGGTATGTGGCTCCTTCCTCCCTCGCGTGCGTGCGTGCGCGCTCGAAGACTCACAGGCGCAGGTCCTCTATACGCTCATCTACGTGATTCCCTTCTACCTTAGCGCAAGCACCCGACCGTCCCCTCAATTGTCCCGCGATGCACCGATGGTGATCCGGGGACGCATCCGCTCCGTCACGCTCTCATGTGTCGTTGTATGCATCGCTACATTTGGCATCCTATCCTCGGTGCGCAACGGAGATGCCCTCCGATCCTTCCACCTGATGGGATATTTCCCCGTCGGATTCCTCGAGACGATCAAATGCGTCGGCTTGACGGCCATCCTGTTTGTCGGGCCGCTCTTTGAAGAGGGAGTCGCGCAGGGACAGTGGCGCGATTGGATTCGCCTCAGCGGCTTGGGGGCGCTGAAAGGCTGGATCCCGTATCGGAACATAGTGGCCGTGAGTGAAGCTCCTGATGCCATGCGCGCACGACGCTAACGATATGTATTGCAGGGCCCGGTCACAGAAGAGGTCCTTTTCCGCTCGGCGTCCGTCCCGCTGCTCCTCCTCGCGCAGACCTCGAACGCGACGATCGTCTTCCTGACGCCCGTCATCTTCGGGCTCGCTCACGTACATCACCTCTACGAATACAGAATCACACACCCGCACGGGTCAATGGCGGGAGCTATTCTCCGATCGCTGGTTCAATTCTCATACACGTCGCTCTTTGGGGGCTACGCGACTTTTCTATATCTGCGAACGGGCAGTCTCTTGGCTGTGATATGCGTGCACGCGTTTTGTAATTGGATGGGGCTTCCCCGATTTTGGGGCAGGATTAGTAGTGCGGTGGATGGAGAGACGATCATTGGGCCGGACGTTGGAGCCAGCAAGAAGAGTGAGGATGCGACGAGGAGTAATGGGGAGTTACACGCTCTATGGACAATCACCTACTATTCCCTCTTGGTAGTGGGTGCGTACTTGTGGTGGCAGTATCTGTGGGTGTTATCCGCGAGCGAATTCGCTCTGGTTGAATTTTGATCAAGCCGTGGGCTAGCTAGTTTAATGATGATATGTATGCCATTGATTCCATCCATGCATTATGCACATTTCACCCAGGGAGATGAGAGCGGAGAAGCCAATTTTCATCGGGTGTTCGTCCTGCAAAATTTGCCGTCAAAAAATTACTTCTAGGTACAGGCTAGACGGATATTTCTCCCAGCATGAATCTATCTAACAAGCGAAATTGCCAACGAGCTTTCGGATCTACCGTGATCTCCTCCACTCCAGAGATCCTCCTAAGATCATGCGAAAATCGATCGTCGTGGGGCGTCGGAAATGTGAAAACGTTGTAGAGGGAATATCCTTTCATGATGATCTGGCGCTGATTTGAAGGAAGGAAAAAAAAAAAAAAAAAATAGAAAAAAAAATATGCACCGAGGTCTTCGACTACCAAAAGTATCTTCGTCACTCTCGGCTTCTCCCTGTCTTCCCTCAGTCATCCCAGTCATCATCATCGTCGTCTTCCTCTTCTTGCCTCTTGGCTTTCTTGTCAAGATACAGGGTCCCCGAGGTGGTGTGGCGTTTGATGGCTCCCGAGGCGAGGAGGCGCGCTTCCAGGTCTTTGGTGGTGAATGTGTCGGGGGTGTAGCCCAGACCTTCGAAACCGACGATTCGATCGACGGATCGCCCGTCTATGAAGACCAGGACGCAGGGGAGGATCTTGACGTTGAGCTTCGTGACGAGGAAGGGGGCGTTTTCGACGTCGATCTTGAGGAATCGGGTGTCGGTGTGTTTGGGGCTAGGGTCTGTTGGCTGCTTTAGTTTGAGTTGGGGTGCGTTGGGTGGTGGGGTGCATGGTTGGACTTTTGGTTTTTCGAGGTGGGATTGGGGTACGTACGGTGAGATGGGTGTCCATGACGCCGCAGCGGGCGAAATCGTCTTTGGAGAAATGTACGACGGCGTATTTTACTTCGGTGGTGAGGTCCATGAGGGCCTTTTCTTCTTTGATCTCGGTGTATGTTCCGAAGCCTTGGGTTTTTTGCGATTTGGCTCGTGTGTATTCGCTGTGGAGTTGTTGGAGGCGTTGTTCGCGGAAGGCGTCGATGGCGGGATCTTCTTCGAGGGAGGCGATGAGCTGGGTGGGGTGTTAGAAGTTTGGAGGAGGGGGAGGGGGAGGGGAAGGGGTGTATGGGCGATGTATGGGCGATGTATGGGTGATTGTTCTAGGGTAAAAGATGTTGTTGGATTGAGAAGGGATCATCTTCCATTCCTGACTTAGAACACTTGTAGATCATAGATGAAGTGAGAATGAGAATGAAAATAATCACTCACAGCATCTTCATCGTCTGATTCTGCTCTATCCAGAACTTTGGCCACGAGAGGATCAAGTGAATTCGACATGTTGATCTGTGTACTCTTCAAAGTGCCTTGAGAGAGTGTCCAGATGGAAGGTTGAGGTTCAAAGCCTTCTAGACTACTCGCAGTAAATATACAGTAGAGAACCTGGTTATAAGGGATCGAAAAATTCGGCCAATTAAATCCCGTATATCCAGGATTCCCGTATATACAGGTTAGGCAACAAGGCATCAGCAAAATTTGTATGGCTAAGCTTAGTCATTTTTCTATATACCCCTGAGATTTTTTGATAAAAAAAATCATGTGATATGTTATCATTTAGACTATTCCCCACTAATTAGATCATCTCCCCACTAAATTTTACACGACAACCAATAAAATCTTCAATTTTTATACGGGACTGGCAATAATTTGTCCCGTAATCCCTTAAAGTTAAAAAATCCCGTTCCCCCATACAAAAATTACCAGAATTGGAATAAATGTCCCGTATAACGAGTTATCCCGTATAAACGTAGTCCCTTACACCCAGGTTCTACTGTACTTGTAATCGCAAACACTTGTATGCAGAATACCTAGTAGGTCCTTGTGATATGATGAGAAAAGCGTGATTTCGGTTTACAGAATCTTGATTGATGAATTCGGTTGTCCTCAAGTATCCACCGTCTTGGTTTTGGTAACTGAAAAAGTTAACAAGTCTTCAATAAATGTATGGAGGTAGCAGGTAGTAGTAACCTGATGTATTCACGAACTTTGGCTGGGTTGTGAAAATCCTTGACTTTTTAGATACACTTGAAGAAGCTCAACAAGCTCAACAACTTCACACCTGGGCAACCTTAACAATCTGAACAATGACTCTAGAACCCTTTCAGATCTTGATGTTACAGTATTGAGCCTCTTCTCCAGAATTTTCAGCTGGTTGGTCCCCTTTTTTTGTAGATCACGTTAAGAAAGTGGATTCTATGTTAATTGACAGCAACTTAACTTTAAGCTCCGTACATTATAAATCATATTTGTTTTCTTTTCTTTAGATTTGATTGATTTGATTCGCATGGCTGGCTGGTTAGCTGGTTAGCTGGCTGGCTGCTTTACTATTTTTATGCCCACGCAGAATTTCTTACTGTGAGATCCATTAGATGGCTGAAGGTACACGTTGATATAATTATGGATTATCACTTACTACTGTACCGAGTATACTTTAGTACGGAGTATAATAAAAGACATCTGGGCAATCTTATTATAGTATTATAATTCCCCTATATTACTTATAACTCGTAAGATTGATTAAAAATTTCGATCTAAGTATTCTTTTTAATATAATTTTTATAAACTTTTTAATAATTATTATTAGTTATAATTTAATTATAATTTAATTATTTTTATTACTTATAATATATATATATTATATATATTAAAAAGAAGAAAGAATACTTTTTATTTAATACTTTTTTCTTATTAATAATCTACTAATAATTAATACTTATTATTTAGTTTAAAAAAGTAATTTTAAAGTTATTATTTATTATTTATTATTTATTATTTATTATTTATTATTTATTATTTATTACTTTATTATTTATTATTTATTATTTATTATTTATTATTAAACTATAAAAAATATTTTTAATTAATTATTATTATTTATTATTTATTATTTATTATTTATTATTTATTATTTATTATTTATTATTTATTATTTATTATTTACTACTTATTACTTACTATTTACTATTAATTTATATTAATTATATTATAAACTTTCCTCCTTTATTATACATTAGATATATACACAATACATATATTCAATCTATCTAATCCCTTCTTTTCGGTAATTACCTTTTCTACTTTCCTAGTATTTTACGGTTATTTCACCTAGACCGACCTAGTATCTATCTACCTAGTACTGTACCTTTCTTTACCTTTACACCTTTCCCGTTGTACCTTTACCTAACTAAAATCATTTATCTATCAATCGGATTTCCATCGCTAACCCTCCGACTCTCAATTTACTAGGGGATTGATTCTTACTTGTCTTGTCTCTCCGCGCATTCTACACACGTTAGAACTCACCATAAAAACATTCTTTTCTTTCCCTACGAACACTTGCAAATATGGATGACAAGAAGAATGAAGATGTTGAGATGCGCAATTTCAGTGGGCGCTCATCTCCATCTCAAACGTGATCCTTTTCTCTCCAAGCCAGGGGCAGCAGCTAAAAGAGGTGGCTCTTCTTTCGATCTCTCCAATGTCACAAACAGTCCTGGAATATCCATTCTTGCCTATTGTTTGGCATCAATTTCCATGACCGTGACCAACAAATACTGTGTCTCGGGCTCAAACTGGAACTTGAACTTCTTCTATCTCGCCATTCAGGTAGGTGTTGGGATGATGCTTCTGCGACTTCTTCACTGACTCTTTTAGTCTGTTGTGTGCATCATTGCGATTATTATTTGCAAAACAAGCAGGCTTGATCACAAATCTGGCACCTTTTGTGATAATAAGAAGGCCAAAACATGTAGGTATCTCTCTTCTGGACGGAGCAAGTTCGATGCTAATATTGATGTTAGGGTTCCCTATCTCACTCCTGCTCGTTGGCATGATCTATACCAGTACCAAGGCTCTGCAATTCCTTTCCGTTCCCGTCTATACTATCTTCAAGAACTTGACAATCATTGTGATCGCGTATGGCGAGGTTTTGTGGTTTGGAGGGAGTGTCACTCCTTCAGCTCTCTTCTCATTCGGTCTTATGGTTCTCAGTTCCGTCATTGCGGCTTGGGCTGATATTCAACATGCTTTGTATGGCGGTGGTGCTGCTGCGCAATCTGCTGAAGCTGCTGCTGCTCTCTCAACATTGAATGCTGGATATGCCTGGATGGGTATGAACGTTTTCTGCACTGCCGCATACGTTTTGTCTATGCGTAAGGTCATCAAGAAGATGAACTTCAAGGATTGGGATAGTAAGTTTTCCTACACCGCTGTAACTTCTTCGACGGAAACTCATTTCATTCTAGCCATGTTCTATAACAACCTCCTCACAATCCCTGTCCTCTTCGTCTGTTCATTCGTGTTCGAGAACTGGTCATCCGAAAACCTCCTCAAGAATTTTCCCAATTGAGTCCAGAAACAATCTCATTCTCGGCATGGTCTATTCTGGTCTTGCTACTATCTTCATTTCATACTGCTCTGCTTGGTGTATTCGTGTCACATCTTCGACCACCTACTCCATGGTTGGCGCGCTCAACAAGTTGCCAATCGCTGTCAGTGGTCTCATCTTCTTCGCTGCCCCTGTCACATTCGGAAGTGTATCTGCCATCATCATCGGGTTCGTTAGTGGTATCGTGTATGCATGGGCAAAGGTCAGACAAAAACTCGGCGAGCAAGAGCATTCTTCCTACAACCCAACCAGTTATGAGCGCTAGTTCTCAAAGCAGTCGTGATGCTGCAAAAGCATAAAAAAGAGCCGGCACCCTTAGTTGAAACGGTCGACGACGGATCTCGTCACTAGTCACCTCGTTTCTAGTGCTTTTGATCTAAGCACAATCAAGAGGATGGCTGACAGCCTCAGCAAGACAGCTACCTACTGCCAGTCTTGCATTAGAATTCGGAGGCATGGGAGCAGATCTTGGAGATATATATTTGTATTATACAATTTTTTATTGTGTGACGTAGGTTAGATGGAAAGAATTTCCAGGGATTTTTAACAGACGGCATTCTTTTACACAACCTTCAAACTTATGCACAACTTCTAGGTCTGATGTTTTCTGATTCATGGCGTATGTATGGGACATGATGCGTTCATGATCAATGGATAATAGAAATTTGTAGTGTTTTAGGAATTTAAAAGTCCGTTTAATGTTACTTTGTTTTGACGATCCATGGATGTCGTCTTTGGGATTAGTTGTATAATAGAAAGACGTGATGATGGAAATGAAGTTTTTCAGTAACTGATTGGTTAGATTTTGATGAAAATGATCCTCTGAGTCGACATAATAATTTGTAATATATGGATATATAATTGCATTATTTTAGGAAGAAAAATTGTGAGGAGAAAAGTATCAAGCAAGCATTGGACGAACCACGTTTCCTGTCTAGGTACTAATCCTTCTAGATTTTCCGGTGTGTTGATTGATTGATAGGGGCTGAATGACGTCGCTTCCGAAGGTTTACCACCGAGAAAATAACTAGTGGTTTGTCAAACACATCCACTGGTGATCCCGCATTTGAAGTACGTGGGCTAGATATTCTCATACAAATCAGAGGTACAAGCTTCTCGTCAAAATATGTTACATAGTGCAGGTTCATGATTTTTCACCTGATCTCCTTTCTACCTTCCATCTTATCCTCAGTCGCACTCATATGAAATGTCAATGCCGGAACCCATACCCCTGGCAGACAAGGCTGAATCCTCGTTCGTTCCCCTCTTCCCCATCTCGAACAAGTCAAGTGAGAATGGGTCACGCTAACGAGTATTCGCAGACTCTCCTTCACTCAAGGTCTACTCCTCGGCCAACTCTCCATCGTCATCCTCATCGGCGCCTTCATAAAATTCTTCATCTTCGGCGACCCTCCCTCCCCCGACGTGACCGCCGCTCTCCGCGCGACCGAACGCCGCTCCAGAGAACTCTCGCCCACAAAACGATCCCTCCTCACGCTCCGCAGCGCCACGCCACGCCACGCCTCGCAGCCCCTCAATCGGAAGCGCTCCAGCGTCCTGCGGAACCCCGCGCCCCTGACCACGACGGCCATCCCTGAGCAAGACGTACTACAACGTTGATGGGCACCAGCCCGAAAGTCTCGACTGGTTCAACGTCCTGATCGCGCAGACGATCGCGCAGTTTCGCGCCGATGCCCAGCACGACGATGCGATCCTGACGTCGCTGACCAAGGTGCTGAATGGGGGGAAGCGACCGGATTTCCTGGACGAGATCAAGGTCACGGAATTGAGTCTCGGCGAGGACTTTCCGATCTTCAGCAATTGTCGCGTCATCCCGGTGGACGAGGACGGGATGACTCTGGGGCGGGAGGGGGGAGCGGCCGGCAGGGAACACGGGAGGTTGCAGGCGAGGATGGATGTCGATCTGAGTGACTTCATCACGCTGGCGGTGGAAACGAAACTGCTGCTCAACTACCCGAAGCCCCTCGTCGCGGTGCTGCCGGTCGCGCTGGCGGTTTCGGTCGTGCGGTTCAGCGGCACGCTGTCCATCTCGTTTGTGCCGGGGAGTCCGCTGAACGGGAGAGCCCGACGACGCTGGCGTTCTGCTTCCTGGACGATTATCGCTTGGATCTCTCGATCCGGAGCCTGGTGGGCAGTCGCTCGCGGCTGCAGGACGTGCCGAAGATTGCGCAGCTGATCGAGGCGCGGTTGCATACGTGGTTTGACGAGCGCTGCGTGGAGCCGCGCTTTCAGCAGATTGAACTCCCGAGCTTGTGGCCGAGGAAGAAGAACACGAGGGGCGGGGAGGATTTGGACGCGGGGTCTGAGGCGGGGGGCATGGGGATGGCAGGCAGGGCGAGGAGTAGGGATGTGGAGAGGGATTTGAGGGAGGAGGCGAGGAAGGAGGTTGAGGCGGAGACGGGCATCAAGGTGGGGAGGAGTCGTTTGGGGGTCAGTTTGGATGTGCCGGATTTGGGCTTGGATGGAAGTGGGAGTGGGAGTGGCAGTGGCAGTGGCAGTGGGAGCGGGAGTGGAACCGGGAGCGGGACCGGGAATGCAAATGGTCTGGGGAGCGAAGATGGATTACGATTCCGACGGGGGAGGGGCGATGAATACGCCATGCCGGGCAGCATGCCCGGTTTGAGCATGGCGTAGCCTCGGGCCAAACACGCCATCTCGTACAGTAGGTATAGATAGAAATACAAATGCATCTCCACGCGCACATATCCGGTTCCGCCCGCCTCCTTCTCGTGAGTCTACACACCCAGGTCTTTTCGATCCCTGGGTTTCGTTTCTCTGTTGATTTACCAACATGCTGTCCCTTCCTTCTTTCCTTCCTCGAATATTCCCACCCCCACCACGTACATCGCTTGCGATATCTATAGAGTTACTCTCTAGAATATTTAATACATACATACATACATATATACATACCATCCCTCTTCTCCGCACCTACAATTTTCCCTCAATGTTCATCTGCATCCACACTCGGAAATACAAGCAAGCAAGCACGCGGATAAGGAGTAGGATACGCATCTGCATCAGCACATGTGTTCCTCGGCAGAAATCTAATTATTGCAGTGTGAGGGAGGTACTGTGTTGTTGGGTAATTATTCAATATTCGGTATGAGATTTGGGATATGAGATGTGAGATGTGATATGAAATGCTATGCTATACTATGACGTTGGATAATGATAGATAGTACCTACTGTACCTACTGTACCTACTGTACCTACTGTACCTACTGTATGTATGGATGCGCGTATGGAAGTATGTATGTATACATACATACATACATACATACATACATATACAATATGTACGTGGCCCGCTCGGGAAATTACGTCTGATTAGTGTGATTAGCATGTTTGATGTATGGATATATAATGCTCGCAATAAGCAAAAGGGTGCGAGTCCGAGGTGCGAGATGCGAGGCGAGGAAGGTGGAAGGGGGGGTTTATTTTTGGGGGGACGGATGGGAAGGGAGGGGATGGGAAGGGAGGGATGGGGAGATTGTATTGTACTTTACCGTACTGTACTGTACTGTACTGTACTGTACTGTACTGTAGGATGATCAGGTTTATGGGGTGGAGAGGATGGGATGGGATGGGATGGTGGTCTATAGTATTGCAGGAGAGAGGGGATGCGGACTAGTTCTATTCTGAAATTCATCATCGCCCAGCTTTTTTTTCTCCGACTGGATGCGGTGGTTTGAAGGTGGTTTTTTGTTTGAGGTATGTAGGTCGGATGGACGTCCATTTGAGCTCATATGGACCTGTGGGGCGTCTCTTAAAAAAAAAAAGGTCAACTGAAAAACGTTACACAAGTCCATCCGACGTTTAACCGAATGCATAATTTTATGAAAATTCATAAAATTTCATAAATTTTGCATAAATTATGAATATTCTTAATTAGATTCTAAACGTTTTTCTAAATGTTTTCGAAACGTTTTCAAAACGTTTTCAAAACGTTTAGAATCTAATTAAGAATATTTATAATTTTTTTTAATAATAATAATAATATATTATATATTAATATTTAAAAATTAATTATTTAATATTAAAATATTATTATTAATTAAATAATAAATTAATAATAATAAATTTAAATATATATTAATTAATATAGTTTTATTAAAAGATAAATAATAATATATATATATATATATATATATATATTATTAATTAATATATATATATATATATATATATATATATATATTATTTAAATATAATTATAATATTTTAAATATTATATATATATATATTTAATCTAATATAATTTAAAATAAAATTTAATATAAATTTATATAAGATAATTATATTATTTTTTTAATAAAAGCTTTAAATTAGATTCTAAACGTTTTCGAAACGTTTTAAAAACATTTTGAAAACGTTTAGAATTTAATTAAGAATATTTATAATTTTTTAATAATAATAATATATTTTATATTTATATTTAATATTAAATAATTAATTAAATAATAAATTAATAATAATAAATTTAAATATATATTTATTAATATAAATTTATTATTATTAATTTATTATTTAATTAATTATTTAATTAATTAATATAAATTTATATAAGATAATTATATTATTTTTCAATAAAAGCTTTCAATTAAATCCTAAACGTTTTTTAAACGTTTTCGAAAACGTTTCGAAAACGTTTTTGAAAACATTTAAAATTTAATCTTAAAAATTTATATTTTATTAATAATCAATTTTTGCATAATTTTTTATAAATTTTTATAAATTTTATGCAAATTTATGACTTTTGCCTTTTGCCCCACTAGTCCACCCGACGTTTTTCCGAGTCCACGGGAGCTCAGATGGACGTCCATCCGACCTGTTGACTCTTTGTTTGCGTATTTTTGTTAGTCTAGTGTTTACTTAGTCCCACTTATAAGCCTTGATCTTTTTTATTGGTTAATTAACCGACGGTTTGCTGGAGGGTTTTAGACGGCCGTTTTCTAAATTGCGTGTTTTTAACCTAGATTTTTTATTTATATATTTCAAAGTATTTTATTAATTAAAATAATCTTTTTTTTTATTATATATTTTAAATCCTTGAAACTTAAGAATTTAGAATATATATTTTAAAAATATAAAAAGTTCAATTCTTATTTCGTTATAATATTTCGAAATTGTGACGAATATCACGTGCCTAAGGCACGTGATTATCTCATCACGCTAAGCGATACTGTATATATAAGAGATCTCTAGGTCCCCTAGAAATCTTTTTCTTTTTTTAGCTTTCTTATTCTAGTTAATTAACTTTTATTAATTTGTTTTAATATATAATTGTAATATAATAAAAAAGCTTTTTTTTTATTGATTTAGCAATGTTAAAAACTAAAGAATTACTCAACTTAGAAAGTAAGGCTGTATTTACAGATCACAATTAAAAAATTCTAAATAGCATTAAAATTAGAAAAAGAATATTTAACTTTTAATACTTTAAGATTATTTAAAGCTTTTTTAATGTTAAAATTAAACAAGCTACTTTTATACAAAATATTAAGTATCGGTTATATATTTTGCAAACAATTCAAATTTGTATTAATCTAAAAAATATAGTTCGTTTAGAAAATTAAAATCTTTTTTAATAATAATTAATATATTGTTTTATAAGGAATCTTTATTTTCTTATAAAAAGTTATTTTATTTTATAAAAATTGGAAAATAAATTTTCTGTAAAATTTACTTTTATTGAATTTTTTATTCTAATTAATTCTTTTTGTTTTATTTATTTTATATAGTATTGTATAATAATTTAATGTATTGTTGTATTATATATAATAGTTTACTGTATTAAATTATTAGCTGTAGAAGTATTAAAGCTTTTTTTTTCTAATAAAAAAATATTCTTTTCTTTTTTTTTTCTTTTTATTATTATTACAAAAAAAAGGAATTTTATTATAAATTTTTGAAGGAAGGATAACGAAAACAATTTAAAATAGTAATTATTCTTTGTTTTTTTTTATATTTTTTATTAATATAATAAATAAATCATTTATTAATAGGGTTAATATTAATTCTTGATATGGGAAAGAAAAAAAAAATCTTTTATTATTTAAGTTAAAAGCAGATTTTAGGAATTTTCTAAAATTATCTAAATTCTTTAATTAATCTAAAAGCAATAATAAGAAATTCTTTATTTCGTTAATAGTTTGATAAATAAGTTTTGTATGGTAATATCTTTATTTTCTACTTTTAATAAAAATAATTAAAAACTTTAATAAAAGGTTAAACAATTACAAAAAGATTTTTATAAATATTTTAATTTTAATTCAAAAAAACTTATCGAAGATGATGGAAGAATACTAGGGGTTGTTTAATCGCTTTTAAAAATCTATAAATTAAGTTATGTAAGGTTAAGAAATAATATAAGATTAAATTATACAGTATTAAACGTTAATACAATAAAGAGTTAAAAAACTTAGGCGGATAAAATTATTTAATTTCAATAATAGATTTAAATTTGTTTTATTGTATATTTTTGATAATAAAAAGCTTTTTAAATTACTTAATTTTAAGATACTTAAGGAAATTAGTATTTTACAAAAAAATAATGGGTAAACTTTAAATGCAGATTATAAGGATTAGTGTTAAATTATAAAGAATAAGATTTCGTAAATACCTAAAAGTTTAGAAATTTAATATTTTCGAAGTAGGGTTGTAAAAAAACTATTAATTAACATTTTTGTATATATTTTTATAAAAACTTTAAAAATCTTTATATAATAATTAATTAAATGTTTAAGATTTTAAATGTTGTTTATTACAATTATAATTTTATTGTAATAGTTTAAAAATACATTTAATATTTTAGTACAAAAATATAATTCTTTTTTAATGTTTTAAAGAAAATTTTAATAATTAGCTTTAAAATTGAATATGAGTTAAAATATATAAATTTATATAATTCGAAAAAAGATTACATTTATATTTCATTTTGTAATGCTTAACTTTTTTGATTTTTTTATTATATTGGAATTTGCTAATAAATGTAAAAAAATTAATATTAATATTCAAACTAGCGTTTAATAGAAGAAATTGTTTAATTATTCTTTTATTAAATAGAATTATCTTAAAAACAATTTCTAATCGTTATTTTTTTGCGATAGGATTTTTAATTGCATTTAAAAAAAGGTTTCTTTTTTCTAATTTTATTATTAAAATTAATAAGAATGATAAATGAAAGGCTAGTTATTTTAATTACAAAAAAAAACGGATATATAGTTTATAATTATTTTTGTTTTAAAAAAAAAATAAATAAATCGGAAAATAGTTAATGTTATTAAGTTGGAGGATTATAATTCTGATAAGGTTGAAGCTATGGATTCGCTTAAAGTTAATTCAAAGGATGATTTAAAAACCAATTCGGAAAACTAATCCTTTTTAGCAAAAAACGGTTCTAAAAGGCTTGGTTTACCTATTGCTGAAGATTGCTTAAAACATATCATCCGTTGAAGAACCTAAATATAAGGTCAAAAAGATTATTGATTTTAAGGAAGTAAGTGGATAAATTAAGTATTAAACTAAATGAAAGAGATATATCCTTATAATAAAAGTTTTATTATATTAAAGACTTTATTAATACAGGAAAGTTTATTAAGGCTTTTTATATAAAATATCTGTATAAACCTGAATTTGAGGTTTAAGATTAATTATAGCGTTTTTAATTACCTTAATAGTATAATCTTAGTTTAATTATCGTTTTATTTTACTTTTTTAAAAAGTTTTTATCTTTCTTTATATTTTTTTTTTAAAAACCTAACTTTTTTTCAGGATTGTAATCTTTATTTTTTTCATTTAATATTAATTTTATTATAATTTATTATATTAATCTTAATTATTATATAAAGCCTAATATTACTTTTAATCAGAATTTAGCTGATATATTTAATATTATATATTAATTAATAAATAAGAAAATTCCTAACTTTTTAATGTTTTTGGATTAAATTATTTTTATTATCTTTACTTTTTTTTTTAATTTGGAAGGTTATATTATATACTTAAGATAATATTTAGCTATATCTTTTATTTTTATATTACCGCTTTTCGATTTTATTATACTTTTAATTTTATAAGAATATAAATTGCTGATTAAACTTTTTGTATATTGCCAAATGCTTTTCAAGTTGCGATAATTATTTTATTTTATAAGCAGAACATATATTGTTATTTGTGTATAAGTAATAATACTATTTCCATTGATAATACTAGCTTATTTATTTTTAAGTTTTAAAGGAAATATGATTTAAAAAATTCGATAAGCCTTTTTTGATAGAAATCTATTTTGCTTTGTGATTAATCAATTTAATAATATAATAAAGGGAATTGTATATTTGTATAAAAAACAATCTTTATTAGGATTGATTCAATATTTTTATAGGGAGAATGTTTTTAAGCAATTGTTCTAATTTAATTAAAGGATTATTTCAATTATTCTGGTTTGTTAATTGGGAATTGTTATAATATATTAAACGTGTTGATTAAAGGCTTTTTTTTTCTTTTTCTTTTTTATACTAGCACTCGCGGAAAATAAATTTTTCAGACTATGGATTCTTCGAATTTTATTACTTAATGGGGGCTAGCCCCCAAACCCCCAATCCTCACTTCGTTCGAGGCTAATAAAATTCTACGAATCCATAATCTAAAAAATTTATTTTCCGCGAGTGCTAGTATAATAATAATAATAATAATAATAATAATATAATAATAATAATAATAATAATAATAATAATAATAATAATAATAATAATAATAATAATAATAATAATAATAATAAAATAATAATAATAATAATAATAATAATAATAATAATAATAATAATACTTAAGGAATAAATTATTTTTAAAATCCTTTACTTATTATATATTTATTTTCTACTTTTTTAATTAAGAATAAATACTTTTATATTATAAAGAAATATTTAATATAATTATATTTAATATAATTATATTTAATATAATTATATTTTATATTGATTACATTAATAATAATATTCTTTTTTTCTATATCTTCTTTTTATATTTAATCGTATTTTCTTATATTTTTTTAAATAAATATTAGTTTATACAATTTTCTTAATTATAATTCTATTTTATTCTTTTCATTCTATTTATTCTTTTATTCTATTTATTCTCTTTATTCTATTTTTCTATTCATTGTATTTATTCTATTTATTCTATTTAGTTCACTTTTGAATATTTCTTCTATTTAATTTAATATTTAGAATTCTATAGAAGAAGCTTTATAGTTTTTTATATATTTCTTAATATATTTTTAATTATATATAAAATATATAAAGTTTATTTATTATAATTATAATAATAAACTTCTCTTTATTTATTATTTATTATTTATTATTTATTATTTATTTATTTATTATTTATTATTTATTATTATTTATTATTATTATTTATTATTTATTATTTATTATTTATTATTTATTATTTATTATTTATTATTTATTATTTATTATTTATTATTTATTATTTACTATTTACTATTTACTATTTACTATTTATTATTTATTATTTACTATTTATTATTTATCTTATTTATTATTTATTATATTTTATATTATTTATTATTTATTATTTATTATTTATTATTTACTTATTTATTATTTACTATTTATTATTTATTATTTATTATTTTTATTATTTATTATTTATTATTTATTATTTATTATTTATTATTTATTATTTATTATTTATTATTTATTATTTATTATTTATTATTTATTATTTATTCATTATTTATTAGTTATTATTTATCATTTATTATTTATTATTTCGAAATAAAATAGGCCCATATGAAATAAGCGGAATGGAATGGCCGGAATGAAATGGGCCGAAATGGAATGGGCCGAAATGGAATGGGCTGAAATGGTTGACCACCTTCGAAATGGCCGAAATGGAATGGGCCGAAATGGTCGGAATCATTAAGCTCCGAAGGTAGAACGGAAAGTCGGCATCAAAAATTAAGGTTTTTCGCTTACTAATGCTCGACCAATTAAAATTTTCGCTGTTTACTTATGACCAATCACACGAGCCGCTAAGGATTTAAGGTTTCGTGTTTTTTCATTTTGAACCTCCTATAGTACAGGTATAATAATCACATGATAATAGTCACATGACTCTATATTTCTCTAAGGTTGATTCTTCGAATCCATAATCTAAGGTTCATATCTTTTTTAAAGGGGAAGCATATGTAACAAATATTATATGCCTTAGGCACATAATATCTTATTATACTAAGCGATATTGTATATATTAAAAGATCTCTAGGTTTCTTAAAGATCTTTTCCCTTTTTAGCTTTCTTATTCTAGTTAACTGATCTCTATTTGATTCGCTCTAGTATGTGATCGTAATAGAAATATAAATTATATTTTTTAATTTTATCGAATTTCAGTTACTTCTTATTTTAAGCTTAAAATGATTTAAAATTTAAAGGATTATAATATTAATAGATATTTATAATTTAACTAATTTTTAGTTTTATACAATATGAAATAAAATAAAAATCGAATTTATAATAATATTGAAATGATATATTAATAATAGATTATATAAGCGAATATTACATTGAGCAATTAAAATTCCATTTTCAATTCTCAATAACTTTATTATAACTTGGATATAAATAATTTATAAAAATATCAATAGATAGTTAACGTTTAACTTTCTATTATAGTACTAATTTTAATATAAAAAGTTTAGTTAATCAAATTATTATTAATTAAAAAGAATTAGAAAATCTTAAAATCTGGGTCAAAAACACGCGATTTAGAAAACGGCTGTTTAGACCCTTCTGGCGGAGTATATTTATATCACGTGAGCATCGGAGGGTCGGCGAAAGCTAGATTAGTATTTTTTGTGTTTTTATACAGGTTGCTAATGGGGGTACGAGGATTGGGGGACTAGTTTTGCTTGTTGCTTGTGTGGTGGTTGTGATGGGATCATGGTATGTAAGTCTTATATTCCGGTGTGCAGGTGAGATGTGATATGATGTGATGTGGTGATTGTAGGATGGATGGATCATCAGGAGATGGATGGTATTACAGTACAGTAAGAGTCTCTGTAGAGTCTGTACGGAGTAGATAGTTTGGTGGTGATGGGTGGTGATGGGTGGTGATGATGGATTGTGGCTGTGCATTGATTGTAGAATAGTTGTGGCGGTGGCGGTGAATGGCGAGGGCTGAGGAAAGATGAAGGGGGTGATGAGGATTCAGGGAGGAGAGGAGAAGAATGAAATCGATGAGATAGATGAATCTACTCCATATTAGTATAGAGTAGGTAGGTATTTATTTGTCTCTGATAATAACTTGATATAAGTATACCTATTAGTACTTACTTACCTTTCTACATGTATATTTATTATTTTATATATTTATTATTTATTATATTTATTATTTTATATTTTATATATATCTATTATAAGACTATTTAATAATCTATAAATACCTAGGTAAGTAGTTATATCCTCGAGTAGTATAATTTATATACAAAATAATTTTTTATTTAATTAGAAAATAAGTTTTAGATTATCTTATTCTTTATTTTATTATATGAATTAATATTATATTATTTAATAGTTGTTTCTCTTTTATTAGATTTTTCTTAATATACTTATTAATTAGTATCTACCTAGGTAGATATATAATTAAAAGCCAATTTAGAATAATAAAAATTAATCTATTTAATTAATATAAAACGAATTTTTAATAAATAGTTTTACCCTTTTACATACTATAATCCTCTTATAAGTAATTAATAACGGACTAATAACGAATAACTAACTATTTAATACCCGTACTATACCTACTTACTCACTCCTTTAATTAGAACTAATTAATATTACTCGTCTACTAAAAAGATTCTTTCGCTAAATACAAGTACAGTAGTTCTACAGTAATACAAATACCGTACAGTACTGTTCTGTATTATCCATCCATGGATACTTTTGATCGCCCCTGGACTGGATCGAGTATTCATTAATTACCTACCTGGGCACCTAGTAACCCTACTGTACATCCAATTATCTAACAATCCGTTAACCAACACCCCTCCGTCCCTCCGTTCGCCGTCCCTCCTATCCGTTATCTTAATCAACTTGATCTCTCACGGTCTCACCCCTTATCGGACTTTCCCTTCCTCCCTTCCTCCCATCTTTTTAACTTTCATTCAATCTTTCTATTCAGTATTCCTCCTCCTCAGCCTCAGCCTCAATCAAAAATCTCAACCCCTCTCCCTTCATAAAAACCTTCATTGTTCCATTTATCCATTCACCTCCTTACAAAACCCTATCATGAGACGCGGAACTCTCATATTCCTCATCATCAATTTGATCGTTATAGGATTTCTCCTAAATGCCTTCAGCACCCTCATTTCACTCCTCTTTATCGATGGTCACGCAGACGCCATCCATCGCTCTGAAATTCCCGCGCCGGGCTCGGAACTGATCGAGAATCGGACGCAGCTGATTCCCAAAATCATTCATCAGACGTATATTAATTCTTCGATTCCGGAGAGGTGGAAGAAGGGTCACCAGTCTTGCGTGGATTTGCATGATGATTATGAATATAAGGTATGTGTGTTGATGTGCCTTGGGGAAGGGAAGAGAGGAGAGACTCGGAGAGGGGAGAGGGGAGAGAGAAGATTATGGGGCTGGAATGGGCCAGAGTGAGATGCTAATAGATTATAGTTATGGACGGATGAAGCATCACGAGCATTCATCGCAGCAGAATATCCCTGGTTCCTCGATACATTCGATAGCTACCCTTTCCCAATCCAACGCGCAGACTCCATCCGGTATTTTGTCCTAGCACATTATGGGGGATCTACATTGACCTCGACGACGGCTGTAACCGACGTCTTGATCCCCTCCTCAGCTATCCCGCCTGGTTGCGCCGTACGATCCCACGGGAATCAGCAACGATGCCATGGGTTCCGTCCCCCAACATCCCTTCTTCCTCCGCGTCATCGAATCCCTTCAATCCTACAACAGAAACTGGGCATGCCATACATCACCGTAATGTACAGTACCGGACCTCTCTTCCTCTCCGTCCTCTGGATCGAATACATGCGCACCGTCACCGATGAAGCGGGCCGCGTGCGCAATCTCATGCCTGACGAGTACAGCAAACACTCATGGGTTTCTTCAATGTCGTCAAGGGAAACAGCTGGCATGGAAAAGATGCGCAGACAATTTTCTGGATGGGCAAACATTGGATGTTCCTCACGGTGGCCGGATTCGCCATTGCAGGAGTAGTGGGAGGCTGTCTATGGCTCGCGTGGAACATGTGTGGTAGTGAGGCCGGGTAAATCACAACGGAGGGGCCTGGCGCTTTGGAGGCGAGTGAGCGGAAAAGGATCGCTATGAATTATTGGATCGGGTTGCGTGAATGTGATTGCGAGTGCGAGCCTATTCTAGACATCCGAGTTGATGCGATGCGATGCGGTGCGAGGCGAAGCGTATGGAGAGTACATACATTCTGGGAACATACGAAATACGTAATGATGAAAGATTCTCTGGATAAACAGACGGCAAGAGATAAAGAGTTGTATAAAGATTTTTAATGGAATTATGAATTAATGGAAGACTTTGAAATATTACCCTCATATATATATTATACCCACCTACCGACACATCTCAGATGCCTACATTGAACTACCTCGATGAACGAACCAACCATTCACCACCGACCCTACCTACCTATTTCCTCTGCCCTAACTGGGCTGTAACGTACCCTCCATATCTTTGTATAATAAATACCCTGACAGCACATACCTACTTTGGTAGGTAGCACATGGCACATGGCATATCATCATGTTGCAATATTTCATCGAACTACCTAGTGCACATACTCCTCCTATCAATGCAAGCACGTAAATAGATAGAGGTAGACGAGAAAGGTTTAGCGGACGTCCTGGATAGATGGGATGGGATGGGATGGGATGGATGAAATGATAGACAACAGGTGAGGGGGGCTGGTTCGATTTTTGAATATTGCAAAAGGTGATTTGGGGATTAGGATTGTGTATTCTAGAATGTATATTCATCGTGTCTAACGCATCTCTGTATCCGTCTTTCCTTTTAGAGTATATCGGCCGTGCCTCTCTATCTGCATTCTATCTCTCGCTTCAATTCTAGCTTTCCGTCTTTCCCCGTTCTCTTTCCTTTCCTTTTCTCTTCCTTGCCTGGATCTCCGCCTTGGCCTCTTCAATCGCCTCGTCGAAATCCCTTGATGGGTCGGCGGGGTAATCCCAATACTGGTTCCTTACCTCCCAGACTCTCCATACTGATCGAATGCTTCAACCCTTCATTATTCGCTTTGGCACTTCTCTCATTCACCATTTTCATCAAGTAAGGTTTTAGGCAGGCGAAGCGAAGAAAGCAGTCGAGAGGGCAGTGCCAATGATGGCGTAGAAATAGACGCGGGACCAGACGAGAAATGAAGCGGGGAGGGTGAGCAGAATAAATGGAGCGACAGTGAAGGAAAATGCAAGCTGAGTGGCTAGCCATGAGAAAAGATCGTAGTACAGCTTGTGGGGTGTTGGTTGGGTTGTTTTGGGGTCTACGAAGAAGGGCGGAAACAACGGCGGAAGTCTATATGAATGGTTAGTTTTATGATGAGCATATTTACCAAGAATTACAACATACTCTTTGCTACCGTTTTGAATAAAACTAGCCAAAATGAAGGCAAGGTAATAGCCAGGGAAGAATCCATGCCAGAATGCACTAGTGACGAAAGTTTGCCATGCTAGCTCTGAAACCAGGCTTTTTGCCTTTGGGGTAACGCGGAGGTAAATGTAGTTGCGGAGCCAGTTGTTCGTGTTGATGTTCCAGTTTCCAAGATATGCGCGAGTATTTTGAGCTGTTTCAACTCCCCATGGGTCAACATTGCAAAGTCTGTCCCAGGAAACTTTGCCAGTAACTGGGTCGATCCCCTTGTACCCAAGACCCGAGAGAATGCATGCACCCTCAGTCAGTGCCCACACACCGTAATACTTTAATCGGGCAGTCAAACCGACCATGTGAAGTACAAAGATACGACGAGCAAACCCATACGTAACGAACTCATCACCAGTCAAGAGATCAGGCCAGTACCACGCAGAAAGCTTTTAGGAAAAGAAGAATCCAAGACAAGCCAGCAGCAGCCTTCCACATTGCAGGTGTACCACTTCTTGGAATTTTTCTCAACTTGCGAGTTGGAGCTTTCTTTGAAGGATCAACACCAGGAGGGACCTCGAACATTGTGGTTTCAATCCACTGCTTATAATCCACATAGTCGAAAGCTGGGCCCGCAAAAAGAGATGGAAAAAGAGGACATATCCAGCAAAATCTAACCAGTTTGGAAGTCGTTTGATCGCCCTCTCCTTTTGAAAATCTGATAGTTCTGCTTCTGGTTGTCGACCATCTGCAACGTTCCAACAGAATGCAGAAAGTTTCATAACTAAGACCATTTTGAGCCCCTGTAATATCTACAAACTCCAGGATCATTGACGAATTGTCGGGCCAGTTGATTCACAGACAAATGTCCCATCAGGAACACAAAGCCAATCCATGGCATAAATGGACCTTGTACATATTTCGCGATGCAGTATGCCCCGATGGAACTGATGGCAAGTGTCCTTGTTCCACCCCATAAATCGAAAAGTCCAAGGAGATAAAACGAAGAGACTCTGTCGTGCAATCAACCCATTAGCACATTAAGAAATAGATTTTGCCTTTCCAGTACATTACGCACCCAATAATAAAGAGATTCTTCAGAGCAGGCTTCGAGTCTGGAATTCGTTTTAAGAGTCCCGCGAAAGGATATGATAAAAGGAAGGAGGTGATGAGTTTCACTGGCTGACATTTAGAATACTAGTCATAACCCAAATACCAAGCTCACTCTACTACTTACGTTCATCAGTCGAGGCGCCTAAGATGCCTGCGGCATATGTGAAAGCTGCATAGGTACTTGTCAGCCTACGTCACATATTGTTGAGGCAGAGCCTTCCTTACGAGCGTCGAGATATGGTAACATGGTTGAAGATAGAGGGTTTCTTGAAAGGGTTAGAGGAGGTCAAGTAAAAGTCGAGGTGATACTACTGTTTCTCCATCAGTAGTGAAGTAGAGAAGTGGTGAAGTGGGTGAAGTAGCGTAGTCAAGTAGTCAGGTTAGAATTGAGTCTTGCATGAATAAAGACTTGAGTTGCCAACTTCCTTGGTATTCTTATTTATTGACGTTGGACTGAAGTCGTATTGATTCATTGGTTGAACCGTTTCATTCCATTCAATCAAGGGCTAAGGCTCAACACATGCATGTCACAATCAATAGAAATGGCCTTGTACCTTGTTTTCTGCCTCTGTGAGGCGGTGGATGAGATTTATAGATTTATTAGGACTAGGCAGTACAAGTGCAGAGGGGATCCCTCCATCCTAACCTTTATCGGTCTAGCTCACTTCCTTACCTAATACAGTGATGACAGAATGTCGGGCAGTCCTTACTTTTACTTCCCGAGGCCTTGCCCTTGCTTCATCTGCTTCTGCCTCGTCCAGAATACATACAAAGCTTCATAACTTACTCACATGGGATCCATTATCCATGTAAGCAACGTTGCAACATTGTAAAGCTTTCTTTCAAAATCAACGACGACGTTATTTCAAAAAGCTTTATTGTGCTCTAGTAATTGATATTTCGACCCTCCTCTGCATACTACAACTCGTTCTGGCGTACTCTGGCATGCCATCTGAGAAATGCTTCCGAGATATTGATAGCTATCAACTCCAACCCCTAACATCATTCAGTTATAAAAGTTAAAACACCATGGATGTCGTTCAAGCTGTTTCGGGTATATCTCCAAGATGGTATCTGCGGGTGATGGAACGTCTGGGACACCATCTGCGAAGAGATGAAGGTCCTTTTATTGGACAGTGAGACCGTGTCCATTGTCTCTACAGCAATCACACAATCTGCGCTTTTGAACCACGAAGTATATCTCATAGACCGGCTGGAAACCAAAAATAGGGAGAAAATGCGCCACTTAAAATGCCTATGTTTTGTTCGACCTTCGGCAGATTCTATACAGTTTCTAATTGACGAATTTCGGGATCCTAAATATGGCGAATACAATGTGTACTTCAGTAATGTGGTGAAGAAGTCATCTCTGGAGCGATTGGCAGAAGCAGATGATCATGAGGTAGTCAAAATTGGTTCAAGAGCACTTTCGCAGATTATATTGTTGTAAACCGGATTTATTTACATTCGATCTCGGATTTCCAAAGCAACGAATATGGAGTGCGAATCCAGATATGTGGAATCCAGATGCGTTACAACGTACTACTGAAGGGCTCATTGCAGTGTTATTATCTTTGAAGAAGAAACCCCTCATTCGATATGAGAAGAACAGTTTTTTGGCAAAGAAATTGGCCACAGAATGGCGCTATTCATATTGCGCAGGAAGATCAGTTGTTTGACTTTAGGAAAGTGGATTACTCCTCCAATATTATTGATATTGGATCGAAGAGATGACCCCATAACACCACTATTGACACAATGACATACCAGGCAATGGTCCACGAACTTCTTGGTATAAAGATGGAAGAGTGGACCTTAGCGAGGTACCAGAAATTCGACCCGAGTTGAAGGAAGTGGTATTATCCCAGGATCAAGATCCATTCTTCAAGAAAAATATGTACCTCAATTTTGGTGATCTTGGTGGTAACCATCAAGGACTATGTTGAGCAATATCAATCAAGAACCAAAAATAGCTCGAATATTGAGTCAATAGCTGATATGAAGCGCTTCAATCGAAGAATACCCAGAGTTTTCGCAAACTTTCTGGCAATGTCAGTAAGCATGTCACCCTTGTTGGTGAGTTAAGTAGAAAGGTTGGTTCAGAAAACCTATTGGAAGTCAGTGAGGTCGAGCAGAGTTTGGCATGCAATGATGCCCATGCTAGTGATTTGAAAGTGAGTTGCCAACTAAAGCTCTAGACCATTAATCTTTCACTAACCAAAAATGTAGAACGTACAAAGGTTGATTCAATCACCAACTGTGACTCCGGATAATAAGCTGAGGCTAGTTGCCCTTTACTCCTTGCGATATGAGAAGCACCCTTTCAAATGCATTACCGATCCTTGTCGACCTCCTTGGCGCAGCTGGGAACGTTCCTCAAAGACGCATTGATCTTGTAGCAAAGCTCCTTATTTATCATTCGTCCTTACAACAGAACCAATCAACAGGGGGCATTACTGACATGTTTGAATCCTCGAAACATCTTCTCTGGGGCTCGCGACCGATTCAAAGGGCTTAAAGGTGTAGAAAACGTCTACACACAGCATTCACCACGACTCGAATTAACCCTTCAAGACCTGATCAAAGGAAAGTTACGCGACCAACAATATCCTTTCGTTGAAGGTGTGGAACAACCCGTGATAAACCTCAGGATATTGTTGTCTTCATCATTGGTGGAGCCACGTTCGAAGAAGCGAAATGCATATCTCAAAATAAATGCCACTTCACCAGGGATTAGAGTAGTTTTTAGGGGGTACCTCGATACACAATAGTGCATCTTTCCTGGAGGAAAATAGAAGACGCTGTATCCCTATGGCCTGAACCTGCCCCATCGACCGCCGCTGGACGATTGCGAAAAGAGACAGGCAGACGTTGAAGAAAGAGCCAATAGACAATCTGAGGATTGATCAATTATCGCTTATCACAGGGGGTTACCATGCAATCAATCGCCAGTTATTTTGATGCACGAAATACTCCCCCCTCCCTCCCCCCCGCGCTCTATAGTTACTACTATGCGTATCCAAATGGGGTCTGTAGCTTTCTTACCATGCATTGCCATGCAGGCTTATGCGGGATCCCAAGCCAGCGTGAGCACCTCTTTGTGAAGAAGAAAGCTTCGGGATAACTGGATCTCTAAAGAATCTTCACGTGAATGCGATGGAATAGTACATGCCACATAGAGAGTTACCAATGTGCAGGAGGTCCGGAGTTTGGTGGTATGTCGTGATTAGGTTGAACCATCTATTATATGAATAGGTGGTGATGATCAGGGATATCTCATCCTAATATCTGGAAGGATATTGGTCCCGATTATTTTGATGTACTGCGGGTGCTAGGGAAAGGAAGTCTAATGAATTCTGAGCCGGTCTTACGACCAATTGCCCATGTCAAGTGGGCTATAGCTAGAGTATGACCTCACAGGAACATATTGATCACACCCCAAAAGAAAGAGGACAACCCAAGTAGCAAATTAATACATAATATGACCTCCTAAATATGTAACAAACTTCCCCAAATCTCCTCTCATTGACTCTTCCTCTCTTTCCTTCCTCCTCCTCTCCTCCGCCTTGTATCTAAATCCATGTGATACAAGCATATAATTACTGAAGAACTCCTCTGCAAAATCGTCGAATTTAACGTATTCGGCCCCAAGCCGATAAGCGGCAGCTATACCAGACACGAGGGCTAGCTCGTGCATATTCTATTGTTTCCAAAAGTTAGGACATCCATCATTCTCCATTTGGCCATGACAGGGAAAACATACCACAAAGCGTCCAACTCCCGGCAAACCACGTGCGATTCTTCCCATTGATCCACATCATGCCCGGACAACCTTCGCATAGTGTTGCCAGCGATGACCCAGTTGATGCCACCATTTCTTTTCGATGATCTTGTCGGGGGCAATTTCGTCGATGGTCCAGGAGTCGCGGTTGGAGCGCGTCGAGGAAGATGGATTGGAAGATGTGGATTCGTAGGGGATGGGGGCGCGTCGGGGAGGCGTGGTCTTGACGGAATTGGTGTTGGTAGTTTGTGCAGCTAGGGAGGGGTGGTTAGTTGTGGAGAAAGGGAGAGATGGGGAGGTGGGGAAGATGAGAGGAGTCGTACTCAAAGGACATTTCGATTTTTGTGGGGTCATTCGCGTAGGATTTCGTGTAATACATGGGTCGATAACCACTGGGTTCATTATCGACACCGGGTGCCTCACCTTTTGCGAAGGCGATTTGGTCTTTTTGGGCTTGGGATTTCGGTGAGGCACAGAGCGAGGGAGAAAATTCAATTTCGTAGTGTTTGCGGAAGTAGTTGTGGTCAGAGCTGTAATGAAGTTAGTATGCGAGAACATGGTGACAGGGAATTGAATAAGAGGAGGGGCGATTACTGGGTTATTGTTATTGTCGTCGTAGAATCTAGTGTGGTCAGCTTATGGGTTCTCCATGAAATTGAAGTACGTGGATTTGCTTACTTGGCTCCTCCAAGCACAAACTTTTCTTTTAGAGTCGCGGTCCTGCCGAGAATCTTTAGTGCATCGTCGGCCAAAACACACATAACTAATTTCGTCGAATGTCTCCGTAGTGGAGATTGGTCCTGTATGTTCCCCTCTTCTATCATTTGCATCCGAATTAAACGGTCGTGTGCTCATGACAACACCCTTCTCGCTACGTTTGAATAATCTCAGTAACATCAGTCTTCAAACGGATATCCACGCCCTTTGACTCCAAATCTTTCCTCCAATCTTCATAAAAAGTTATGAAGGTTAGGGAATGTTAACATTTGAGGTAAATTTGGTAGAAGTGTATCTGGGTCATAATCCCAAAGCTTCATATTCTTATCATCAAATAAACGTTCCAAAATAGCACATGATACATTTGCGGTTTGGTTGCCGGTACCGAGGAAGAGAGCAATGAGCGGATAGACCATCTTATCGCCAAAATCCTTATTAAAGAAAGAACATCTTGAGCATGATTCGAATGGGTATTACGCCCAATACAGGCATGGTCCATTTGATAATTTGCAACACTTTGCCGAACTTCTTGATATCAGAAGAAAAGCGTTCAACGAGAGGACTTGGGAAACAGTTCGTCCAGAATCCATCTTTGCCTTTACCGAATGCGACTTGGAGTTTTACACCCTGGGCTTCATGACCGTATCGTTTGAAAAGTTCGCAAGTATGCTTGAAGATTGGTGAGCCACCTTGGACACCATCATTCATCCAATCAGTGCCATATTTATCTTTGTCAAGTGATATGGATGTAGCTTGGCCTCCCGTTACACCCATTCTCTCAATCATGGTGACTTTGAATTTATCTGGATGCTGGGCAAGCATACCAGCACATGCCATCCCCGCAGCTCCAGCTCCAATAATAACGACATGTTTTCTTTGGTTGGAAGACGCCATAATGATTTTGGAATAGTGTGGCGAAGGGAAATATGACAATAACCTCGGAAGGGCTTCCCCACTTGAATAGATGATAGGATTGAAAAATTGTGGCGAGGAAGAAAAAAGAAAGAAGATATCTAGGAATTATGAGGAATTGAAGCCCAGTATAATTATGTTTTTATTGACATTGAATCATTGGTGCCTCCAACTCGTAGACGTCATGATTAATAGCTTCCCCACCCAATAGAAATTCAAATTCACACATTGAGAACTCAAATTTTACGTATTCCCAAAAGCTGTAGACTTTGAAGAATTTCCACCTGAGTATTCGGAAGTTGTCTTTAGATGAAACTTTCCTTTGATTGATACTGCTTTGGATTTGCGATTTTCCTGGATATATATAAAATATCTGCGTGCGCTTGCCTGCCATTACCCTCAAGAGGAGTTTAATAAGATCTGTACCATCTGCACCATCCTATTGATTGTTGATCCATGGATGTATGTTGTCATCATGACGGTAAGAAGTGAGGCACTTTCCGCAAAGTTGTCATCATATAATAAGAAGATATAACTTTCTTATTGTATGTATTGGTTTCTGTTCTGTCTTGCACAGATATCCATGGATGTCTCCAGCTTTCAAGGGTCCACGTTGTCTTGTAAGATATTTCGGGATTCTGCCAGCACCCTGATCTTCACCGCCAAGGATAGACTCAAGCACGTGATGTAAACATGCTGCCAAAAATATTGTTGCATATCTACAAAATGAGAGAGAGTGTCGAATTCAGGAAAAGCTTTACTAGCGTCAAGTTGGAAAGCTCAATGTTAACTTTTTTGTACCTCTGTACAACTTTTGGAGATTTGGCGCTAGTGGACATAATCTCAAAGTTGGCATTTTCTCTTGTTTTTACAGATATGCAACCCAAACTATTGAATTGACTCTTAACACGTGATTCAGCGATACATGACCCAAAAATCCCATTTGAGTTGCAATCAATTTCTAATGACTGATCATGAACATGAGAAAGATGTAAGGTCACCCGCAATCTTAATATAAGAGTTTCCATCATCTCATGGGGAGTGCAGCTTTTACCACATACATTGTGTCACATGGCAAGAAGAAAGCCAGGCATAAGCAAACCACCGTCTCAATTCGAATTCGAATTCGTGGTTGTTTCCGTTGAAGCTGCATCAGTATTGACTACCACTACGAACTTTTGGATTGGCCAATTCATCAGAACTCACGCGAGAATCAAAGTCATGGCCATAAACTCGATAGGTCAGTTAGGATAAGTATCGACCATTTCCCTTCCCCTAGAGTACCACAAAATATGGCTATATGCCATATCCGGTTTATGGCATAATTCCATATTCAAAATGGTTTTTTGACATATAACATTTGGGAATCCATAGGATCTCTTGAGCATATAGGCATAGGAAACAGGAAAGTTAATACTAATAGTCCATATTCCTATTTTGAGCTTAGTCTATTGGTTGAATCTTAGTATATTAAGCTAAGCTTATTTAAGCATACTACGAAGATTTCGGCCTATTTAAAGCGTATTGCCTTATTTGGGCATATTCGAGTATATTACAATCTATAGTATTATCGTTATTGTTGTTGTTGTTGTTATTATTGTAGTATTGAAGCTATTCAGAATCTAAAGTGGTTAATACGTTATTGAAGGCAAGGGATAGGGGGCAAAAAAAGTTTTCGAAATAGGGGAGTGGAAGCGAGGTAGAAAAAGCAATTCTTTAACGAATGAATAACTTAATAACTTAATACTATTGATGGTATTAATGGTATGATAGTATTGATGGTATTGATGGTATTAATGGTATTAATGGTATTGATGGTATTGATGGTATGAATTGAATTGAAGAATGAAATCAAAGTTGAAGAGTCGAAGTGAAGTTGAAGAGTCGAAGTGGGATTGAGAATCAAAGTATACTAGTATACAAGTATTTTGAAGCTATTTTGAAGCTAATATAGTATTCTGAAAGATCTTTCAATATGGACGCTTTAAAGCTCCTACCATTATATACGTAAAATATACGCTATAGTAAGATTTAGGGAGGAGGATTCTACGAATATATGGCATCTTGCCAGAAAAGTGGTACTCTAGGGTTCAACATGCTTCCTCATCTACACCTTTCTCGTACCATTGAGGCCGGCTCCTTTTTCAAAAATGCATTTCCTGATAGTTTCGACTGTCCTATCACATTTGTCAGTCACTGTGGCACATAAAGGCCATGATTGGCGATCAATTTTATCAAGTCTTCAGGCATTGAACAAAACACTCACAAATACAATTGCAAATGCTACTGGAAGCCCGATCCTTTACAACAATAGCACTAGACCTTTGGCTACATATAATGAGACTTCTCTCATTCCACATAAGAACTAAAAGTAGCGATCAGCAAGCAGGAAATTGAAGACAATATCGTCAACATGATTCAAGGCATTGTCAATGGGAATCCCACGACAAACTACGCAAGATTTATCGCAGGTACCGAAGCAATGCATTTAGGAGCTATCATGTCAATCGCGGATACCTTTGTTAATTTGATTATCTGTGCCTGTGAGGGCTTGCCGAGGGTTCGTGATAATTAGCATCTATGCCAAAACCTACTGAGGAACACTCAGAAATTGGCGGAACTGGTCCATATCTTGCCCAAGTATCTGCAAAATGGAGAATGGCTACCGATGATATGCAGGGCACTGCCTCTATTTAGATAAAGCCAGTATGGGAATTGGAATATGATACATGTGAACTCTATGACCTCAATACCACTTGGCCTACGAATGCTCCTATAGATGACTCTTTTTCGCATGGAGTGACTGAAAACACGTTGACAAACCATACTTTGGTAGAAACTTACAATTGTCTCCCGACAAAAAGGAGTAGAAGTGTTATTTTGGGTTATGCTTGCCCGTATGATGATGGACCTTCTTGAGTTTTTTTGGACAATGATCACGACAATCGCTGTGACCGGAAACCTCCAGTAATCTTGGTTCAGGCTGGCATCATGGCGCAAGTCTGTATTTTCAATTTAGAGCTCATACAGAATGTTGTTAGTCGACTTGTCACATTGAGTGATTTATAGGTAGCCAACTGTATGCGTGTCACTACATGCAGTTAATATTGTGGAAAGATACGGCCATCACTGAATCCAAGCCAATTTAAAAGAGTCTGTTACTATTCATTGTATTAGCCATCGATTTGAGTAATTAGTAAAAGTCATCATAAATATCTTCATCATGACCTCGGATACTATCCACGTTTTTTTCAGTCGTATTTCCAACCAAACAAAACAGGCTTTAAGCATTAGACACTCGAGTAATACATATCCAGCTCTCCTGACACATATTTAACGAGGGGATACAAGCCGGCTGGTTATTTGCATCATCCCATGCATATGGTGATATTACCTTTAGCCTAACTAGACCATCAATCTACCTAACACAAATTTACGACCTAGTTAGGCCCAAACATCGTAAAGGAATGCAGAGAAGATTCAAGCCTTAATTGCAGGTTGAATGGCCAAATTGAGATAGAAAAAACAGTACAAAGCCAGACAAGCAACAAAACCAATTGATAGTTGAGATTATCTCTAGAAACTCGCGATTATCACGTCTTTCGGTAAGTAATCCTTGATAGGCTTCCTTTAATCTTATTAAGCAAGGGGGTTCAAAAAGCTACTTACCTTATTTTAACCTCTAAAATGCTCACCTTCTTTTTCCTGTTTCACACTCAAGCATCGGGAACGTCCATCTTTTCTCAACACACATCGTGAACATATTTAAGACAAAGGTGCATCATTATGCCGCCACCGAGAATAGAGGAGCGCGAAACAAATGAACGCGAACCCCTTCTTGCACCCCTCACCGAGAATACTGAAGTACAAGATGCACTGATCACGGGATCTAAACTCATCGCCTCGGGCCCAGATCATGATCAAAGAGAAGGGGGAAATGAAGAAGACGATGAAGACGATACACCTCTCCCTCTAGGGCAAATCCTTAGTCTCTGTTACATTCGTCTTGTTGAACCAATTGCCTTCTTCTCCATCTTTGCCTTTCTGAATCAGATGTTATGGGAGATTGGGGATATAGGGCAGGGAGAGACGGGGTTTTATTCGGGGTTGATTGTATGTATTTTGCGGTTTGCATGGTTTTCTTTTCTTTTGCGATGACGCTTATCCTTTGGGAGAAGGGTGTTCGATGTGAATTTGATGTCAGTGTTAATAGGGAAATTATAGGAATCGTTATTTTCCATCACTGAGATGATGCTTATGGTTCATTGGAGCCGTGCTTCTGATAGGTTCGGCCGCAAACCAATCATGATTACCTCGCTCCTGGGTATCTCGCTCGCGACGGGGGTCTTTGGCTTTGGGAGGAAAATTTGGCAATTGATTGTTTTTAGATGTGTTGCAGGGCTTTTTGCTGGAACGATTGTGTGAGTTGTTCATTTCCTGCTTTTTTTGGTTATGTTATTTTGTATTGATGTTCATGGCTGATTGACATACAAGCACCGTCCGAACGATGATTTCGGAAAATAGCACGAAAAAGACTCAAGCAAGGGCTTTTAGTTATTTTTCTGTTGCGGGAAATATGGGCATACTTATTGGACCTTTGATTGGCAAGTTTCACTCGTTTTGAATTCAAAATCAAAGATACTCATGACATTAACTCTGGCTTCAAGGTGGTGCTCTCTCCGAACCAGCCAAGCAATATCCATCAATATTCGGTGGCATTAAATTCTTCGAAGAATTTCCCTTTGCACTTCCTACTATTTGTACTGGGATATTCTCATTGAGCTCAGCGCTCGTTGCTACCATTCTTATTAAGGAGGTTAGTACTCTAATCGGTCAATCTCATAGGAAGTCACCATCGCTAATTCAACACCAGACATTGGGAAAGAAAGTCTATCAAAAAGTAGGAGCACATGATGGGATGACAACGCGTGAACTTCTCAATTTTCCAGGCGTGGCACGTTGTGTTTATATCTATTGCCATTTAAGCCTCATGAGTACAGTCTACACGTCAGTTCTTCCTGTATTCTGGTTTACACCTATCCACCTTGGCGGGCTTGGGTTCTCTCCCCTCCGCATCTCCCTCTTCATGGCACTTACCGGCTTCTCTCAAGCCTTTTGGATGATTGTTGTTTTCCCACCCCTCCATAAACGTATCGGGACGGTCGGGGTTCTCCGCGCTTGCGCTTTCTTCTGGCCCTTCCTATTTGCATTCTGCCCCGTCGCGAATTTCCTGTTGAGGATGGGCTGGGAGAGAACCTTTTGGGTAGTGTATCCATTGAGTGTGGCTTTGGGAGTTGGTGTTAGTATGGCATTCAGTAAGTCTTTGAGTTTATTTTTTTCTCCCCTACAAATCTCCATCTAGCTGACGCCCTGCTTTAGCATGTGGCCAACTCGCTTTAAACGACATTGCCCCATCCTCGCAGACCCTCGGTACCCTCAACAGCATTGCTCTAGCCGTCACAAGCGGCACCCGTGCTTTTGTCCCCGCACTCTTCACTGTTATTTTTGCCTATGGAGTTACGCATCAGATACTGTGGGGATATTTTGTTTGGGTGTTCGAAGTGTTGGTTGCGGTAGGGTTGGTTATTGCGGTGCCATTTTTGCCGAAAGAGGCTTATGGACGGGGGAGAAAATGATGAAAGACAATGTGAGAAGAAAGTTAGAGTTGATATAATGGATAGAAAGGATAAATTACTTGGAGGGAAATTTCTAGAATTGGACTATCACAAGATTTCTTGGGCGTGGGGCACCGTAGCGACTTGATGAACAAAAGAAATGAAATTTCCATCTCCCATATTTTCTCTCCACCCAGCTTCTCTATGAACAAACCAACTTGAGCAGAGGGATTGGGCAGCCATGAACGAAAAAATTTCCCCTGCAACTTCCAACTTGTCATTCACCTCCACCTCCACCTCCACCCAATCACAACCCCAAACTCAAAACGTGGACAAGCCAAAAAAAAACCTCAACCCAAAGCTCGAAAGCAGACGGCATAGAACAGATAGATTTCAGGCACGGCATGATTTTCAACAGTGAAGAGAAATCTAGACCTTGGCTCCCCCTTTCCTTCCTTGATTTTGCGAATTTTACTTTTTAAATACTTTGGATATAGAGATTTGGAGGGGTTGGATGAGGGGGCGTGGGGGAAGCGTCGGCGCATTGTGGTTATTCACTTCTTGGGATGGGATTTTGGGGGATGGATGATTCCATTGGGGGTTTTCTTGATTGGGGGCCTGATTGTTGAGGTATTGATGGGTGAGGAAGGGAGATAGGACGGGGGGGGAGGTGTTTTTGTGGAGGTTTGAGAAGAGTGGGGAGAGGGCCTAGCCTAGTAGGGGGGAGAGGGATTGGAGATGATGTGGGTGAAATTGGATGAAATGGATGGTGAATTGTTGATTTGTGATATTCTACTATCAATGGGGAAAGACAAAATGTTTGCAGATCAGACCTGTCAATTGAAATGTGTTTGGTTCAAACTTCAAACCCAATCTCTCGGGTGCATACACTCATGCTTGCATTGAGTGGAATTCTTGTTCGCTGTTGTGCTTGGGGATTCCTGTTGAAGTTACAGTGTGCGTTAAAATAACCAAGAACGATATCGAACCAAAATAATGATTGAATTTTCGAAAATAAATAGCAAAACCCCAGCCCCTCTAATTCCCTGATTCCCTGATTCCCTGATTGTCTCGCGAAACATGAAACTTCCTCCCGAGGGAGCTGAAAGGTCAATTAAGCGAGAAGACGAATCTGCTCACCACTTCTATTCACCTTTCAAGTATGGACCCAGCCTCTTTCATTCATATCTGTGCATTTTTGTCTGCGCATTCATTCGCATTTGCTTTCACTTGAATTCTGATCTTAAGGGAGGTATATTGGAAGCTAACGCAAGGTCAAGATCAGAGAAATTGTGTTATTGCATTATCAGGTAATGAAAAAGGGTGAATGGATAGAACTAGAAAGGCCATAAGTGATCTCTTTTGTGTGCATTACTTTTATTCTTGTTCATACCGATGAGGCTGGATTGTTTGTTACTCTTAGACCAAGAGAAAAAAGTGAATGTTGGCTTGCTCGCAATGATGAATGCACCGAAGCGATTGCTCTGATTACAGTTTATAGTTGATGATTAATAGTTGATGGAACTTATTGATATACTGCTTGTATTTGGCTTGAATAGAATCGCTTTTCTAAAGTGATTTGTTTGCTATTTTCTGTTTGTCCACATGCTGATTGCGACGTTTGAGATAGGTGGGAAAGGTAAGGGGACCTAAGGGAAAGGGGCAAAATCATCATCGGGCAAGCAAAGAGCGAGCCAATAAGAACTCTAGAATAAACTCTGATGGCTGGTTTGAGTGAATTTTTGGCAACAATGGTTTGCTCTATCAAGCTAATTGGTATACTCAGGATAAATTGGAAAAGATGATATGTGTTTTTGGTTCAAAATGATAAAGAGATTGCCTGGCTGTAGATGTAAAGAGATAAATAGAACTTCCAACCCACCAGGATGGAGAGAGGCTTTGTTTAAGCTCATTTATAAAACTTATATATGTTTAACTACACTTAGGTATTTTTGGACACCATACATGTAAAGAGCTCATGGAGCTTTCCAACCTTTTAAAAGGTCATTCTCCTGCGCCTTAATCATAAGCAGGGAAATACTATTCACATAAAATGCTTGGGTATATACAATCAAACAGAATAAATCCCTTAATAGCAAGACCTTGATAGTCTTGAAATTATGAAACACCAGAACTAGTGGGTCTCGGCTAGGGTTTCCAATCAAGGGTGCCAAAGATCAGTGATCAATTGTTCGGTGTATCAGTTGCCGGCGCAAGTAGGTGAATTTGTTGAATGATGGCCTGCTTTTGGAGACAGAAACTTATTTAAGCTCCGACATTCTGTTTTCTGAATAGTTTCTTTCTTTAGGATTCAGACACATTTGCATACACCACACTACACCAAACTACAACTTTGACAACCATGTCTTCAGAAAACACAGTAAGAGACCAGCTTGCAAAGTATAGTCCTCTTGGTACTATGCTAATATGTATTCATAGATATCCAATGGGCTTGCACAGTTGCATCTTGGCGAAATCCTTGACACTTCTTCAATGAACAGAAACGCTACGACATCTACAACCGTTTCCCCAGACGAACAGGTAAGAACAATCTAACCAATCACTTGTCAGATTCTTTCTAACATATTTTTCGCAGTGGAGCACCACAATTCCTGCTGCTCCAGTTGCAGATACTGTCGTTCAGTCGACAATGGAAAGCTATTCACCTTTGGAGCAATCTACCTCCACACTCAAGAATCTCACAGAACAAGAAGTAGTGTCCGAAGATACTCTTGGTTCTCCCAATCCAACTGTCGACCTACCGCCCGTCATCGGTACCAAGATGCACTTGTCCTTTGTCAAAATGGCAATTCCTGCCTGTAAAGATTTACTCGCACCTTTGACAAAGTTCAACTCCGAAGTCGCTTTCTTAGGTGCTATCGGAGGAAGATACCTTCATTGGGTCTTCAATTATGTTTCGGTTTCGGAACCAGCATTTGCGGAGCCCGAAGAGCATACACCAGAGAATGATTCTGAGGGGGAGGGGGAGATGACTGAAGAGGAAACTCTGAGCTTCCTCGAGTACAATCTTAAATGTCATGAGTACAACTCCGCAAACACGGCACAGGAAGAACTCGAGGATATGCTAAAAGAGGCGATGGATTATGATATGTTTTCTAAAGATGTATTTCAAAAGTTCACAGAGTTGGCTACGGAGCTTCAAGACATGATCTGGGACTGCGCAACAGAAGAAGAACGTACCATCGAGGTCCATCTCTGGAAACGCTGCGCGGAATGGATGATCGTTTATGCATCTTCGGATGTCAAGAACCCTGCCATCCTAAGTGTTTGCAAGGCTGCAAGAGTGCGAGGACTACGAAAGTATCAGGTCTTGACCGTCGATAACTCTTGGCGGAGGGATAAGACGATGTACGATGACAACCAAGAAAGACTAGGACTTCCCCTCGACTTCGTTGGTCCCGAAGCTGCCGCAACCAACTTCAAATGCTATATCAACTATGATAGAGATACCATCTTTATCAACACGGAGCACAGCCTCGCCAACGAGGACGCCTTTCCTAGTGGTACCGAAACTTGGCGAGAAGACTTCGGATATCAATTCTTAAAGGACTTGTACTTCTCATCGGCTGGAGAACAGTTGAAAACCCTGGCTATTGATTACCATGTCGCTGAGAAATGGCTCAATAGTGGAAGAAACAATTGGCAGTATTGCCAAGTGTTTGCATGCATGTCCAAGTTACGCAACCTTGCAGTTGTCTGGACAGATCACGAAAGACTCGAGGACTTGATCGAAAAGGAATGCTGCACTACCAAGCTCATTACATTTGAGGATGCGGCAAAACCATTGTCCCACGAGGACCGCTATGGCGCAAAGTTTCCTTGTCAAGGAGTCCATCGACGTGTCAAGAATCTCAAAGAAATCAGCAGTTCCGCCGGAGAGATTGGAGACAACTCTCTCTTCGAGAACTTTGCTTCCGGCAAGACCTCAGCCACTTGGAAGGAGAACATTATGTCTGCTATTCGAGATAACCGCCCCCGCAATCCGGTTGGCTCCGACCCCTTCCATTTCATTAACGGCAAATCAAGGTACAGGGACCTGAATGATCTCGATATATCCCAAGTCTGTGTTGAGCGCGAGGAGAGTGGAGCCGATATGCACGGAGCTTCCTGCAATCACTAGACTGCGTCAATATTGATGTCTTTCTTTCGTTTCAAAGAATGGAGTTGGTAACGCAAGAAAACCCTGGGTCTCTCTTGCTGGATGGACCGGAAATCCTCTTTGAAGATCAAGTTGTTTTAGTTGATAAGTCGCCCTGGAAAGGGCTGGATAAGGTGTCAGCCATTGGGGATATTTCTGATTCGGCCACCGCTAGATCGATCTTTATCGATCTTTGATTGACCGCATGCATATATGCACGAAAGTGTATTTCTTTCGAAGAATAATTTGCGGAGTATTAATGGTAGAAAGAGATATGGAGAAGTACTTGATAGCTATTAGAGAAATGCCACTATGATCATGTATAATTGGTGCTGCTTGTGTGGATATGAAAATGTGAAAAAGAGTTGTAATTTGGAACGTTCCATTCCATCGTTGAAGTACAAAAAGACCAAATTTCGGCTTTACCATGCACGGACCATATTAGACTCTATCCCAACTGCTATTGTCCTGAAAATCCTATTGTACTGGACTACCGACAGGAAGCGAGAAATCGTAAGGTAGGATCAAGTGATCTGAATTATGATATTATTCACAAATCTACTTCCATCCTATTCTCTTCCGCTTCTCTTGGTCTGTTTGGTACGAGTGTGCACATGAGTGTGGCATAACATGACCTGTCGGTAAGATGATTTTGAAACCCCTTTTCTCTTCACAAGCAGGGTGACAATGTGAGCATTGGGATTTGAGATCATGTTCCGAGGCGCATGTTTGAGAGACCAGCCAAGGTCATGTCTTTCCGTCTCTTATACTAAAATCTAGAGATCTATCAAGATCATTGAGAATGTTGAGGGATGCAAACTCAGTCGGGTCAAAATCACATGATCTGCATCATAACAAGCCGAGGCTACACAATACGTACCGAATGCCGTCCGCATCATGCACGCCTCTTCTCCTCAAAATTATAGACTAGTCCGAAAAAGTACAAAACAGGGATTATGTTTGGTAAAGGCAAACCTGTAGAAACGTGCGAATACACTTTTACAGAGAACACTTATACAGAGAAAATTCGAACTAATCCCTCGCAAAGAACCTCTCTCTATCGACAAGAGGCACCCTGTAACGGCAACAAGTAGAGGAAGGAGGATCGGGAACCTTCAGCATTCAACATCTTCGAATATATAAGATTGATCAGTGTTGGGCGCTGGGACCATATTTTGCTAATTCATTCTCTTCGTCGCGGGAGTATAGCTTCTAAGTATGGCAAGCTCCCACACGTACAGAGTGGCCGGCTTTGTTGCCCTCATTGCAATTCTCTATCAATTTCTTTTTAAACGTATCATATTCGATGTTGCCGGCTTTGGACGCCCCATCTCACCAATTGAAACACACAATGCAACTTGTGAAAGAATCGACAATCTCGGCATTGAAGCCTGCGAAGATATGTGGTTCCATCATGCCAGTGGATACTTATATATGGCCTGCTCTGATGTACAGAGTCGTTTACAGTGGCTTCCCGCGTTTGTCCTTCCCTAGAATTTACCTCCCAATCAAGAGCCTTTCTTCCTCCCTTCGGCGTGGTTCGCTTGACTAATTTACCGTAACTATCACAGTGCCGACCGTCTGAATGCTTCCGGACGGGGCCTGACAGATAGAATTGCTATTCTAGATACCCGGGGAAGTGGCTCTTTAGAATCTCGTCTTAAGTGGATGACAACGGATAATTTCTCTGGGAATAATGGAGATGGTACATTTAATCTCCATGGTTTCGACATTCGCCTAGATCCAAAGTCTGATACCCTAAGTCTTCTGCTTATTAACCATCGACCACCAATAAATCCTGTCACCGGCGTCTCTCTTGATGCTGTCGGCTTAGGTGCAAATTCTACCATCGAGCTGTTTCAAAGCCATGTTGGAAGCGATTCCATGAGACATGTGAGAACATATACAGATCCAGCAATTCAAACTCCAAACCAAGTAGCTTGGGTAAATGACAACGCCTTTGTGTTCACAAATGACCATAGTGCGAAGGTCGGTTTTGTGAGTCTCGGCAAACCTCTTATAGTTTTTCAACACGAAATTAATGAAGATCACAGCGTCGGCATTTGGATATACTCCTTGGGGGAGGCAGTGTTGGCTACTGCGATTCACATAAGAATCTATGCAACATCGCTCACTCAAATGGATTCACTGGTCCAAATGGGTTGGTTTACAGGGCGCGATGGACTCATATATGTCCCAAATACTCTCTTACACGAAATTCATGTTTTCTCACTTACCGAAGAAAACACTCTCTTAAAATTAGATACGCTGCAAGCGCCATACCCAATTGACAACATGAGTGTAGATGAGAATGGCGATATTGTAGCTGCATCATTCCCGCAAGCCTACAAATGGGCACAAAGCTTAGATGACCAATCGATAAAAGTCCCCGCAGCTGTAGTACGAATTAGAAGAAAGGGAAATGATTTTGATCGATTGAATAGAGGGCAGGCAAAAGAGAAGAAAGGCCTTGGCAAGAGTGAGAAGGGCTATTTCGTTGAAACTGTGGTAGAAGATGATGGAGGGATTCTATCGGCAGTCACCACTGTTGTTCATGACGCAAGGAAAGGGAAATTCTACCTTGGGGGTATCACGGCACCATTTATTATGACTTGCGAAATGAAGAAATAAAGTTATCTTCGTCGTTTTCATATTCCGAGTGAGGCAGAGCAAAGTTCAATCTAGCTTCAATAAAAATCTCAGAATCTATACCAGTGCCTCTCTCTATACCCAAATTCTTTAAAAACAATTCTCCATCTCCCTCCTTCTGCTGGGGCTTCCATCACATAATCAATATCCACTTCATTTCGATATTCAATTTCAGTATCCATAATCTAGCGTACAAGCCTCTCAATTTGCTTCTCGATAGCCCTTCTCATTTCCATTCCAACAGCATCGGTCTTTACAGCAGTCGTGCATTCCCTATACAGTTTATATATATCTCAGACCTTGTCCTGCCCTCCCTTTCCAACTCCCGATAATGATTCAGGGTGGAAAACCAATATTTAATCCCAGTCGGAAAGTTGTAGAATCTGAAATGCACGCCGTTTCTTTCGTCGGCATCATGCAGAAGCTTCACGCTCGAATGAATCATTAGAGATGTCTTTACTAGTGAAAGATATCTTTTATTTAGCTGCAGCAGCACCTCAGACCTTTTTGCAAGCAGCGCAAGTGTAAGAATACGGTGAACTTACGGTACAAATCTCACAGCCATTGGAGGCATGACTGGGTATGAAGGCCAAAGATGTATGTGCAGATAATCATGCTTCTGATAGGCTTCCTGTGAAAGTAGTTCTAAGAGAAGATCAACATATAATATAAATATAAGTGGAAGGGGGACAAGCAGACTTGGGATCGTGCCGTGATACTATGAAAACAAATCTCGATTTTCGAGGGGATTTTGCAGGCCCAGATATCTTCTGCGCTCTCTTCTTATTTTCCCCTAAAAGCCACTGAGTATCTTTTCTATCTGTATTTGTTCTGTAGTTAAAATCCGGCCCAGGAATGATACTATTTCGCCGCGTGTGATTAGAGGAACAAATTGGGAATTTAAAGAAACGAACGCAGCAGAACTCGATTGGGCGAGTATTATTAGAAAAGTTACGTCATTTGCGAGTTATAGGAAGGACCCAAGGCAAAAGCCTTCTGATAATAACTCCCTCTAAGAACCAAATTCTCTGATGGCATACCTGATACGCTTAAATCTACCCCTTCACTCGCGCTAGACAAGCAGCCAATGGCAGATTCACGTATGCTCATGAGCAAGATCTACCGCTTTGCCTCAAGATCTATCAATACCATCCTCGCGTTAGAACAGACGATGAGCTGTCAGATTTGAGTGCTAGTCGCACCAAGTGAAGTTTTGTTAGGAGGGTATACCCAACTCACTGTTTAAGATGAACAAGCGAGCCCACGGGCAATGATTGTGGGAATTGATCTACAAATTTCATTGTCTATAACGAAATAATGTTACCTTAGCATCACTTTGTAACTGTTAACTTTGCCCCTAAAATTCAATTGGGGAGGAAAGAAAGAAAGAAAGAGCGACACACTCTTCTCGCTCAAATTCTATCCAACAAGTCAGATGGTGGTTTAAGTGGGGATGTCGAGTAATAGGGTTAGATGTTTATTGATCTACCATGTACTAATGATTTACTAATGGTCTAGTAACTATGCCTTTGAGAGTCATTCGGTTTACATTTCCTCCTGGACTCTTTATAGTCATTGACACAATTCATGAAATGAAGAGCTACTTGGAAACTAAATCTATGTCAACTGAAATATACTGATTCATTGAAATGATTGTACCACCTATCATTTCCTTTTCCTCCTCGACCTCAAGTCCATTGTGGAATGGAGATTCCAGCTAAATTTCAACTCGAATCATACACACATAATCGCACACATATCTTGACACTGCACGCTTGGATTGAGAGCGTACTAGATTCAATGGCTTTCGAGGTTCTTACTCGGCACTTACTGCATATGCGGAAAGTCTGAAGGAACTAGTCCCAATTTATGCCATTTTGTTCTCTGAGACGAACTATCTCACTTCGTCTTTTCTTTCAGGTTGAATCTTCTATCACAAAATTATTGTATTTTCTTATTTATAATTCTCTTCTTTCCTTGTTCAAGTTTCTTCTCCATCCATTCATTCGAGACCGAAATTTCATCGACGAATTCACAATGGATAATCAAGGCACCCGTTCCCGCAGTTTTGCCTCCATCGACGACAACGAAATGGATTTGGATCCTCTCCCGGCCGCACCAGCTGGATCCCCTAACAGTTATCATTGCACTACTTATCTCGCTTGTACCAGCATTGGTAGTCTTATGGATGTCTGTGGTCAGGAAACGACTTTAGCTGTTGACCACAGTTACGTGCAAACAGGCTTCGAAAAGAAGCTCATCAGACGGTTCAAGGCTAAAGACGGAAAGAAGAGATCCCTTTGTAAAAAAGGCTGCAATCTATAAATCCCGCAGTGGTAGGGAGAATCAGCGTCAGAAAAGTATGTATTATCCCTCTTTAGTTTTCATACCCCTCTGCTATTGCAATTTGCTCGTCTTTACTGCCACAAAGTCCTTCCTAATATTTTACATGAAAGCAGGACCCAGTCGACGAGGTGCAATGCTACGGTACTCCAATCGCGTAGATAGCCGCATTGTAAAGGGTCGTTCGAAGCGCTCACGGATGGGAAGACTACTCGACAAGCCATCCAAGTCAACCTTCCAATACCTGCAGAATATATCAGACCAATCTTTTGGACTTAGGGAAAGATGTTTGTCACAATTCAATACACCTATACAGAGGAAAGATAATGGTATGTCTGCGAAACCTTTGTAAAGCCCTTACAAAACATATTTGTGCTTCACAACTATATGGCTTATCAAGTATTGTCGCTAATATTTATATACTAAAAAGTTTCTTCACTCGGAGCAAGAAATATGGAGCTTCTCAATGGGAAAACCACAAGTGTTGAAAGCCACGATTGTGAAGATGATGCCAATCATGATACAAATATGGAAGGTTTTCACTGGGAAGGAGTTCAACGTCCTTCTGTCGCTGTTGGTGTCGATGGCTACAATTCGAATGCCGAAATCCAAGGAGATGGGAATGGAATCCTCGTACCAGAAGACCTTGCTGCTTCCTTTGCGACTCTCGGCATTCGTGGCTGAAATTCGAACGTCCATACTCAGACAGATGGAAATGGAAACTTCGCACCGTAAGAGGAAGAACTTGCTGATTTGCTTTGCGACTTTTGGTAACAACGGCTGCAGTTAGAATAGTGCTTAGTTGACTTTTGATGATATGTTGATGTCGTGTTTGAAGTGGATTTATCGGAGGATACCCAGCTCTTATAGTTTTAGATATGGATATATTTGGAATAGTTTCTTTGGTCTAGCAGTAATATAAATTGAACATTCATATAGCTTTCTGTCAATTATGTGAAGAGATGTGACCATAGCAGGGTGATCTTGTGTAACCTCGGCCCCTTTTAATGGAGTGGCCGCTTGTTTGATGTACTATACAGTAATAACAAAAGAGGATGTGAATGGAATTCATAAGAAATCGGGTCGACCTTTGATATGTAAAAACTACGAAGCCTTGATCAGAATCTGATATTGAAACCCATAAATCACTTTATACACTTTCAAACTTGGGTGAAAAGTTCAGTGCCTTCTATTGAATTTAATTTAAGGACTATAACTGCTCGATAGGAACATTTTGGCTTCTAGCCACATTGACGATGAATATCCTTATATAATTAGGTCATTGTAGAGTTTAATGCAGATACTTGCCCACTTTCACTCCCGGGTGAAGGATATGCGACTACTTCCTGTCAGTCAATTAAATTCAGATCTGCTGTTAACAGATGTCCTACAGACTGGTTGGAAGACTTGCCTCTGATGACTTTCGCTTCGGCTCTCTGGATTGTTTACGAGTCCAGGGTATGACAGATCATAAATTTTCGCGAAACAAGTATGCAAGCTCGTCTTCCAATGGTTTGATTACATCGTGGTAAAGTCCGGCCCTCGTCCCTACATCTTCCAGGGTCACTCTCTGACCTGCTGATACCCATGGGGTATCTAAACATGATTGGATTGCATCACGATATCCAAGTGAGCAATCCTCGAGTGTCTTTACCACCCGGTTTGCCACAAGCCAATCTGTGTTTGTGTTTACTTCTTGCGTTTCGACGTCGGTGCGAAAAGTTTCGATAAGCTTTCCGGTGTGTAATTCAATTAGAAGAATAGCCAGGGCTAGTATACTAGGATTTCGATGGAAGCGATTCAGATTTAATGGCAGTTTTTTCTCATCTATGGCTGTATCAAAAGCTGTGGATAAATAGGGGCGTTGAAAATCCAAGGCCCCGTCGATGCCGTAGAAAAAGAAGATGTAGTTCTTGTTCCATTCCTTGTTCTTCCAAAAGCTTTCGTGTAGCTGCAACAAGGAGTGTGCGAAAATAACGGCTAGCCTTCTCTTAGTAACAAGTGGTAGTTTTGTTGATGTTGCCAGCACTGTCTGTAATGATTCAGCCTCCGCCACTCTGGATTTGGGGAGTCTCTTGGGAATTGATCGAAGTTGCCAAAGTATCTGGTCGTTTCCAGTATCTTCTACCAAGAGTTGAAGACATTGATCAATGGGGCCTTTATGCTCCACGGTGTCGCAAATTCTTTGTAGCAGAAAGCCATCATTGTTAATAGAATCTCTGTGAGAAAATACGAGTAAGTTATTAATTGACCGCTGAATTTTCACAACTACCAGAAACTCACCCGTTTGATTTTACAAAAACTGTTCCTTCTTGCCATCTCCCCAGCTTTTGATCATCTTGGACGGAGAACAAGAAATCAAAGTCGATCTCTGTTACTGCTGGCTTCACTGAATTTCCTCGAGCTTTCAAGCAGAACTTCGCTTCGTGTTGAGTGGCGCAATTACAGCCCCAACTCTTTGCGAATGCTCGGTATAGTTTTTTGCGAGAGGGACCTCAATTGAGATGATGGAATATCCTTCGCTCGCGGTGATAAACTCTTGATAGGAGGCTCTCTTTGAGCTTGTTCTGTCAATCTGAAGAGTCGTTTATTCCAAGTGGCGAGGTTTTTGAGGCAAATGCTTCGCTCTTTCTCCTTCTTCCAAAATCTTATTCTTTCCTTGAAGGTACTAGTGGTCTCTCCTTTCCCACTTTCAGCAGCAAAAACTTTGAGTTTGCTGAACATCTTGGATTGTTCCTACAAAGGTTTTAGCTGCGATGAACACCCAAGGTATTTGCACCTCTACTTACAACATCCGTCGCTAATATATGAATAGTAGGGTCTTTGATCAACTGAGAAAGCAACTGTGCAATTTTACCCATTACATGCAAAAATGCATCAAGAGCTTCCTTCGATCCAAAATAGTCAAGTAGTGCTTGAGCAACATCCACTTCTGCTTGCCATGCCTCAAAGTGGATGTCTATTGTGAGTTCTGCCTTTCTCTTGTCGGACAATGAAGGCAAAGATTTGATGATTCCCAAAGTTTGTCGATCTAGCTGGACTATTTCCCAATAGAACTCGTCATAAAAGTCTATGAGCTTTTCATCACGTTCTCGACGAGAGACAGTCTTGCGAATGGTTTCAACGCCATGTGAGTATGCCTTGGCACCCTCAATAAATAAAGGGAGGACTGCTAAGACCAGCCCAGCCACCTCAATACCACTCATATTTATTCAAATTATATGCAAAAGTCGTGGACCATATCGTCGCTCTGCATTCGAGAACCTCCATTAATGCTCATGAGGCGGATTCGGAGTTCCTCTTCCACGATAAGAAACGATTGTCTTGGGTAAGCAGCCTCGAAATATTTTACTTATTGTGGCAAAGATTCCGTAAGATTTAGATGGTGGAGGTAATATTATTGGTAGATTGGGACAGGCATATCTGCAGCTATCCCGATGTCGTACTGCAAACGAGCCAACGACATGTTACAAATCCACTTTTCCTCGAAGCGGCAACATCATCCTTCTCTTCAAGAAAATACAAGAATATTATGGCTCTCAAGGAATCATGATATACTCAGTTTCTCTTGAAAGAAGCAAGTAGTCATGTCGCTACGTTCGGAGTCAAGGCAAAATGCTGGGGATTCGATTGCTGAAAATTGCTAGAAATGTGGCAACAGTGTTTGCACGTGCGCGAGCAAAACAACTCGAGCCACATTTACGATCAGAATTAGAAAATGAATTGGGGAGGTTCAAAATTTGGTCAGGAAACCTGGGAGTCTTCGCTCCAGGTCGAGCATCTGCCGATTACCGACTTCGTGATGATGCGGATGTTAAGGAGGTCTTGATTCAAATGCTTGATCGTCTGAGGCAAAGCACGAAACAAGCTATGGATCCTCCGGTCATATTGGAGGAGGAGGAAGAGGAGGAAGAGCCTGTCCAAGATGATAGCTCAACTACGTCGTCGGATGATTCGATGGCCATTAGTTTGGACAAAGATTCAGATGTTGGCTACGAAGGAAATGATTCTCCGAGCACTCAGAGTACTGACCTAGTATCCACCGCGTTAGGTACAATTAGAGAAACCATTACTCGACTCTATAGGCTTTCGACTATCATCAAGAAGCCTAGTTCATCGAATGAAAACGTAAAAGTGGCAAACTTCATGGCAAAGGAGGAAGGATCCGAAGAACTAAAAGAGTTCGAAACCTCTGTCCGCTGGCAAATACAATTTCGGCTTCCGAATGCTTCGCCAGCGCTATTAGATAGACTAGTAGATGCTGCGGTGTTTCGAAGAAGAAAGCTAGAATATCGAGAAAGACACAAAGAAAAGCTAAGTCAAGGAGTTGAGCATTCGTTCACCTCTGAATTGGTTGTTCCTCTCTTTCCCAAAGAAGCAGTTCTCCGGCAGCCTGGATTCCAACGTAGATCTGCCACAGGTCTAAGAAGACAAGCAAGCCCATCTAGAGCGTCTTTGAGTACAATACAGTATTCTGCTACAGAAGCCTCATCCGTCAACCGGCTCAAATTTGCCTCATATCCAAAATCAGTTGCACCTTCAGGTATTACGAAGTCAGCAGTTGCCCGGCGAGAACAATTAGATTTTCCCGCACCACCATGCAAATCAGAAGGAGAATCAAAGGAAGCCGTCTGCCCGTATTGCTTTCGCATTATTGATAGAGAAGACATGGCTCAAGCTCGTTGGAAGTAAGTAATTTTATCATCCAAACAAGGCGAAATTGATAGTAACTATTTTCAGACGACACATACTTAGAGATATAGAGCCATACGTATGTCTTTTTGAAGGGTGCGACAGATCAACTGGGTGCTTTGTAACAGTAGATGATTGGGTCAATCACATGCAATGGCAGCATGCTGTAGTATGGTGCTGCCAAGCAGCTGGTCACGAAAGCGACTGTTTATTATTCAGAAGAAGACTTCCGACAGCACCTACGTCAAGAGCACAAAAATGCCTTTAACGAGTCTCAGCTCTCTACTATCGTCAAGAAAGGGGCACAGGCTACCCCTGATCTCTTCAGTTCTCTTGCTATCACCTTGACCGGGAATGAGAGCGAACCAGGCAAAGCTGGAGCCTGTCCCCTCTGCCCCTTTTCCTTGGATCTTTCCAAGCATGATTCCAAGACGAACAAGTTAGAGGTATCTACAGAGTCTAATCCGGCATCCAAGAAGCTTTGCGATCATATAGCGGCACATATGGAAGCCATTGCTCTTCTATCATTACCGGAGCGCGACGATTTGGAAGATGCGAACACGAATGAACGAGGATCGGAAAACACTTATCATAGCCTAGATCAAGATTTCATTGATCTGCCACCAGCATCGTCGATAGTTGATACCGAGGGCTCGGAGCAAGAGGTGCATGATCTAGAACATGTACATGAGCTTGAGGGAGCTGAGGGATGGTGGGATTATATATCGATGGATGACTGGAGGCGTATTCTTGAGAATGAGCGAGTTAAGCCAAATCAATATATCGAGCCAGCCCAGGATCCCACGCTTCAGGGATTTGTAAGAAGGGCCAGACGCGCTGAAATGTTCCGTAGATGGAGGATCAACAAGATACCCCCCATCATTGTTTATGATCCAGATGGCATAGAATCTCGTCCAATTATTGACGGAATACATGTAACATCTAGTACGGATGATTTACCGACTATAGCTGTGAGCAACGAGGAGAATCTGGAAGGTCATACTACCGAATATATTCGTCGATCGCGAATTCGATTCTTCACAAGGTCCATTCAATTCATTGCCTGAAATTGATCATTCTGAATCACAAAGTACTATGGCAAAGCCTCCCAGTATAGTTTTACATACACCATCTGACTTCAGTGTCACACATGAAGTTACAGATGAGTTAGATTAGTTAGATAAGGCTCTCATGGAGGAGCTAGAGAGTGCCTATCCCGAACTTATTGAAGCTAGAAGAGTGGCCAAGGAAGCCCAGAACTCTCAGTGATCAGGTTTCAACAATGAATACAAAGAGAGCTCATAGGAAGATATTAATCCAAAAGAATCCTAGATGACGATCGATCACATATTTTCTGCGCAGACATTTGCCGCTGAGTCTGGAATGCATATACATAAAATACTTAGACGAACAACAATTCATCAATGCCCCGTGGACTTTGAGGCTTGCCAAGAAAATTATTTTGCTTAAAATGGTTCGGTCATCGATTGATATTTACGAAAAGATGATTTAATCTTGAATAGACACACAATAAGATCGATTAAATCTCTCTTGACATCAAGATCTGTAAGAAATATGATTTGATACCTACAACGACACATCGTCAGTATCAGTTGGACCAGCCTGCATAGCCCTGTTGGTATTAGGACTCAGAAGCCATATTAATTGAGCCCAGCTTTTTGATAGGTTGGCATGCTAGTTGGTATGCAGTTATTGAATTCTCATTGGTAGATGATTGACGAAACTGCGTCCGCACTCGCTTAATCTCAAACCTTTTCTTACGACCGTTAGTTTTAACTAAAACACTTTCGCTTCAGCCCAAATACGTAAATAAAAACTTACGGCCGTGTGGATCTGACAGAGGTTTTTATTTTGGTCTTCTCTTGATGGAATGATGACGCAGGCACGTAGCCATTGAATGCCCGTCAACGGCGTGTGCGGACGAACAACATGCAGACAATATTTGGACCGATTTTAGAGTCCATATTAATAGTATCGTCCGTAGGATTGGATGTGAGGTGGCGGAGTCACCTTGCACATTACGCCGTCGAATTTCTATACCCGGCTGGTTTTCGTATATAACCCCAGTAAGATCCGTTCAAGTGAACACCTAGGTTCATCCATTAAAGTACATCTCAGGTTTCTGCAACAGATACAGAAGAAAATTGCGTTACCATCTGTAGCTCAAGTCATATTGTTGTTTTAGCGAGCCTGTTCCCTGCAAATATACAATGTCGGGATCACTTGACTGCACCTCCCTATCGCCAGAATGCCCCGTTGAAGCAACTGTCTATGGCTATACCCCGTCACTAGGCCTCAATACCTTTTTTCTCGCTTTCTTCGTTCTCGCAGCTATTTATCATCTACTCAACGGCATCCGCTACAGAACCTACTTCTTCGGGATTGCCATAACAATTGGTTGTATCGGAGAAGTAACCGGATATCTTGGACGAATCCTCCTCCACAACAATCCTTGGTCAGATATCGGGTTCAAGATACAGATCTCGTGTCTTATTTTTTTCGCCTAGCTTTGTCGTGGCTTCGGTATACGTTACGTTACAACATATTGTACAGACGTTTGGTACCGAGAAATCAAGGATTCCTGCCAGATTTTATACTTGGGTGTTTATTGCCTTTGACATCGTGTCGCTGCTGTTACAGGCCATCGGCGGAGGCATCGCCGCCAGTGCCGGGGAGAACCAAAAGACAAGGGATTTGGGCACAAACCTCATGATTGCGGGTATTGTGTGGCAGGTGTTCACACTGGTTGTTTTCGCGGCCTTGGCCATTGATTATGGTATCCGAACGAGAATGTCATGGGATCACGTTCCCGAGAATGCGCAAAGCATGGCTGCGAAGAGACCATTCAAACTGTTTTGCGCCGGGGTTACTCTGGCCTTTATCACAATTTTCGCCAGGTGCGTGTATAGAATTGTGGAAATGGTGGGGGGCTGGGCGAATCCAATTATGCGCGATGAGGCGGGGTTCGTCGTTATGGAGGGATTGTGAGTTACCTTGCCGTGTTCAATTGTGACTTTCCTTGAAACTAATCAATGTAGTATGATTGTTATTGCTGTTTCATCACTTGCCATCTTCCATCCCGGTTGGTGCTTCCCGCAACTTACCAGAAAGACTAGTGTGGAAGTTGTTGAGAAGAAGTGGTCGCCATCTGAGTCCGGATCTGTATAAATCTGGGGGTGATAGTGTTGTTTTACTTGCGTGTTTGGTTCATGATGAATTTTCTGTAAGCCTTTGCGACTTTGGAGTTGTAGGAAGGCAGAGATCAGGTATATAAGACAATAGATGGAAAGTGAGAGTTCGACCTGCTGAACAATAGGCTAGATACAACTTATCATTGTTATTGTTATTGTTATTTTATTCATATTTTGAGGCGCAAGTTCATCAAGAACTCAAATTGTTGTTCAGCTCCCATAATGTTCATGCAAATATTTCAGAATATGGGAAACTAGATGCCGATTCGGGGGATCAGGAGCGAACATTTGATTAAAAGTTGGAAGGATGACATGATAAAGCCAACCTGAAATTTCAACTCATATATTCTCAAATATAAAGACTTCTTCCAGATGTCACACACTTCTACTTCTCGATTGGATAAATGTCTAATGCACGATTTTGAGTCTTCGGATTCAACCGCGGCATGCGCCTACAATGTATGTTTCTAGTCTCGTCGAATAATTATTGTGCAGGTGTTGGAGATTGCTCTGCATTTTCACTTCGTATATTTAGGGGCTTGTGCGTAGCAGTTTTAAACTGAAAGATGAGGAATGAGAAGAGGAAAAGGTGGTAGTTTGCGAGCGGGTTGTTGACAACTGCATCAAACACTGGGACTTGATTTTCGGACTTGGAATATTCACTCAGCTGTCGGAACATACGTATCAAATACCCTTAGCACCGGTATTGTAATGGATTCCGAAGCTCATCTCAAGAACTATAGTAATAGTTGTGTCGCAGGACGGAATCAATGAATCATAAACTCAAGAGAAACGCAAAAGTGTCACGATAAACGTGAAATTGCACGGACCACTGGATTTAGATCTAGAGGCAGTCAGTCTCCTGTGCAATTACTGAATTCGTACTGCATGTCGTGTCAACTCAACTTTCTACTTCTACTACTCTCTGATGCCAATATCTCTCTCATATATCCCAAGACTCAGTCAGCACTATCCACAGAGGCACAAATGATCCCAAACACAAACAGAGGATATAGTGAGACACCAACCAACACCAAGCTTATCAATCAGAACTTGAAGCACGAGTAGATTTCCAATCGAGAAACTCCATAGGATGATATTAAAAAACTTCTTCGCCTGCTGTTGGTTGCTTCGGATGGATGACTACGATACGAGGTTCGCACATTTGGCTGCTCTGTAGCGGCGATTGAACCTCAATAAACCCAGGGAAAAGGAATATAAATAGACGTTGAAAAGTACTGTTTCAAAAGCTCCAACGAAGAACTGCCGAAGCAGTGGTACGGCAATAAATTGTTGGATAAACCACTGTCGAAAGGGTCTTCTAGAGGGTCAATATAATATCAGCTTACGGTATGGATTTGAAGAGCCCATCCATACCTGACGATACATGCGGCATTGATCAAGCCAAATACCAAGCCTGACAAAATTTGGCCTTTTCAACCAAGAAGTTGGCCATGCTACCTAGGTATCCCCTGCTACTTTGTCGATCGTGATGCCGTGTTCTTTGGCTGTGAAACAATAGTCAAAATTCAAGATCCGTTCTTAGAATCTTATCCGTCGAGAAACAAATACTCGTGTGATGATGGGTGCATCGCAAGTTTTCTTTCCCAGAGTTCAACGGCATTCTTTCGGGAAATTTTACCGGAAGGTAACATCTTATAGCACATCCAGACGTGAATGGCAATTGAATTGGTCCCACATCAAGCTTTGATATTCCTTAAAGGTCGATACACATTGGTGACTTGGAAGCTTGAATGCAATTATATGACATGCATATAATGCTATTGCCGAAGATAATGACAGCCGAGCTCTCATGGAATAGCAGCCTCAAACAGAATATTGGATTAGGAGTGTGGTGTTTACGTTTTTAGGTAAGTTCTTGAATCGCATGTCCGTCTGTAGATCTTTGCTTTTGCTACGACGAATAAGCTCATGACTGGACGTATGATAACATTCTATGGGTAAGCAAAGCTCCATCGCCAATAGTTTTTGCAAAATGTTTCAGGGAGGAGCATTGTGATCAGTAAGAGACAGAAACATGAAAGGAGAGTAAGTGGCCAGAAGATCCGATGCTCGCTGGAGTGCTGTGCGATAGCACTTCCGATCACCGGAATAGAGTAGGTACTGATTACGTTGAGGCTCTTAGCAAAGGCCGATATGTAATATTATATCAACTGAAGGAAATGTAGAAACATACCCAGCAATAACTACACCAACGAAAGACCCTCGTTTCGCAGGACTGGATACGCAGGCCACGAGACCATAAGAAAGTGAGATCGTAGCTTGGAAGGTAAGATCATTCTATATTGCGACTCTTAAACATCAGGAAACAATATTTATACCCATACTGTGCAACATCCTCAACAACGATAACGCGAAACATCTGTCTTCAGCAATTTAAAAGTAGAGTAAAAGCTGAAACTCATCTGCTCCCCATCATATCAGCAATTTCCCTAGCGATCATAGGCCCAGCACCCGATATGACAATATAAGAATTGATTTTGAGGTTGATGAGCTCCATATATATATGAAGATTACATGATAGAGAAGTCATGGCAGAGTAGTAGAGGAATTATTCAATGGGAAGAAAATAGGTGAGGATACTAAAAGCAAACTGGGTAAATATCTCTGAAAACGATTTTAAAATGATAGCTGACTATAAGAATGCAGTATTTCCAACGCGGGTTCGTATTTCTCTCACGACGAAATAGAGAGCATTGTTAAAGTATGCCAAATGATTGAGCACACAAGAAGCGAGGTGTTTAGTCTATGAAACGAGAGAGACGCAATGATTCTGTGTATTTGTTTTAGAAGAACTGGACGGGAGGGCAGAAATTTTCGGTGAATATTCATTACTTGGTAGAGCGCTACTTGAATAAGTACACCAGAAGATTGTTACCAGACCCGACGCATTTGCATGCATCTACACCGGCGTTAAACTAGCAACATTGAGACTATACCCGCTCGAGTTCTGAAAAAAGTTGATAAGAGTGCTGGGATATGCGGTGCTTGGATTTCAGGTAACATTTTATTCCAGTTGCTTCTTTTTTGTCCAACATCTGTTCAACCAAATCAACAAATTGCACGGAAAGAATTTTCTAACACTTAACAGATGATCATGAGATTTTTGCACCCTCTCTTGAGCTCAAGTTCTTTGGTGATAATTCTTGGGGGAATACCTCAACTCCGCAATTGCGTGCATGGAGTCAAGTAACCACCACTTGCGGCTTTCACGACGCGGATAGTCTTTCCCACAACCCGACCAACAACCAGCTTTATTTTCCATTGATCTTTTGATACTCGGGGCTTCATTCATGCTACTTGCAGGAATTTTCTTGGGCAAAAGCTTTCGATGAACGAGAAATCTTGCTCCGATGCCTTTTCCACCCCAGCTCCGCATGATGCGAGAAAATCTTATATCACGAAGGTTTAACTGTTGTGACGATGCATATTTTGGAACAGCTTGAGATCCTCTTAATCAGTTCGTTCATTTAAGATGATCTAAAAGCCATTCAACACGGTATTCGTTCGATTTCTTGGCATACCAGTCAGTTAATCAAGATGGTATCGGAATTTGTAATGGTGTACTCTCCCTCCCCATCTAATTCACGCCTGTTTGGTGCTGGATGGTTAGCAGGCGTTTGGTGCAGGTTCTCTAGTTGTCCCAATAGAACAACGTCCCGTCTTTTTCAATCTTTCGGTATCAACTGGATGTATCCAAGAATCAAATTCTTTGCGCTTCGACTCGGCGCCATGCAGGTTAATTGGATAGGAAGACACTGAATGCAGTATGCACAATAGTAAGTCAAGTACTACCGCGGCATCAAATCTAGTGGACCAGCCTGTAGACTTCTCAGGTTTCGCACTGCGGATATGCCGTGGTAGGTGAGATGTGACGGTATGTATATTCAAAGGGATTCGATGGGCAAAGATTAGACAATCGACGCAGGTAAATCAGGGAAGTATACACTTGGGCGAGCTGCGAGAGAGAAAAGGCAAGCATGACAAACTATAGTGTGCAATACATAATTAGTCGAATCTCCAGATTTTGAATGTGTTCCCGGTTGAATTCTCTGATAATTGTGGTTCGAATTGACAGGTAACCGGTACCTTAGCTGACAAAATTCTCGTTACATGGACACTGTGAGATAAAACTCATCAGATGCCATAGCCAAGAGTATTCTCCAAAGATCAGTTGTGATGTTAATACAGACATCATCCATATAATGTACTCGAGACAATCTAATTGTAACGAACACAACGTTCGCGCTGCAACGTGACGATCGAACCACATTTATATAATCTATCTACACGTGCACGTACACTTAGAACTACTTAGTTCTAGTTCTACTCCGTAACCTTACACATATCATGTGACATATACGAAGTACAAACCCGTCATCCACACGTACAACTCACACACGCATCTCCTACACACAAAAAGAGCTACAGCAAGTACACGGCTACAGCAATTCTAAGCCCCATCTCCCCATTTCTTCGCATCTCGAAATTTCTTCATCCCACCCCAACCAGCCAACCACACGACGCCACCACCCCTCTCAATATTTACGCGCCCAACCGCGCATCGCCCCTGCGTCGAGCTTATTCTATAGGCTGGGATTCCATACCGTGCCAGCCGTGCTGCATCCATGATCCAAGAACGGTCAAGAAGGTGATCCGATTTTCTGTGATGGTCTTGGTGCTTTGAGTAGTGTGTTGATGGTGCAGGCGGGTATTTGCGAGGAGACCAATGTGCATGTGTATTGGGAGTTGCGGGAAATTGCATTGAGGGTGATTTGAGCGAGATGCAGGTCATGGTGTCTATCTTTTACTCGATGATGTGGATGTGGTGTGCGCGACGTTGCAATACTCATAATACTTATATCGTTGTGGTGATCGCCGTTGATTGAATTTTGTTTATACCCGAATGTATTGGATTGTTTTTCGTTGGTTTCCGAGTATCCGTATGCATCCTGGGATTGTTGGTACTTTCATTTTTGTTTCTACTTTTACCTCTCTACCTATCTACTTTTTAATCATCCGAATTCTCTCTTTTGAATATCTATACAGTGCAGGCACTATTTCCCAGGATACCCGTTGAAACATTCACACATCGATTAATTAATCTTTCCTTTCGCCGCCGCTTCGATCATTCCGAATACCTACTCTGTGGTTCTAAAAAAGGGCGTTCTATATTTGGGTATAATGTATCGAAACACCAACCAACTATCATCAGGCACAGACATAATGAACGATAGAAGTCATCTCCGAAGCTCACGAAGCCAAGGCCATTTCCATCGAAGAAGACCTGATGATATATATATCCGGAATCCTCCAGCCCATACATTTGCATATTCATCCGTGGAACAACTAGCCTTAACACCCGATTTCTTGATTGATAGAGAGGAAGAAAAAGAAGATACTATACTTTCAATGCAAACTCCAAAACTTCTTCTTCCTTCTACCAATGTATCATCCTCACCTAGGAACTTTTTCCTTGAAAAACCACCCGCGGATTGGGATTCGGAGCAGAGTCCTATTTCGCCTGGAGTTACGATGCTATTAAGTCCGGCTTCTTGTTTGGATGGGGATGGTGTAGATTTGGAGGTTATGGAATTTTTTCAGACGTATGTTGTTTGATATGTGGTTCTTGGTTTTGAGTTGAATTCTAATGTTGTAATTTGGTGCTGATGGTTCCTCCCTTTTTAGTGCAACATATGCAGGAGCAAAAACATTTGCGGATAACACGCAAGTTGTACCGAGATCTCTGAACGAGAATAAGAAGAAATCCACACCAAAAATTGGGCTGCCTTCGCCGAAAACTCCACAGGCTTGGTCATCGACTGAGGAACCTGATATCAGTACTCTTCCTCCTCGAGAAGTGGTTGAAAGAAATATTCTGGAAGCTCGTCTTAAGCTCACTGGGCAGGTGACTTCGAATGAAAAACCTTTGGATTTTGAAGAGAGTGAATTTTCTCCGAAGAAAAATCCACTGGAGGCATATCTTGTAGCTCCACGGCCAATGCGAGGTCGAAAACAGACAAAGTCGCCACTCTCGGATGTAAAGCAAACGGAGATGTCTCCTGAATGTGGACAATGTCATACCCTGCCAGTCGACCATCCAAGAAGGAATATTGAATCAAAGCGTTCTCTATCTCAAAGTAGGCAGCAATTGAAACCATCGCCCAGTGGAAACAACATCCTCCGAAGTACTCGCAGTCAAAAAAGTATGCTGGAGCCAACCCCAGCAATGCACCCAACCATATCAAGAACGCCTAGTCCTGCATTCGATTTTGATGATTCGGACATCACGGATATTGAAAGTGATACTGAGTTTGACGAGAGAGGCAACGAGAGACTGAGTAGGTGTGAAACACTATCGAGTCAAGATCCTCATAGCCCGATGTTCGATCGACCCCCACAGCCTTTGGAGAAAGATTGGAAATTTCGTCTTCAGCAAGACTATGCGATGGGTACTCTAGGTACTCCATTACCACCATCAATATTCTCCTCTGGAAACCAACCTCCAAGAGACATTTCCAAGTTGAAAAACCGAAAGATTGATGAGGTTGGACTACCCCACAACAATGCTACGTATCCAAAAGATTACACAAAGGGTACGCGCATAAGTCGACCCCGCCAGCATAGTGCAGAATCATCAATACACTCTTCTACCTCACATATCGTACCCCCTCCTCGAAGAAACAGCCCGCCTATCACCGCTCCGATCCATCAAGATCAAATGAAAGAAAGAGGAGCATCATTTGAGCCGGAATCCCGCACACCGAGAACCTTGGTATCTAATTGGCTTTCGAGTATTTCCTCTAACGCTGGACGTAAGGAACCATCACGAGAGCAGGATGTTTTTTGGAAGAAAACTCGGAGTTGGGGTCGGAAGACGAAACCTAAGATGGAGAGCTGGATTTGAGAGTGTAGGAAATAAATGAAGGGGAATTGTTGACTGGTTCGGGTGCAGGAGGGTGTTAATATTGATGTACCTAGTTGTTCGTTCTGAATGCTAGCTTGTTTGTAAACGGGAAAGGTCTGGATATCTAGGTACTAGGTAGTTCGATAATCCTTGGAATACTTAATGTATGATATTATGGAGAGAAGTATATGGGAAATATGAAAACCCTTGAGAGAGAGGTGGGGGATGGGGAAGAGATTGCATCGTATTTGGGATTGTCTAATGGCTACCTCGTAAGGCTTGTGAGTGTTCTAGGCCTAAATTCAGATTGATATCAACTTCCAGTTAATACTCCGTAGGTTTCTCAACTTCCGATGCTTCTCTCACCTCTTGTTTTTAATTGTACTCCATACTCATGTAATGAATTGTTGTGTCAAGAATTACGGGTATGCGCGCGATTGCTGCTCGCTGTCACTACTATCCTACCTGTCCTACCGAGGATTGTAATACCTTGACCTTACCAGGTCTGAACTCAACTGAGAGCTATATACTTCGCGCCTTTCTGTCTGCCTTTTTCGCTTTGACGCTTTGTTTGCAGCGAAGTTAAACCATACATACTATCGTTCGTTTCAAAGCTCATTAAAGTTCCATTTGAAGGAGAAAATGCACTGAATTATAATTACCTGTTAACGAGTACGAAGAGGAAAGGGGCCAATATGCCGGCCGGCGACCTATCTCCAGATACTCCTGTACGGAGTACATTACGGCGTACAGTAGCACAGGATCTAGCAGGCGGGTAGGTGTAATAAAGTGGGGTATCTTAACCTTAAGTAGTTACCCGGCTCGCCTACTGTCGCTCAGCAATCATGCTGAGTCAGCATGGCAGATGGATCGATAGGGTAAGCCAACAACACCTAGAGTGCAAAACGAAGGATGGATGGATGACCTAATCAGTTGTTGAATCATCCATGGATGTTTGATTCATCTCTTTCTCCATCAATGATAACAAACCTGCCTTCATACGAATATACTGAGAGTATCACACAAATGACTTCATTTCGTCGCAAATTTATTGATTCATATATGGATACATATACATATACAGATAACCATCAAATGAACGATATTAATGCACTCTTTTCTATTTGTGCCAGCTATACGAATGACGTTAAATGCAAAATACAGAGGGCTGTGTCGGAAGATGATGCATCGATGTTGGTGCCACCCACAAAAATCCCGACAAGCTACACCAAGTACAGACAGACAGACAAGCTGGCAGGCTACGAGGCGCAGGAAAGTTAGAAAGCTGTAACTCGGGTGTCGAATTCCCTTCTAGAGTTGAAAATCAGCAAGCATTCCCGTTCCTTGGCCAATCCCTCGTCATCGTCAACCAACAATTCGGGTTATCGTTGTAGGATGGATGGATGATGGATGGATGGTAGCGATCTTCATATCGCTTCATAGCGAGAAAAGACCTTTACGAAGTGGATTATTAAGTGAGGACCGGAGACCCACATCTGTTGGTTGGTTAAAGGCAAGAGAAGACAGAGGTAAGGTTAAAAAACGAAAAACAAAAAAGAAAAAGGTAGGTAGGTAGTCTTTCTTCTCTCTTCCCTCCAAAAGTATCGTTGTGGCGCAGACATTTAAGCATGGATTGATTGCTACTGTACAGCTGTATCGTGCGTGGGTGGTACAGTACCATTATACCATACTGTCGTCTCATATTCTTCCATCCATATGGTTGATATGCCATTCTCTGTCGATCCTCTGTTACACTACTGATACTAGGTACTGATACGATACGCAAATACCCATTAATAAGGTACATCTGGGAATTCAAAATTGTGGATGAAGAGGAAGAAAAGAGTTAGAACTTTTGATTCACCAACCTTAGATCTCCACATTCAATCAACATGAGCTCCAATTTAGCAGAACAAAAAAGCATATTGAAACTAGGGGAAATTGGCCTTCCTGATATTGATAATAATAATACATCAGTCGGTATCGCATCTTCTTCGGTGTCAAAGTCTCCGCCGAAATTGACCCATCAAAGGCACGGCTATCGCAGAATGGATTCACAAGGCTCCGTTCAATTTTCCCCATTTCTTGAATCGACTCTAGGAGGTTCTTCTTATTCTTCGATCCCACTAATAATCGAGGGTGATCATTCGGATTCTTCAAACATGTCACCACAAGGGCTTGGGATCTCTCGAATGCCAACTACTGGTAGTCGCAACTCTCAAAGTCCTCCAAGTCCTCCAAGTCCACCCAGTCCTCCCAGTCCCCCAAGCAGATTCAACAGTCCGCCAATTGGTTCTGGATCTTCAATGGTTTCTCCTGCGACTTCACAAAATCCTCTATTGGCATCTCCAAACTGGACCGAAAAGAATACAGGTGGTGGTGGTGGTGCTGGCTTTTCGGGGTTGGACCAAAAGCATACACGCAATGAATCTTTGGATGAGGTGGATATCTCTAGGGGAAGGATCTCAGCTTTCACCGAAAGTTTGGACATGGCTTTTGAGACTCCGAATGTCTCGAGACTGAGCAGCATTCGCGAAGACCATGATGAGAAACATATTGGATGTGGATGCGCAGCGCATAAGGATATTCACTCTCGTGTTAGAAGTTGGACGTCGGTATCAGTTTTATGCCTTTGCATTTACTCAACCATATTCTCTGGCATTTGGTTCTTTATTGCCGCTCTTCGACCAAGATATGGCGAGCATATTAAAACCAATGGTTCATTGCCACCGACGACTGCTTCGATTTTGTTTGCTGGTTTTGCGAAAAGTATTGAGTTATCCTTCGTCACTATATTTGTCAATTTTTTAGGCCAAGTTTTTAAGTCGGAGGTCTCTTGTTAGAAGTTCTGATGGTGTCACTGTTGCTGAGTTGACAATGCGAACTTGGGTACGTTTATTCCCTTTCTGTTTGTATATGGGTTTGCTCGTTGAGAATTACATGCTCTTGCGCTCTGGAATACTTGTCTGATGTTAAATATGTTTACTTTTAGGTCATCCAACCAGGATTTATGATCACAAACCCCAAGATTTTGAGAAAGGCTGCATGGTCAATATTGGGTGGAATCACATTGGTTGCAGCTTTTGTGGCTATGTTCTATACCACGGCGTCCGATGCCATAGTCAGCCCTAGCCTCCAATGGGGGAAATGGGAACGTGCAGTAATGAAAGGGTTAGTCGAGACAAGCTATGGAAATACTTATTATGTCAAAAAGACCTGCCACACTTCCAATTTCAACAGCCATTGATAGCGAATATTCCGCCTCTACATGTGTGGATATGGATCATGCTGGAGAAGGTGTGTAAACTCCCTAATAGACCAATTTGCTGATTTGCTGATTCTGCAGCCTATCATAACTTTCTTGAGTTCATTCGTACTTGGGCCGATATTGCTGCTATTGGAGGAGGAAAGAACTACTCTGAGTTAGCAAATCGACCAAATGTTACGGCTACGCTTTACGATAATACTACCGTCAAAGCTTCATGGATTCGTACAAATACCAGCGACATGGATGCTAATTACAAGAAGTACAATCGCATTGTGAACAACGTCACACTTGCTATGCCTCATAGTGGTGTCATCTCAGCTGCCTCGGACCAGATTAATGGCATATTACAACCTTCTGATCTTGAGGGCGTAGGAGAATACCAAGTAAGAGCATCGGTAGTGAGCCCCACCATCAATGTTCTATGCGCCAACATGAACAAATCCGAATTATCGCCAATCATATACGTTGATTGGCCTAACGCGATCACAAATCAGTCTATGAGTGTTCCAAACCAAAGGGTGCCTTGGAGTGGTTATACATCAGAAATTGTGCTAGAGCCGGGTCAGAAATACCTCAATAGTACTGCTGCGGATAATGTTTTTGGTTGGGGTGTAAACGATAGACAGCCGCCAGTGTTCCCTATGGTAAGCTTAGAATATGTTATGATTGTTATATTCTTGTTGACTCCCTGTAGTTACCTATCGACTACAAACACCATACTCAACATTTCGGTATACCAAAGCGAGTTTATATATTTACTTGCGAAATCGAGTGCCACAACTGACTATACTGTCTGTCAGATGAGTAAGTACTCTTTTTTTGATGCATCTTAACTTTGTGCAAATTGACGTTGATCATTTGAATAACATGAATTGGATTGATGCCATGAGCGCTTTCGAGTTTTGATAGCTTCAGTATTAACAATTTTGCTAGGCTCCTTTCTTGCAGTCGACTGTAGCACAAGATATTCCGCTAGTGGGTCAGGCGGGGTCCTTGAGAATACTTGCGGAGATCCCAATGATGAAACAGCTTATTCCAAATCCGTTGACCCTCATCCTGAAAAACGTGCAACCAGACTTTCGAAACATCGTTTCAGAATGGGCTCTCTCATTGTCTCTCAATACTGGGGTATCAAACGACAATGCTTCTATTTCTCGTTTGTTAACACAATTCGTTCCGACCACTCCTAGTTTGAACACCAACATTACCCAGCATTGCAGAGGCACTCGCTTCATTATCTGGGTGCACACTCCTTACCAGCGCTCAAGGTGCTACCTTCAGACATTATATGGGATATAGTGGTCCACAAAACATCATAATTCCCGGCATATACGAACCATTCAACGCATCCATATCCAGTCAATCTTATACCTCGGCCCTATCCAACGCTGGCAACACATGTTTTACTTGGTTCTCATCCTCGTTTTCCTCACCAACATCTTCTGTCTCTGCTATTTCATTCGCCAACGCGGCCTCGTAACCGATTTTACCGAAACTCAAAATTTATTTGCCCTGGCGGTGAATAGTCCGCCTTCTCAACGTTTGGGTGGAAGTTGTGGTGCTGGTCCTCAGGGTGATCAACTAAACGTTGATTTTCATGTGGAACATGAGGAAAACACTAGTCACTTTTTATTTGAAGGAGGGGAATAGTACTAGTGTCTTTCAACCTCCAAGTTACGAATTGAAAGATCGAAATGCGGGGGTGGGATTGAAGTCGAGAACGGCAAAGTAGTTTATAGTATGTTGAGTAATAAGCGGAGGAGTTTTCTTTGATTAGAAAATATTTGGTGGTGGTTGCTTAGGAGCGGTAATTATTGCATATGAAAAGCAAAAGGGTGGGCGTTTAATAGTTAATTGTACATGTAAGATTTAGAGATGATGATACCCATAGCGACGAACTTATGAACTTTAATTTACCAAGTTTCCTGGATGAATCAATTTTAATTCCGTTCTTATGTAGCGAACTTGCTGATTTGGCAATGCTTCCTTTAATGAGCATTTTGACCTTCAATAGGTGTAGGTATGAATGGTACGTCTAAAAGGTCCGGTATTTTTTCTTGCTTTGTCAAGGTGCATCTATCGAAGGTGTCTTGGTCGCTTCATGCAACGAGATGAGTGTGAGAGATTATACACATTTGACCCCCTCTCACTTGGTTGACTTCAGGTATTCGTCACATCCCTGCAACCAAATGGATGGTCCAGTTGTGCTGGGCACTCTGCATCTACCTGTCAATTCCATCCGTCTCCTGCACCTACCACCGTCAACTCCAATCTCGCATCCTCACCCCTACTTCCCGACGACTACGTCGTTTACCCCTCGTGTGTATGTCTTGGGATGTCGGGCATCGTCTGGGTCTGACGGGGCACTGCGCGTGCAAGGTTTTGCTTGTGAGGTGTGCGAGGCTTGATGGATACGTAGGAAGTAGGTAGGTAGGTAGGTAGGGAGGGAGGTATACGAGTTCGATGTAGTGTTGGGTCATCTTACATGCGAATGCGTGTATGTATGTATGGAGATGCATGCGCGGGACTATGGGTGATGGAGTTGATGGTGCGGTCCAATCAGAGGATTGTGTGAGTTGTGGGCTTTCAGTTATGTTGTGTTTGTTGTTTGGGGAAAGGGGTGGGGGATGGGGATGGAATGGGAATGGGGATGTGAATGAGGGCTTGATGGTTGTCTGGCTGGAGATTGGGCTGGATTCGTGTGATTTGTGGGTTGTGGGGTTTTGGGGTTGGGTGTGGTTGCTGGTGGTTTGGGGGGGTGGACTAGAGGTGAGGGGTGGTCTTCAGTATGGTGATGAGTCAGCTTGTTGGGGTGGTTCTGAGGGGTGCGCGGTTGGTGTAACGATGGTAGTGGTGGTGATGATGCTGATGTGAGAAGAAGATGATGATGATGAGGGGAAGCTGGGGAGGTGTACATAAGAAGTTGAGATGTCGATAATATGGAGAGATTGAAAAGCCGTACATCTTGTGTCTAAGCTCTCATCTCTCGATTTCCAATTCGATATTATCTTACGATTTGATATCACCGTCTAACACTTTAACCCTTCAAGATGTCCGGTGAGTTCTTTGTTTCATCGTCTACCTTTTCCTTCCTCTTTTTTCTCTGCCCGTAAACTCAACACCGTTATTAACAACCCCCTAATCAGACCTTCCCCATTTTCCCTTCACCCGCCTCGCGGGTAGCAATCCCGCCCCAGAGAACGCAGAGTTACGCCACCGATGTCCAATTAGCCAGGTCGAGCTCTTCGATAAAAAGAAAGCGTGGTTATTTACCAAACATGCAGATTGTTGTAGGATATTGGGTGGACAGGATTTCTCGGCTGTGAGTGCGGTCACTTGCTCCTTCGGAGGGCTGGGGTTCTTTATCTTTTGTTTAGCTGATACCCTGAGATGTGAAATCTTCGAGGAGCATAGATGGGATGGTAGGGGAAAAATGCAAAGTCTATTGTTAACATATGAAAAAGGATCGAAGACAAGACGGATATCCCGAGATCCACGGAGGTGGAAAGGTAGCCGCGTTAGCATCTGAGCCTACATTTGTGAATCTAGATGATCCTGCACATTTTCTGCAACGGTGAGTTTTCCCCGACTCACAAACATGTGCCGCATGAGGAGTGACCAATGAGAATAGTAATCGAATACAACCTTTCTTCGAAAAAACCGCCATTGATCGGCTTCGCCCCTTTATTCAATCTATCGTTGACCAGGCGCTCGATCAGATGATCTCAGAAGGATGCTCTTCCCCAGTGGACTTGATCCACAAGCTCGCAGCGCCGATTCCTACCTTGACTGTGTATCATATGCTGGGGATACCGGAGGAGGATATGGGGAAGTTGGCATTTGATAGCGAGGTGCGGAATAGTACGAGTAGAAACGCGGCTGAAAATTCAAATACGTATGTGGAGATTTGTTTTTCCGTGATTGCGATGTTGTTTTATGGATTAGTTTGCTGATCACGATGATGGCGGCACGATAGAAATCTTCAAGGGTACATGAAAGAGTTGACGGAGAGGAAGAGGATCAGTCCCGGGGATGACCTGATTAGCGAACTTATCGATCAGGTAGTCTGTCATCTCGATACCTTGTGTCCAATACTGATCGGTTCCCAGTATCATCACGGCATCGGCACTCTCGCGGAAATCTCTTCCCTCGCTTATCTAGTCCTCGTGGCTGGCAATGCAGCAGTCATAAATAGCATTGCGCTCGGCATCCTCACTCTTCAGCAACACCCCGACCAACTCGCCGAGCTGATCGCCAATCCGGGCCTCGCACCGCAAGTTGTTGATGAGATATTTAGGTATCAGACTACGAGTGCATTGAACTGTAGACGAGTAGCTTTGAAGGATGTTGTGATTGGAGGACAGGTATGTGATTTATCTGATCGTCAACCTTGGTCTAGATTCTAGAAACTCTATGCAATTTAGCAGCTACAGCAGACACGGGCTAATATGATGCGATGCGTGGAGCAGAAAATCAAGAAAGGAGAAGGCGTAATATGTGCAGTTCAAGCAGCCGACAGAGACGAGGGATTCTTACCGATCCAGACCCTGAGACTTTTGACATCCATCGGAAACATGATATCAAAGATGTGTTGGGCTTTGGATGGGGAATCCACCGGTGTCAGGCGGAATGGTTGAAGTAAGGCTGAGCTGGAGATTGTTTTTGGTGAGTTACGCTTTTTGTTTGCCACACGAGAGTGGATTTTTGAGGGCAATGATTTACGATGCATTTGGAAAGAGGAGGGGGTGATCGGAGAGGGCAAAAGGTGAATGAATAGCTTACTGGGTACTGATCGATGATGAAATCAGCAACATTGTATAAACGCCTACCTAATCTCAAGATTGCAATTCCCTTGGATCAACTAAAGTATACGCCGCCTACTCAGAATATTGGAATTTTGGAGCTGCCAGTGATATGGTAACCTTAGTCGACAAAGAGAATGGTTTCATACTCTTGCCTTGGCTCGGTGGTCTCTACTTGTATCTTGTGTATGGTTTGATATCTGCTAATTCCTCGTCACTCTTTTACTTCATAATTGGATAATTAATTGTTGGATTTGTATCTTTGTATCGTATCATAATAATCTGTTTTACTGATGCTCACATTCATGGAACCTCTAATTGAAGCAAGAGTCTGCAGTCATGCTAATATTAGTGATGATGGATAGGATAGAACGCTCTCTAAACCCCTTTTCACGTTAAAAATTTGGCAAACAAGAGAGCGAGTGCTAATTGAGAGACTCAACGACAATTGATTTAAAGAGCTGTGCCTCAGTTGATCAATGAGTCAGTCTATTGGATTCATAGTTGTTCCTACCCCTCATATCCTCATTCCTCATTCTAACTCGCTCCTCCCCGATGTGATACAATGGCATTGAGATCGAAGGAAAGAAGCCCTGATTAATATACCATCAACCAGATCCATTCAAAAGATCTGATCCCCCCGTTTTCCTCATCATTGCAAATACAAAACATGAACATAAGAAGATTCCCTTATTAACAATACTACACTTTGCTTTCAAGTATTACATTTTGCTACATTCTGCTTCCATTTGCTTTGATATCGGTTTGCCTTCATCATCTTTCGCCTCGACGCTATTCTACGCATTGGGTGAAGAAACCCAGCATGTGTTGTGAGTCTATCTCCCAGTCGAGTCCAATTTGACCATTTCAACATGGACGAAACTCATTCCTAACATAGTAACACCAACAGATCCGCAATTTGCTCGAAGAATGACTGCCGTTCCACCCCACCCCCAGCATTCTCCGAGACGGAACGACTCGTAAGTCAATCGTACACTGTCGGGATCTCTCAACTCAATTGAAAGATCCACCTCGGATGGAACGCGAAAGAGCCCATCTCTTCCCCTATCATGCCACCATCTGAACTTCCAGCATAGCTCCAACCGAGAGATCAATGCCCCCGTTTGCTAACGCGTCCAGCAGAGATCCAAGTTCCTCAACTTCGAGCAGCATCGCGAGCTCCCCCTCGCCCCCTTCTACCGCTGGTTCGTCCTCCACAGCATCCACAAGCGCAACTTCAAAGACGGGGCCTTCCAAGCGAGCATCCCCCTGGATCCCCGCCGGCGCCGACGCCTGGCCCATCGAGAAGATCCTCCTCGCGCTCTGCGCCTCGACGCTCCTCACCAACGCAGAGAGAAGCACCCTGTGCGCCTTCCTCGACGAATACCATCAGCAGCTGACGGTGGAGGCCCGCGCGCCCTCGAACGGGCTGCGCCCCAACTTTGCATGGGAGTTCGTCAAGCGCATGTTTGACCAAAACGACCCGACGCACCTCGCCGGACGATCCTTCTTCAGCGACGCAGACCGTCACAGGGAGTGGGCGCCGCCGCCGTACTCCCAAGTCGACAAGAAGAACCACTGCGCGTCCATGCCCGTCTATCGCGCCGAAGAGCAGCGCCAGCGCCAGCGCGCGAGCAGCCTCGAGACCACGCGCAAGCTAGAGCAAGGGCCGTCGGAGAATGCTAGCCCGCGGCGGGGCGCCAAGAGACTTGTTTCGGGCACGGCGAGCGGTTCCAGTAGTCCGATCAAGAAGCCGAGGTCGGCGGTTGAAGTGGTGGAGCTGGGGGATGAGGCTTACGGTATGTGTGCTTGATTGTCCTGGATATCCTGGGGCGCGCGGTGCTAACGTGCCCGGCAGATTCGGCGGTGGGTATGGAGTTTTTAACATGGCTGGTTTCGGGGGGGATCCTTTTGTGCTTTGTTTTCTACCCTTGCGAGGTTCTCGTGTTATCTGACGGTGGGCAGCTGGGAGGTTTTTTAGGGGGACAGTCTCAAGTATTATTCGTTCATTAGTACGTGGGGCTGTCGCGGAGTAGTATTACAGTACATTATCATTATGTATCACAATGGGTCCGTAGATACTCAACATCAACATGAATCAGGAATCCTCTTTCCACCTCACAACTTTGTAGCTCGATAATTAATCCACCTGTCTGTCATGCCAATGACGAACATGATACGAACCAAGGATATTATTGCAATCCAAGATGACGTTGTAAAGAGCCCCTGGAAGTAAGATTAATATTCACTTGGTTGGGCTCCGGGCTCCGGGCTGAAGAAGATTTGTCCAGGGAGACATACATAAGTCGGTATCTAGGTATCTAGGTATCTAGGTATCCAATCATTCATTCATTCCTCTGATCGTCCATCTATTCATCTATCTCTATCATCTGATGGTGATTGTAATGTCATTCCGTCATATCTCATATCGCATCCAAGGGTGATTCCACGATCCCTCCCACCCCACAAAAAGTGCATTTTTAAATTTAAACTCCAGTTCCATGCCCAATCCCACACGTGTCCAAGAGGGATTTTACGTTTCCCCGATATCTTTGCTTCTACTTGTGAATCACGCAGATGGGCATATTGACTTTGGGCCTCGCACGCTCGCTGCCCTGCACTGGGTGACGATTGTTGTTTGCAGTCATGACACTCGTGTGAACGTCAAGCTTTCACTTTCATTCCCATTTTCTCCACTCGTCGTTCAATCTCTGTATCTCTCGTCCGATCAACGGATTCGAAACCATGCTCTCTCTATTCTGTCTCTTGGTCGCTGCGACATTGACCTTCCATGCTAGCTCCGCATTCTTCCGCTCCCTCGCTTTGGTGGCTAGTAACATGTAATCATCTGAATTGCAAGCTTTTTGAAAGACGGCCTTCATTCTCTCCGAATACAATTGGCAACTAGCTTTCTGTATTCTTTGGGGAGCTTTAGTGAACATCAGCGGGATAGCTTTCCCATCTTCAAGTTCGGGGAGTACGACATCATCGAAGCATTCTTCACAGACCGTGAAGTCCGGAAGTTGGGTAATAAAGTACCAGCGACGATCGGGGAGATCGGCAGATTGTTGACATTCTTCGAGTACTGAGAATTTGCGGGCGAGTTTAGCGAGAGCACGGGTATCGGGAGAGGAGTTATGGTAAGCAGCGTCATCGGCAGTTGTTTCCAAGGCGTCAAAGTATCGGACGAAGCGTTTACTGTCGAAGCGGAGATCGCAAATGCGAGGTATGGAGCTGGAATACGCCGTTTCAAGGGTACGGACAAATATACCACGAATGGGAGGAAGAAGAACTTCGATCGATCTAACACACGAATGACAAACATCAAAGTTTTTGATTGGTAACCCTGTTTTGGGATCGATGATTGAATTCCAAGATCTGTTGAATGCGTCGCGTTGCCCAAGACACGGTTTCTTCGGTTGCCCCTACGTTCGCCAGACCATAGAAGAGACCAAGGTCATTGCGTCTCTCCTTAACTGTCAGGAGCCATGCGATTCGGTACCAAGGCGAGCTTCCGAAATCACATATGATTGGAACTTCTGGTCTGCGAGCGGCAGGTATAAAGTGATTTCGAAAATCCGTGGGGGCAATGATCGAGTTGAAACAACTTGGACAGATGTCGAAGTTGGGGCATTGGGGCAATGTTAACCAATCCTGATAGCCCGTAGTAGGGTTCATTCTCGGACATGATGGAAGTGGCCTGACGCCACCCCTATCTACGTCTTCTGAATAACGACGATAGCTGCCAACAGGCTTCTCTAGATTATTTGATGGTAACTGAGAAGGTTGAAATGAAGGGGGTTGCCAGTAGGGCTTATCGTTAGGAGCTGGACGTGTGCTGGGTGGCCGGTCATCCTCATATTGAGGCACAGGAGGCGTGCGCCGGGTCTCAACTGGGTAGTGTAGATCGATTCCAATTGGTATTGGTATTGGAAGTACGTGATGAGGGAAAGGGGCTGGAATTTGTTGCATCTGTGGCATTGTTATTGACTCTGATGCATTTGACTGACGAGACGACGGTCTTGGGACTAATCCTGGGCTCATGGGGTTTAGTCTATCCGCACGTGGTGTTTCTTGTGAGGCATAAAAGGGTGAGACGGGCCTAGAATCAGGTCTTCGGGCCTGAGGGAATGTTTCCGCTCTCTCGAATGGCTCTGTTCTAGGCAGCTGGTTGGGAGAGGTCCTTGAAGAAGGAAGTGGGGATGAGAGCCTTGAGTGATTGGTCGATCTATCATTAGCTCTGGGAGAGTCTATGCGGAGCTCATAATCATCTTCCGGACGTAAATCTTTGGCCCTGCGATTTCCATGTCTTCTCCGTCCAAAAATTTTGCTCAGATCCACTGTCATCATCACTGCTGCTATCATACTGCAAGTTGGAAGTGGCCGATCTTCTGGGAGAGCGTGCACGTTCTGATCCGGATTCTCGCTCTGATTGACCAGATCGAAGTCTATCAAATTTTCTTGAAAGATCGGGCGCGATTGGTGACTCTGCCGTTCTATCATTTGAATTTCGCCTTGATCTCGAAGGAACTTCGAAATTACCACTATTTCTCTTTTGCGCGAGGGGCGTTCCAGGCCGCGATATTTTATTGGGGAAATTGCTTTCGCTATTTCTCTTCTCGTTTATGGAATTGCCTCGTCTTCTCGAGTTTTCCTGTAATGGATTGTTCCGAGAGACGGGTTGCGCAGAAGACCCAAATGAATCTTTCGATTGACCGCGAGGTGTATGTACTGTATCCGGAGAGAGAAAATATTCGCCAGTGGATGTATGAGGTGCAGGATAAGCTTTGGAAATTTCGTCTTGATCTCTGGAACCGTATGCCGATGCACTCCGTCGATATTGAGATGGGATTTCTCGAGGGATTTTTGTTTGTATACTTGGCAAATCCTGCTTACTTTTCCTTCTCTCCAATGGCGGAGGCTTCGAGGTAGGCTCGACGTTGATTTTGATTCTCCCAGCCTCGTCCCTATTTTCCGCCCATTTGCCTTGTTCAGATCTGCCCCTTGGTCGACTCTTTTCGCCCGTATCTTGATTGGTAGATTTACTGGTGGAGCTTGCATCCGTTCCTGGCACCAGAACAAAACGTCGTTCAGAGTTATCACCCAAGTCCCTCGACTCTTTTGATCTTGGCGCAGTATGTAATCTCTCAGCCTCACCCTCACTAACATCAGACTCGAGTATGATCGGATATTGGTCGATCACACCACGATGAGGAGGATCGTACGAGGAAACAGAAGATGGAGGAGATTCTCGTGCTAGTGAAATGGCCTCATCCTCCACCGTTGGTCTTGGTGGAGGTGGCCCTCTATGTCGAACCCGGCTTCTACTTCTCGCTCGTCCAGCATCACGATCGGAGGTATTTAGAAAGGTAGATGCGTAGTATTTGGGCGGGGAAGGAGGACTCGGACTTCTTTTAAAGCTAAAGAATAATTTAGTGGATCAGGAAGATGTCAAGATATTATTTATTGAAGAGGGGAGAGGGGGGGGTGAGGGGGAACATACGGTGAAGGACTTCTTGCTCTGGAAGTTTTGAAGAATCCATTGGCCAACAATTCTTGGACATCCCTTTCTTGTCGTCTTTCAGGTCTTTCAGGCCGTTCCATGCCGGTATGCTCGGTATGTACAATTGAAATGGTGTGAAGTTATGGATGGATATTTTGAATCAAGAAGCAGAACTTTTGAGCAGTGAAGCTGCTTGTATTCATATAATATGAGTGGGAAGTATTGCCGGATGAAGTAAAAGAATGATGATCAATATTAATGCAATGCCTTCTTCAGTGTTTCTGAGAAGGTTCTAGTCATTGAAATCATTATTATCGTATCTCGTAATAGCTACTCATGTTCCATTCGTATAAGTCGGTAGATCGTAGGGAGGGAGTAGATGTTCCAAGGTATTCGTTAGTAGCAACAGCTGGAGTGTGACGATGGGAGTAGTAGTGGTGTGGTGGAGTAGTAGTAGTAGTAGTAGTAATAACAATAACAATAATAACAAGAATAACAAGAATAACGATAATAACAATAATACAAGTACTAGTTAGTAGTCCATCTATTTTGAGTGAATGAAACTTCAAGTGTTGATTGAATTTGACCTTTTGCCTTTTTTTGCCTTTTTGCCTCCGAAGCAGCAGGGCAGGATATGACGGAATGAAATTACGAGTGATGACTGGCTGGCTTTGATTCTTGGATTTCCTGGATTCTTACCCTTCCAGTACTGTGCGTAGCTTACCCTTACCCAGGTTCCGTTCAAGGTTCAAGGAAGTTCAGCATAGTGATATTGCCGTATGCAAGAGGGAGAGATGAGATGAGAGATGAGAGACAGGAGACAAGAGACAAGACATAATGGATGGAAGATATAATACACAAAACACAAGATATATATATATATATATATACATATATAGATATAGATATAGCAAACAACACAGACACTTTCCCATAGAAGAGTTTATGATACTTACCTAGTGCACAAATCATTGAAATTTCTGTACGGCCCCTACATCCATCCATACAACATCCATCCATCCATACATCAGAAAGCTAGAGACTTGAATGAGTGGCTGTCGGTAACGGAAGGTGGTTCTACCAAGTACCTAATGTACATTGAATAAAGTCGAGACAGGACAAGACAAGATATATATATATATCCATATCCATATCCATATCCATATCCATATTAGTGACGTCGTATCAAGCGGGCGTACCCAAGTGCAGCAAAGATAGAGAGTGGTGGGTCAAAGTACAGATATCTAAGATATATATGCATTACAGTAATACTACTTACTACATTGTACTACCACCTAACTACTACTTTTGTACACTAGGCGATAGAAAAAGAGGGCTCAAATTAAAAAATTACTACGGGGTATGCACGTTGATTTGCCTTTATACTATCGTCGATATCATCCATTGAACATCATCATTATCATCATCATCATCATCAACCCTCCCTGGGGCTATTTCAACCATCTACTGTGTCCTCTGTATCTACTGTATCCAATAACATGTAAAGCGCAAGTCGGCCCCTGCTTTTGACGGGAATTGGTCGCCGCAGATCCCTGAGAATTTTCCATTTGCCCCCCATCTCGTGTTTCCTAGTAGTCCTGCCGAGTCCTCTCACACTAGACCACTCTCATGTCGAAATGCCCATTCATAGAAGTACGAGGAGGTAGGTGGGCAACGCTGCCGAGTGAATTTATCCTCTCAATACGAAAATAGAGCAAAACATCTGCGCGAGCACCACAGGGAGTGTATTTGAAGTCGTTATTAAGATTGATGATATATAGTCCTCGCCCCCCTCTCCCTCTCCCTCCCCCTCCCCGGCTGTATAATGTATATATAGCCTGAGCAGTGATTTGCGCCTCGACCCCTAATCGCGTAAGAATTGTTGAATATCCTTATCCTCATCATCCTCTTGCTGTTCTCTTCTCAATTTCTCCTCCTGATCCAAGATCTTTCGGATTGTCTGTCTCTGCTTCTTGCGTGCCTTGCCACCCCATTTTACGTCACTCGAATTGGCTTTGGCACCATCCTCGCTGTCCGTATCCTCGGAAATCTTGACAGAATCTCTGAAAGAATTTGCGCCAATGTGCTTCTCCTTCTCCTTCTTTTGCGCATGTTCCGCTCTTGCTTTGGCATATTCCGCCTCCTGCTTCTTTGCGCCAAGTTTGATGAAGTACGGCCGGATGAGAAGGTAGGCTCCCACTACTGCAATGATGCGAATCCATTTCTGAAGTTCCATCGTTTTTCATCTCTTGAAAGGCTCCTGTCGCATTTCGATAGAAATTGGTGACTCCCGTCTCCAGGAGATTAACGATAAACTCCGCCATATTCTTGAAGTTTTGCTTGCGAGCTGGTTTTTGTTACCGTGTTGATTGAGGATTGAGTTTGGAGAGATGAATGGTGTGGTGAATGATATCTTGAGAACAGGTGGATGGATGGATTGGTGAGCTTAAGAGATTGATTTGCAGTGAACAATTGAACTCGACAACTATCGTAGAATGATGTGAAGATCGCGAGTGAGAGTAAAGTTGCGAGATGAAGTTATGAAATGGATGTCTGAGTTTGAGTTTGAATTTGAATGAAGACAATTGAAAAGGACAGAACAGAAGAGAAGAGAAGGGAAGAGAAGAGAACAAAAGGGGAAATATGTGTCTTTTTGAGGAAATTGTTTATCTCATTTTGATTATTACTATATTGCCAGCGAAGTGAATTGAAATAAAATAAAATAAATATGGGTCTACACTTTCTTTCTTTCTTTCTAGCTCAAGAGGCGGTCGGTGTCGGTGTCGGTGTCGGTGTGTCGGAGTTGGCGTTGGCGTTGGTGTTGGGGTCGGAGTACTACTCTGAGAGACTGAGAGAGTCTGTCCACGGGGTACTGGGGGTACTGGGTAATTACTGCCTAAGGTTCCAAGATTTCAAGGTTTCAAGGTTGTTACTTGTAATTGATTGTAATCGGCGTACGGGCTCACTTCGGTAAAACGCGCGCTCTCATCATAATTCATATCTTAACGCGACTTTTGAAGTTTTGATATTCAGTTTACTCAGTATCACACGGAGAAGAAAGAAAATAGACAGAGACCACCTGGGCAGTTCTATTATCTTACATTACCTAGCTCTTTACCTCTTTACCTCTTTACCTCTCTACCTCTCTACCTCTCTACCTCTCTACCTCTCTACCTCTTCTACCTCTCTACCTCTCTACCTCTCTACCTCTCTACCTCTCTACCTCTCTACCTCTCTACCTCTCTACCTACCGACCGACCTACTTACCTACCCAGGTACACAATCCGTCATCATCTTCGAGATGCCTCAGATGGATGATGACCTACATGAAGTGAGTTGAAGACGTATATGGATATATGGGAACCCTTACGTGCCTCAATTACTAACATCGGAACTTCCAGCGGCTCAAAGCAGCCCTTTGGTTTTCGGTTGGAAAGATTGTGGAAGAGGAGGCCATTCGACTCAATTCAAATGCTACGAACCAATTCATAGGTGCATTGACTGAGATGGTATGGCATCAAATAGGTACGTTCTATTCTATGCCATGACATCTATCAATGACAATCAAGATATCAAACATCGAATATCAAAAATCTAATGCAGTTTCTTTTGCAGAGAATGTAACGATGGACCTCGAAAGTTTCTCGCGACACGCTGGACGAACAACCATTACAACTGATGATGTTTTACTTGTTACCAGGAGGAATGATGCTTTACACGATATCATGAAGGATTTCATCGATAAGGAGAAAGCGAAATCTACGAATGAAAAGGGGAAAGGTCGAATAAAGAAATAATCACTCGCGACCTGGCTACCTACCTACCTACCTAGGTACCTACCTACTTACCCACCTACCCTCCCTTACCTACCTATTTCTAGGGACTTTTTCAACCTTCTTTTACCTTTTACAAATATCAGATACCCAGGGAAGGCGTTGGGAGTTAAGATCATCGTCATCATCATCATCGCCGTCATCATCATCATCATCATCGTCATCATCATATATTGCAGAATGATGCAAGCGCGGATCTGTTATTGTCAAAGACGAAGCCTTTCCAATATACAATATACCTACAGTAACTAAGTATTGATAGTCAGTGACGTGTACTTCAGCCCTGTGTTAGTCGAGCCGTTTTGAGCCGTTTTGTTCCCCGAGCCGTGTTGTAAAGTTCCAATTTAAGTAAGGACAGTCTCACTAACTATCAAGGTTCTCCGCATATGCGGCACATCCCCACGCATGAATGGGATGAGTGAGTGGATGGATGGATGGATGGATGGATGGATGGATTGGGGGGCTTGGATGGATATCGTGATATGGTGTAATGTGGTGTGATACAAGTACGGAGTAGTACAAAGGGTTTATCATATTTAAAGACAATTGTCTCACCACACCAGACCGATCCTGATGATCTTACCTAGGTAACTTGAGGTACTAGTATATGGATAGATAGGTACTAGGTATATATCATACATATCCTTCTCAAAGTTCACATCTTTAATAATTTTAACAACAATACTGTCCCGTCTCTTTGACAAGAATACCTACCTGCCTACCTACCTACCTACCTACCTACCTACCTACCTACCTACCTACCTACCTACCTACCTACCAACCTACCGACCTACCTACAAAACCAATGAGAATTTGATCAATATGGCCGAAACCTCTGCAGCATCAAGAGTATTCTCAATTCCTGAGCTTCTCAATGAAATCTTATCTTATCTTCCACAGTCTTGTCTATTACTTCAAGTATCTCGCGTTTGTAAAACTTGGGCCATGGCACTCACCTCACCGGGAATCGAAAGGGCTCTGTGCTTTCGACCCGCGATACATAATGGGCCCACAACATGGTCAAGTCTTTTAGAAGAGAAATTTGGTATATTCTTCGATTTCACTTATCTATCAAATGGTCACGTTCTTTGCCCAGGGCAATTTGATTCGCTACCTTGGAAGCGAAACCATCACGCATTTGTAAGTCTTTATACTCCCGAGGGAACTTCTTCGTGCCACATCAAGTTCCTTCTCTATAGCTCATAGTGTTTGGTTGTCTAAATTTACCATATCAAGCAATCTGCTAACACGTCATTGAAGAAGAGAGCCGATGCAAGCTGGCGTGATATGCTCGTATTTTCAACCACCTTGTTATGAACTGGAGATAGAGAGGATTAAGCATGATCGAGGCGGGCTTGTGCACGAGACTAGCACCATTCCATGTCCAGATGGCCTGAGAATGGGAATGATATGGGATATCGCTCAAGAATGGTGCTTGAGACGAAAAACATTGGTTACAAATCACAGGACCTGAAGTGGAGAAACTTTATCGAAATACCGAGGTGGGATATACTGAACGTATGATTCCGAAAAATGATACTCCACTGGCATATAACTTGCCCCCTTCGAGGTTCTCAGGCCAGTTCAGAAGATCACTGGGTCAGTACGGGCAGAGAGGAGTATGGTTTATTTCAATCAGGGCAATGACTCTCAACTTCATGACTGCTTGTTGATTGGTACTTTGAATATATCCACCGATGATGACTTGACGCTACCAGTCATCGATTGGCATCGCCTCACTAAGAGACTCAATCACAAATCATACCTCCGTCAAATGACCAAAAATGGTCCGAATAGTACCGGACCACCGAATTGTTTCGACATTCTAGAACAACTAGAAAGTCATTTCCCGAACTCAACATTCTCGGATACGACTCCCGGGGCGCAAGTCCGAACATTTCGAAATGCAAACGGTCTCGAAAAGCATCACCAAATTCACCTTGAGTAGTACCGATGGTTTCCAATCCGTCCCTTCCTTGACTGTAAAACTTCGAGCCTTTCTTAGAGAGGCCAAGACACTTGAGACGATCTTCGGAATCTCCAACGACCAAGCCCAGTTCAATGAACCCTTGGGAAAAAGGACATACCACGAAAGCTGCCAACACAATCGAAGAGAAAGCCCCCGCGACTGCCAAGAGAATCGAAAGTCTTTCTCTCAACAAACCACCTACCGATGTCAACGACACCGTCTGCCATGAACATAGATTCCAGACAACATATTACGTACTAGTCTCCAGTGTTTCATTCATTGACGACTATGACGCTCCCGGCGCTTCTTATAAGTCTCTTGAAATCAATAACTGGACATAAATGGCGGAAGGTCTAATTATGCATCTTTCGCCCTTGATTCTACTTCAAGGAACAAATGAGGCCCTAACCCCACACCCGTCGTCGCGTTTGAATTCTCCAAAAAAAAAAAAAAAAAACGAGCCGTGCTCGCTCGCAAGGAAGTTTCAAGGCGGATCTGAATCGGTCGCTGTTTATTCAAAGTGGTCCGGCTGAAGATCCGACATGGCGCTAGTGAAAAGTGGGTTCAGGAATGGCATGATATTCACAGTACCTTCTCGCATAATACAGAATGTCTTTCATTTCATCGACACCATTCTTCTTGCTCAGATTGTTCTCAATTCACGGTGAATAGCTCTGGGAAGCTTTGGGAATACGCTTTCTCAACCGGGTGTCGAAGCTCCTGATGAGATGGATTTTGTGTTTACTTCCCAGGACATAGATGGATTATGAGTGGAGCCCCCACCTGCTGAAGTCGATCCCGAGCCGATCCCCCTACCCCGCTTATTGAAAACAAGACCGGCCCGATGCGGAACTCCATTCGAAGAGGTTCCCTCTGAAAAGATTCCCTCCATATACAGCACAAAATTGAGTAGTCGCATTAACCTTGTCCGTACATGGTACACCCGAGGATTGTACCATAGACATGGAATCGCTGAGGTGACGACCTCAACAGTTGGAGTTTGGAGAACTAGTTGGTGTTTATACGGGACTCTACACATGTTCCCATGTCTGCTTGGCTTATTTTACAATTCACAATATCTCGATTCTTGAATGGTTTTCTTCTCTTCGTTCCCTGGTGATTGTCTATTTAGCTGGCGGTGTACAAGTTTCTGAGTATTCCACCATCTCTTCAACCGTGGCTGGGTCGTTTGCACACCTCAGCATTCGATCGATTTCGCATACTGAACCATTTCAACGGATTTGGGATGGGAACCTAGATCTCTCTGCCTTGCAGTGTATGGAGCAATTAATTCATTATTAATAAAGCTATTCTATGCCCCTCCTTATTCCTTGTGCCTTTTGTTTTCCTCATAATTAATATACAATATAGACATCCTTCCTAATTGTGACATTCACCATAACCCCGTCATCACCCCCTCCTAACTCTTGTAGTCAACCTTGGTACCAAACGCCTTCTCGAAACCTGTCAAGGTAATGCGATATCTGACATCGTTGACCTTGACCTTCTCAACCGCCTTCTTGCATCCCGCCTCACTAATATCAATCGTCTCAATCATTGGCTTGATCTTCTTGTCGGCAGCCAATTGCAGCATAGCCTGTGCCTCTTTCCGACTCCCAATATGCGACGCCCCCAATCTTGCACCCGTTGGCCACGAAATCCTGTGCCATCAATCGGGGGAGTGGCTTATCCGGCAGACCGACGTTGTGGAACTCTCCATTGACCGCGAGGGTAGACATGTACGAGCCGAGATCAAACTCGTGAGTCATATCCGCGCAATTGAGGATGAAGTCAAAGGTGAAGGCGAGCGGCTTGGCCCAGTCCTTCTCGTTGGTGGAGACGAAATGATCGGCTCCCAACTTGATCGCCGCTTCCTTCTTACTGGGCGAGTGGAGAGCGCCCAGACTTCGGCGCCCAAAGCTTTCGCCCAGAGGGAGGCCAAAGTGGCCCAGGCCGCCGATGCCAAGGATGGCCACTTTCTTGCCCGGTCCGGTGCCTGCACGGACAAGAGGCGAGTACGTGGTGAGGCCGGCGCACATCATGGGTGCTGCGTCCGTAGACGCCAGTCCATCTGGGACCTTGAAGACGAATTGTTCATGGACTCGCGAGTGGCTGGAAAAGCCGCCCTGGGAAAAGATCTGGTTGCCCTTGCCGTCCTTCATGGGCTGCTCGCTGCGCCCCTCATCCTCTTTGTACGGGGCCATGTACGTATCCACCTGCTTTGGACAGTAGTTCTCGTTGTCGCTCTTGCACTGCGGACACTGCATGCAGGATTGCACTTGAGCGCCGACACCGACACGGTCACCGGGTTTTGACCAGCGTTACTTTGGAGCCGATGCGGAGGACCTTGCCGATGATCTCGTGGCCGATGCAGAGGGGTGTGGTCGCCAATTCGCCCCAGCCGCCCGTGATAGTGTGGACGTCGGAGCCACAGACTCCGCAACATTCGTTCACGATATCAACATCGTGATCTTCGAAGGTCTTTGCTGGAAACTGTGGGGTTTTGTTATTAAGGCATCTATCTATCTCATTGGGCTTCATCTTCCATCATCTTCAATCTTGCAAGAGATGCATGTCAAAAATTACTAGACGTACCTTGGATTTTGAGAAGTCGCTCCAGTTTCTTGGTAGATGAGATGGTAAATCCCTCGATGTTTTCTGGGACGCTGGTAGACATTTCTACGGCGAGCGATTTTGATTGGCGTCTCGTTTGGGCTCTGTATGACGTTTCGGTACGTGGGCGGGATGCTAGCAGTTGGCGGTATTCTAGAAACTCTTGATTTCGAAGGCCTCTTGTCATTAAACACGGGGAAAATTGAGCTATATAGTCATTCTTACATTTCAGAAAGAGGTAAACAGCGAGCTAGTTCTCTCCCGCTACATAATAGATAGAATCGGCCGGAGCGTTCCAGCCTCTAGTTTGGAGTGAGGTCATTCCTTCCATGTTTTGTGGCACTCTGAAGAAGGAGGAAGGGCTTCGGAAGGGGAACGTGCACAGGAAAGTGTAATAGATACAGGATGGGATTTTAAAAAGGACGGGCTGGCCTTCCAAAGCAATTATATCATGTGGGGTCTTCGACCTTTCAAAGAACTATCCCGTGGGGACATTACTGTAAACATGAGATCTCGTCGAGATCAGCGATGGAAGGAGATTGGGAGTCATAACTCCGAACCTCTTGTGGAATCGCGAATCGACGTCATGGGAAAAAGTGGATGCAGATAAGAGTGGTGACGTGAACGAACCATTTCGGCGCCAAACCTGCAGTAGTACATGTACGTGCGATGCAGAGCTCTTTGACCTCTGATAGAACAAGACTCTTGTGCATAAATCGATGGTGGTGGTGGTGGTGGTAGAGGAAGGAAGATTAGATTAATGAAATCTCAGAATGGAGAAGCAAAAAAGACTACAAGTCAAGGTTATATTGTTATCCTCAACTACATACAGCATGAGAGTTCGAGTTCTACCTAGTACCTAGCTAGTAATCATTTTTAGGTTTCAATTGCGATGGGCAGCGGAGAACTTATTATTAGGTACAGGTTGGTACTTGGGTGTATTTTGTGTCCACCGGATCTTCTTGGTCACCAATAAGGGCAGGTACGTCAAAATAGTGTTTTTGCTAACAAGAATCCCTTTGAACTCTAATAGTATCGGTGACTAAACGGTACGGTGCCGATTGGTTACGCGCCAGGTGAAGAGGAGCTTTGCTGTTTTCTTGGAGTATGGGTGAGGAAGCTGTTCACCGGGGGAGCCAATTGTTGTGTCGTCTTCCTCGTACTGTGTGGTTGGGGTTCAACAATACTGTAGATGAGGGAGTGGGACTTCCGCAGTAATATAGAGAGTATACAGTACGCTACTGTATCATCTTCGTGATGAACCTTGACGTTTATCCATTAATCTATTAAGAAAACTAGAGACAACTAGACCACTGTAGCGTGATCACTTGTCAATCCAATCCGCCATCCCTTTTCCAGACACGGTCTTGAAATGCGTGCGTTGAAGATCTGGTCAGCATTGCATTATTGGCGGTGAAAGGCATACTGCGTACAGTAGTGATAAGACTACCTACTCCCTAGTACCTGCCTTGTTTCAATACAGTACAGGTTACAGGAACCCCGGCGATAAGATCGAGGCGTGGTACGTACGCTGTACTTCGGATCTCTTCTCCTATCCTACTGCATGGAGACTTTGCAGAACATTTACTGCACAGTGTACAGTGTACAGTGTACAGAGCATATTGCTACAGTACGGACGTATCGGTAAAAACTTTAACAACCTTCCTCTATACCCGACCCCTTCATCACATGCATATGCATATGCAAACAGTACCTTACTGGATTACCATTACTGTACTTTCATCATCAATATAATACTACACTGCACAGTATATTCGATTAATTAATTAATCAGCTCGAGATTACGGAAGCACACGTGCGTAATGTTACATGATGTTCCAGTGAGCAGCGAGTAACTAGCGCACGCCCCTTTTGTCCGGCTATGTTCGGCAATCACTTACGGTAAGCGTGATTTGTAGCCAAGATTGTCATCCATGGACATCTCCACTGCGCCGAATGAGTCGTGTGAGCCATTTTTCTCTCTCCAAGAATGTTAGCATGGTGATTCTAGAAAGGGATTTCCCGGATTCATGATCCAAGAACCCTCGGAATGTGTCAGGGTTTCCCCAACGATGCAGATGGGATGTCTGGATGGGGAAGTTCGTCGCTGGTGCTGATTGGAGCAGGTGGGCGATGTAAAGATATCGAAATTGAGACGGAAGGCAACACGAAAGCCGTCACGCAAACATCGGAAATTTATCCGTCGTGCGGAGTAGCGTTTCGCGCTTTGCTCTTATCCTTTGGGTCAAGGCCTGCCTTTCCACTTCCGCTCAGAAACCGCTCAACGCATCGACAGCGGGGCAATGCCTCACTCGGGGTCGCGAAGCCAATACTAGTACAGTCCTGGTAGGGATTAAGTTTTCCCCTCTTCTGTTTTGAAAAGGGGGGTTGAGAATCGAAACATGCCGGTGAATTAATCGCAAACTGTTCACTGATACCCAACATCAATCAGTAAATTGAATCGTAGATGCCACATGGCCATATTCCCGACATATCTCCAATTGCCGTTGATCGACGCAAGCCGTTTCTGTACGAAGCTGGCTTTTTCCTCTAACCCCCCCTAACCTCACTCTCCATATTTTCCGCTTTTTTTGCGGAGATGTGTGGGTGGGACATTCAATACTGGACAAGAAAGCGAGCCATTGACTCTTCTGCAGTCCTTCCCAGGGTAGGGGGCGGGAACTTCCAGGAATGTGGAATATCAACCACGAACTTTTGGTTGATGGAAAGCCTCGACTATTGTCCAGAATAACAATGTCTCAGATCTAATTGGACATTATTGGGTAACTAGCTCTACTGTACTATACGGAGAGAAGAAAAGTGCGGAGTAGAAGTGAATTTATTAGTTGGGTGGTGGAGAAGTTGTTAAAAGTGTCTACTGATTAGTCGAAGTATGAATATCGTCAATTCTTTTCGGCTTACCTTCTTCACTCTTTCTGATGATATACAGAGTATAAGAGCAAGACTCACGTCGCACTATGTGATTGATTCGTCAGCTTTGCTTTGTCCACTATGTGAAGTATGTATGACCTTTCATACAGATAGACTCGAGGGATTTTAATGAATGCATTCGCATCACCATCGATTTCTGGTTGCACTCTGGCTCATAACTACCTACCTACCTACCTACCCATCTAGCAGGCCAAACATGTAGAAAAGTCATTATGACTTGCTGAAGAAGTCAAATGTTAGGTTTGAGCAATAAATTGTCAATGATAAAATAAGAAGAAGAATTTGATCCACGCGATTCAAATTTCTGATTCTAGTCTCACATGCCTTGTTAATTTTCTCAAGATAGAAGCAATTTTATCCTTGTCATGTCCTCCACAAAAAAAAAGCTCTCCAATAAATCCTAGGAATCTTCATTAGTGCACTCTTCAATTCCTACCACCCTATATAGTTGGAATTTCCCTCCACATCTCAAAATGCGTTTTGAGTTTCTCTTTGGTTATATCGTGAATTCTAGTTTGAGGTATTACTAATTCGGGATTGAAGCAAAAGTAACATACATATCTCATCCAGTATCACAGTATTATATTCAATCACACACATGTTGTTATACAGAACCCCTTCATTCTCGTCTACATAATAAATTCTTGGATCTTCCACACCTTGTCATCTTCACATGCTTCTCGTACACCCACCAAGTACTTAGCCAATAGCCTTTTCTTGTCTCAAACAGCCTCCGCAGTATCACATGGACCCATCATCTTTGGAATTGTTGCGATCCGCTGTGAAATGGTGACGAACAACCAATTTCAACCGTAGGAGACGTGGGAAGTTCTTCCGAAGCCCAGTTACCACCCAAACCATCACCGCCACAGACACAATCGCCTGGGACGAATCCGAAAAAGAGGAAACCGTCGGATGGAAATGGAGAGTCGGCCAATCCCGAGAAGAAGAAGCGCTCGTCAATCGCATGTACCAATTGCCGAAGTCGAAAAGTACGGTGTGACGTGGAGCGTAGTGAGCGAGTCAACGAGGCTGGAGAAAGAGTATGTAACAAATTGCGGGATTGATGGAATACAATGTCTCGTTCCCGGAAGTAAGAGAAGAAGGTTCGTCATAAAAAAGTGCTGAAGCTGTATCCTTTTTGACAGGGGCGTAAGCAGATCCAAACGAGGTAGCACCGATACCGCTCAGCCAGCTCCCCTCCAAGTCTATGCGGATGGAGCCGTCAATCCGCAACATATATCAAACGATGATATAAGACGATTATCTGGAGCGAGCACTGCAAATTCCCTCGAAGTTTGCCGCCGTATGCATCTCAGCATGTTCCTCATTCAATCTGTAAGCAGGAAGCGCTCTTGGAACGCGATTTCCATTTGCACGCAATGCAGTACTGACGGTGCCAGATCAATCAGCTATTCATGCAAAGAAAGCAACGGATCGATGGGCAAAGACTTGCTCAACTTACAAATAGTGCTTCCATGACCGGTGACTGGTTCGCACGCGATTGGCATCCTCTCCGCCTCCTTCGTTGAAACAACGCACTCCCGGCCTTTATCAATTCCTCTTCCTTCCAAATGACCTCTTCCGATATAGATTATCTCTGGGCGAAGAGTGCGTTGCGTATTCCTCGCTGTCTCTACGAAATGCTCTACTTCGAGCCTTCATCGAATACGTGATCCATACATGCCCCTCTTGGAACTGCACAAAGTTTTGCAAATAATCAATGATGAAGGGGGATCTGGTTCCATGAGTCTCTTACTCTTCCAATCGATTATGTTTTCAGGACGGCGTTTGTGGACATCCAGATCCTGAGCGATGCTGGGTAACTCCACGAGGAAAGCGGCGAGGAAATCGTTTTTCCAGAGCGCCAGAGTACGTTACTAAACTGATGTGGGCCATCGTGGAGCGCTGCTGATTATGTCTAGGTGCTTTATGATCTTGATTACGAAACCGATATGTTGACTGTCGTGCAATCTCTCTCCTCATGACATATTGTACGAAACGCCGAGGACTACAAAGATACCTGGCATTGGATGGGCGCGCGCGATAGATCACGCATACACGCTTGCATTGCACCGGACCGAAGGGCATGGATGTGGATCATAGATGCGAAAAAGGGTTGGTGTCATGCTTTATGAGAGATCGACTCATCGCATTAGGCATGCGACGTCGACTAGGGTAAAGGATGAAGATTGCGACGTGCCATGTTGACCGAAGATGATTTCGAGATCAAAGCGCTTGATCCACGGCATACCATCATTTTCTTCGGAATGTTCGTTGATAAGAGACGTTGATGCCCAACGAGATTTGCTCTGATGTGCATCTCAAAGGCACAGTTGTTGTTTATGTATCAGTCAGGTCTTGGTGGCCCAATATTCTGTTCTCGCAAGACATCAGGGTGTCCAGCGAAGTTCCAAGCACACTCTAGTATCATGCTATTCCTAAGAAATCGGAGTCATCGGACGAGGTGAAACGATGTGATTTAGCACTCGATCACTGGAAAAAAATCTTCCCCGAGCATGCGTCTACTCGAATGAATTGAAGGTAGGAAATAGTGGCGTCCTTTATTCGTAGCATGCTCGTTATTACATATGATCTACTTTACTACGACTTCTGCCTTGCACCGCCCACGAGTCCTACCTGTCGGTCCAAATCACCAACAACCAGAAACGCTGTTCGAACTTTCACGCGACGTGGTGACCAAAGCGGCACAAGGGACGACAAAAATAATTGACGATTTGCATCGTCTTGATCTGGAGAGATACCTCCCTACCACAGGCGTCACAGCTCTGCTTCCGGCTATCATCATTTCACTTGTTGTTGGTCAGGTCTCCCTATCAGAGCGAGCGACAGCCTGCTATAGACGGATTCTGCCTTTGCATGACTGTTCTAGAGGTCTGAAGGACAACTACGCCTCAGCGGATTACGCCACTCAATTCTTGGAGGCCGCTGTCCGGAAAGCAGGTATGGAAGATGTCATAGGCCGTGCCAGGGCAACGGCCAGACGCGAGGATGCTAAACGTAAAGCGATTTAGCACGTGCAGAGCTTGAACGTATGCAACGTTCTATGGCTGAGAGGATTACACCACCGGCCGATACGCATTTGAATGGATTTGAGCCTCTGGGGACGCTGGTTGATAACTCGACGGCAGTCTACAACGGGCTTTTGGGCAGATTCGCCTCCTGATAGCGATGCGCTCCTCGGTGGAGCAGGGCCCGCACTACCCCAGACCCAAACGATATGTTTGAGTTTTTGAACATGAACTACAATGAGGGTGGTGAATCCGCGGGATATTACGACATGAATCTTTTTACCAAGGAGATCCCTGGATTTTGGTAGCAGGATGCCCAGTCCTCAACCAGGAGATATGTTATTCTCCCAAGAATACATGACGTGAGTGAGGGTGTAAGCTTATTTTTCGAGAATTTTCAAGTTGCGGTCTCCTTTGCTTGGGCCTTTGCATTTTGGGACGTGGAGCGCGGCGTTTCTCAACCGGGCTTCGGTTTACGGTGTCTGAGCAGAAAATGACCGGATGGGATAGCTTTTGATATACCACTGTATGGGTAATGGCGGCGTTGATTTACGCGGGTTGACGATTCTATTGGCGTTTTGGTTTCGGAGCTCTCAGACGCTACCGATTGATGCCAGCCTGGTCATGTAAACACAGTTAGACGTGGACGTTGACGGGATGCTGAATTTCATGATAGCGCTCCAACTTCTTGGGGCTTGGTTTTGGGAGCCAGGGAGGGGTTTCTTTTGGACACCGTGATGTGGTTTGGTTTGGCTTGGTGGGCGCTGGATCAGTGGTTTCATCGTTTTTGTTCATCCTCCTCATGCCAGATGACGCGGGGTCATTTGTTATAGTTTGGGCTCGGGCTAGGGTTCGGAATAGATTATGATGGCGCAGGAACGACGTTGAATAGCTAGAAATTACGGATGGAACCTGGCGTACTCTTTTGTTATATATAGACTTTGGGTGGCTGACGCGACTTGAGATGCGGCGAATTAATCGATTAGATATTACCTAGTATCTTGAATACTTTGTTGGATTTTGGTGATTTGGCTGTACGTCGGCCCGAAATGGCTGGTGTGAGTTACGTGAAGAGATAGATGATGAGTCCGCTGGTCTGAATGGCAAGTTTGTGAAATCGCGAGTGTGTGAAAGAGAAGAGAAGAGAGAGAGAAAGATGAGATGTTGCGGGTAGGATAAGATAGATGGATATATATATGTATAGATATGTATATACCCCAGATGGCTCCACTCTCGGTACGGACCCGCTAGGCACGCTCAGCTCCAGGGCTATCTGAGGTCGGCCACGCTCGGAGGGTTGTTGTGGTGACCTCGGGAGGGGAAAAGGGGGAGAAAGCCGAGGGAGGAGGATGGAGTACCGCAGCGTGTCCTTCCTGCGTTTTTGGAATGATGTTGTTTTTCTTAAAAAATTTCTGAGTTTCCGGCTTCTGACTTGTGTGAGATTTCTTTGAATTCTTGTTTTTGACTTTTTTTTGTTCTCTTTTTTGGGGAGGAGAAAAAAGGTGGCGAAGTGGTATTCCGATTGTGATAAATTTGTTAGATGGGTGATCATAATATCTCATCATTCATTACATGCTCAATGGGATTATCATTACAAGTGTGGATGTTTGTTGGATCATTTGGTGAAATTCTTGACTCGTGGTTTTGTCGGAATGAGCTATCGAGTCATGTAAAATTCCACCACGTGTGTTTGAATTACATGATAACTTTCTTCTTTCGGGCTTGTGATGGAAGCATTTCGACCAATCTCAATGCCATTGGAAGAGGGAATTGGTGAGCACAGGAGCGCATAAGGATTTCATCTGTCGCCGAATAGAAGGGTTTCGACTTGAATGTTGGTGTGTCCCTTGACTGTCAATATGAGTGAAATCTGGAAGAGTGATGCGGTCTTCTCAGGCGATGAAGGGAAATTTTTTGGTAGAAAAGTTACTAATGAAAGGGATGGGGTATTGAGTTTTCTGCTCAACACCTAAGACCTAGTTACAACTAAGAGACGCGGTGCAGAAGAGGGTATGTCTTTCTTCATGTGAGTTTTCTGAAATGCTTGGATTTTGGAAAGGGGGAAAATCTGCGATGGTCGACCTCTTCAATAGGTCGATCATCAGGTTGCGAGAGGATCAATGGGATCGAATGCACTGAGAGTGAGAAGATGATACAGTTGATCAATAGAAGAATCGAGGGAGAGGAACATTCATGTGGCAGAGGAGAAAGGAGAAAACCGACAAGCACTGCGGGACCGTTGCGCTTTGAGCCACACGGAAAACTGAAGGCCAGCAACCAGAGTTTTCAAGTGGGATTTATGATACATAGAAACGATCGGGTACATATGGAATGATTCAAATTCCAGGAGACAGCTGGATCACAAAGGTTTCAGTATAGAGATTCTCTCTCAAAGGCTTTCTTTACTCTTCACCCGTCTTTCTGGTCTTTCATCACAACTCGAGCTACCCTTTGCGTCCCAACGTTTACACCCTGCGCTCACATTTCACTGTCTGCTAAACACCTCTTCTCTATAATTCAGGCACAGGTTGTGTCTGTTTCAACCATTGAAGGGTGCTCCCTCCGCTTGTAAACCAAAATCCATATACCGAGGCTTGCAACTTGCAAAACTACATTTAATATGGAGAGTTTGAAATTCACACCCTGCTCGCATGACTCATTAGCCAACTATTCTGGAAAACCAGGATAAGATCAGACTCACACTTCTGTTGCAAACGTTTTGGAAATTGACCACATCTTGGAACGTGGGCTGGATTCTCTTCTGCTAGTGGACTGCAGGCCCATCCCCAGAGATCCTTTCCGTTCTTAGCCACTCGATAGGTTATTGCCACGCGATCCATACAATAACATGAATGCTTTCAATCACGATACCGACCTTTGTGGTTATACTGCCGATGTAGTTTGTTCTGTTGATGGATACAGCAGAGGCAATAAGCGAAACCAGACCAAGATCAGCTGTGATCACACCCGTGAAGAAAAGAAGGACGCTGGCCAGGTCTGTGTCTGAAGAGCCCAGGGACCGCGAGGTGCTGGTGAACCGGGTGGATTCCGGATATCTTCGTGGGTGTCGAGGAATTTCAGGAGCGTCTTTCCTTCTTCTGAGATTATGGCCATGGTGACGGTGGTTATGAGAGCTCGGGAGATGAATCGAAAAAAGGCGGATGTGATGTTTAAGTTTCTGCGGGACAACCATGTTAATTCGCGCGCCCAGATTTCAGAATGGGATTTTCTTACTTGATCTTGCTTGATTATATCCTCGCGAAGGAGGTTTGTAAGCTGCATACCCGTTAGAGGAGTAGAAGAGTTTTCTGATGGTGTATAAGATTCTTCATTTGATCGACTGTCATATCCGTTTGCATAAAGTAAATTGGAGTCATCAGGAGTTGAATCCAGTCTTGTCAAAGGATATGACTCGCTGTATCGTGAGGTTACAGGTGTCAAAGGTGTCCCAGGTGACAATTGAGGTTTGCGAGACGGCATTATAAAGTTGACTTTATCATTTTTGATATGTTTTGAATATTGTTCTTTTGATTCGTCCTTGGCTTGAATGAATGTTGTTCTTTTCGATTTGTCCTTGGCTTGAATTTAGAAGGGATGAAGATGCATACCAATTTCCGACAATATTCACTAGATGCCGCGAGGCGTGCGCATCTTTTATACAACCATCCGACATTGCTCTCGCCACATGCGGTCAATCAAGTGTTTCCAGTTCTTTGGTATTTACTTCTCTTCAAGCTTGGATAGAACTGGAAGACCTTGGGAAGCTGGAGCCTTGAAAACCTGCGAAAAAAGAATAGTACATTTCACCTGGCCATCTCGCTATCTTCTACGAAAATTAGATGGAAGGAGGACGATCCTTAGCAATGAAAAAAGTCCAGAACTTTCTCTACATAAAGAAGTTTCAACCGCACAAGAAAAGTGACTGAGAACAAGAAATTCAATTAAATCATATAGTTGCTCTCCTCCAAATGGAACTATTTATGAACAAGCAACCTATGCATTTGCCAATTTGGGGAATGAAGTTCGTATTGGGGCCAGAAGGTAGCGCACCCTCGTACATTACATTATTGAGGCTCATGAGCTTTGGAGAAGAGATGAAAGTAGTAAAGAACTTACAATGTGGCCGAATACTTAATAATTGATCTGTATTCAGGGAGTGAGTATAAGATTATTCCTTTTGTTGATTGCACAGCCTCAAATCCTGTCCACGGGCAGCTGCAGGTTCGCCAGCAATTGAGAGCGAGCCCATACTCGTCTTAATATTTTTACCATTTCAAGTATAATTGGTCTCCAAATGTCAATGATGGCGTTGTACCGATGGAGTGTGCTAATGGGGAGCTCTTGCACAAGCATCCTATCGGCTTTAATTTGGACGGAGAAGGCTCTATAGAATATGCGAGCAATACTTGTCAATATCTCCACGGTTTGAGGCTCTCCAGAAGTGATATTGACAAATTGTCAATCAATAATCACCCAAGTGATCTTCTACGCTCATATTGGCACGTAGTGAATCTCGGCTTCCTCGCAAGCGAAATTCTAGATTCCATGAATTACGTGACTCGAGGTCGCTCTTTGGAGGTTGAAATTAGGTTTGCTTGCTAGTTCCCCACTGTCGCTTAGCATTAACGTGAGCGCCGCTAGCGGTCGACCAAGCATCTTCCTAGGTCGGACTGTACATGGTCATTTTTTGATGAACCATATTGGATATCACGAACTGATGCTCTTACCAAACGTATTTCTTGGTTAAAGTGGCATAAATGGGACATCTAAAAAGGTTTCATTCATTATTAGAAGTATCTAGTCGTTGCAATACATCCAAGAGTTTGCGCTTACCTAGGAAGTAGCGAGGGGTACATAGAGAAGCTTAACTTGATTGGGAAGGGACTTTTCTACGTTAAGAGATAGTTAGGTGAAATCGCAATCGTCAAATCATCAGTTGCGTTTCTTGTGCTCACTCGAAACCTAGAAAACGGGGTCAAGAATAGAATGGCCTAGATCGTAAGATCTTAATTACTAAAACTCGCTTCCATTTCTATATTTCTGCCAAAATAAGGTTTAAGAGAATCTAGTCAAAGATCTTTGCTGGAATCTTCCCTATTTTTCTCGTACATGCAGCCGCAGGAGGATACCCGGTTTCATTACATCTCTAAATGCCTCTATTGCAATGAATCGGTGGACGTTTTGACGTTTGAGTCAGGAATCTAAGCTGACTGTAACAGGCCTCTACGGACTTGATGAACTATAATAACTTGAGCCATCACGACTCACAATGGCCAGGGCATTCTTTCCTGTTTACAATCATTAACGTATCAGACAGGAAGAACCTCGCACAATCTTGAGAGCCATGTCAATCCTGTAAACACTCTACCCAAAACTTGAAACTTCGAAAAAGGAAAAGGAAAAGAAACGGTAGATAGTCCAGGCCCAAGCAGCACGAGCCAAAACCAAGAATCAACCCATAAGTATGTCAACAGTTGCATTGTTGTGCGCTGACTCCAAAGTTAACACTATCTAGGATCATTTGATATCCTAAAGATATATTAAGATGAGCTTATCAATCACCCCCCCTAGAGATTTTCCAAACGAGATCTGGTTGCAGATATTCTGTGATCTACAGGTCAAAGACGCCAAGAACTTGAGATTGTGCTCCCGAAAACATTCGGAGATCGGTTTCCGGACGCTTTTTCGGGTTTTTGTGTTTCGTACCCATGATTTTGATTTGTATAAGCTGGGGCTGGGTTCTTCTTAAATTCCCAAGAGTGTTTTCAAGAGTGCATAAGGTTATATTTGAGATGGGATTTGTGGATCTTAGCAGTATATTTCAGTCTTGTGAACACAAAGTTGGACGAAGGACATCACACCGATGAAGAGATCCATTCGGTCAGGAATATTGCGATCGAGTATTTGGCTGCAAGTTTAACCCAAATTCTGTCTTCTTACCCCTGTCTATTTTATATGTATATTGTTATTCTCGGTGTCCTTCAAGTCATCATCCATGAGAATTGAATGCTGACCAACTACTTATGCATTCAGTGGGCCAAAGCATGGCATCAGGGTTCCCAACAATTCAACGTTTTTAAGCATAACCAAAGCATTTCAAATTCTGAACAATACCAAGTGCATCATTATTTCGCACCGGCCTCCTCGATTTCACTCGGAGGAATTGGTAGCGGCATGGATCGAAGGCTTTCCTACCAATTTTCGCAGAGCTGAACTCATAATAGCTGAATTTAAAGCCATAATACAAGCCGCACATGATTCAAACATCAAAATTCGACATCTATCCCATGACTTGATGCCTGCCGAATTCTTCACCCAAAAACCTAGTGTGGTTGCAAAAGTTTTAAAACTTTTCCGCGATCTTGAGAGTTTGAAAATGACCTTCTATCCAGCTACCCAATCACTTCGCCCATACCCAGTTTGGGAATTATGGGCGGGAATTTTCAAAGCGCTACAATTAGCGCCAAATTTGAAGACTTTACATCTAGGATTCGAGAACAGAAAGTATCGCGAGGCATATCTTCCTCTCAGAAAACTTGTTGGAACTTTCACATGGCCATCACTGTATCGCTTACGACTCGACGGATTGACTTTGTGTGAGCCAGACCTGACTGCATTTCTTCTCAGGCATGCTTTCTTCTCTGAGAAGTTTGACGTTTAGTAACATCGTTCTTGTCGAAGGATCATTCAAGGATTTATTTCATTCCCTAAGAAAAGGTTTAAGCCTGGAGAGTTTTCATGTCAATGGATACATACTATGCCGAGATAACATTACGGAACGATGGTTGTGTGTAACTCATCATCGTATGCTTTATTTCAAATATCACTAACTGCAACCGTTAGTTTTTGGCCTTCGAAGGAAGAAACTGCGGATTTCAATGGATATGACAGGGATAAATGATTTCCATGACATGCGATTTCTTAGATTTGAAGGCTGATTACGAAAAGAAAAATTTTTCTATCTGGATTCAATATAAACCAGGGCAGTTTAGGCGATGGTTTGCAAGATGAGCTCGAGGCTTTTGTTCTCGACAAAGACCAGCTCAAAAAGCTGGCCCATCGACACCCCTCCTACGACGGCTCTGTATTCTCGTCAGGCAACAGACACCGCATGGGACCTTCATTTTAGCGGCGAGCTGTTATTGGCTCCAGTAGCTCATGATTTGATAGCCTGGGAGCTCTGTAATTTGCCCGAGGCCGTTTTTTATTGGGAGCGTTCGACTGAAAAAAAATTGATTGAATCCAAACATGAGCAATTTTGGAAGGTGGCTATTTGGATAGCAAACGAGAACTCACTAGGCTTGAAATTTTCTTTTTGGGAAGGCAGACTCCTTGGCTACACACGTTAGACATCTGGATTGTAGCGAATAGGATAGCAGAATAGTATACAATATACTTATTTTCCTCCTTCTAGGAGCAAATGGCTCTTACGCTAAACTCTGAGCCCCAATGAAAGTGGCCAAGACAGCCAACCTATCATCAACGTCTTCTTAGGTCTTTTTGTTGGACTATAGACAGCATAACTTCATTCTGCTTCGCAACATTTCGCCCATGTAAGATCTTACTTTAAACCCCTGATTTCCGGACATCAGTTGTTCTTTGCCATTGAGCCCTTTCTTCCTACCCTTGTAAACTTTAAAAGGTTCCCGCTAGTATGCAATCTCATCACTGGTATGCAGGCATGGCTCTCGAAGAAAATATTGCCTGCAACACCTGACTTGGTAGACATGCAATACATGTTCCGCGCTCAAGTAAATGATCCGATACATTCCCCACGTAAAACTTTCCGCGGGCACCTCCTAGGACTATCCATCACGAACTGATCAGTCATTCGACACGTACAGCAAGAGCCGTCACCAAACCCTCTCACTTGTAGAAGGAACTACCTGAGGCTTGGCCAAAGCTGGATGAGGCAATCAATTTTCGAGGACTTCGAGAAAGTGGCCTTGCTTTGTCATTCTTCGCCAATACGGAGAGAACTGTTTCGAGTAGTCTAGCACGTAATTGTTTTTATAGGAAGGGAAGTTCTTGCTTGTGGCGTCTTTGTTGCAGCACGCTCTGTGCACTACTCAGAGGAGATATCCAAATCTCCTGGATCATTCAATGCAGACTGATTGCTAAGAGATGATAAGGTTAGTGGAGCACTCGAAAAGTGGCTTGTGGCTTGTGACTTTCTTGATGGAACCATGTATGAGCTTGGGTTAGAGTTGATAAGTGATGAACTTTTTAATCCGACCGTTTAAGCCTCGGATTCAGTATTAAATTCAAGGATAGTCCTGCTGATAGGGTTAGCAAGCTGTACATTATACTCGCCGTGCTGTTTAGTGAATTTGATACGGAGAACGATATTAATGGAAGCGAAGTATGCATTTCAAGAATCTGACTTGTAAGGGTTTAACTAACAGGTGTTCATAGATTAGCCGACCTTGATTCACGGGATTTTTTTCCCCTCCCCTTTTTTTGGCGACAACTTACGAGTGCTCTGCAGGCTCTTTGAAGTGTAGATAATCGAGGTAATCATTCCCGTTCTGTTCATATATTCATTACTGCCATAATTATGTACTTCGGTATTGTACCAGCAGCGGTGTCACATGATTATTGCCAAGCCATTATCCGTGTGAGGTTACTATCACCTTGACAAAACGTCTTAATTCCCCGTCATGCTTCGGGTATATGAATATGCAGTGGGCCGCATCGCACTAACGTGGCACGACATGAAGCATATGCAGGAGACCACGTTCTAGTCATCATAACCGGCAACCTAGTTCCCTTTCATGTCATGCTCCGTAGAACATAATTGTATTCCATACTTTACCAAATGCGTCGGATCATTATTGGAGAGTGCGACAACATCACACATCCCCTCCATTACGGTTGTTCTCCTCCCTCCATCTCCCCACAATCCTCTCGTCCTCATCGATTCTCAACTTTCCGCCTTCTCCAATGCCCATACTATATAATTTCCCTCTTGCAATAACCCTCGCATCCCTGTCTTCCCTTTCGAGTAAAGCTAAATCCTTCAACACTTCTCAACAAACTGGAATCATCTGCTTCGCCTTCTGGAGCTAAATACTCCAATCTCGCGGCAATAGTACAAGGCTTCTTTGGGAGCCTCTTCATATGATCACTGGGCCGAAAAAGAAGTATAACTACGCCGATGATCATGAATGAAAGAATACCCATCGCGAGATAAAACACGTAAGAAGCACCAACCGGAGTCTCCGGTATTACTGTATTTTATATTTGCGAGGCTTATGGGTAAGAACTCGGATAGGATGGAACAGAATGATATCCATGAGACAAGATAATGTTTTTCGGCGGAGGGAGGGAATGAGTGCTGAGTAGGGGCTCATGTACACAGGAGCTAGGATGGAGTTTTGGGGCTTCGCATTGAAGCCAAGTAGTTGGTGGTAAGGATTCATTTTGCAGAGATCTATAGTTGAGCCATCAGTCACCATACTTGATGAAATATTTAGGTGTTGTGGTTATCTTAAGACAAACTTTCATCTATCCGAGACCACAGGAGGTTGGTACCCGTTCCAAGAACCGTCATTAAAAATCGAACCCCAAAGCCTTGTGAGTTCATGAATCGATTAAAACCTGTATTGGCATCTGTTTGGTAGTATACCGCTACCACAGCTAGAATACCGCATAGCAAACAGAACCCACCAATGTGAATTAGTCGAATCTTTATTGATTGAAATATCTTTGATAGGAATGTCTTTTTTCGAATCTTCTCGTCTCTTCGGCTTCAAGAGAGCCGAGTTTTGAGTTATCCCAGTAGTTTCAACTTGCTGTGCCAAGAGAGATGTGTAATTTTGAACTGCAATATGATGACGTCTATCCTCTTTCAGACCTGAAATATCATCTGCTGCCTGAAACGAGAGAAGGTTCTGATATATGTGACAGCTAGTCCGATCAAGCTCAGTGGCTCACTATATACTCCTGTTTTCCTGCGTGGACCAGCAAATATAAGAAAGAGTATCAGTATAACAATGGCACCCAGTAAGCCTTCAAGCATACGTGCAAAGCTTGGATAGATTCACCAGCTATAGCATGTGATGAGACCAGTTCCTTCGCAAAAGTGGCTCTCGGCTATGGTCATGACATGTGAAGAGATAGGTGCGACTTCAAGCATGATAATAGATATTAGACTTGAAGCAAACATGGTGGAGTGTCTTCGTGAAATCGACTTGAAAGGAATGTTGAAGGTCGATTGGACTTTCATAATCTAGGTGTATAGCTATAGCCTGCGACTCGGTAGAATGTGAAAATGGTCTGAGTCGGTAAAAGGGCTTCATATATCGAACTGTATTTTCCAGAATTCGCCAGGGGATTGCATAGAATATGGCCAAGAGAAGGGGCAGGAATGATGCTATGAGATATTGTCGATACGTGACTTGATCAGGCGCGGTAACGCTACCATTACTATGGTAGACGAATGTTCCACTGGAGTTAGCGCTTGTTGCTATCGGCTTATCGACGATTGTATTGGAACTAGTCGAAAAGATGGTACTTTCGTAAACAATTCTGAAAGTTGATACAATTATCAGCATGTGCTTGACTCAGCTGGGTTTGTTTCCATGGACGCAGAAGTCGGATTACTGGTTATTGGTGCATTCTGAGGCTCATTTATTGTTGAAGAAAACAAGTGTACCAGAGATGATGATATGATGGAAGTTATTCCGCAAAGCTCCCATCAGAATTACGAACAGATGATGTAAGTGTAATTAATTCGACAGGATTGCTACGCGAAACCCTTTGATCACTTTTGATTGTTGGAGTGTTTACTTTGTTTTAGTCTCGGGTCCGTTGAATGATACTCTCTTATTTGAGGCGATAGGATTGGATATGGTGGTGGTTGAAATATAGTCGCTTGTGATAGGTACCACAATAAGTGATGGTCTTGGATTGGAGATAGACAGGGAAGCAACAATGATGGTTGAAACGTAATTACTAGTGATGGGGTATCACAATTGGCGAAGGTGTTGTCGTTTTAGAATCTATCAAGGCGTTAGTTTGGTGGATATTCATCGGCTTTTGGGAGAGGGAGAATACACATGGAATTGTAGGATCTGGTTTCATATATGGGTCATCTGCTATCGCTGCAGAAGTTGTCCCTGGTGACAGGCATGTACTATCTGGAGCAAATGGGGCGATAGAAGTAGAAGTGTCTGTACTTGGAGTCAAATATGTGGGATTAGAAGGAATTAACAGAAGTACGCATGGAGCAGAAGTTGTCGTAATCGATAGGCTAGGCTCTGCGACTGCCCTTCGGTATTTCATCTCCATTCCTTTCTTCCAACTTTGAACGAGTGACGTTGACAAACTCCTCCGCAGTAGAAGCAAATCCGGAGTGCTGTGGAATCACATGACAGGAATACTCTAGCAGTCAAATTATGAGCAATGTGATTATTAATAAGATCAGTAAAATTTCCATTCTTGCCACGGGTGGCCTATACTTGGTGTTGTTTTGGGTCTATGCCAGGATAAAAATTAATTGAAAACGGAATCTATTTTTAAAAAATAATAATAAATCAATGAATCAATTAAAAATTAAAAATTATGCTTGATAGTATTATTAAGTTAAAAAAATAAGCGTTTAGTATATTTAAATTCTTAAAAATGAAAATTTTATAATAAATAAAAAAGAATTTAAAAGATATACTATTTTGTGGATTTTTACCCCGGCATAGACCCAAAACAACACCAAGTAGTATTTATTCTTGTTGAACAGCGCTAGAGAACTCAGTTACACACAGAAAATCATTAACAAACTTGAAATATAGAGGGTGATACGTACGATAATTTCGTCTAAATGGACGCATTTTTGACCTCTAGACATTGCAGATGCATCTGCCATGAAGGTCGTGTTATATAATACCGAGCTAGATTTTTTTTATAAGTTGTGTACGGTGGTAGATCGTTTAGGTAAACAACTTGAGATGAACTCTCAAATATCAAGAAAGAAATGCCTGTATTATTAGCATCACTGAAATGGAGCTCATCAGTAGACAGTCACTGCGATATCAGCTAATCTAGAGTAATCTCAGCCGCATGACTTAAGACATTGTGCAGGCCTAATGACCGGCTGAACCCTTTTTGTATCAGACCAAGAAAGAGTTGGGGCTGTCTTGGACTCTTGTAGAACATAATGGCTGGTAAGGATTTATATCAAGTAAGGCACAATAAGTTTGACTTCCACTCCTCAGATCCAAGAGGTTTCATAATATATTCCAGTTTCTGAATTCTCAGCTGAGTCAAATTTGGAGCCTTAGCCTCGATGACAGGGGCATCCCAAAAATCCATTGGTCAAATTGTGAGTACGACCGCATGGCTCTGATATAAGATCGAGATCTATTAAATGATTACACTCACATTTAAACAGCAACTTCAATGTTCAATAAAAGGGCCAGGTTTCGACATTGGCTGAGTCAGGAACACGGAAAAAAAGATGTATTGAAATGTCTTACGAGTTAATCTCAGGTGAGCTTAAAAAGAAACTGCCAGGAAACTCTGGATTTAGCCTTGGACCTCTTAATCATGAATGAAAGCAAGTATTTTGGTAATTTATCACGAAAACACTACAAGCAATGATAATTCAATAGGAATGATCAGTACTCGAGTAGAAAGAATCCAATAGCATATTCACTCAGAGCAATGTACACGACCATTTCGCTTGCTTCAAATCTTAGATTTCCGTAGCTAAAAACATGTCGGGGCAATGGATTCTCTAAATGCTGCTGGATGAGCAATGTTCATTTTCCAAAAATCAAATGAATGTCCTTTTGATATCCACAAAGACATACATCTCGGTATTTACAGTATTATAAATATCATACCAAGGTGATTGAAGTAGGGATCTGGCAAAAATTTGCTTCGGATATACCAATTGGAAATGCAGGAGAGACAAGATCGCGAGAACAAATAGGGAGCTCGAGTCTCTCAATACGCTCTACGTAAATCCCTTCAAAAAGGGAAAAATGATCGGCTTCTAGATTATTAGATTGGAAGATTGCAGGAAGGCAAAGAAGGGCCTTTTTGGTTGTTGGTATTACAGCATGATTATCGAGAAGGAACACTGATTTTTGTTGCCTTTCATTCCTGCATCGTACTAATCGAAAGCCGGAATGAATTTATTGAAGAAAAAGATAGTCGGTAGTACATCAGTACATATCTATGAGTTTGGATGCACGTTTTCATTATCCCAGTTGACTCACAGGAGGATTTCGGACGGTGCACTTGCAGTACACAAATGTGTTTATGGCCCTCGCTGACGGGACAAACCTACAGAAAGAGCCTATACATGTTTATATCCATCGAAGCAATAGATAGGGAGAAGAGTACTGATATTTTCAGGGTAGGAGCCGAAGCTGCAGATATAAATGCCGCCATCACGTCCAGAGCCTTGAGAAACTTCTGCTTGAGTTGAGGCATTGTTTCGATCGCGATCACCTGTATGAATCTTTTGAATTCAATTGAGTTTGATTTTATAAATACATTTTTCAAATTCAAATATGTGTTTGAATGAATATTGAAGCTCAGTCATGGACACTTTTATGACTGATTTGTATAATATTGAACGAGGAGGGACTATTGATGTTTATACATCTTCCAATTCCAGTACTCTTCTATATATTGTAATTCAGCTTTGTCATGAGCTTATGTGTTTGGGTCTCTTTTCCTGCCAAGGAACTTCCCAATAATGCAAGATAATACTAATTCTTGCATTGATTGTTTATGAATCGCAACTTGTATTCAATGGTATCTCCAAACTGATAATTGGCTCTCAAATCAGCAAAAGAGACCATTCTATGGGTTGCAGGTAGTCTCACCAGTAGATTGTGGCTACACATTACTACTCAATGATACTTCACCAATTGACTGGTGTGTTCCAGCAATATTGGCAAGTGCGCTTGAGGAAAGAGACGAATTGATGGGTAGCTACTGCTACCCACTGCACCAAGAGTTCCATAAACAAATGGACAATGAAGCAAATAAGGCATAACAAGCAGTATTCGTCGTAACGACATAACCATCGCAACTTATCAGAATCCTGCTTTTACCACACAAACAAGTAGACTCCAAATGAAGGCAAAAGGGGCGATCAAGATCAGTTAACCAAGTCATGAAATTGCCAGGATATTGATCTTCCCAGTTCCTTCAAAATCATACAACGTTTCCATCGAGTGTTTTAACAGACACATTCTACCCCACGTTCAATGAAATGACAGAATTTGTCCAGTTTGCAACGGGACGTGATATGAATTTGCAGGTAATCTCGGCCACCTTTGCACTTACAAGACGGACGAATATTGCTATGATCCCTTTCCATTTTCCCATGTACATAATCAAACTTAGTTCAGTAACTGTAACTTTCTTAAATACTCATCTATACGCAGATTCTTTCAGAGGAGACTGAGCTTGTTGTGTCACTTGTGTGGCTGGCTTCCCGTATCAATCTGATAAATACCCATGAATAGAACTACCCACTTCAAACTTCTGATCGTAGATAGGGATTGTGTATGTATATATATATTTGACCAGCATGAGTACAGGAATATCTCGTGGCTTTGAAATGAGAAGATGGTTGTGATTGACCGTACCTATGAAGAACATGTCAATATGATGATTGCGCTTTGTTGGTAACGTTAGCCTGAATGGATGGATACTCGAGTAATAATTCACCTTTAGATTATATCCACGTGACCTCGGAACGGAATGAATCGAATTATTTTCATGAAGTAGATGGATGGATGACTAAGCGGTTAGAACTCCCACCTTCCTTGACTACCTAGGTAATAACAAGTAACCTATCCATACGGAGTACTTGTTATGGATACTTGTCATGGATACTTGTTATCCATACTTGTTATCCATCCATACCTGTTATTCAATCCATTGAATTGAATAACAAATATTGGGTGTCTGTAATTGAACCAACTTCTCGTTCTGTTGGTTTGGGGGCTGAAAGTTGGATTTCTGGAGCTACGCCGCTCTCACGCATCAATAACTTTCATTTCCACCAATCAAGATGGGGAAAATGGAAAACTTGTACATACCAATTGTTCAGGAATGCACAGGATGCTACTTAATTACTGCAGGTAGCAATACTGTAGCTGACGAGTGACAGCTCCTGTCACCATTGCCAATTGATTGTTTTATGCCAGAAGCCGAGTGGTGTCATGAGCATTTCTCTGTGTATTCTCATCTATATAGTAGTCGAGGGTCAACCAAAGTCCTGTTTGTATTTAACCTTATACTTCATGACGCGGATGCAGAGGGAGGGAATCATTTTGGTGTCACATTTCTATGGCAGCCAGCCTTATCTCAACTTTCCTTTGCGAGGGCTTGTCCAACATGACACCATACTTACATTCATTACTGTTCTTTTCCGGCCACACCACCAGCCACGTCCTATGACAATTCCTCAAGTCTTTTCTTATAGTCCTGCATACACGATCTCTTCCACCTTCACTTCTACTGGCTAATTCCATCGAATGTATTTTTGCCATTTTCGATTCCTTCCGCCCCCAGTCGCTGCAATTTGTTGAATTTGTCTCGACACACAATATTATGAGGCAGAAATACCCAATCGGATAGGACTGCTGATAAGCCCATGAATGCCATCGAACCCAAAATGGAAACTTTGAGAGGCTGAGATAAGTGCAGGAAATGGATCCTCCGCAGGACCAGTACCAAATGCCCATCCGTGATGAAGCACTTTTCTGTAAGAATTTTGTCGATCCCTTGGTAATTCTTCATGTCCTTATTCAACTGTATTGTTGATTTTTGTTCCTGCATTCTGTTTGCCATCATTAAAGCTCCCTGATCGAAAGTTGTGAGAAACGCCATTTGCTAGATTTATCCTTGACTGCGATTTGCTGGGATAAAAATCGTGGAAAGAGGGGTTTGTTCGCACATTAAACTGCCGAATTCCTGCAATCAGAAGAGAACAACGGCTCCATTCGAAATTCCAAAACCTTCTCTCTTTTTACAATCAGAACTCATGACATTATAGCACGAATACTGCCATTCGCAAGTACAAACTTCGCGGCCCGATATCACCTTGTAGACTGCAGCTTCACGTCTCACAACATCCATCCTAGTATCTAAATCCTTTTGCCAAAAATATCTCTATACGCCTGGTTCCCACATGGTTTTGTTGTACGACTGCTCTTGCGATAGTATCTATTCAAGGTTTATTTTCATCGAATTCTGGGCGACGAATTGGTTATATTAACCACAAATCTCGATACTATGGCAAATCGAATAAACAAAGTTGAGAATCAATACCCCGAGGGCATTCAGAAATGTGCAAAAAATATCGACGGGGATTGCTACCCCGCTGATGAAGTTTGGGATGAAGAATCCTACTCGACAACAACCACAACCCAGATTATCATGACGACAAAGTTTCCAAAGTCATCTTATCCAAGGATTGCGAAAGAAAATTGGGGTCAAACCATTGGGATAAAATACATGAGGCAATACAAGGACAGAAACGAGATGCATCAGAATGCCCTACCGACTATCAATTGTGTCCAAAATCGATGAACGGAGGATGTTGTCCAAGTAACAGATCTTGTGGTGCTAGCAGCTGTTATCTTTCTAGCGCAGCTCCTGCGTCAGCTTGTGGAGTATCGGGATATACTGCTTGTGGGATTGATGCTGGAGGTAAGGTTTCATGGTATGCCAAATTTATCTTCGAGCCTCGTCTGATGACAAAACAGGTGGATGCTGTCCAAATGGCTACTCATGCGCAACTGATGGATGTAGCGCGTCCCCAGGTGTATCCTACAGCGAAACATGTGGAGTAGATTCATATCTCTGCCCAGCCTCACTAAACTATGGATGTTGTAAAAACGGCATGGGTTGTGGGTTGAATGATTGTTATTCCACGGCAATATCGACTTTCACCTTGACCGAAACCTATACCACCACAGATAGTAGTTCTCATACACAAATCGTTACCTCCACATTAGTCACAGCATCTACTCCAGCCTCACCATCAGTCGCGGCAAATACATCAAAGGCTTCAGCTGTCCCTAAACTTACACCTACGGCGACTGCAATACCAAAAGTTGAAGCAACTAGCGGAAGCACACCAACAAGCACCGGTCTTACAAAACCAGAGATCGGTGGAATCATAGGGGGTGCAGCATTTATCTTACTCGTAATTCTCATTGCTACATTCTTCATCCTTCGACGTCTCAAAAAAGTTTCAAAAAAGTATGAAGCAAAAACAGCTAGTGGATCTAGCGTTCCTCGGTCACGAAGGCATCGGCCTTCATACCCATCACCTTCTGATATGAGTTCAATTTCATTTGATCCTCTACAAATGATTAACTCCGAAACGTCGCATAGTGTCCGCAATAACTCTCATCCAACAACCGAACCCTTCTCATCCGATCGACACGACGGCCCCGAAGTCATAACCCCACCTACTTTCAACCCCTACTCTCCCTTCTCCCCAAACTGTTACACTAACACTCGCGCACGAACCCAGGCTCACGGTTATTACCCAGTAGCCACATCAGATTCCGCCTACTCTCAAACATCCTCTGGCCGCCGAAATCCTTCAGTAGAGTCCACACCCCCACTCCAACAGCCACAATCCTATTTTGACATTCCTCCACACTCATACCCACAATCCGAACTCCCTGATTTTAGAAACCAGAATTTACGGCACGGTCACGATGTAAGTCCGGTGCGTCGCCCATCACAACATGGTAGAAACTGGAGCGATGCTAGCGACGTTAGCGCCTCATCTTCTAGCCCACTCGTCGAACTGGACGCTGGAGATGATGGCGAACTTAAGTTTTCCCTTGGAAAAGCATGGAAAGTGTTGGGGCTAGGAAGTTGGAAGGGAAAAGTTTCTCCGAACAGGAAACCCGAGGATTCATCGCTTAAAAGTTCTCCATCTGGTACTTTGATGCTGGACAGGGATCTTAAAACGGTGTTGTCGAAGGTTCCGGAGGAGGTGGGTAGTTTTGTTAATTCGCCGGATGCGGGTGCGGATGCGGAGGTGGATGTTGATGAGGATGATATGATGAGAGTGAGAACTAGACCGAGGAGTAGTGATACTGGAAGAGAATCTCGTGCTTCGAGACCAAGGAGTGGTTTGAGTAATGCGGAGTTGAGAGAAGCAAGTATTAAGAATGTGGTAAAGGCGAAACCCACTAAGGCGAAGGAAGTCATGATTCGGCATTCGGGCGGTGGGAAGTAGCAGTGCAAAGGCGGAGGAGGCGGGGTACTAGGCTTGATTTGGAGTGTTAAGGAGGAGGGAGCGTATGTCATGATTGGATGCTAGAGGGATTTAATGAATGTATGGTAGGCTTTGAATACGATATCAATTGGTTGCAGATGTATAGGTGTGGTTATGAAAATTCTTGGATAGGAACACGGTTTGATATCACTGTTGCTAAAGTTTTCTGGTTTGATTTGTGAACGGAAATATTTTCGTGGCATACTCGAATATAGCTTAATACCCACAGGGAAAACTCAGTTAGTTTGTTAGGTTTTGATGGTAGACCAATGAACGCCCTCAATTTCAAATTTGAAGGATATTTTCTTACTACTCGCTATCCTATACTTTCGACGCCACCGGTAAATATCTGATTCGTGGCCATATCCCAAAAGGTTCTCAATATCGATTTAGATAATATTAATTTTATCGCGAGAATAACCAAGAGCATTATCAAGCGTGTGGGAAAAGATAAAAATAGCTTCATTGGATTTAGGTTAGTTCGAATCCCAACCCACAAATTCTGACTTTGGGAAATTTTCTTCATTGGTAGTACTACTCGTAGCAATACTTCTGAGTAAGCTTTCGAATTCGATACCATTAGTGTGGTGTAGGATCATAGAATTTCATGCATACGCGTTGTGTGATGCCGAAAACATGATGTTGGAAATATAAAGTTTGAATTAAGCATTTTGACTATCCTACCTAAGGGAAGCCAATCTGAATCACATCTCTTTTGCTCCCTTTCAATCCCCTCCTGTTCCTGTACGTACCCCGCGATGAGAAGGATTAAGCGTGGAGATCTGGCCTTGACTATAGCTTTCACGCTTATTGAGTAATGTTGAAGAGTCTTGAGTCAGTAGGAGTAGCATTCAACTCTAGGCCTGATTAATAGATATAATTGTAGCCCAGTGTAGGCGTCAGGCTATAGTAAACTACTAGGTAATGCTTATATGAGGATCTTTATCTGGACTGAGTGACATGGTGATTTAGTGGTAGTGACTTTTGCATAAGTAGAGGATGATTTCCCCTGATGTGGAGTTTCGGGGATTGTTGTTCAGATATATTTCAGAACACATACATACATTTCGGTCCATCTATTACGACAGATACACTTCAATATATACCGTTCGATATAGAGATATCGATTCCGTACACGAAAACTTCGAATTACAACATCAAATATAGACGACAGCCCAATCAGAACAACAACGAGAACAACATCCAATAAAATCATCCTTTCAACCATCCCAGCATTCACAAAGATGGGTCGTCGTCCATGCAAGAAACTGAAATTCGACGTCATCATTCCCCCCCCAGCTGCCTCACCATCCCCTCAATGCAGTCCAATAAAGACCAGCATTTCCCACCCTGTCATGCTCACTGCTGAGCCAGAAAAGCCTTACAAATTAAAGCTGGGAAATTTTGCTGCAGCTTCTGAGTTCTTTGCCACCTCATACCGTTCACGACGAATGCAAAGAAAAAAGCAGGAAGAGGAAAAGTGCAGTGTTCCTGCTCCTACGAGCGGTCCTTCGGATTCCCTTATTCTAGCTGCAAGGGAGGCACGAGCAAAAGGTACGGGCAGATTCAGATGCTCGAAGATTGGCTGGGGTAAAGATTCGAGAAAAGGCTCGAGAAGGCGCTCGAGAAAGAAGGGATCGGAAAAAAGAAAATGGCTAAATCATCCGAGCTTTCAACCGTCGGCGATTCATACCAACAACCACAAAGCGAGGATCAATCACCACTCAACTTTTTATTGCCATGAAGGTTCAGTCTATACTTTTAACAGTAAAGATGTATCTACAAAGTTCACCAAAGTCAGCCATCTCAAGAATATGTACGTCTTTGGGAAGAAATAGGACGAAAGAACGGACGAAGAAAGGCTAAGGAGATGTTAGATGTTGATTGCAATTGGATTTAGAGGAGTTGAAAAGAGATGGGACTGTATTTTCTAGGCGTTTCAATGCGAACAAGAGAATGGACAAAGAAATGCTGAGGAGATATTAGATGTTGATTACAATTGTATTTAGAAAGGTTCAGAAAAAGAAGGGATTGCATTTTCTAGGCGTTTGAAAGCGAACAAGAGAATAGGTGTATAGACACCTCTCCTACTAGCATAGCATGATAATAATTATAATAGATTGAAACTCTCCATACTCTAGAAAGTCTCGATATCATTTACATTTCAAAATATCAAGGTTTGATATTGTGCCCCGCCCATTCCTCTTTCAATATTGTCCATCATATGGTAGTATATTCGAGCAGCCCATGAGATATAATATATGATTCTATAGCAAAGCATTCGGAACAATTACTACGCATCTGGAATATCGTACTGGATGATCTATCTCTACTTTATGGAAGATCTCCACACAAAGGTAAGTCTTACCACTTGGAAATAACACAACTGAGGGACTGATGAAGCCATCCACCCGTCAAAATAGAACGGGCCCAATTATCGCAGTTCGAGCATACAGTACATGTATCACACTTGTGACTCATGATAGTACATACAGACTCAAATCGCTTTACATCTCCTTTCTTCCTGTTACACTGAACAACTATAGATGCTGGATATGGTTCAACACTCCGTGACTCCGATGTCCGTGAAGATGGTCTCCACTCGAAGTAGTCAATATCAACAACACATCTTTCGGATAGCAGGGGATATATCAACTATTGCTTCCGGAAAAAGAAGATGAGTACTTGATGTGTTTCCTTTAAACACAAGGGAAGATAGACTTGAGGTTTTCATGTCGTCTGTGCAGGATTGATGTTGTTGACCCACCACGAAAAGCTGCCCGCTCACAAACTCCGGAATCTTACCGACAATCTGCAGAACCATGCACGATCAAATATTTCAAGCTCGATTGATCCTTTCGCCAACCATCTTCTCGACCGAAAGGTTTGCAAGCATGCAGGAATCTATGTCATACATATAAACGTCTGCGTTGAGGATGAAGAAGATAATCAGATGAATGGGGCAGTCCACCCTATCCTCAAGTAGGATTCCTGCCGTTCAAGGTGAGCTGACGTTAGAACTATGGCATCCATGGATGGCACAGCACAGTTAGTTAGTTGGTGGGTGCTACAATGACTCTACATGCCCGAATTCGGTGCATTGCGAATCTACGATAAGACGGACAGATATAACAAGTCAATTTGAACTGGAACCATATCTTCTTTCTTTGCATCTTGGGGCGACACTTTTGCTTTGTGAACTTTGCGAGAATTTGTCAACATGAGGTTTTTATGTCTTCACGGGAAAGGCACTTCGGCTGAGATCTTTTCTATTCAATCGGGTATGTTATCTTCTCGTCCCGTCTTATCTTGTGTCGCCACAAGTCGCACAATGTAGCGCATGCATACATACATAGATTCATTCACATACTAACACATAACCAGCAACGTTCCGCCGTCTCCTCCCTCCTTCCTACACGTTCGATTTCGTTGACGGGCCATATACCTCTTCGCCCGCAGCCGGTGTATCCCTCTTCTTCAACCCCCCATACTACGCCTACTACCACTCCTCGGACCCCTCCGCCATCCGCGAATCCTATTCTTTCCTGCAAGAACACATTGACAAGCATGGTCCCTACGATGGCGTCATCTGTTTCTCCCAAGGATGTGCTCTTATCTCCGGATTTCTCTTGGACCATCAGGTAACGCGTCCGCATATTCCTCCGCCATTTAGTTGCGCAGTGTTCATATGTGGAGGCATGCCTCTGCCCATTATTGAGGATTTGGGGATCGAGATACCAGAGGAAGCCCGGGCTCTAGAAACACAATCCGTTAAAGAGCTCTTTGCTACCGCTGCATCGGTTGAAACCGCACAGCCGGGAGATGATTACTGGAATACAAAGGCGGACCAGACATCGATTCTCAATGTCGCAAATGTAGACCTGGAAAATCCATACGGCCTACAGGTGCCGGAGGGTTGGAAGATTCAGATGCCTACCGTGCATATTTATGGGAAGAAAGATCCGAGGTGGCTGGCGAGCTTAAATCTGTCGAGTTTTTGTGGAGGGAAGAGGAGGGTCTGGGATCATGGGGGTGGCCATGATATCCCTAGGTCGTTGGAGGTGTCAAAGGAGATCGCGAGATTGGTGAGGTGGTGTGCGAAGGCTGTGGGGGAGGAGAAAGAGGCTGCGGGTAGGTGATGTGATGAGAACAGCGGGAGGAAAGATGGGGTTTTGTTTGTAAGATTGTAGTTTCTATAGAGTTATAGTAATCAGAATTTAACTGAACGAGTGAGATTGAACATGTAATGATTTTATTTTCCGCCAGTTTATAGATCTACAAATACATACCTAGCTCTGGCCTGCCATTGTTAGTTTATATGGATATTTGAATCGTGAAGTCTCGGATCTTAGTTTTATCGGGAATTTAGATGAGATCCTTAGTATTTTCACCATGCTTCTTATTTATCTAAATGAGCGATGATCCCACCATACCTAGGTAGGTATCACAAAGCATACTTTGAAGAACCGGATACGGTGATTGCACGAAGCATGTTGAATAATTGAGCAAGGCGTGACCCTGCATCTGACAGATGATCAAGCCGCACTATAGAAGTATCTTGTCTCCCTCTCCTTTCCTCCTCGCTTCCTCTCCTAACCTATAAGGTGCAAGCGACACTTTGATATCCCCCGCGTACCCCACGTCACCCCGTGCTTCTTCGAGTTTCTTGGTAATTTTCCCGACTGTTTTGGCGATCCATTTGTCGTTTACGGTGGTGCTGATGAGGTTTTTCTTCATGCTCTGATGGAGGGAGTTTAGTTTATTTCATTTTATAAGGAAGGGAGGGTGAGGGGGAGGAGCCGGGGATACATACATCTTTCACGCCACCCTTTACAGCTCCCATAAACTCTCTAAATCCATGCACCTCTTCGTCCATCAAGCTGGGCTCCTTTTCCATTTCCAGAACCTTACTCGCCTTGACAACCCTCGCCACCCAATCCAACAACTCTTGATCCATCACTGCAGGCAAACTCGCATGCGCCCCAATCCTCACCGTGCATTCATCCTTCTTCAAAATCTCTCTCTCGTTCTCCTTAACCAATTGCTCCATCTTCCCATCCCGACCCAACTTCTCCCTCGCCTCCCTCGCCTCCACCCCCTTTTCCCTAATCTCCCCTTGGCTCGGAATGCTCGGCAACAAGTGCTCATGGTGCGGCAGTAAAAATGAAGGGATCTCGAATCTAGCGTCCGCGCCCCCAATCCGTATTACCTGCTTTAGCTTGATGGTAGAAGGGAGTGTGCGGTAGACCATTACATCGGTTGTGGAGAGCGAGCAGTGAATAGGGTAGCTGGTAAAGAAGGGAACTTGAGCAAGTCCGGTGATGGAACCGAATTCGAGAACGAAGTTTGCGGGCATGAGCCAGGCGTTGATACTTTCTTGGATTTTGGGAATGGTGTTTTCGTCTTCGGGTGAAGGGTTGGCAGAGGAGTGGAAATGGAAGTGGGATTTGGAGGTTGGGGACGTGGGGGACGTGGGTGGTGTGTTTATGATGGTTTTGAAAACTTTCGTCGAGAGAATTTCTTGAATCCATTTTCCGGAGCCGGTGGCTGTTAGGGAGGAGATTTGTACAGGGTGGAAATAGGCGATGGGGCTCAGGAGAAGACGGAAGAGCATGGGGAGACGGTGGAGGAATGAGCGGATGTGTGGTGGTTTTAGTGTTTTCAGAGTTGTAACTTTGATGGAATGAGATGGCGGGTGGGTTATTGAGGGTTGACGATGGAGTTGTGAGCAAATTGCTGCACGGATGTTGTAATTGCTATTCTCGTTCACTGTTCCTGGCTGGTCAGTCCCGGATTCTTTATTTCCTTGGCTGGAGTCGAGGAGGCGTCGGACTTCTTGACGGCAAATTTGAATGCTGTTTGTAGATTGGATGGTTTGAATGGTTTTGTTGTATTGTTCGTTTGCTGCTTGAGTATCATCTGGTGTTATAGTTTTAAAATTCTCGATACCATCATTAAGATCTGTATTTTTGGGCGCATATCTGTTAGCCATCTCGCCTTGTACCGTCGTATTCTCGTTCCTGTCGATCTCCAATGTTCTAAGTTCATTTTGAACATTTCCATTGTCATACTCAAATGCATTTCCCTCGACAGCCCTCAACATCTTCGAATCCACCTCCCACACTTCATTTCCTGCTCTCTTCCAGCCTTCTTTCTCCCCACCGATCTCCTCCTCCGCATCCTTAAAACTTAACTCGCCCTCCCCACCCTTCATACTAGCAAAACAATCACCCACCTCAATCCCTCTTCCTAACCTGACCACCACCTCTTCACATGCAATGCCCACCTCAATCTCCTCTTCATCTACCCCCTCCCCCATAACCAGTTTCAATCCAACCTCTACCCCATGAACCCTCAAACTCAGATCACTCATCCTGAACGTCATACCCCTAATAACCATAAGTCCATCAACATTCGTATCGATCTCCAGCCCAGGAACATCGAAAATACCAATCCGATCATCTATGAACTGCAACCCAAAAGTCTTCAGTAACAATATCTTCCTCAATTGTCTCCTTAACAATTTACCTGCAATGGGAAATTGGAACAGGCAAACAATGGGTATGATACCCCAACAGACGATAGAGAATAGATAGTATAACAGCCAACTAGTGCTACAAACACTATAAATCAAGTCGAGAGTGGTTGCCAGGGGCCAGAGGGGAAAGGTGGAGAGAATACGGGTGCGCCGCTCGTCAGATTGAATACCTGAACATTGAGATCGTTCATTCGAAACCTCCTCCTCTTGGCCCTCAAATTGCATCCCCTCTGCGCCCAAAAGCAACACGGCCTCAAGCACCGGCGCCCCAGACAGCAACCAATACACCGGCCATCGGAACGGGATACACAGACCCGATATCAACACCAAGTACAGCCACGGCGAAGATATCAGATACACCGAATTATGATAGAGATTATCGTTCCTTGTGTTTGGTGAGTTGTCCCCCATCCTTGACTCCATACCAAGCTTTTCCTGCCGTGTTTTGTGGCTGGATTAAAGTTTGTGTTGGAGATCAACGTTGACGTCTGATATCCAATACGAACCAAAGAAAGCAGAGAATAGAAGGAATATCAGGTACAAGTCAATATGTGAAGAAAACCTCTGCCGTGCAATTGTAGAAGTGATCAACAGGGTCAGAAATTTTCCTCCGGACCCTCATGCCGGCATCATGATCGAGGTGGAGCTTCTAAAAACGACGTCATTGTGGTTTCTAGCTACATTGTTCTAGTGGATGGATTAGGGAATGTCTAGTCTGATGCTATAGAGAGTAGAAATATCTTGATCGTCATTTCTGATTCTAGAATTACCAATGCGCGTTTTCGTTTGCTTGCCGGCTTCTTGGATTTGATGCAATTGAGCGAAGTGATTAAAAAGGGCGTTTGCATTACTTTTCACCATCAGCATCAACCGTTTCAACAAAAGTATTAAAAATGATAGTTCATTGATTCCTTCCCGTTTCATTTCATCGACAAAAATAGCTAAATATACATAAAAGCCTCAAGCTCTCAAAAAATATATAAAATCCCGCATTAATCGTATTAAGAAATCGTAAACCCATAATGACATTATACATCCATTCCCTCGCTCGTTTTCTTACCCGCTTTACAAAACACGACTGTTGGTATTGATGTTTCCAAAGTCCGAAGTCTCTCCATGTCTGCTCTCACCAGCGAGACCGTGGGTGCCGGTGGATCCTGTTACACCGGAACCGTGGTGGAGGCCGGTAGATGCGGTGTTGTGTCCAGTGATTCCAGAGCCCTGGTTAAATCCAGTTGTACCGGTGGATGTGTTGTTCCCAGTCAAGCCAGAACCATGATTGAGGCCAGTGGATGCGGTGTTATGGCCTGTCAAACCAGAGCCATGCTTTAAGCCAGTGGTGTCTGAGGACACGTTGTGGCCGGTGAGACCAGAGCCGTGGTTCAAACCTGAGGATGTTGTATTCTGACCAGTCAAGTTGTTATGGCTCAAACCAGTAGAACCGGAGGATGTGTTATAAGTGTTATCTCTCAAACCGGAGCCAGGTGTAGTGGAGGTGTTGCCCAAGGGAGCAGAGTTGATTTCGTTCTCCAATCCTCTGCTCTTGCTGTGCTCATGTCCACCACCAGTGGAGTAAGTGTGATCATCGCCAAAATCACGTCCAACTCCTGAGACTCCTTGGCGGTGTTCATGTTGGTCAATCTTTCCCTCTCGGAGATCAGGATTGGCCGCCGGGTCATCCATAACAGGAGCTGTAAAAATGTGATCCGGTCCTGTGGCTGAGTTGTGGATTGGGTGTTCGATGTTTGAGTTGTGGTGGCCATGTGTATTGTGAATCTCTTGGACATTTCCACGAGGAGCCCCGGGAACACCACTGCCAACTGGACCAGCTGTTGTAGAGTGGCCGCTTTCATGAGGAAAGCCGGTAGGTCCATTAACCCCTCGGTTTCTCTCGACACCATGGAGTTTATCCCCAATATCTGTACCGACGGGCTTTTGGTGGGCACCATGAGTGTTATGATGCTTGTTAGCTTCGTAAGCTGTTCCTGCAGCACCGCCTGCAAGGGCAGCGTCTCTGCCGTAGTGATGACCTTCCTTGGAGCGGTCACTGTCAACTCTAGGGTCTACCTTGTTCTCGATGTTTGAGGAATGAGGGCCGGTAGTAGTCTTTGCAGTGTTGTGGTGATGTTTATCGGCTTCATATCCGGCGGTTGCAGCTCCTCCAGCAAGAGCAGCATCGCGTCCATAGTGATGTTGATCTCTAGAGCGATCACTGTCAACTCTTGGATCGACCTTGTTTTCAAGGTTGGAAGAGTGTGGACCAGAAGTGGTGTTAGTGTTGTGGTGATGCTTGTTGGCTTCATATGCAGCTCCACCTAGACCTCCGGCTACAGCAGCGTCACGTCCATAGTGATGATTTTGTTGCTTTGAGAGATCACTGTCCACTCTTGGATCTGCCTTGTTGGCCAAATTGGATGAGTGAGACCCAGCAGTGGTATGATGTCCATGACCAGCCTCATAAGCTCCAACCGGAACCACGCCAGCAGCGGCTGAAGTACCTTTAGTACCATGAACACCATCAGCCTCCTCGGCTCCACCACCCTCAACACGACCTTCAGAGTAAGGTCCATGCCCGTGATGAGTATGAGCACCTTCAGTGGGAACTCCTGAACTACCCAAATTAGGATCCAAACGGTTTGCGGTAACCGTTTGGTGGGGTCCGTTAGTTCCTCCAAGGACACCTTGGTTATGTTGGTTGTTGTGATGGTGAATGCCTTCCCCCACAGCTCCTGCTGTGCCAACTGCAGCAGCATCGCGGCCTAGGTGATGCCCTGATGAGCCAGTAGTTGTGCCATAGGCATCTTTAGTGCCATAACCTGAGGATGTCTTGTTAGGAATGCGATTTCCGTCCAAGTCTGAATCAACTCTTGGGTCGGCAGCATTCAGTGCAGCGGAATTGTGAGTTCCGTGAGAGCCCTCATGATGTCCATGGGTTTGGTTATTTGATCCAAGACCGTTATTTTCATGCTTTCGATGTTCATGCTCGGCCAGACCAGCCGCGCCAACTGCTCCGGCTCCAAGAGCTGCATCTCTACCATGGTGAGAAGTGCCGTGACTTCCAATGTTATCTCTGCCATGGGTGTTCAACTCGTTTCCTGAAGGAATACTGGTAACACCACCCAATCCGGAAGTGGTGTTGGAAGCAACACCACCATTGTGGGTTGAAATAGGATCTCTAGCATTGTGACCTGCAAGTCCAGCTTCACTCGTACGAGCTGCAGAATCGACTCCATGAACGTGTGTATTTGGTCCAGTGACGCTCGAACCATTACCGACACCGCCTAGTCCAGACGCAGTGGTGCCCGTGGTGGTTGAGCCTAATTCAGAGTCTCTGGGTCTATGTGGAACACTTACACCATCGGAGCCAATTGCGGCTTCCCTTTCGGCATGGCGTCCCTGAGTTGTAAGCGGGCCATCAGTTGGTGTGCTGTTGTAATCGGATTTTATTGTGTTTTGACCAAGTCCTCCAGATGCGTGGCTCACGCCAGCTGGTGTAGGATTTACATTGCCGGCATGGGGTGTGTGTGTGGCACCGGTGGTTGGATGAGTTGTAGAGTGGGAGGTATTTCCTATATGGCTTCCTTCTCCATGCTTCTCAGCCTTCTTCTCCTGCTTCTCCTCTGCCTTTTCTGCCTTCTTCTCTTCTTTCACTTCAGCCTTTTCAGCCTTCTTCTCCTCTTTCACTTCCTTCTCGTATTGGGGAGTAGTGCCGTGACTATATGCAAATTAGTATACCCGTCAATCTTTGCATGGTACTTCAAGAAAACATACAGAATTGCCTTGATCTTGTCCATGATTGCAAATTTTTGTTTTGTAGTGTATAGTGTGAATTTGTAATTGGGTGTAAGTAAAAAATGTGACGATTAAGTTTGTAAACTAAAGGGTATCTTGAGCAAATAGTAAATAGTATATGGAAATAATATGTCAAGTATCTATGGCATGAACGAGGTATTTGTATGAAAGTACTTGATCCAAAATGTTATTTGACATGTAATTGATACGTGAAATCAAGGTAATTGAGGGGTATATTGTGACATGAGCAATGTCGTCAGTCTCCGCAGCTTACCGAATAAGAGGGCTCAAATATCCCTTCAGCTTGGTTCAATTGTCTCAGATCTGTATGGAGATCAGAAGCTGAAAGGCTGGTCAACGGGATACCAAACAAGTTAATGATGTAAAGTGGAATAGTACCGGTGATATGGCGCCATAGACCACCAACTGTGGTCGACTAGAAGCGTTACTTGTATCAAGGTCCTGCCTGAAAGAAACCCTCCACTCTAGTTTTCTCCGAAAGATGCATTGATGCATTGGTGCATTGGATGCACTACTTCCAACTATCAACTCCATATACCAACATGAAACTTTGCCTGTGATTTCTTGCCTTCTCCCCTCGTGATGGATGATGACGATGATGAAGATGATGAAACAGTGAGAAAGATCTACCGATGCATTGAGAATTTTCAGCAAATTAGATTGAATCCACTTCTTCGTAATGAAATCGTGAACTTTCCGTGGATGCAGAAAGAACACCCTGATACCCAAATAGAATTAACAAGAATCGCAAAAGAATATACAGTAAAGTTGGCACAGTGACCCGCATATGATCGATTTGACCCCCGCATTTTGATCGCTTCTCTTCAGCCACAATATATCGGCTGTGGCGCTTGACATCATTTAGAAAGGCTAATCATGAATTTCCAAGTTTTTTTTGAATCCTACAAATCACATTCGGATATTCGCTTTCCCCTAACCTGTTTTCGGAGTTGTGGTACGTATGTATTTCATCCGAATTGTAACTTCAAATCCCTTTCTAGATAATTTTATCTTGGCCACTACCACTTCAAGATTCCTTGCTGACGAAATTGACGAAATGGACGGTCAAGATGCTATTTTCTAATATTCTCGCTGCAATTGTTTGACTTGTTTTCATTGTCGCTATTCACAGTCAGTTTGTGGTGTTAACCTCCTGTAGTTGCAAGACAAGAGAGGCAGGAAAACAATTCCTCTTCCATCAAATGAATCAATCAACTGACGAAAGCAGTTTAGCAATTGAACACCATGGAAAATTCTTTCCTCGTTGCGGTGAAATATCAATAAGAGAGCCGTTCATATTGATCCGTTCCGTAACCTTGAGTCTTTTTTGAGATAAGGAGAGTTTAAACGAGAATGATGAAGGGGGAATTAGACCACCAAATATGTCAAATGACTGTACAAATTAAACATCTAAACTTGGGATAATTAGGAATCAATTTGCCGATTTCGCCATTTCACAAACCACCTTGTAATATAATCAATTTTGTTGCACATCTGTTGATTTGGAATTATCTAGACTTACTTAGGTATGCTAAAGAATTTTGGATAACTTTCGATTCGAAAAGTAGAGAATACTCCATATTTATTCTTGAGTATAGGTGACTAAAGATGGGAATGGAATATATAATACCTAATTAAGTAGGTAATCTTACATGGACCAATCCTCATTGTTGCCTCTTTTCTGAGATGGATTTTGATCACCTCTTCAAGAAGTCTTCTTTCCTGTATAACCTCAGGGTTTCGAATAGAATTCCTTATATTCTATAATTTAGAAGCCGAATGAGTTAGCTACTATCGATTACCCATTGATAAAGTCAGATTTCTAATTTAAGGCATTCCAATCACTTCTACGGAGGATATGTAACTGACTAATTATCTACGTCTTTGAAGAATAACCTAGCCCTACCAAGCAGTAGAACCAAGCAAAGCAGACAAAAATTATTGGGACTCCTTCCGGACCGTGCTCACATATCAACCTTTACTTGTACAGTTACGGCAGTACTCAAGTGTAATAAGGTTCTCTTTTTTCTGATAACATGATCAACCCGATCCCTTTCCTCCGGATTGATGTCAAAATGCGGGGGGTCTCTTGACTGGTCTCGTCTAATCCCCACCGGAGCTTACCCAAGTCATCATTACTGTACAGTATTGTTGCATTACAGTATGTGCTTGTATTGTAACCCTGAATTCAGGGGACTTTGTTGAGATGATGCATGGATACCTTGGATGTACTAAATAAATATCCTACAATGCAGGTAAGCTTATGATGGAAAGACATACTGTAGCATAAGAATCTAGTATTAAGATTCTACTCCGTATATTATTTGCTTTGAGCAGATCTGTCTGGCACCAAATCAATGGGTACCAGTAATATCAAGGTTAGGAGTATTTACAAGACCTAATTAAGGCTAAGCCCCTAACGATTGAATCTCCGGCGCGTGCTCCACGCAGCATCAATACACTCAGATACCTGACTGCACCCTGCAGAATAATCAAATGTACTCTGTACAGAGTACAGAGCTGTACCTAGGCTAGGTGTTGTAACCGAGGATACATCTGTTGGCCAGCGTTCACTGTGCCGTTCTCAAAACCAAAACATGATGTGATAAACCTGTGCCGAGTACTGGGGAAATGTGTACACAATGGAATCACATCAAGAAAGCAGACTCTGGTACCGTGGTATCTATCTCCCTAGGTAGATGACCAACCATACACAGTACAGTAAAGTACAGAGTATAGAGTTGATATTAGAGAGTTTATCCGAAGGGGATACATCCACGAGGATTTCTCAATGCATCTTACCTACTACTGTATCAAACAACTAATAGAACTAATACCGATGGGAGGATACCATCTATCGATCGTTTGATCTCCTACTGTACTGTACACTGTACAGTAGCTACCCAACCCAACTCCACAGACTCCCACAAGTACTTCCGTGGCCACTGGCCATCCTCAAATCTCCACTAGGAAACTCTGTATCTCGTATCCCCAATATTCGTCCGACCCGTTACCTCTTTAGGACAATTCCGCGATAAAGTTCATGAAAAAAGGAAAGACGCACCGAACGATGCATTATTATTTCAAGGATCCCAAGAGGCACCAGGGCTTACCCCGCACGCCATCTACCACTCACTGGTCCTCTCGAGTCTCTGCCCTGTCTGTCACCTGCAGTGGTGGAAATCTCTTTGGTAATACTTTTGTCAGATGTCATGTAGCCATTCGCGCGCAAGAAGAGCGTCAACATCATTTCGAAATTCCTCTACTCTATGATCTTTGCTCGGTGTTTGATTTCAATCTTTGTAGTTTGAAATAAGGTGACTCGGTGGAATATTCGAAATTATATATATATGTCCTACATCTTCTAAAAAGATGCTCCTCTATACCAAAAAAGCATTACCGAAAGTTCCTAAGAAAAGATCCAGAGCCGGTAAGTGTCGGTTTACTACGTTGGAGGGGAATAGCTAACACTGGTTTCTACGAAAGGGTGTATACACTGGTAAGTTGTTTCGTTCTTTCAATGGCCATTCTACCGTACTAAACATGTTACAGTAAGGAAAAGGTACGGAATGATCGATCATCAATCCATGCAAATCTCTAACAACAACCGCAGAAAAAGAAATGCAATGAGGAACGACCACGATGCGATCGATGTGCAGAACGAGGTCTGCAATGCGAATATGAAGCAGTAAAACCACGAAAACGAAGAAGGTCATCCTATGCAGAATCCGCATTTTCACACGATGGAAAATCCCCAGGCTGTGATCGCGAACGATGGCCACGACCATATTCACACGGGCTGAGCATAATCACGGACGACGATGTGGAGATTGTACAAAACACATGGGATGAGATTTCGGAATATCCATTATCTGCAACTTCGGAGCAGTCGGGTTACAACTGGGGGAGTTTCTACGAGAATGATGATGAAGTCGAAGAAATAATACGAGAAGAACCGTTTGTCATTTCTCCTTCTGCCGGTACACTTGTTCGAACAAGAAGTCCATATCCAGATCTAGCAATGATTGCTCCTTCACCAATTGCTTCCCCCTTGATCGAATTTAATTCGCCGGCATTCCTAGAATTTTCAGAGAAAAGGAGCCGCAGGGCTCTTGTCGATCATTTCTGCAACACTCTATCACATCTCATTGTCTTTAAAGAAGATAGGGGCAATCCATTTCGTCAATTGGTTCTACCTCTTTCTCACGCCAGTTCACCGGTTATGAATGCAATGTTCGCACTAAGCAGTGCACATATGGAATACAGGGGGGTGGAAAATGAAGAGAAATCTTTAGATTTTCACAACAAGGCACTACAAGGGCTGGCAAAACTCATTCAACAAAATGATCCGGCAAATAGGGAAGAAATACTAGGCGCAATTATGTTACTGGTTTATTACGAAGTTGTGAGTAATAGTATCTCCGGATTAGTTACTGTGGCGCATTCTGATACCGTGTCAGCTCGTACAACGCGGCAATTGTAGTATTGTTCATGGTCATCTGAGAGGAGCCATGACAATTATGGACTCTAGGCCCCATGAACCTACTCCAACAGGACTGTTTCTTGAGCGGGTATGTTCTTAATCATTCGATATACAAAGTTGCTTCTGACGAGCCTAGGCCTTTCGATTTTACGATGTCATTACAGCTCTTTCCCTAGGTACACCTCCAAATTCTACCACACAGCCTACGGCAACCCCGTTTCCTTTTCCGGTCGCACCAGACGAAGCAAGTAAGAACTCACCACTAAATTCGGTTGACACACTCCTTGGTCTGTCGACGGAACTGTGGCCAATCATCCATCGGCTTTCTCACCTGCTTTCATACAAATCTTCGCTTCAAGCCGCCATTAAAGATGGTCAGTTGAGTAAAGCTAGTGTTTTACGGACTGAGCTGGAAAGTACATCTCAAGCTATAGAAATAGCTCTTACAAACTGGAAACCAAGCGTCGAAGCTAAAGGCCCGTCCTCACCCAAGGAAGACGGCGAAGATGACGATACTTTCTCGAAGTATAATACTACACCTGAGGACGCACGTATGCAAACTATCTTCAACAATGCTGAAGCATATCGTCACTCTGCATTTGTCTACCTCTATCGTACTATCCGCTCTCATCCCAGATCTCATTCTTTAGTGCAAAAACACACAAACCTGTCGCTAATTGCCTGCGCCAATGTTGTTGGTTTAGCGGAGCTATGTCATGATGGCCCAATGTCTGCATTACTCTGGCCATTGTTTGTAGCAGCATGTGAAGCTGAAACAGAAAGCGATAGGGAATTGGCGACAAAAGCTTTTGGGGGGACAGAGAGAAGACAGGGGATGCAAAATATCATGCGCGCTTGGGAGGTGGTGCAGGAGGTATGGAAAAGGGCGGATCAAGGAGTATATGAGGAAGGGGATTGGAGGGACATTTGTGCGAGTAAAGGGTGGAATATTGTTTTTTGGGTAGGAGAGCGGTGTTCGAAAGTTGAAGGAGCTTCGCCCTTTCCAGTAGGGTTCCATCCGAGATTGCGCTTTTCTAGCTGGGCCTTGGTGTTGGCTTCCTCTACCCTGGGAATCCTTGAATATATCTGCGCGGGCTGGTCCGAGATTGCATTTCTGTGGTTCGATGCTACAGCCGTGATCACTCCATGTTGATGCGTGATGAGGCGGAGATCAATGTCCAGTATGATGTGAGAAATCATAAATCACAAGTCATCAGTGATGGCATCCTAAAATTAGCTGTGGGTTCAGGAGGAGTACTATATGATTCTGATGTTTTACATGAATTTATTTTGGAATTGGATGGATGCATAATATGAGCGGGTGGGGATGGCGAGCATTTAAGGTTGGCTTGGGATTGGGTAAATTGTATCATGTGTGTACATTGTATCGAAGTGTGAAGTACAAATTGCAACAAATTCCGAACTTTGAAATTGAGCGTGCAGATAAGAAATGTATCGTCTTGAATATAGGCTGTGAGCTCTATGTAGTGAAGTTCATCAGCCTATTTCATACGAGGGGAAACTGATATCTAGAAGAGAAAAGGATGAAGCATATCACTATCTAGATAAAAACAAGTGTTATTGTGGTGACGAGAAGACTTAGGTTCCAAGTTGGGGAAACAATAGAATGAATGGATTTAAGTAACTAGTAGTATATTCAGAAGAAAGTGGGATATCGGTGAAAGTAGAATTTGTCTCATATAATGAGGATGGAGGACACAATGTCATGCAATGTAAGGAGGTGTGAAGTGTGAAGTGTGAGTGACATAGATATTGGATATTACCTGACAGAGCTGATATACACGACGAATTCAATGCATCTTATTCGTGCTGGCTTTCCTCCTGGGAAAGGATATTTTCTCAGACATGTATGACTAGGTTCCTTGGTTTTGATTATTGAAGATATCTGAGCGCAATGCGGGAGTAGTCTTGGTCGAGTGTGAGATGGATAGAAATTCCGTATTTGAGATTCTATGGCCTGTGATTGATGTTTTTGTGGATGTTCTGGGGGTTTTGGAGTTGGAAGAGTGGTTCGTCGTGGGGAAAGGGGGGAGGTTGTTGAACCTTGGAATCGGTTTTTTACTTTCTTGGGTGGGGCGTTTTCTTGGTGAGGGGAATGCAAGTGCTTTCATTTCTCTCGATGTTATTCCTCGATAAGAATTCACGGCCGGCTCCTGAATTATGATATATCACGGAAATCCATGCCTCTTGCAGCGAGGTGCGTGGATAGATATTGGAGAGGGCGAAAACGGTGCCGCTTCATCTTACGTCTTTCCATCCGTAGGAGCGTCTGGGTATTCAGTTCTATCTACGGAATTTTTATCACTGCGGCGTGATAGGTTCGTCTGGAGTCACTGGGTCAGTTTATGAATATCCAAGATCAATAGCAATAAAAGATTTAGCGCAGGCATATTTGTAACATCAAGCCCAAAGATTCTTGGAATGACCCCGACTTGAATTTCCAGCACGGTTAAAACGTCTTGTGGAATCCTACTCCAAGGGGTTCTGTACAATCCGCGGAAAGTACCGTGGCCAACAGAAGCCATTCCGTGGAGCTAAAATCTATATGGGAATTTTTATTATCCCGCACTTATACCTCGAGCTCAAGTTGAGTGAACTGGGGCAATGAGTTTACCTTATGTAAGCCTTATGGCAATTCAGATGTGATGAATTTGAGAGATCCTGAGTTTTTTCCTTGACGTAGGGTTATATGGGAGCTTGATTGAGATATGTTGACTTTGGGCAGGATCTTGGACAATGAAATTTGGATGGTATGCGATAAACCCTATCACCAAACGAAGATCATATTCGAAGATTGGGAGAATTAAATACAGCAGTACATGAAGCTTCTAGTGAGAATATGCTATGACCAAGGATCGATTGACTCTTTCAAGGTAGAACTCTATCATCTCAATTCGCAAGATTAACATCACTCAAAGTTTCAGTACAGCCATTGCGCTTATTGCTATATCGGATATCCAACGGCCACTTCCATATTATATAGATTGGGAGTTATCGTGAAGGCTGGTTTTCCAAATCATCCAATGTATTTGCGGTAAATAGAAGCCATGAAACAAATTGAATTATTCGTTGAATTAACCCTAGAGTACCACTTTTCTGGCAGGATGCCATATATTCCTAGAATCCTCCCTAAATCTTATTATAGCGTATATCTTACGTATATAATGGTAGGAGCTTTGAAGCGTCCACATTGAAAGATTTTCGGAATACTATATTAGCTTCAAAATAGCCTCAAATACTATATTAGCTTCGAAATACTAGTATACCATTTCTCAATCCCACTTCAACTCTTCAACTTCACTTCAACATCATCAACATCATCAACATTATCAACTTTACTTCAATATCATCAATACCATCAATATTTTATCAATAGTAAGTTATTCCATTCGTTAAGAATTGCTTTTTCTACCTCGCTTTCGCCCCCCTATTTCAACTATGCCCCCTACCCCCGCCCTCAATAACATGTTAACCACTTTAGATTCTGAATAGCTTCAATACTACCAATAACAACAACAACAACAACGATAATACTATAGATTGTGATATGCTCGAATATACCCAAATAAGGCAATACACTTAAATAGGCCGAAATCTCGTAGTATGCTTAAATAAGCTTAGCTTAATATACTAAGATCAACAGACTAAGCTCAAAATAGGATGTGGACTATTAGTGTTAACTCCTGTTCCTATGCCATATGCCCTGAGATCCATGGATTCCCAAATGTTATATGTCAAAAAACCATTTTGAATATGGAATTATGCCATAAACCGGATATGGCATATGGCCATATTTCTGGTATTCGCTTATAAGCGAATACCTGCATATATTAACGCACCACCATCACCACCATTCACTCCTAGACGGCTGATTAGCCAATCAAGAGCGTACTCGGTTCATTCGCTGGCTGATTCTTTGTTTGCGGAAGCTTATTATGGCTACCTAGATGTAGAACAATCAAACTTACGGCTGGCTTCTCACTTTCGTCAAAGATCTTCAATCGTCATCTATGTTAATTGTAGGCCGAGTTCAAATTTTCGGTATCTACAACGAGGGCTAGGGAAAAATACTAGCTACATTTGATTTGAATTCAAATAGGTACAAAATCCTATCATCAGGACAAGTAGCCGAGACAAAGCAACCATTATATTAATACGAATATCATCCGGACTCAACTTTGGATATTCCAGAAGTTTCCCGCTCCACTCGTATACAAGGGAGAAGCACGACATAACTTGCGCTTCTGGTAAAGCTACCAACCCATTTGAACTCAGTGAGAACGTCGAAGGGCATCTGGAAATTTATGGACGTGCTCCTGATAGTCTATTCGGAGTAGTCACTTCTGAGAATAGACCAGCATATTTTAGCGAACAGTCAAGCGAGTGTTTGGATTCTAGATGTGGACAGCTCGCTTAAGACAGTGAAATGGAAGCTATCCTGACAATAAATAGTCGTATGGCTACGGTATACCTGAGAAACTATTAATACACTTCTGACTATCTACTAGAAAGAGAACTGATTATATTCTGCGAAATTATCATGTACCACAATTGTCGTACCTTGTTGCTCGATGTCTACTTCTACTATGTCTAATAATCGAGCGAGCAGATTGGTCGATAGTATGATATTGCTGTAACGCGTTGATGATGAGAGGCGGTGTTTTGTGAATGGGATGTAGGGCTTGGATGAGAGGCTTTAGATTAAATTAGAGGGATAAGATTATAGTTCTGGATAATGGAGTAATTTTGAAAAATGAAGTTAGTTAAAATGGGTTGAGATGATAGTGTTGATTTTACGCAGAAAATGGCGTGTAGGTATGTAGATATATCATCTTGTAATGATGTCTTGAGTATTTTCATTATTGCTTGCAGAGAATGATGTCTACTCGAGTGGTTGTCTGGAGTATGTAGGTGGGAGCATTGGAATATGAGTAATTGGTTGGAATATTACCTCAAATTTACCTAAAAAAAAAGATAAAGTGTGTCTGAGCAGAAAAGATACTTGCTAAACAACCATCTGTATGTGTAGAACCTTAACCTCGATATTCCGGGTATTGATAAATAATGGCGATCCAGTTTGGAATGAAGAACATGAAATGATATCATCTGACACTATAAAACTCAATGCACCTAACATCTAAAAGACTATCAAATATTGAGAGATTAGATTTTGTCCACATCCAATTTGGCGATCAAGTTCTGGAGATAGATTGAAAGAATATGAGTGAAGTCTATGAAGAAACAAAATAGCAGTCACTTAATATTCGTTTGGTCCTATACTAATCAAGTGAGTTCATCCTAATAGGTTAAATCGAAGTCCTCGGGTTTCCAGAGTCATATAGACCAGTAAGAGATAGTATAGGAGCTAGATATTGAATATTCGAGACAATTTAGAAGAAAATAGGATACCGTCCAACGCGTTGAGAGTTTGCTATCGTATGGATATACAGGATTCAATTTTGACTCACCATCTTTCAATGAGTTTAAGATATGGTAATTGAAGGTTTTGTAGGAGATGGTTCTGGAAATGATACTGTCTGAAGGGTATAGGACATTGAATCTGGTAACTTGGAGGAAGTTGAGTCAACAGAGGTCATATATTTCAAAAGATTGAGGCGAGACAGTCTTTGATGTAAAATTAGCAGGGGATTGATGATGGAGACCAAAATATGAATGTTGGGAATTTAAGCTCGCCGGGAGGTGAGATCACAATTTCAGCAAAGATATTCGCAAAAAGCTCAATGGTATTCTATTCATCGCATTCATGAAACCGTTTCAACGGTGTATAATAGATTAGTCATAAGATTCATCAATGGTATCAAACCTATTCTAAAGTACCTGTTTCAGCCAATTTCAAACAGCCAATTTCACCAATCATATCACACTTCTCCAAATGACAACCCCCTTCATTCAAAACAACTTAATCTTCAATTCCCCAAACCAACGCCTAACCTCAATGGCTCTCCACTCCCTCAACTCCTTCACAATATCAACAGTTGGCACAACCCCAATTTCCTCCTGCTGTCTCCTAGTAGGAGCTCGAATGCTCTCATGATTCAAGAACGAGAAATCTCTCGCCATCTCTTCATAGTAGCTATCTGCATCTCCATGACCCGTAACAGATCCGGATTCTGAAGGCCTAACAACATGTTCCTCGGGTAAGAACTCCAACGTAAGCTTTCGCAACCCAGGGTACAAGGTAGGAGCACGCCTGCTCTTGACGTTCTCGCGTGCATCATGGATAGTAACTTCCTGCGCAGCAAGACGAACGATGAAGTACTTTAAGGCAAGGAAAAGCTCATTGCTTCCCTTGCGGGGAATGGACGTGAGAGTTAGGCAGCGAAGTCTTGCGTTATCATGCGGATCGAAACACGGACCTTGGCCTTCCAGCTCTGTCAGGCATGATTTCTCGATCCTCAGATTCGAGATGGCTTCTCTGCGGTCGTAGGTGTTTCTTTGGCTAACAACTGAAGCGTGGCGTGTGACGATTGAGTGATGAATACGCAAGACTTCGAGACGGGGTTGCCATTTGCGAGAGAGAAAGCAGACTGTATGTTCCTGTGCGTAGACATCTATGCCAGCAACGGTTCCTACAGCTAAGCTGGTGCGGTTAGAGCCGACATCCAGGACTTGCAGGCAATTGGTGCGACCAAGGATATTTTGAGGTCCAAGGGCTGTAAACTTGTTGTTGGAGAGGTAGAGGTGAGTGAGACCTGTGACCATTAGAAGGTTGTCGTCAACGTTGTTTTTTTCGCTCAAAGATGTTCAGCTCGAGTCCTCCGGGTGTGGAGCACTCGACTAGATTGATGGAATCGGAGCGGAGTGTAGTCATAGTGGTAGGCAATGGATCAGCACCTTCATTAACCTCCCGATATATTGGAGGATGTTCGAACAGTGCCTCATCGGTTGCACGGAGAGGTCCATATTCAATGTCTGGGAACCGCTCTAGAAAACAGCCTCGTAATAGAGAAACGATAGTATTGTCCGTTAAGAGGTTGTCACGAAGATCTAATGACCAAATCTGTCGTCTAGATTTGGTGACAATAGGAGGCAGCAAGGTATCCGTTAATCTTAAGCCTCGTAGCTTCAAGATCCTAATGTTTGGAAGGTTCTCGATGGTAAATAAAGACCCCCCAATTTGGACTACGAACAGTGTAAGATGCGTCGAGGTATACAAGATACTTTGTAATATTTTGGCGGAGAACGAGAGAGCAGTTGAATGTAGTACAACCAGAAGCACTCAGAAACTCAGGTTGGGGCATTGCGGCGTACTCTCTTGGTAGGTCTGCACCAGGAAAAAATTCCGTAGTCTTCGGAGCATGTAGGTGCGAGAAGAATGCAGTTGAGGTTAGGAAAATTCTTAAAGAATTTAAAAAAACCACTCAGGCTTCAAATAGGTCCCAAAAATGATGCAATCGCTTGTTTGAGCTCGCCCACTTCGAATCTTTTGTAGGGCACGCATATCGAGAATTCGAACCCTCTGGAGGAGCTGGGGATCGAGGCGGCTGGAACCAGAGAAGAACTTTGAAACAAGACCTAAATTCAGTCAGTGAAAGTGCAATAAGAACTAATTAGGCTAGAATATTACCACAAGGCTTAATTCTGTTCGCCAGGTCCCTGAACGGGTTGGCCCAAAGATAGTCACCAAAAACCTCATTGAAATGAGAATAGACAAGACAACCAGAGTATAGATCGGGGGTGTCGAGGTATGGAGCGACGAGCATTGCAACATCCTTGTTGAGCTCATGGTAGGCGGGAAGAGAATCCATATTGAAGCTTTCTACTAGGTACAAAAAAGATCCTTAGTTGAGTTAGAGCTTCAATGTGTGGTAGCCAAAAAGAAAAATAGCCAGGGACAAGAGGTTGAAGAAGTTAATTCCTTTGTACAAAAGATCTAAATAATATCCAGAAAGTCTCTAATTGTGGCCGACTTAACCGAAATTGCCAATATCAAATGAAGTAGAATAATGAATCTCTTGATTGAATTCAAGAGGATTGTATTGGTCAATGGCAAATTGCTCTTTTGATGCCGGATAGCGATAAGCTAAAGACTTTCTAGACCTCTCTGGAGAATTACAATACTTCAAATCAATAAGGTCATTTGAGTCATAGACAAAAGGCTCTTGATCACCCAAAACAATGATGAGTCAAGGATATCGACGAGAGGATGTAGAAGCCAGGGAGTATACAAGAGTATCCGCAGTTACATCAAAGAAACGGCTGTGCAGTGGAACACTCTTGAGTGAAGTCAGAAACAAGCAGCTGAGATGCAAGAGCCAGTTTTAGATTTTCGGGGGTTCGAGTTCTGAAGGAGAAGCGAAGCTCCTTCTAGGTAACTGGCCTGCTCTGAAGGAGATTTGACACGCCTTAAGTTTAAGTTGCTATTTCCTGGTTAGCATTTCTTCCCTTCTATTATGCTGCTAGAATCCTAACTCTATGAACATGCTTGTACTCACATCCAAGGACTGATGGTTAGATCACGAATTCGTCACAACTGAAAGTACAGGGTACACGACACCTAAATCTCCCCATCTTCCTAGCATGCGGCACTTCCGAAGCAGAGATCTGAACCAGGGTTACAAAGGCTGCGGAGGAGCCTAATTCATACAACTTCGGCGGGTGTATTTTGACAATACAAAGAGTCCAAGCCTGAGGGGAGTTAGTCTTTATATGGGAGGCATATGGTGGCAAGATCCAGTCACTCCAGCACAGTATCACGCAGAAACTCCGATACAAACACAAAATCGATCAACGTTACACAAGCAGTATTCACAAGATTGAGAAAAGGCTCACCAGTTCTCGGGACCGATCAGACTTGGCTGGTGCAAGTCTCTAGCAGCATTGGTTCAGTTACTGCAGCTTAATTGCGAGACGTACAGCAATATCTGTTTGTTCTGCCAATCAAGCCTGGAAGCTTGCAGTCAGGTATAGCTGAATTTTTGACGTCTGGATTGCTAACGGAGTTATACAGGGTGGGCATCGATTAGCGTATGTGTACTAGCACGATTCGGGACAAGGGTTTCACTCTAGCTCGTCTTCTCGTCCTCTCGTCTTCTCGTCAACACTGCACAACCTGCGAGACGGATATCGATCGATGCAGTTGAAACGTTGAAACAGAGCAGAGAGAAGATGTTGATGAAGAAACTGACGGTGCCCGCTGTGGCTATGCCCCTTCACCGATAAAGAAGTATAGAACCAGTTGCCGCTTTAAAGATATCGGGACAAGCACTTGGAACTACTGCCAAAACACCATCGAAAGAATCCACCAGATTCTACCCTCAACACGATCAATCATCCTCATATCGGTTGAGAAACATTAGATCAGATTGTTCTCTTTCACTGAAATAACTATTAGATTCAAATATCTACGAGCCGGAGTTGAAGCTCATCAAATATTGGATTAGCGCCCCTTTAACAATCTCTATGAATCCGAACCCCTCATCAGAACCAAAGTTAACGTTAACCTCGCAACGAATGCTCCCTGCGAGATCGAATTAACATGTCCATGGGTGTGTTTGACACTCAGATGTTGGTATATCAATTTCATGATCCAGCTGTATTCATCAGTTGATGCTCTTGATTGACTACTTGAGTAAGAATCTACGGACCTCCTGACCGATAACGGATTGATGCGGGGTAGGTCGTTTGAGAATCTCAAATATATACAGAGTTCAGACAGAGTATTACCGTGGTTCATTATCATCAGAAAGAGAAAATAATCTACGTACTCTCCCCTAATTCATGGTTGGCAAGAGTTTATTTTTCTCATCAATATCATGCATCTTCCCAATTCCGATGTCGAAAGACGACCAGAGGTGTTGCATGACTTCATCCGCCAGAATCCTCTCGGCATATTTACAACAGCGATCAAGTCAGACTCTCATCCATTTCTCCAAAGCAGTCATATTCCATGGATTATCGACACAGATTTTGATGGTAATGAACAAGGTCTCGGCAGACTTCGCGGCCATATTGCACGACAAAATCCACAGGCAAAAGCCATTGTTGAAAGCTGTACAAGCAACGTCAAGTCACCAGCAGGGGTATTCCTCGAGCACGACGTCCTGATCCTGTTCAATGGGCCGGTTAATCACTATGTAACACCCAAATTCTACAAGCAAACGAGACTCAACACTGGCAAGGTAGCTCCAACTTGGAATTACGAAGCAGTGGAGCTTTATGGAAAAGCAAAGGTTTACTACGACACCAGGTCAGCTGATTCAGCTTTATTCTTGACAAAGCAGTTAGCGGACTTGTCTGAACACATGGAAACGTCAACAATGGGTTTTGGTAAGACGCCAGGAACACAGCCGTGGAAAGTGGCAGATGCACCAGATCAGTATATCGAGTTGCTTAAGAAGAACATCATTGGCATAGAGGTTGAGATCACTTCGATGTCTGGAAGGTTTAAATGGAGTCAAGAGAAACCTGTTGGGGATAGAGCTGGGGTTATTGAAGGGTTCAAGAACTTGGGTACGCCTAACAGTACGTTATTGTCAGAGAAGGTCGAAAAGCAAGCTGCTATTTTTGATGCCAACAAAGCAGCAAAGAAGCCAAACGTATAATTTGAGGCGAGAAAACAGTAAAGTAAATAGGAACTTCTATCTTTACAAATATAATAACAGGGTATTCTCTGATCATATCTCGTTCAACGGCAGTGATAGTGGAGCACTTGGATGAAAGCTCCCTGTTGGTCGGGTGAAGCCATTTTCATCGCATGCTTAGATTTGAAGATTTGAAGATTTCAAGCTAAGGTCATCAGTTCTTTGAGAGTACCCCTATCATCAAGCTCTCTCTTATCTGGCATATTTCATCACGGTATCTTTGTAACAGTAAACTCATCCCAGTTGAATACGAAGTAGCTGAAGTACAGACAGCTCAGTGTTAATCAAATTTCAACCTAGGCTTCCTCTTACACGCTGAATGCTATTTTAGAAGCTCCCGCGAGTCAGTTATATAGGGAAAGAAACAACCAATATCCTGTACGAGTTTCTCTCTCAAAGAGTGTTCTATCCAATAACATTGCTGACTCTCAGACCTGGTAAAAGTTGTCCATAACGTCGAGCCCTAATTATTGAAGGGTAAGACGGTTTATCATGCTAGATCTAGAGGGAGATGCTTCCACACACAAGACTGCCTACGCACAGGGACGGCAACTGACGAAAATGAGGTTCTTGAGTAAGACTTTAAAGCCTTGGAGGGGAAAGGTCGAAATAAATCAGGAAATCAGAGCATTGCATAGTCTGGTGATAGCCACTAGTCATCTCAGCTCGGCTAGACTTGAGAATGCAATGATGTAAGGATATCCCTGGCATCCGGGATCATTATACACTGACACAAGGAATATCAGACTGCAAACCGAAAATATTCATGACCGAATGATCAATCTCGGACCTCTTTTCTCGGAGTACTAATTATGTTTACCCGATCTGCTTCGAGGATTAGACCTAGACCACGGTACGGGTCCTAGCCGCTTCGAGATATTCTCGGGACTGGAACCGATAGTAAGAACCAATTTGAAAGCTAACTTTCTCATTACCGTTATCAGTCATGTAAAGCATAACGAATCAATGTTCGTAACGTCGTGTTTTTCTTAGTTCCGAGGAAATCGCTGCTGAAACCTGGCATGGCTTGTCGGTGCTCTTTGGCATTCTAGATGTACTTGCCTTGGATTACTTGAACGGCCGCAAGCCGACTCTGGATGCATTTGGAAACCCCCATTTCGTAGGTGTGGAATCATGTTTCGTTCTTAATCATAATGCCAATAGGCTCTGGGTCAATAGCTGCGATCATACAACCTAACCTAAAGTTACGCCAACCGCAAGACCCTCGTTTTGAAAACATGTCTCTCTCACTAGGGAGATTGGCATATTTTATGGCTGGGAGGTCTCCGATGTTTCTAATGTATCTGAGTCGATATCAGAAAATGGTATCCGCGATCAATGGACTTATGATCTCTCTGGAAATTACGACCTTCGTGAATGCAAGGGGTCAATTTTACATATGAGTTTCTTGCAAAACGGCTATACATATAGACTAGAGAGTCACCAATATTATAAATACATAGAAATGAATGAAGATTGATGCAAACTAGTATCGCTGCATTTGCATAACGTGTATTTATATGGATGTACATAGCCGTCGTACCTGCAGACTGGAGTGCAGGTGTCTGGGAATGATGGCATTATAGGATTCGGTTACTGATATTATGTATCTATATACTTGAGTATGTTATCATTATGAAGCATTACAAATATCGTAGCTTATTACTATATGCATGTTTGATGTCTAATTTTTCAAGTTCTTGCCAGCTCTGCTACTTATCACTCATCACTCATCACTCATACTTAAGCTGCACTTTCTCAATATTTAAACCAAGCACTTGATTACTGATTATCTAAATGAAGTCCAATATTAAGTAGATCTCCAACCATATCAATTCCTTCTCCTCAAGCCCCAATGCCCACAAGAAGTCCGACAAAGTACAATACAACCCAATACAGCCAACCAATACCAATACATATGGAGCCTGGAGCATGAGCGTTGGCCCATCCCAGTACACCTTTTGTGTAATTTTCCAAATCCATGCTCTCCTATTTTCCAAGTTCCAATAAGAGATAAATATAAATGTTCCAGTCAACCACAACACGGTTGTGAATAATGAAAATGAATGCATTGAACAAGATTTTCCCCGCTCGGTTTTTCATCTACAACCTCCCCTGACAAGATCCCTTCAGGATTAAAATATTTGCTGCTTCCTCCAGCGTGACCTTCGACGATCCAAACACTGAATGTTCTAATGATTCAGCTCATGTCTCGCTCCATACCTACCGTCTTGATATCAATAACCGCCCAACCGCGTCCTCACAGGCATCGACTTTACCTCGGGATCCTGATGCTTGCGACTCTTTTTATCCATGGACTCCCACACCCCATCAGCATCTGGATGATATTTGGTTCTCGAGGCTTTCCTATCTTTCTTTCGGTGCAGATCAACGTGAGATTTCAAATTATCTGTTCGTCCGAATTTCTTTTCACAGAAGGGACATTTGTGCTTGATGGCAAGAGTGTTGTGTGTATGCTCATGTCGCTTGAGATGTTCCTGTCGCTGAAATCTCTTGTTGCATCCAGGGTGTGTGCAGGGCAGCTTGGCTTTATTGTGTACTGGTATGGGTAGTGTTTGTCGCTTTATCTTCCTGCGGGTGGATTGCTTTGTGGGTGTTGCTGCTTGTATTCTTTGTAGTGCAGCTGTGCTTTGAGGGGAGTCGTAAAACGGCCTTCTGAGCTGCTGCTGTCGTATCGGAGAGATCGAATCGTGTCTGAGGTCCTGGTAGTTTGGCGGGGCGAGGTATCCTGTGGTGGAAGCCCCGGCAGGAGAATTGTTGTATGATCTCTGAATATTGAAATCTGATGAAGGTGTTCCAAACTTTACAGGAGTGAGCGGACCCATAGGGGATGACTGGAATTCAGCAAATGTATCGACGAGTGTTGTCTGTGTGGGGTCTACAAAGTCTATTGCTCCCGATGATTCAGATGTCGAAGTTGGAGAGTACAAATCATCCATCAAAGACGGAATGTCACTTGAAGGGCATTGCGATTCAAATGATCCGAAAGCAGACGGTGCGTAGCTTTGGAAATTGGTATTGAAAGTGAGAGTAGGATTTGTATCGGCCAATACCTTCCCATCATCTACGCCAAAGAACATGTTTGATTCTTGGAAACCATTCAACATATCTTGTGTCATTGCAGACATAGCACAAAACGCATTGCCGCCTGTGCTTGGGTATCGCTCCGGAAGGTCATTATGACCATGGAAAGACAAATCCTCCATCTTGACTGTCTCGTCGAAAGACGTTCGTCTTGTCATTGAACTTGCAGGTGTACCAGCCTGAAGTTGCAAAGACGTGTCCCAAGATGAGTTTACCGATTCAGCATAAGATTCACTCGCTGATGGAGTGAGCGTGCTTGTTGGTTGGCTGATAGAATAAGAGTTTCTCCTGTTCTCGTACACCAGCATAGTTATGTAGAATTGATTAACGATATATTGAATCAAATACTGGATGAGATTGGGTTACCATGGATATCCTTTCGGTTCTTACATGGAAACTTACGATATTTCAGGCACTCCGCACTCGGTATGTATATTTGAGGATAATTGAAAACACTATAGAGTCGATGAGCTTGAATTGATTACAGAGTAGACAGGGAGATTCCTGCTTTCATTTATGAATGAAGATGTGAACATCGACACCATCGATGCCATGAAAATCGGCTTCATTACCAATATTCTTCCTTGAGAAGGGATATAACTAGACATAACTTACAGACTATTTGCAGTTGTCGAGACAAATTTAAGTCGCGTTTTGAGTCGCGTACTGTTGAAAGACTGTAGTGCGGGATACGCAAGGCCCGTGGCAATATGAAAAGCGAGATCAAATGAGGAACAATTAGGCCTCTTTCGAAAATCAAGGGACTGTATCTTGCTGACTAGAAGATTAGTGGTTTCCAGAGGCGTGCCGCTGCACCAAGAAAGACTCACTGGGTATCTAACAATTCTTTGAACTTGACAGCAAGGGAATCAAGGAGCGTGTTCGGCTTCGGGAGAGGAGCAAAAAAGCAGTATGGTACAAGTAAAATTGCTGAGACGAGCTATTGTTCAGTGTTAATTGTATGGCACCTTGCAGAATAGCTTCCAAATCCCTTGAGGGGGGGGTCATTCTCTCCCTTTAACAATCCCTCGCCTCACAAAAGCCGAATCCTGCATGTCGAACGATGGCGAAGAAAGTCCTCGAGTAGGTTGGATCAACACTAGTCTGTCAAATTCTGGATTGTGGGGTTTCCCATAAGACACTGATCATAGTCTATTGGCGAACGACCAAGAAAGGTAGTCTTGGGCTTGGGTCTCACCAATTGCGTGCATATGTATTTGATATAACAGGGATCGATCATCTTTCAGCGAAGAATTATGCAGGTCCTTCATCAAATTCACAGCCGGATTTAAATGAACAATTCGGCAACAGCTATCGATCCCTGAGTCTCATCCATAGATTTGCACAAGGTTTTCCTTCCCTGGGTGTAGATCTACGATCGTGCATAAATCACATTCCCCAAGCTGTTCGTCACAAGCCATCGTGAATGCCCATTGCGAAGTTGACTTCTTTTCGCGAAGAATGGAACCGCGAGTCTTTGGAATGCTCAACATAGGTATTAATCTTCGTGTTGACGACATTGAGATGGCTCGAAGATGCAGAGACATCAGACCATTATTGCTTTGACTGTCACTGGCGTTTTCACAGCAGCCGAGGGTCCCAATTGATTGTTCACTTGAAACCCTTGGAGCTCAAGGCAGTCACTATCTCAACAAAAACTTTGTTTATGCGGATGTTCCAGAAAGTGTCTGATGATTGGACAAGCAGCTAGTAATGATACGTCGTTCGTCCAATCAATCTCATTTACAGATGTACCTCGGAATTGGAATTTTGTGACAGTAGTCGCGCTTGCTGCTGCCAATAAGTGAGAAAGCCTCTAGCTACTTGATAGACGCCCCCAAATAATCATCGAGGAAGCTGAAATAGCCATCAAAGCTTTTTGTGGCTGAACTGATGAACTAAAAGCACCTGTCACTTTACGATATAATCTTCTACCAATGCGCGGGATTGTAAAATCTGACCAATTATGACTTTGAACTAAATATAAGAAAATTTTTGAGAGTTACGTTACACAGCATTCCTACCGGAAAACTGGTTTCTCTCGGTACGAAGATACAGTCAGACTGCAAGAGAACGAAAGTGGGTAGACTCTCACTCGTAGCAGCCCATTAATATTATGGTGTAGTCCATCACTGCTTGCTTGCAAAGAGAGATCTTGTATCATTTTGCTTGTGATGTAGAAAGAGGAAATCTATAGAGAAGTATCACCAGGGGACGAAGCGACCCCAGTCGTGCTGGTTTATTGTTATTTGTGATTAAAAAGCAAATAATCAGAAATCTAGTTGGAGGCGTTTCGTTTGTCATACAGCACTACTGTTTTATTACAAAAAAAGCCCTAACCAGCCAACGCATCATTTCCGCTACCCTGCCTATCCGATGTCGATTAGGGTCCATAAGAGATGGTAGTGCCGTCTATTCCTTGCAAGTATCATATACAGCAAGTAAGTACAAACCTGATCCAACCAGTCAGTACCAAAGCTATTGCATCTTTTCCGTTACATATTCATTTCCTGTCAACATGCAGCGAGAGAAACCGGGGTAGTTTCCCAAAGACTCACGCTTTATTGTCGAGCGAAGTATTTCCGAACTGCAAGTTAATCATAATTCTTCTGTGTTCATCATCTTCGGAAACTCTGTATACCAGAAACGCATTAGTAAGATGTGATATTTCGTGCATTTTCCATCACGTTCTCGCGAACTCTTTCTGATAAACGCACATATCACATCTACCCCAAAGTTCACAGACATGGCTGTGTGCGGGGCTGTGCAATTGCTACTGTATTTCATATTTTAGAGGAGACGCATTCAAATCCAATACCGGTCGACCGACTTGACTGCGGCTTACTGCTGCACCCGGTGTTCGAAGCCGTTAGCACTGCATGCGTTAACCTATTACTTATCCTATTGCTATGGATTCTTCCCGTATGGATACCGAAGTGGACTTCCTGCATACTTGGTAAACCTTCCAACGCCAGTACTCGTGTCGCCAGAATGTGTAGAATCAGCACGCTAAGATAAGGCCCCATATAATGACATCCACAGAGATTTCTATTGGGAACCTTCAGAATGCAATCGCATGACTAGCCATTACTGTGATGGTCCCCCTTATCTTAGCGTACTTTCTGGCGAGACGAGTAGCAGCACGTTCATGGAACAATGCATGTCCGAACGGGAGGAAACTATAGTCGAACATCTATGGTTTAGCTCTCGGTGAAAGAAGCCGGATTTTTGAGGTATAGTAGCTCTTGGAGGAGTTCACCACATCCGACTGGACGGTAAAATACTAATGCACGTTAAAACCCCTACGAAAGTTTAAGTAATCTGGGGTTCTTGCATTTGAGGTTGTCAATCCCTCTAAATTTGACATTGTATCCAACCATCACATTTTCAAAGGCAGCTGTGCGACACAAAGTCGGCCTCATTTTTCCTGTTAGGTTTTCTAGAATCCCTGAGCGACGTCGTTGGAACTGCTGATGCAAATTTTCTCCTTGTACAGCTGGAATGTGTGTAATGGGCCGGAGAAAGCATTCCACTTTCGTAGAGGAGAGTTACATTGATCATGAAGAGAGGGGCAATTGAATTTGTAAAATGATCTTGGCGAGCCTGATGTTTTATCTATAAGGAGAGAGATGAATCTTTGTGAATGTATGCTCACATCTCCCTCATCCGCTTGAAGTCTATACTCAAGAACCTACAACCCGCAAGCAGTGTCAAGCAGTTCTAGTTACAAATCCAAGCATCATGTGCCACACCTATTCAGAGAAGTGCTTCGACTGTGGGTATATCTTAAGCCAGTACGTTAAACCTTGCAAACGCGCGCCACTATGCGAAATGGAATATTCAGAGATAGTGGCAACAGCCCGTTGTCCATGTCGCTCTAACAGAGGAAACACTGCTAGCAGTATGAAGCCCTTTCCATAAAGGTTGTTCGTAAGTGATTCGCATCAAAAGTCCCACAATGTATCGAAGCTGACTGTTGGTGAGTAGTGATTAAGCGGTTGACGCTGACCAAGTACAGTAAGTTACGCATTTCGTATTTAGCCGGAAACCCAGATGATGCACGTTAATCTGGACGATGTTTGATTCGATCCAACCGATTCCGTGCACTAATTTCCCTTGTTCATGTCAGCCCTTCGTATCCTGCAATAACCAATTGCTGTAGGTTTGTGGTTGAACGACAACCGATCTAGGGTCTTGCAATCTCCCGTTACCACGAACGCTTTTTGTACTGTGGCACGGCATATTTCATTCTCGCATTAGACTAGGGGTCCTACTGGTCGTTCTTGTGGACTTTGTTGTGGGAACACAACCTCTTGAATTGACTTCTGATGTGTTGGCTTCGGCGGATGCACGTGTAACGTTCATATGTACGCAATATCGAGGGTGGCGTTTTTTTCTCTCCCGTCTTCAATGGCTGATCGTATCTTATCTTAATGAATTAGTCCTTGGGGAGATAAGCCACGAATTTACGATGATGTTTGATGATCGTTGGATCTTTCCCTTCTTTCCAGGGGCTGGCATGGAATGTCGATGCTGGAAATAATTTACCCTTCAAATCTGCCTGGCCATCCAATTATCATATCCATCTAAACCTGAGGTTTCCCGCACGAGACTTGATACAGGCCCATGGACATTTTGCAGGGCCAATGTGCATAATTTAGTCTAGAAAACAAGGTGGTGAGTGAGCTTTCAAAGAGTTCTTCCCATCTTCACCCCTATTCATAGGCCATCTGGGTATATGACTTAATCAAATAGACGAGTAGGGTTTATCGTTGGATGTAGAGATTGCCACTGGTTGTTCTCGCAAAGCTTGTTACGTACCAGCCTCATGGATTGGACAAAAGAGTTCAATACCACCATCACTCATTATTCTGTGTGACAAGTCCACCAAATCATCTTTGCTTGGGTAGAGGGTGATGATATAACCACCGTTGACATGATCCAACCGATTTATCAGCTTCAGGTGGTTTTTCCGGCACTCTATGCTGTGACATCTTAATCTTGTAGACCTACCCTTAAAGCAGTTAAAAGTTACTTTACCCAGGACTATGTGTCCTGTAGTGAGCGCACAACAACAAGATCGCCAATCAAATTGATATACACTTGAAATGGGCAAGGAAAAGCCTGCAGGAAGGGTTTGATAACGTCCCCAACATATTTAGATTCCATCAATATTGAATGAAGCAACACAGGATTCATATTACAAGAATGAAGTCCGTTCTCGCAGGCAACTTGCTTGAAGTTACATCACCTCTTTCTAAGACTCTGGCCAGATCGTTGGCACCTCAGTCCTTGGCACGTCAGTTAAGCAAATAAACCCAGAGCTCCCGCTTAGGCTATGAATATATGGACAAATTAGCCCTGGCGGCTAAGTTGGATAAGCCAATTGCTTCACTGTGATGCAAGATATGTGCCATGATTTATAAACTACATATACGATACATGACTTGCTCAAGCCACTAAGCTACCGAGTGAGGATCCCGAAGATGCATGGCTCCAGATTCGAAGCGTGGAAGTCGTGGTGGCACACTAGATATAATAGTCAACTGTCATTCGATTTCTCATCGATTCCCTTCAAATCTTTTGTTGAAACAAACGCGGAGCTAGAATCAGAGGATCCACTGCAATAGCGCACTATCCTCCTCTTTGCCCATCTCCTCCCATCTAGACAAATGAAGTGGTGAGTCTGCTAGCATTGGCTAGGAATGGCGTTACTGTAACCGAATAGTCAGGTTCCTATCTTTGCAGACCAAAAGATGGTCTTTTACCTACCGATAAACTTTACTCGTCGAATATATAAGGGTCGGCTGAGCATTGCATATTTGCCTAGGGGGTCAGGGGAAAGAGGGAGTGAGGATTTGTCAGTCCTAAAATATGATCCTGAGAGAAAGAATAAAGAGCTGGCATTAGCTTCAGAAGCGTCGCGGGGTCTAAATTCTAAAGTTACTACTCTTTCTTCCATCTGAATCTGAGCAACTTCATTAGACAAATACGGTTTAGTTAGTATAACCACCCAGTATTTTTATGCACTTCTATAGTAGTGGCAGTAACATGGGTACTTGATGCATATGTACTGTGCTGTATAGTATTTCTCAACACTTCATTTTGTCATTGAGAGGAAGTATCTCTGTGACATAGCATTTTTCGAATAAGACTAGATCCGAGATACACTTTTCAGTTGATGATGGATGGGAATCAAGATCGCCATCTAACATATGTATATTGTACTGGATTATTGTATCTCTAGTTGCGGGTTGATGAACCTCCCTACCTCCGGTTATGTAAATGGGATGGATGTGTTGAGGCGCGGGATGACGCAAACTGTTGGCTATCAACATTCCAGAACAGTTCCAAGGTTTGTCACATCAACATCTATCTATTATTGAAAGATAACGTTAATGATCATATAAATGTGATCCATAGAAACTGCGATGGCTCGTCCCAGCAAAAAAGTCTACTTGGATGTTGCCTGTAAACATTCTCGTACTAATAAAGTGGGATGAATAGAATTAAGTTATAAACGATGACATTCCCTTACATTTGATTAACTAAAATCTAATTTCTGACAACTATATAAGAAGTTGAAGTCTTGAGAAGAACTTAGGCGTCTCAATGCTCAACTCTCCAGGGCTTTCATAGATGTCCTAGATCCATCTTTCAAGCACTGCGCCTACACCCAATTTACACCTGGATACAACCACAAGCGCCGACGACACTGAAGACTTGCCTCGATTTTTCACGAACCTTGTCGAACTCGACATGAACGAAAGTCTCGATCAACTCCCAAATAACCTTGAATAACGGCGGTTCTCGATTTAATCATGAGAATTCATACTTCCCCGTCATTGGATTACTCAGATCTCGAATCACAGAATAGAGGACCCGCATGTTCCAGGCTTTAGTAACGCAACGTGATATATCTCGCAGGGACTCGCGGGGCTCTCAACCCACAATCATTCTACCCCGTTCCTTCGTACCCTCGATTTCAGCATCAACACATGCAGAAGCATCTCAAAAGGAACAATGTCAAAACTGTCATTTCACAAAATAAACTGGCTTGGCGCGAGGTGGAGCCGATGGCATTATATCCGGTGACCGGGTTCTCATAGACGTCCAAGATAATACTGGCATCCTCGAAAGATTTCGGTGCATCACAGCCCGCATAACTTGCATATTACACGAGCCGGGCCTTGTCAGTTAATATAATTTTGGTGATTAATAAGACAACGGTTAGCTGAGCAGGCATCTATCAAGCTTCTGTTCGTCCAAGCTACTCTTGCGGCTAGAAAGGATGCAACTCTCGCACGTACCACAGGATGGTAAACTACAAATGGAATATTCTGGCCTCTTAGCTTCGGAGTTGCATGCTTTCTGGCACGAGTACTCGTTCTTACACACCAACTCAGTTTGAGACCAGGAATTGCCAAACGATCCTGGCCCCCTTCATCTTCACTGCCTTCAGATTTTCTCTGAATGCCACGTCATGTCGTTGATCTTTCAGCCAATACCAACAAATCCCCTGCTATTATGCGACTGTTAGCTCGAATATACCAGCTTTTCTCCTTACGGGCCCGTTGATCGAAACCACCGAAGTCATGAGAGAGGCCATGATCTATGCTCGTACGGAATTTCAGGGGGCCTCACATGTCAAATCCAAAAAGCACATACAAGCATTACGCATCGTCTGCCGTGAAACCTCCACAGTCTTACGTATCGACTAATATCAATCCCTTTGTCAACGGGCAGAATGATCTTTGATTTTTCGAGCCCTCTGTTTCCAAAAGCCTCTCAGAACTCCCACGTTCGGCTAGCACTCGAGGATTTCTGCATGTAGTATTCTAGTGAGGCACAGATACGAAGGTAGGTAGGCTGGAGTTGAGCTAAATTCGGCTAGATTCTGGTGTCCTGATTTGGCAAGAGACCTAGATGATTTGAATTAGGAGTCAGGTTATGCTGACAACAGAGGTACCAGGTAGTTGGTAGACACTCAAGAAACTAATCTATATACGGTTCACAAGTGGAGCATGAAGGATAAAGGAGTTATCTCCACATTCGGCTTATATGCGGTAGGGGCTTGAGACTAGAACTTCGATCGTGACAACCATGAGCAGCAGAGAAGCAACAGAAGAATATTCTCATGGAGAGACTGGCTACTTTCTCCTCTACACACACTCCCACCTCACTCTTTATAATTCTACTTGATTCCTTGTGACCCATCAAGACCTCAACAGCCTTCACAGTACTATGGAAATTACCGCTCCCCATCCATGAAGAGTAACCCCGCAACCTATCAAGGACTAGATGAATAAGTAGGGTTTAGCCAGAGCTAAGTGGACAGCACATGAGGGGTGCAGAAACCGATTTCGGAAGCTACAGACGAGACGCAAGAGGCGTCCATGCACTCGAGAGTGAAGATATACGACAGCTAACCCACAAGCCTACCTAATAGAGTCTCACAACCGTTCGGCTCATCACTAGCCCGTGGAGTATGCAGATGGGCTATAAAAAGATTCCTCGAAGAGAGAAGATTCCCCATCTCGATGATTTGCAGATATATCCCGCTTGCAAGGTTGCGTCCGTAGCATCTTCGTCTCATTCTCACCACATTAATCTGAACTTCGTACCCAAGCTTGCACTTTGGAGCGTGCAGTTGAGCCACCATGTGTGATATATCCACCGTCCACTCATCCATCCACCATCAACCTCTGCAAGTCACCAAGACCCGTGGATAACCAAGGCACAGGGCGAGCTCAGCCATTGATCCCCCCACCCAGCCATCAAACACCCATCTCAACGCGCTGCAAGCGGCAAGTGTACCGAGTATAGAATACATCACCATCCCAGCCAGCTGACCGTAGTCCCAAGACGATTATCCAATGCCGAAATCAATATTATCGCTGCAAATAATCCATCCCTACTTTCAGTGCTGAGCACCTATCTAGTTCATACCCCATCCATCCATCCATTCATCCTCAAACAAAACCAATCCAAAAACAAGACAAAACAAAACAACAACCCCTGCATCCCATACATCCATATCCCACTCTTAGAGTCACATCCCACTCTCAAATCTCGGGTCTCGACCGGCTGGGTGGGTTCGGCTACTTGATCCTTACAAGCTGAGAGATTAGTGACTAATGGATTAGCGATCAGTTCCCCGCAAGTCATCCCGAGCCATGGAGGCTTCGGTTCGGGATGGACGGGTAGGTTTGGATTTGGGGCCGAGGGTGAGGGTGAGGGTGAGGGTGAGGGGAATGGGGATCCTTGGTGAAAGTTTTTTTTTGCGCGAGGTGGCTCTGGCGTTTGCGTTGGTTTGTGGGGCGTGGGCGTGGTGGCGATGATGGAGGGGAGCGTTGTTTTGTGGGTGTAGATGTGTGTTTATGTACTATTTGTGTGTGCATGTTTGGAAATTATGTTTGAGCGTGGTTGGGTTTAGGTCGATGGGGATACTGGAGTCTTGCGACTCGTGGGAAGGGCGCTTAAGATCCTTGTTTTGGGTCTATTAGACGCGGGAGGGTCTGGGGTATATTGCGCTAGGTGGTTAGGAAGGGGTTTTTCGCTTATGGCTTGTGGTGTGGTGAGGGTCGTGAGGTTTTGGGTTTGGATGGAGATGAAGGGCTAGATTGATAGGTTGGTAGGTTGGTAGGTTGGTAGGTTGGTAGGTTGGTAAGCTGGTAGGCTGATAGGCTGGTAGGTTGGTAGATTGGTAGCTAGGCGGTTTTGTGGTGGGAATATTGGGTTCATGTTGTACAGTGTGAGGTGCGAAGAGTGTGTAGAGAGAGTTGTACTAATATGATATGCATATGATGGTGAAGAGATGGATTTGTGGTCTGGGGTTTGATGAAGAGTGTGTGGAATTTGATGGTGATTGTGTAGGATTTAGATTTTTTGGATTGGAATTGGAGGAAGTGAGATAGACCTTGAGGTGAAGTATTGGTTATCATTTCATCGATATGTGTGAGGAGAGAAAATTGAGTGGTGAATTAGGATCAGTGTTTTGAGCTTGATCTCAAATTTCAAATCTGCCGATTTCCAAGGTCTTGCTTTGAATATATATGTTGCCGCAAATCTATGGGGACTGAATCATTGGAAGGTATTCTGATTAAAATGTTGAAAGTTTAGAAATTAGATACTTGATATTTTGGCTTGCGGTATAACTCTCCGGTGCACTGTTTGCTCGGTCTTACGAGATCAAGAGCCGGAGAGCAGCAGGTGCATGATGCAATGCAATCCCGGATTTTACTGCATTCACCCATCTCTACTACAGTGAATTATGTAGATTGATATATGTTGACCCATCAGAGCAAAGCTATTACCGCTTCTTGGTACTTTGGCCTTCGAAGAGGGGAGGGAATAGGTAGAGAGAATTGAGAGAGAGAAAACGAGGACGGATGCCATTCATTGGTGGATGGTTATCTGTAATCCATTGCATACATAGGTAAGGGAGGAAACACTACTTTTCCTGATATCTATGGAAATCCCCCTTCATCAATGCAACTGCAAACTTTTGCTTACACAACACTAGCTGTAGGTAGGCACTGCCGTTTTACCTTGGACTTGATGGAAAAGCAAGCACATCCATATGTTTGAACACCTTTTGATCAAGTTGTTGGGCTAGATATATTGATGTTTTCATAGAAGCCATGATACTACTGACAATCAATCATCTTCTGCGTTTGTCAATCGAACTCATGCATATGGTTGGCAACCTATCAATACTGGCCTTATGAATGCTGTGAATCATAATTACGCACGCCCGGGCGTCTTTAGAAACGAAAACAAAAGTAAAGAGGAAATGATTTTTCAACGCGAAATACTGTATGATTCCGAGATTGATAATCATCTGTTTTGTATAAGGAGAGTTTTGAAAGAAAGGCGGCGACAACATAACAAACGATCTCTGTACCCAGGTCATGGAAGATATAAGGTTTCATGTTATTTATAATAATTAAATTATAAGACCCACCGGTACTTGCATAGAATCTTCATCATATAAGTAATTCAGAGGTTATTTGACTAATAGACGCCACTGAAATATCCTTCAATTGGCTTATGCGACGTTGTCGCCAGCAGAATAAAAGTGAAGATATACCCGTGGACCTAGTTCTACCTAGTATGTATTCATCATTGTGGGTTGTACCGATCTTTTGCTCTTTATTCAAGAGGGGGGGGGGGGGGGAAAGGGGGGGACTGTATAGCAAGATTAAGACTAACATCATTGTAAATACTAATATTTATAGAGTATATTTATATATAAAGAGAATTACATTTTAATAATATTATATATTAAGTATAAAATAAAATAAAATAAAATAAAATAAAATAAAATAAAATAAAATAAAATAAAATAAAATAAAATAAAATAAAATAAAACTCTTATTTTCTTAATATTTATTAAAATATTTATAGTATAAAAATATTATATTTTGAATAATATATATATATAATTATATTGAAAATATACTCTCTAGAAAATGTATTTTGAAATATCTACAATACTACTTATTATTATAATCCACTAGTGTAACTACGAGTAATTATAATAAATACTAATAGTATAGTACGAAAAACAAAATAGTCCAAAAGTCACCTGCACAGCCCTAATGTATATTAAGATTCTCCTCCCCCACTGTCGCGTCCTCCAATGATGAAAGTAAGATTTTACCCAAAAAAAAGATTCCACGCGACAAAACAATCTTATTAATTCTATAACATTCAACGAGTCAACCAATTCATATCATACCATATCATTCCATATCATATCCATCTAATATCATAACAACTCAAACTCTGTATTATTCAGTCCAATTCACTTCCACCTTCGTCTCCCTTCATCTACCTACCTGTCAATAATAATATCTTCGTGAAAGCCATCATGGCAATGATGGAATCTTTCGTCCAACGTTTCAATAGATTAGAAGCACAAAGAGAAACCGGCAATGAATTAATCAAGGTAGGTCCACGGGTACCTTTGCCATTCGCTGTCAACACGCGGCCATGAACTCTGTCTTTTTGCGCACAGGAAAGAATTGACTGTGCTAACTTCAATTCTCCTCAGGACCTTCTAATATATATCGAAACGGTCGAAAATGGTCTGCGAAATGAAAATGATCGTCTCAAAAAAAGAATTGGAAGATGCACATCTAGATTTGGATGATTCGAGAAAGTCGAGAAGAGAATTACAAATACATTGGAATTTGACCAGTCAACATTTAGACAGGGCCATCACGGAGAATGCTATCTTACAGGTAGGCGGGAATGATTTGATGATTACAGCAATCACTGATGTGTGGTAAAATAGAATCGAAATCCATACATTATAGCCTTAATTGATGCCGATGGCATGATTGTCAGTTACACTTCTTCCTCATATCCCGTCCAAGCATTAGCTTATGAGTGTTACATAGTTCAATCAGGATCTCATAAATCAAGGGCTCGAAGGAGGTAAAAAGGCAGCCAACCTTCTCAGGGCATCTATACTCGAACAATGTAGTGGACCTCAAACGGAGGAGATCGAAATTATGGCAAAAGTTTGTGCCAATTATATTCCGGGTTATCAAAAGCCTTGATGCGAGATGGAACACTCGAAAGCCTCGAAAAATTCAGAGAATTTACTTTAGGATTTACACAGGGGAAGGCACATTTCGATTTTATAGATGTTGGTCATGGGAAAGAGCGAGCAGATTCAAAGATTAAAGGTTCGTATGTTGTTACGATTCGCGGCCAATTGACAATCTATCATGGTACTAACTATTGCAAGAATGTATTAGATGGCATTTGAAAAACTGGAACTGCAAACAACTTTTACTTGGTATATCATTTGATAGCGGATACGCACCATTTCTCGACGAAGTAATTACACAGGATGATCGAAACCGAATTACAATAATGGAAGGCCCTCCAATAGTCCGCGAATTATCTGCCATCGGTCTTCGTAGTCTCAAATTCGAACATATTTTCCGTTCCGAGAAATTGACAGACCGCACAACAGAAGCTAGTCCCACATCTGCTCCATCAACTTGGGCAGGTGTCACTTCAATCCCCCCTCCTACACCACCAACTGCTGTGCCATCTCCTGCCTTGGGTAGTAAAGCTACTTCAACAGCGATCAAGAAACCAGATGTTACAAGTAATGTATTTGCTAAACTAGGATGGAATCCCAGACCTAGAGGACTTGATCCCCCAATACATGTCAAGAAAGAAGTACTGGAAGCGGTGAAACGAAGAACAAATAATAATAAGCTTTGCAACAACCATTACCTACGAGGGCCCTGTTCTAAAGGGACTGAATGCTGCTTTGAGCACGATCATAAAGCTACAGAGGAGGAGATAAAAGCTATTGCTTATTTGACACGTCAAAATCCCTGTGTCAATGGTCAAGACTGCGATAATGATGAATGCATCTATGGGCATCATTGTCCTAGTGTGGTTATTCCAAGTGTAGGATCCAAAGAGCCTACTTGCATGGCCTTTGCTTGCAAATTCTATAAAGAAGATCATCCACCAGGAACCATAATAAAACACCCCAAAAAAGAGTACATCGAGCGATATTAAGATATTAAGAACTACCTAGGTAGTCCATTACATTTCCTAGGCTCAATAATCGTTGCAACTTCATCACGTCTTGACTATTGTGGGAGAGCAAAAGTCCTTGCTCTCTGGAGGGCAGGCTTCTTGATTCGATAATGGCATAATATTCTCTGTGCACAAACCAAAAGTTATAATTTAGACTCAAAGAGTCGATTTCTAATTGGAGGACTGGATATGATGGATGTTTAACTTGATTTAGTGATGGATGGAAACGAGATTATTTATTGCTGTCGCATTCTAACTCCTCTCTAATACGATTTATGGTGGTCTTTTGAAGCTAGAGCTGGAGGTTATCTAATACTGCTATATCATTCTACACTGAGTTTACATTTATTTAACTGGTGAAAGGTTTCTCCGAGAAGCACAAACATGGTTCTTGGTCCTTCTAATCTCATCTGAAGAGCTGAGTTAATAAATGTGGTAAAAATTCGTGACATTTCCCAGTCATTTTTCATACTATCCTATCTTTGCTTATTTCTCTTTTCCTGTGTCCTTGTCTTCTCGTTTTCTGCTCATCCCTGTCCTGTCCTGTACTATCCAATCTATATCTCCAAGGTCGCACTACTTGTTCTTCGTTTGCTGGAGCAAGACCATATCTTGTTCCATGCTGGGAGGGGATTCGCTAGGAATGTGCATTGATTGGTATGTGGGATCGTATATGTTCAAGGATCTTGAATGGGTGGATGAGGATTATTGTCTTGTCTTATGAGATGGGATGGATGGGCTGACGATGGTTCTGAGATAGAGACAAGGGAACTCAATATCACGTGATATTGAGATGTGTGTGAAATGGATGGGGATGATGTTTGTGAAGAAATACGGACCTGGTGAAGTGGGCGTATGGGACTTTGGACTTTGGCATATATTTGATGGCATATTGCCTGATACTAATTCCTGAATGTGGTGGGGGGAGATGGGGTTCTATGAGAGGAAATGGGGGAAGCGAGAGGTAAAGGGGCTTAGGGCCCTGAGAGTTTAGGAACCTATGAATGAATGAATGATATATATCATTGCGTGAATTATATGAGCCAGGGGGGGGGGGGGGGTGAAACATGTGAGTAGACGGGCATGGTAATAATATTACTATCAGACTAATATCCGGAAGAAGTTACTAGTTCCAAGTCGAGGAAGACAGTAAGTCAGCTCGATGCGATTGAAACTGCAACAAAGATTTTTTCCCCGTGCTACCTTGTCAAAACGCGGCTCCCAGCAACAAAAGAGCAGCAAGCAGAATATCAAATCTGTTTGCAGCCCAGGAAACATCACCAACACCCCAATACATCCCTTCTCCTTTTCTGTTTTCCATCTTCACCTCCTTCCCAAAATCCGTATCGCTTACCGTACCACGTACTACACACTCCGTCACCCGGACACTACTAAAATACACCGCTCATACATCCGTCCTCGCCGCCACCCAAACCCGGATACTACATCGCACAGCTGTACAACGCATCACAGCCAACCGCGCGCAACGCGCTTACGCCATGTGTAACGTCGTACATATGACACAACGGATTGACTACAGTGTGACATGGTGCGACCTTACTTGACGCGATTATCATTACACGGCAGGAGATAAGAGTGGCAGGGGTGTCGGATGTCTTTTTTTCCCTGTGGGTGTGGGTGTTGATGGTGTGGAATGGAATGGATGGCAAACGGGCGTGAGCTGAACTGGGAATTTATTCCAGAGGTGGCTGCGTGTCGAGATCGATGGGAATATTTTTTTTTTCGACGTGCATTTTGCGTGTGTGTTTTGGTGGGTAATGGGGGAGGGGGGTTGAAGTGAGATGGCGGGATGTGAGGGGGTGCGAGATAGGGTGGGTGATGAAGGGGGGGAGAGTTTGAAGGGGAGAAGATGCGGATTGAGGTGCTGGCTAGAGCGAGTTTGTTACGGCAAATTTGGAGTCGCCATATGCACAGGTTGAGAATCACCATTGCGAGTAGATGCTAGGAACCAATCGAGATAGTTTTAGGAGTTGGGGTTGGAGAAGCAATGGAGGTGTGGAGATGAGCTACTGTGTAGTAAGAACTAAGATGCGACACCTCCATCCATTCGTCCATCGAACCGTGTATCCCAAATTGAATTTTCACAGCCCGCCCGCCCTCCAATCCCCACCCTTGAGCAAATCGCGCCGTCAGAAGCACCAAGATTAAGAAAAAAAATCCACGTTGCATTGCATGAAAACACCATGCACCCAACCCATCAAGCACTCGGGGCGCACCGAGGCGACCCAACGAAACCCCACCGTCTGCAAGGACTCCTCACGCACGGCATGGTACTCCTCGGCCGGGATCGAGTGAGAACGCGCGAAGATATCTCGCACACCACGTCTGGGCATGCGATGGCACACACACCATGCTGGGATACAGATGCCAGGGTGTGCATAGTAGAGACGAGAAGACTTACGGACGCGGGGGATTCGGCACGGGAGGTCTGCCGTCGATGAAGAGCCGGCATTCCGAGGATGCCGGACGCGATCTCTGGTGTGGATTGTCGGGGGGTGAGGGGGTGCCCTGGCGTACTTATGTGAGACGGGACACGGGTATGCGGCGGAGCGCCTAATTGGATGGTGGGGGATGAAGGCACTGATGGGGGCTGGAGGGTTTGGAGAGTTTGGAGACCCTGATATGTGTGCATATGCAATTGTGTCATCTGGTGCTTTGAAGATTCGTGGGAATAGGGGGTTTGTGGGTGTGGAAATGTCTTGCATTAGGGATTGAGGGGTTTTCTTTTGATCGGAACTGCCTTGTTTTGATCGAGATCCTGTAGATGATCAATGTGATTCAAATTGAGATCTTTCATTTCAATTCAAGGGTTGAATTGAGTGTAACAATCAATGTGTAGGGTTGAGGAGTGGAAAAAAAATAGAATTTTGAGTGAGGTAGAGGCACGAAAATGAAATATTCATTAGGATCGGTATACATGTTTCCTTGATATAGATGTTTAATATCAGCGTATAAATTTTGGTATATTTGTTGAGATTATAGAACTAGCTTATTGATGCCGAATCATCGGAATCTTCTTCGAACTCTTCTTCCATCCCCTCGGAGCTCATGAGAGGCTTGCCTTTTGCTTCGGCTATTGAACTTGATCAGTAATCATATCTCAGGTGTAGGTGTACAGAACTTACTCTTAGCTTCAACCAAGAAATGATCTTGGACTTCACAATTTTGCAAGACCGAATGATCTCCGATCTCGCTTCTTTTCCCCAATACGCAATCCGTCAATGTGCATGAACTTCCAATGATTACCCCTTCCATCAAGACACAGCGCGTTAGTCTTGCTCCAGTTTTGATTTGACAGTTTGCACCTATGACACATTCTTTGATGATGCATTTTTCTTCCACAATTACATTCTCTGCCAGGAGACAGTTATCTCTTGTTACCGTGGTCTTCTGTGCGATTCCTTCTGGGTACGATACTTTGCTGTTGTGAGCAAATGGAGAGGCTGCATTACGGCCAGTTTGATCGATGGCTTCGAGTTTGGCGAGTTGTAGGGATACATTTAAAAGGATGGGAGCGGTATCGACTCGACGAATGAGGGGTTGAGGTCCTTGTGGTGTAGGCTTTGAAGGATGGATGTATGCTAGAATTGGCGGTACCACCAAGCCTGATTTTTCGCTAATAGCTGATGGCTTGGTAGATAGTGGATCCTCAAGTTTAGATGTCCAAGTTGAACTTAAATTGCCGTAATCGATATCATCACTTGGTGGACCATTGTCGAGCATATTTTCATCTGAATCGTCGGGTCTTGGGTTCTCAAAAATATCTCGCAGCCCTAATTTATCACCTAGACCTTGTTGCCACCCCGCTTTAGCCCACCATCCAATAACATCTTCACCAATGTTGTCCATGTGCTCGTTCGCATTGATCATGTCGATGACCCAGGCTGGTAAAATATATATATGCGCATCTCGATGGGAACTCAGCATGCGAATACGGGGATGACTGCGTACTAGTGCATGTCTAACGGGTAAACCCTTTTTATCTTCAACTATATCCTTGAGGGTATCGGTAGGAACAGAATAAACCAGGTTCGAGATATGAGGAATCAAAGCTGATTTCGAGGGTGGTACGGAAGTGGTGGCAAGAGGTGATGTGGCAATAAAATCAGTTTCTTCACCCTTGATTTTTGTTTCGCTCTTGGTCTCGTACCACACACCAAGTCCACCACGTCTTCCACCCCTTTCACCACCGAGTGCCATTTTTGGGCCCTCGTGACCTCCCCCAGTAGCCCCACCCAGTCCTCCCTCCTTTACCATCCATGATTCAATCAATCCTTCACCTGGAAGTTCGCAAACCAGATCACAGGGAAGTACTATGAAGTCGCCCTTGACAATATTGCGTACCTCTGGTAAGCGAAAGATCTGAGCAGTGCCAGTAGTTTGATCCAGGTCCTTAGGGGCTAATAAATCCGGTCTTGGCAACGGCAGACTAGTTAAATGCGGATTTGTGGCCAAAGCAGTTTGAATAGCAGCCTCTGAGGAAGGTGGTGTAATGAGAGTGATATCTGAATAAATTTCAGTGTCCTGAAAACCGCAAAGCTATACGGTCAAGGCAGCCCTGACACCCACTACTCTCTCCAATTCCACCTTCAAAACTGCATTCAAAGTGGTCTTCAAGATATCAAGAGCAGATATGGAAATGAACTTACTAGTTACTCCCATTCGATAACAAAAGTCAATAGGATACCAAACCATAGGTCGATTTGCTATTGGTATGAGTGCCTTTGGACTTTCATTTGGATTTGTAGTGAAGGTAGTTAATGATGATCCCGGTCCACAAAGAATTATGGCCTGGAATCCAGGAGCTGGCATTGCGTGAGGCATATTCAGCTATATATTTTCTTGTCGAGGTGGGTATCGGAGAACAGGTGGATGGAGATGACTTTTAAAAAAAAAAGTTGTCGAGGTGGGATATGGAACGAATCCCAATACCAAAATTCAATCGTTCCAAGTTGACTGCCGTGCCGATACAAAATCTACCAAATGAATCGGAGACGAACTTCTGAAGAGGAGTTGTGACGGCTGTGTTTTGAGAAAAGTTGTGGTTATCCTGCGATTTATAGCTGTCGCTATAACCTTCGTGAAAAATGTCGAGGCTAGTGTCACATGAGTCACACGATCACGTGGCACTTTCTACAGAGCGATCTCTCCCGGTGAACATTTAAGGCAGTGGGCAAAAGTTTCTGATGGCCAATAAGAAGGTTCTCAACCTCGATTTAGATTCAGATTTCATTTGTGGTATTATAAGATGTGTTAAGAGGATAGTTTACCCTCCGCTAGTAATAAGAGATGGCCGCTTATTGCGGGGTGTTCAGTCTCGAATCCGAAGTCAGACTTCGTTTGGGGAGCTTATTAAGCTTGCAGTCCTGATACGAGAATTTCATAGCCATTGCTATGAACGGAAGTTTAAATTGAAATATATCACGTTGCGTTTGGTTTGCTAGCAATCAATTTACATCTCAAAAGCGTATCATTGTATCATATTACTCGAAGACGATCAGGCAGGAATAGCACGGCATTGTACGATACACCGCAGTGAACTCTTGATGCTAATTGCTCCTATATGCATGTAAGCTTGAATGTAAACAAAAGCATACAATCCATATCCCGATATGCTACAGAAGCTCCCCTTCCTGACATTGTATGTTTCTCTCTAAAGCCATCTTCGAATCACCCAAGTCTCCTTTCGTCTTCTGCCCAATCTACTCAATCACCTCAAGCATCACCAAAAATCACCATGTATCCCCCCATCCCCCCCCTCCCCTTGTATTCTCTCCCTCAACCATACACAGCCACTCTTCCTCACTCCTCAGCAAAGCCAGAAGAAGCAACGAAAAGCCAAAACGTCGGCATCGCCTGGAAGCAGTGTAATACCAGGGACACCTTCACCTCTCTGCACACGACGAGCGCAATACATTGAAGTTTGCTGACAAAAATAATGAAACCGTAAGGTTGGGTGAAAGGAATCACCAATCCAAGTGGTTAGACATGGATAGAACAGATACTACATTTGATCTAAGCGAAGGGTGAGAGAAGCACCTGCTAGATTGATGAGGAAAGAAGAAAAAGAGATGTGAGGGGAATGAGGGTGTTTATATAGATTTTCGATAATGAGAATGGAAAGGGGAAAGAAAGGGAAGATTGGAGCAAATGGTGCAAATGGTGCCAAAATTGCTGCATTAGGAATGTGACTCCGGTGTGAGTCAGAAATGAAAAGAGGGGGGATTACTGCCTTGTGGCGATGCAACCAACACATCCATAGATATAATCAGACTACCGGTTAAAAAAGCAGCCATGTTGAATTATGTTCAAATGAATTATGATTTGTGCATCCAATAAGAAAGAATATCCATCATACATAAGATTTGCGAGTCCGTTCATTAGAGATATCCTGTTACCTCAAAACGCTCCCAGCCCGGTATCAACCATTCATCCAAGGAGCCGTAAATAAAAGGTATAAAAAGAAAAAGAAGACGCCATTTGCTTGTCTGCCTATCGGCTTGCTTGCCTATTCCACCCCAAGAACCTTTCTAGCCCAATAGTCTCCAACACGGTTCCCCTCTACGACGACGACGCCCCTGCCAAGTCCAACTCTATCCTCTCTTTCCCACCATTGTTCTTTACTTCTCGACACTTGACTCTCGGCTTCGGATTCACTATCTGCGAGTCCACCATGACCTCCATCTGCGCCAACGATCAGGACAACGTCTTCCCGAAGCCAACTCTGAAGGTGGGTTATTGCAGATCCATTTTCTCCGGCAAGGGATTCTTGTAGATAGACGAAGTCGGGAGCGAGGTGTCGGAGCATCTGAATATGGCCAGTTGGAGTAGTAAATGGTAGTACCATGGTCTCCTTCTCTACTAAACCCAAGGCTTCGTTGTAAATTGGGCCGAATGCGGGTGGAGTCGAAGGTTTTGGGGGAAACATTGGGGTCCTTTTGTTTGTGAGCAGATGATCTTGATTAAGGATACACACAAGGGGGTCTTACAGCTGTCTATCACTTTCCTCTCCCGGTGTATGAACATCTCCAGGACCAATGTTCGAAAAGGAGGAACTGAGAGATCCACCAGGTCTCCCGCCTGCAGCGTCCAGAGGATGCTCTGTTAGCCCTGGTGCATATATGAGGACAAAGAGTCGTATTTTAGAGAAGTCTGTTTTGCGAGGAAGATGAGATAGAATTGACTACGAAATCAATCAGTAATTATGGGCTAAAGGATTCAAATCGACCAACCGCGTATTCATGATGATAGCCTGCTTCAGAAGCAGCATCATCATCGTGTGATTCAGCAGAGACTACGATGGCGACAGTCTTCCTTTTACCATTGCTGACTGGTACCCGAGGTACTGGGGAAACTCCTGTGTCATTTTCAGAGCGCAATTCAACTGGCCCGGGACCAGCGGCTCGTGTTGTAGTGGTGGCAATGGGTGGGCTTGGGGCGGCATTCCGTCGTATAACTGATTCCTCCTGCCATGTTCTATGATCGTCAAATCCGTGCTTGTCTTCCTCCCTGATTGAAGAGAGCGCACTGCCAACAACTCCACCAACCGCAGCGGCTCCCGCCGCAAGGCTTCGACTTGCGCTATTGATGAATTGCTGTGGACTGGGTGTTCTTTGAAGTGCGCCTGACATTTGAGCTATGTAACCTTGTGACTCTTCAGGTCGAGGAGGATGTGATGGTGGTTGTTCTGCTGTGCCGAATGAAGTTGCTCCTGGTCGCAGATCACCCGCGTATGAAGGAGAACCTGTTTTAAAGCTGCCATCTGGGTTTCTGCCATATTCTGGTCTTGGGGGTCCATTCTCATCTTCATCATCGTCGTCTTCGTCTCCTCTCGTGCTCCATATCCATGCCACTACACCTACTGCGGCTGCAGTAACGGTGAAAGCTAATGGTAACCAGTAAGAGAGATTTCCTCGACGCGCCTGTGCGCCTCTGCGATCGTATGGGGTTGACATTTAGGAATGAGATCGCATCACATTCTTCATTGATTAGATCCCCAGAAATAGTAATAGATCGTAAATCATGAATTCATAAAAACCTGAAGTATGTTGCCCATTCAATTGTGGAGATATATCATTGATCAACAAATCCCGAGGTGGAGATTGGAGAGGCTGGGAAGCTTATGTTTGACCTGAGTTTTTAGCCCTGTCTGTTCCTATTGCTTCCTCGGTGCTGGCTCATTCTGTTGACCGCCTTGAATGCCTGACACGTGGAACAGCGGCAAAATGATCTCCATGACTAAGATCTTTCGACCTCTTCATAATTTTGATATTGAACTACCTCCTGACAAATACCTACAAAAGTTGACATGACATGTATAAAATCGAAGTAGAACATTTCTCAATTTTTGAAGTACGGGAAGATATGCATTATTCTCAGCGACTAATACATTGTGTATATATTTCCAGAGTTTGGGAGATTTTGATGGCATACCTAAACGGACTTTTAGAGGCTACCATGTCTTTAGACATCGAATGTGAGAGGGATTATTTGAAGGTGTGTAGTGCCTGTAAGAGGAAAGAGTTCACTGGTATGTTAATATTGGCTTGGAAGTCTGCGTTTGTGTGCATAGGTGTAGAATGCTACTGGCCTAGGTGTTGCACACTTGCGAGAACAGACCAAACTCATACTGAACTGCATGATTGACTGCCTGCTATCCTGTGGCACAGTGCCTTTGTGGTCGTTCTTACAACTGCCCAGGTGACCTTTACTTGCTAGCCGACAGCCTCTCTCAAGAAAGTTCAATTGCTTGGACTAGCTCAAACCAAGTGCTAGATGGCTATCTCCCGATTCCCGTTATTGCTTTCTCGAATTGCCCAACTTTCAATCTTAACATTGCCTTTCATTGTCCCATTGTTTCGCGTCTTTCGCAGGTGCAAAGAATATCTATTCCCTATTGAAACCTACTTCAAATATTTGACCCATGTAATGGCCCTGATGTAGTTGTCTCCACGCCTGTGAAGAAGCTTGACTTTGAAGCATATTGTTCAAGTTACCAGTCTTCGACATTGCTTATTGAACACCGCGCCCTCTGCGCCAGACTTGATATGTTTGAGCAACCCTCAAGCCTCAATTAAAAGTTGGCCTAAGTCGATTTCTTCCCTCAATGTCCAATCGAAATGTCAAAATTTGCAGTCGATTGTCGAAACCCGAGTTCCGCACTGAAACCTGGCCTTGATTGCTTTGACCACACACACAATTTTCAATATCGAGGTGAAAAGCCCATTATGTATTATCATTACGGTCAGCGATGACATTGTGACCAAAGCCGACTGCCAGAAATCAGGGGGACAGATTGGCTCTCAATGTCAAAGGCTATACCCATTCCTTCTGTAATATGTCTGTTGCTATATCAATTCGTAGAGATATTCGTAAAGGTATTCGATGCCCAAATATTTTCACTTCACGCCCAGCAGCTGCGGCTTGCCCAAAAACATTATTTTTTCGTAGAGTCCTCCCATTTTGTAAATTCCTTCTGAAACCCATCATTCAATCTTCCTTCTGGTATATCCTTTGTATGTATTCGTAGTCCGTAGATTTTCGTTCGAAAGTTGTTGTTTGTGTTTTGTCGAAGTAGAGAATGGGATGCGACCTTTCGCTCAAATCTAGCAAGAACCAGACAAGGCCACTACCTGCAAATGAAAATATCTCCAAAACTTGATCTTAGAAACTTATCAAATTCTCCCATATTGATAGAAAATGCCTTCTAATCTTGTATCTAGATTTTCAGAACCAACCCATTCCCAGAGCTCCCATTGTAGTTTGTGTTTTGTTGAAGTCGGCACCGCGATGCAGCTTTCGCTCAAATTTAGCGGGAGGAAGGCAACGCCCCCAACTCCAAATCAGAATATCTCCAAAACGTGATCTTAGAAATTGATCAAACTTTGCCAGAAGACTAAAGGAAACCTTCTCAGACTGCGCCCAAGTTTTCAAGTACGTTGTGTCCCCAGAGCTTCCTCAATTCCCAAATGAAGGTTTCTTGCTAATTTGTTGACCAATGGCAGACCTCCATTTACGCCAACACGTGATTTTTTGTGCTTCAAAAAAGTTTGGTTGCACGTCTGTAGGATTTTTGAATTTCTCAGGATTTAGAAAAGTACAAATTTTATAGCACTGCTCGAAAGCTCTCAACTGCGCGATTCTAGGAAAACTATCAGCGCACTAATTGAAGAAGGATTGAGGTTGCTGCAGCTTGGGGCGTTTGGGTAATTTTTGGTGAGGAATCTGGAAGCGGGACCTTCCGGTTTGTTTACACTCTGTGAGCCTCGGCACTTTTTCTGTATGATTTAATGATGATGGGATGATAGAGACCTTAATAGCCGAGCAGATTCACTCTTGACTTTGAGTGGAAAGCTTTTGGTTGCATGTCTGTAACTTCAAGCCACCAAGGTTGATTGACTTTTGGCACTTTTGAAATATGAAGTTTCTGGTTATGATAACTTGAAGACGTCCATGGATGTTCTTCACTCCATAAGGAAGTTCAGAGGTTACCTACCTAGGTACTTATTGTTTTTCAAAAACCTTGTTCAATATACATTCGATTTGAGTAAGTCAGTTGGTTCGAAAGTTAAAGACGATGGCACCCAGGGTAGAAAGTTTTGGTTGCACATCTAACAATAAGGTTACGATCCCAATGGTTCTACTGTCCATTCATCGGCATGCCCTCTTCGCGGAAGGTTGTGATCACGGCAGCTTGATGCGAAGTTCTAGTGAGTTCGCGTAGAAAGCTTTGACCTTAGATCTCCTGTATGAGAACTTGGAAATTCACTCTACTCGTGGGAAATTCACTATGCCTATGCTGAAATCCACTAGGAAGCCTTCAGTGAATACATATCACTAAAGTCGAAAATCGTTCAAATTTCATGTTTTTAGTACCAATTTGTCAAATTCATCGACTTGCGATACCTATACCAAGTTTTTTTTCTTCGCAACTTGCATGGTTAGACCTTGACGGCGCTGCATAGGTGTGGTTCGAAATTTTGTCTCAAACGGTGGATATTCACCTATATTTTTGAGTTTATGCCGAGGTTCGGCGGGATCAACTATTTTCCAGGCAACGCTTATCCCCTTTTGGGTGTTTTCCGGGGTTCTACCGAATTGTTGCACGTCTGTGGGCGATTTTCAACTCACATACAAAAAGTTGTATCTTTTGCAATTGTTGGATGTTCAAAAACTTTTTTGCGGGAGGTAGAAGAGGACACTTTGAATAGTGTAGGAAAACCTCTAGCGGCAGATTTGAAATAACGTTGGTGGCGTGGGAGCTCGCCGCGTTTTTTGCATTTTCGAAGTTTTTTTGATTTCTAGCCACGATTTACGGCCGACGATGCTGAAACGTTGGCAGGAAGGTCTCTTAAAGTTAAGAAAGGTTTCCTGCTCGTTAAATTTAAAGTGGGAGGTGATTTGCCGTCTGCGAAGACTTTACCAGCTGTTGTTCATCCGCGCCCCTACTTTCGAGCCACGCCCTTCTCGATTCAAGTATATTGACCTGCCCAACTGTATCTCTAGGGAGTGCCACGAGTGCCAGCAATCATTTGCCCCCTTAAGGAGTATGAGCGGACACATTTTCAGTTAGTTGTGAGCATTTGCCCTCAGGCCGGCGATGATCGATTTTCGAGGACGGGGAGAATTGGAAGGGTATCTGCCACAATGGATCATAGATGTTGGCAGAGCGTTTGGAGGATGCTGAGAAACACGCGCATCCAGGCAACTATTCAGAAACTCCTAATTCCAATCACAATAATAAAAAAGCTCAAGTTCTGTTCACACACCCACGCCGGCGCCCTATCCACCAGTGTTCCATCAATTCACTATGCGCCGGGAGGGATCAATGTTGTTCCGGGTGTCAAAAAATTATTGTCTCACATTTATCGCATTATGAAAGGGCATGACCTTGAAAATCTACATGTATTACAGTTTAGAGCCATTTCGGATGATCGTCTCATTCTAAAACTTAACTTTTGGCAGTTTAGGGGGAAATTGCGGAAGTAAGGGCTCGGGGCATTTTGGGGATTGGTCTATTCAACCTGACCTCGACTACATCTTGCTTGCATCCAACGAAAAAAAATCGCAGGAATACACCTTGAACACCGTGGAGGTAGAATTTTCAGATTGTTTATTGAGGGCTTTCCCTCGGGACAGTTGCGAGTTTCGCGGACTACTTTCTGCCCTGTCGTTTTATCTCATGCGATGCTTTTGCTGATCGGGGGCACACTTGCCAAAACATACTCTTTTATATTTAAATGTCTATCTGGACAGTGACTCTTTGTCTTATATTGGACGAAGTCTTAAGTTCGTATTGTAGCATCTGCCGGTTCAACCAATCCCATCCTGCTGGTATGCCTTCCATTTGTGTCCTCCTATTCTTCTTGTTGATTGAGCATTCGTTTTGTCTGACATTGTGGTCCATATGGGACTCGAAAGGAGTATTCGAGGTCTGCAGCTTCGAGCGCATGCTTTACTTTTTGTCGCATCTGCTCTCAGACGATCGCATTAGATCTCTATCACTTGCTAGTATCTGCCAATAATAAATGTTAGTCCCCGCATCTTCCATTCTTGCCAAAGACCTCCCTCCCTCAACCATGTTTCCCGAGCATGAACTTTCCTGAGAATTGTTGCGCCACCCTCCAAATGTGAACAATTTGTGAAACTTACCACTTATCAAATGGCAACTTGGAACCCAAAGTCATAACATCTAGTATGCCTATCTTCAGAAACTTTTCGTAATAAGTTGAGGATTTGTGACACTTTTGTGTTGGTGTTACCTTTGAAAGCTTTGTTCTCATGCGCTTGGCCCAAAATCTTTTCTTCTTCTTCGGCTTATATAGATTGGACGGTAGAAGGTCGCAGTGAATAACGCACTTTGCAAGATGGGAGAGAAGTATGAGGTGAGGTGGTAGGATAAAATAAAGGTGCTCTATTTCTATGATAATATGGTAAAGCGCTTTGAATTAGTAAAATAAGGTGAAAAAGAAGAGAAATTGGGTATGTCGATAGAGTTCTTTGGCTTTATAGAGAATGGCAAAACTTCTGCATTGGTAACAAATGTAGCACGTTCAATATTGATGGATAATGAGAGGAATTATAATTGACTAGCACCAGTTGTGAAACCGATGAAATTAGTTCCTGCTGTACCTTTGCTACCAAAGGCATGCCCTTACGGATGCGAGCCCAGATTGCTCATGAACTGCAAGGTATGATAGAGATCAAGTCTCGTCTGTACTTTAGTCCCTCAATGTTGTGCTAGATGTAAAGACCAAATCTGCTTCTGCATCTTAAGTCCAATATTGTGCTAGATAACATCCCTGCCACAGCCAGACAATACTCTTCAGCCCTTAATCTTCTTCTTTTTATCCTTTTTCTTTGGTTCCGAAGAAGCACTGCTTGATGGCCCATCCATCATTCCGGCCATTCCAGGCATTTGGCCTCCCATTTCAGCCATCATATCCTTGAAGAAGTTCTCACTGACACCACCGCCAGATAATGCAGCACTATAGTATGGCAGGATTTCTCCCATCTTCCATCCCTTTGGCACTGCAGGTCTGGGTAATGGTTTGCTAGGATCAGGTGGTGGGATACCAGCAAGTTGAGGTTGCATGGCTGTTTTGTCTGTGGTAGGGTTGGCTTTCAAATGTTTCGCGATCAATATATAAAGGTGGTGTTCTGCAATTTACCATGTTAGTTTATGGCATTATCGCATCTAGTAAAACGCTTTGAGGGAATTCGCTAAAACAAAACATACTGTTCTTGATGGCACTTCCCCCTCCTCTAATATTAACCTTAACTCGGCCCGGGTTTGCCCAATCCTTGGGGTGAGTCTTGACTGGCTCAAATAGGGTTTCAATGCGAAGTCTAGAGCATGCTGCAACGATTTCTCGAGCGACAGGATTCTTGACAGCCAATTCAATGCCTACTCTTCTGCCTTCTGCCCGACTTCTGGTAGCATCAAAATATATTGGATAAATACATTGGAAATCTTTGTATTTAGAGCTATCTTCTGTAGAGCGAAACTGTGTGCCATCTGCACCGGTAGTTATTTGAGAGCCAGAAAATGGTATGTTGGCAGGATTCATCTGAGAAGATTTGGCATTAGGTGGTGGCGCGTGTTTGGTAGATGACGGTGCTGGTGTCCTCTTCTTGATAATATCACGGTCTGAGAAATCCGAGGCCACATCTGAGATATCTCCTTCTGATGGATCGCTGGCGCCATATTCATTGTCGCTATCGTCGACCTCTTCAATTCGTGCGTGCGACATCTTGCTTGACTATGTGTCGCAAATTGTGAATGAGTATGTGTGTACTCTAGTCTTGAAGTGTGGGGTGGTGGTGGGGGTCTAGACACCGAAGCTCAGAAGCTTCGAAGCTTAAAAATAAGCTTTTTGCTGGAAGCGAACAAATATCCTTTTCGGTCACGTGTAAGTTACTAAGGTTAACCACCATAGAATGACAATCAGCAAGCACAATTTGCGCGATTGAGAGCTCGAAATACAGGTCCAAGGGAGATAACAAATTTGGTCCAGGCACGGCTGAGCTTTTCTTTCATTGTGGAGGAAGGTCGGGGTTGATGTTGATGTTGATGTTGACGGCTATGGACTTTCGTGGTAAAAGAAATGAATGATGATGATTACCTAGACAGAGGTTAAACTTAAAGAAACGAGTAGCTGGAGGAAGTGGATTGATGCCTGGAAACAATTACAGGAAAATGAAATCCAAGTATGGAGAATCCTCATATTTTATATTTTTCAGTAACATAAATTAGGTCAAAGTCCATATGTCTTCGAAGGTTGCAGCAACGAGGCTATGTTTCCGGGTATCGGAATGAAGTAGCGGCGCAGTACGACCATGTCAGCGTCGCAGCAAATGAGAAAGGTGCCTGAAATGCTGACCCTCATTAATCTCACCAAGCCACTCTCATCTGGCGGCTGGGATTGAACGGCGTCAATAGCTTTCATCACCCCATCATCGTCATCCGTATATGAAGAACCGAGCACGTACGAAGTAATTAAAGTCTTCTGATGGACTTGATAACCAAGTTCGGAGATATGTTTGTGAAAGTACTAGTGAATTCGCGTACGGAGTAAAGGATTTCATCATGGAACTTCTCTTTCCTGCAACAAAATTACGGGTGATTCTTCAGGAACCCATGCCGTGGCTGAAACATGCAGCTTTCGTTTTTTTTATCTTGGATTCCTAAATCTTGGGGTTCAAGAGATTCAAGATGTTTCCAGATTACAATTAGAACTTCTTCAGATAGTTAGGGTCTTTTGTGGACGATCTCCTTTCCAATATTTGAAAGTCCCCTGAAACTCGGTTAGATTACTGGAATTGTTGTGGCTTGTTCCACAGTAGGCTAAAGATGGCTAATATTCCTTTTGTATAACTATATTCATGGTAGTTCTAAGAACATCATATCTCTTTTGTCATATTTACTGTTGTTTTCAAATCCAATAGATTCTATCAAGTTGACTTATGTTGCACAAGACCCACCAACTCAGTGGGAAGCCTAGTGGCGAATAATATACTTATTCCTCAGAAAAAGAAAAGTGCTAGAGTATGGATAGGCTCAATCAGGTGGCACTCTTAAGCCACCAATTTTTTTTGTTCGACTGTTTAAAATCTTTCTCAAAGCTGTGGTATTCTGACTCTCTTCAATGAGCATGAGCAAGAGAGGAATGCGACTAGGTTTTAGTTGACTTGAAGGAATACGAAGAGAATAATCGTCCTATTTAACCAGTCAGAGTTGAAACTGGTTGCTACCTATTCAGCCTGTTCTTGTCCCAAGAAATCTGGGAAGATTTTGTGAGACTTTGGAGAATCTGGATGTAATGAGCTTCGACATTAACAAGAAGGAATTTGGTCATGATCAGGAGCAGGAGCAAGCCTATGGGAATTACAAGGTCAATGAATATTGTTTTGATATAAGGAATAATACTCTGGGTGAGATACAATATTAATTTTTTGTCTTCTAAGGGCATCTAATTCAAGAAGCTGGGGGCATTCAAGTGGTGGTCCAATAAGCGTCTCTTGGTAACCTTCTTTGTACGGATTCAGTTATCCATGGCCATTGTCTCTTCTTGATTTCAATTTATTGGACAGAGATGGTCTCCCAATTTTCATCCAGAGGGATCATTGCTTATATGGTAGTCCTCATCTTCGCTTATCGATGATAGTGCTGCTTGGTAACCAGGTTGTATGATTGAACACTGATGATTCACTTTCTAAAAAGAACCTAATCTCACGTTCTATCACCGTCCAAGAGATTCTTTCGGGCAAGGCTGACTACCAAGGTTGCTCAAAATCTTTCCTCGAACAAAACCATAAAATTCTTCAGAATTCCATCTTTCTTCCTAGAGTCTTGCTCATTGATCAATTATCCAGACACTGACTAAGTCTGCCAACCAAGGATATACAATGGTGTCTTTGAAAGAGTCAGTTGATGACGGTGCTATAGATGTGGATTTTGGTGTTGACAATGGTAAGCATTTGCCTTTTGTTCTCAGCAGTCAACTCCAAACAGAGATCATTCATATGTTGAATGTGCAAATTCAACGGTTGATTATGAAAATACTTAGCTAACATAATTGTGAAAAGTTCCTTCTAGATACGCCTCTGGGATGAGAATGAGATCTGGTTCGCCAGCTATATCAGAAGCATCCTCCTGTACCTTGGCAGGAGATGGACCTGAAGCAGAGGCAGATTCAAATTGTACATTGCCAAGCTCCACTGCTCTTCACACACAGGCATATTCTTCATCTCCTTCCGAATCGCCTTCCACGTCTGAATCGCCTGCCATGCCTTCCACGCCTACCACACCTGCCACACCTGCCACACTTGCCCGAAAACGTCGTCGAGAGGATGGTACTTCAAGTAATTTGTTATTGATGGATCGAGAGACATCCAACAAACGTCGTACTGGGGCTTTAGCTGTGGCTTCTATCAGCATGAACGCGGGCTCCGGCGTTAGTCTATCCCCTGCTTTTCCGCAAACTGCCATCCTCAATCATGTTCCATTGGATAGCCTTGGTACCCCCCAATCCAATCCTCGGGCCAACTCTCCTTCTCTTCCTATTCGGCTCGGCACTCCTCGCGCCACTACGAGCCCTCTTCGGACTCGCGAGACTCACCTTTCTGTCAGCCCGAAAGAAATTATCGATCTAGACAGTGAAGAGCACCCCACCATTTTTAAGCTTCCTGATGGAGCTGTACTCATTGATCTAGAAGACTATGAGGGCGAGGCTAGACTGGAAGAAGAGATCTTTGGCATCGAGCCACAATTGATCAGCCAAGATAGCATAAGACGGGCGTCGCTTGCCCAACGGAACCCGAAGATCCTGCCTCCCAATGTCGAGATTACTTCCATACCTTGGAAAAACCAGTATACTCCGTCCCGGGAAAACAATCGAACTGAAAAACGGGACCTTCATAAAAATCAAGGTGATTGTCAAAAACCTTACAACTGATGATGTGGCCATCAGAGGATGGAAACTCGTACGCACTCGTGAGTTTACTCTCGGTGGAATGGTTCAAAAGAAGAGGAACGAAGTAGCTTTCATCCATGAAATTGATAGAGATGATAGAAGAGACGTTTTGGAACAATCTGTAAATACAGCTCGCCTTGAAGATGTTGTAAGAATTCGTCGATTGGTATGCACCAATCGACCACTTCCAGAGTGTAGATATAGCAAAAAGGATATTCCGTCAGAAATTGGATGTCAGGAAAACAAAGAGAAGATAAAATATATTACAGAAGAGATGGTGTTGGTAGCTAGATGGGCTTTTGTAGCAAGATATGCAAACGCCGAAGCAAGAGTGAGGAAGGGTTCGCTTGTGGATCGACCCAGAGATTCAGCGATTTGAGATCTCTGAATAAGGAAGAATGTACAATGGGTGAGTTTTGGAGCCGAATATCAGAAAGCTGCAGTGGAGAGATGAGGCCGTCCAGGGCAGCTCCAGAAACTCCAATGGCGGAGATAGTTCGTCCAGTACTCGTTCGAGATACACATACGGTGATGGCTGTAAGTCACACCACCCCCCATAAACTGACAGTTCCCTAACGACCTCCTCAGATTGCGGAGCTGGAGGTATGACCGCTGGCGCAGCCGCAGCCGGCTTCAACGTCAAATGGGGATTCGATTTCAACTCCAACGCCGGCCTCACATGGCAAAAGAACTTTCCCCTCGCAAAATTCCATCTCCTCCCGGTCCACGAATTCGCAGATCTTCCCGACCCTCACCACGAATTGTGGATTGATATCCTCCACTTATCTCCCCCTTGCCAAGTTTTCTCCCCTGCACACACCGTTCCCGGTCAAACACGATGAGATGAACTACGCGAGTCTCTTTGGCGTCGGCTCTGCAATCAAAAAGTCTCGCCCGAGAATCGTTACCTTGGAGCAGACATTCGGAATCTTACATCCCAAAAACAAGAACGCCTTTCATGGGCTCATCGGTTGTTTTGCAGACTTGGGCTTTGACGTTTCGTGGCAGGTCGTAAAGTTCCAGGGATATGGATCACCGAGTAGAAGAACGCGGTTGATTATTCTTGCAGCCTGGTATGTGCTCTCTCTATCTATCTCTCATCTTGAACCCACAAGCTCAACTAACACGCGCCCCACAGCCCGGGAGAACCCCTTCCCCACATGCCCCAATACACCTACACCGAGCCTTTCCTCTCCACCGCCTCCCAAAAACCCTACCGCACCCCCAACGAAGCGCTCTCCTCCATCCCGGCCAACGCCCCGAACCATGACCCCCAAAACCCCCAATTGCACCGGTCAAATTATGTTCCCTGGGACGGGTCCGTCATTTGCGGTTGCATACTGACGGGTGGAGGGATCGGGCTCGGGCTACCGAATGGAAGTCGCGGGATGACGAACAGGGAGTTGGCTGCATTGCAGACGTTTCCACTCCAACACGTTTTCCACGGGCAGGAGATCAGGAGACAGGTTGGGAACGCGGTTCCACCTGTTTTTGGGAAGATTCTCCTGGGGAGTTTGAGGAGGCAGTTGGAGAGGAGGGATGGGTGGGCCAGGAAGGAAGGCATCGTTATTAGTTCGGATGAAGAGTGAGGGGTGCGGGGGGCTGTGAGGCTCTGAGTGTATTTGTTTCTGCATGTTAGTTTAAGTAGATGGTAGAAGAGTTTGGTTTCATTGTATTATAATTAGTTGGAATCTAGAGGCGAGATTCGGATACCCGTACCATGGCCTGAATAAAGTATTGTTTGATATTAAGTTTGCATAAGGTTGCTTAAATCATGAATATCATAATCACCAAATTTCTCATCATTGCAGACAGTTCTTCAGTAAGTCATTTTTTTCTCTTTTAACTAGATATTTAGTCCCTGGTATGTATCTAATGACCCGGACTCAAAAGTCAAACCCAAGCTTCCAGTCAACAATCGGGGACTATAGGTACAATAGAGAGCGGAAACATGAGATAATTGAATTGTAGTCCCAACTATTTAAACGGCGTAACCTATCTTATATCAAGACAATCAAATCCTCAGCCTGGAACAGAACTATGCAGAAGGCGATATTTTAGAAACCTGACCAGATGTTGATTTCTATCCTGTTCACTGTCTCCCCTTCGATCCTGCTTCAAGTACCTCAAACAAGGTTATCCCAATGAGCAGAAATCCCCAGAACATTCATCTTATGAACCCTCATTAACGCGAATCCGGCGGCGAAGTCGCTATTGCGGATATATTCTGGCCACTTTGTCGTTCTTCTCGCAAAGTTCTCTATTAGAGTATTCACAGATCGCACTACTCCCAGTCTCCCTGGGATAGCAGACTCTCAAATTTAAGATCGACTTATTTCTCAATGTATCAAGTGCATCGTCCCATGTGTCACTTAATAAATAATTGCTGTATAATTCCAATCGCGAAACTGGCGACTTCAAACCATCCAAAAATTTCTGGAATTCGGATAGATAGAATGGCACTCTAATCAAAAATACCGACTTGAGGTTTGGCCATGTACGACCAGTGAACAGCGGCCCTAGAGATTCTGGCGGGTCATAGTCGTCTTCATCGTTGATATCCACGCCGTGGTTCTGTAAATATGCTAGGTTGATGTCCATTTTTTCAAGACGATCTGTGTTGAGAACAGAAGAAAGATATACAATCAGGTTACCAAGGTTCTTAGGCGTCCATTCAGGATCATACATGTCGGAATACCTTGCTGCGCAGTAGAATGTGAACTGCTTCAAGTTTTGCGATGCAGCCGAGAGTTCTTTGATCTCTTTCAGATGATGCTTTGAAATCGTAATCTTCGGGGCAGGTCACTTCAATGCCAATGTTTTCGAATAGATGGCCAGGCCTTGTGGATAGCGATTGGAAGTTTGAGTAAAAGTTGACAATAGGGTGAGCTCCAGTCTTTAAATCGGCCTGGAATCAGGTCCACTAATTCTCCACCAAACTCTTCTTTGACAAGATCCTCGATAAACATTTCATCATCTCGGACGTATTCATATAGTGAGTGTAGCTTTGGATAAAGACTTGCATTTTGGCGGCTATCAGATTCCAAAGTACGGTTTCTATCATGGATATGAAGCGTTTTTGCAAGGGGCATCCGAGTGATCGCAGAAGTTACAGCCTGGGTGAATGTTTCATTTTGCAACATTCTTTCTTGATCCTCATAGAGAGAACGAAACCGAAAGAAAGCTCTGATGTAAAGCCTCTTCACTATACTAATACTCTCATCTGAAGATTTATCCGAGGCTAAAGAGACATCCTTGCTAACATACCC